>CM042179.1:42435884-42438384 GCA_023376005.1 Doryteuthis pealeii
TACTTTTTCTATTTTCTATAAAGGTATGAATCCAACTATTCTCCCTCCAATTATAGGTAAATAGTAGGGCAGAATGGGCCTTTTAACCCTCATATGGCAACTGGTCTAGGTGAAGGAAAACTCTGAAATCATTTATGTTAAACTCCACTTAAAAATTGACCTTGTGTCACATCCTGCTCATGCAGAAGGACTGGTGAATACATATATTCATATATATTTACAGCAGCATAGTGTTCATAAAAAATGGCAGTATTATTTATGCATGTATATAGGGGCTAGTTTAGCTCCATTAGTAGAGCATCCATCTTGGAAACACAAGGTTCTAGATTTGATACTGGCCCTCATCTACCCAGTGCATAAGTACCACTGGTTGGATCTGTGCGGTAAAGTGGAGAGCTAATGGTAAGTGTGGCGTTCCACCTCAGATACAAAACAATCTCCCTGGTCTAGTCCTAGTAATGAGGACATGCATACACATTAACTGCTCTTCATAGATAGATAGATAGATAGATAGATAATATACAGGAATAGATAGATAGATAGATAGATAGATAAAGCTTGATACTGGCCCTCATCTACCCAGTGCATAAGTACCATTGGTTGGATCTGTGCGTAAAGTGGAGAGCTAATGGTAAGTGTGGCATTCCACCTCAGATACAAAACAATCTCCCTGGTCTAGTCCTAGTAATGAGGACATGCATACACATCAACTGCTCTTCATAGATAGATAGATAGATAGATAGATAATATACAGGAATAGATAGATAATATACAGAAATAGATAGATAGATAGATAGATAGATAGATAGATAAAGCTTGTTTTTCTACTGTTTTTTGTAAGAAACATAATTTTATAAAATTTGAATTACTTTTTAAAAATCTACAGTAATTTTTTTATTATGATAAAAAAAATGAATTAATAAAAAAAATAATTCAAAACAGCTTAAATCGGAGAATGTATTTTGCAAAGCAATTTTTTTTTTTTACAAAATTTTAATCGTAAAATCAATAAGTTTTTTTTTGTTTAGTTGTTTTGAAATGAACAAAAAAGAAATGTGCAGACTGAGAACTTCAAATTCACTGCTTATTTGCTTATTTCCGAATCTTCAAATTATATAATTTAATAAAAAATTGAATCTAAAGAATTTAAAATCTTCAAATTGAATTAAAACTCAAATCAAAAAATTAGATTAAACATAATAATAAAATGATATAATAATATATAATGATATAAGGGGCCGGTAAAATAATATAATAATATATAATGATATAAGGGGCCAGTTTAGCTCAGACAATTGAGCACCAGCATAGGAATCACAAGGTTCCTGGTTCAATACTTGGTCCCTGCCAATTCACTGCACAAGTAGCACAGATTGGGTTATCTGATCTGAGCGGTAAAGTGGGGAGCTAACAGTAGGTGTTGCGCCCCACCTTAGCAAAAAACAATCTCCCTAGCCTAGGAGATAGACTCCCTTGTTGTCTGACTGATACCGACAATAGGCTACTCCACCAACTTTACTTATAGAATAATAATATAATACATGATATAATATATTAATATATATATAATATAAAATTTTGTATTATATTATGTATATTAAATTAAAGATTATATCCAATTAATATAATATTAAATCATAGATATATCAAATTATGATTAAATTTTATATCAAATTTAATTTAATCAAAGATTATATAAACAGATTCTATTTAAAATGTACAGTATAACATTATATCAAATTACATATTATTATGATCTTTATAAAATTATATATAATATATGATATAATATGATATATAATATGATGATTTAATAATAAAAATTAAAGTCATCAACAGACACTGTGTTTCGACATATCATATTTCTTCAGTGTGGCTAGACATTTGTAGGCTACCTCCAGCAGGGATGGAAAACCAATCGATTCATCATCAGTCAGGCTCCTTAACCACACGGCCATCATCACCTTCAAACTGGGAGTGGGAATTTAAGTGATAAATACACACATCTGTATATATGTAAAGGCCACCAGAGGGTGCTCCATCCCTTTTATAGGAGAATGTTGCCTTTTTTAAGCTTAGTCAGTGGTTGTCAGTGAAATCCTGTCCAAAGTGCTCAACCCACTAGGGGATGGGGAACCCACACACATACATGCATATATGTGTATATATATATATGAGTGTATATATATATATATATATATATATATATAAAGATAAATCTAGTCAGATCTTATATATATATATATATAAAGATAAATCTAAGTCAGATCTTAGCCCTGAAGAGCATTAAGCGAAACTAATTAGATTTATCTTTATTATTTGCTCTACTTAGGTATTGAGCACTTTTTGCTTATTAGCTATTCTCCTAGCGGTTATATGAATATATATATATCTTATATACATATATATACATATAAATTGTTTTTTCTTTTGGCCAAATACTGTAACAATAGATTATTTTTTGTTGGTACGAATATCTTGGTCATTTCTTTTTTTCAAA
>CM042179.1:42443384-42455884 GCA_023376005.1 Doryteuthis pealeii
CTTAAAAGGAATTATATATAATATATATATATTATATTTTACTCCGTTTTGAGGTTTTCCATCAGCAGTAGCTGATGGTCTTTCACTGAGTCTGAGTGACAGCAAGTTCTCCTCAGGTCTCCAGGGACTCTTCTGAGTATTCTGGCAGATTGCCAGCTGTGGCAGTGTTCTGAATGCGTTTCAATCCTTCCTCTGAATTTCTTTCCCAAACCCAACTTTTCTAATCCTTCTTGGGACCGTTCCAAGTGCACCAACTACAATTGGTCTCATTTGACTTTATATTTCTCAATAATTTTTTCGTTGCTCTGGCAAGGTCCAGATATTGGTGTCCATTTTTTCATTGTCCGCTTTTAGCTTCACCCTGTGATCTGCTGGAACGGCAATCCACCAGTTGATTATTTTTTTCTTTTTTTTGTTTATTAACACTAGGTCTCTGGTCTTCTTGCTGGGATAAGGTGACCACCATTTTTTTTTTTCAAGTTCGAAGAATTTATGTGTTTTCGTTCTCAATAAGCAGATTCTGGTTGTATGCATATACCATTTTGTTGTATGATCAAAATTAAAATTTTTTGCATAATTCGCCAGTGGATGCACCTTCCAACCTCAGTCAATGTCTGGTTTTTTGTACTCCCACGTTGTGCTAGTTTTCTACATTCGCATAGTATCATGGCTTTACGTCTCATCTCTATTAACCGCATAATCTACAATTTACTGTTTTTGTTGGTCTTATCAATTTTTGCTTTGAATAAGTTTGTTCTATGGCAATTATTCTGATGCAGCAATTAATTAGTGATTCAGTTTCCTCCTTTTATAAAGGTTTCCTTTTCTTAACGCACGTCAGTCTTTTGCGTGTGCAACCTCTTCCAATTTGTCTTTGAAGTGTCATATAAATTTGTTTTTCTCCATTTTTGTTTTCTAGCTCTTTGTTGTTTTTTTTGTTTGTCCCTATGTCCACATCTACTATTATTGGCCGCATAAGTAATCTTGTCTTTACTCTTTTTTTGTAATAGATCTTCGAGTTGGTCGGATTGTGGGTTTCTACGCAGTCCTCTATGTTGGTCAAAGACTTCCTTTCTCCTTCACTTTCTTGACACATACTAATCTATACTCTATCATCTCTAGGATAGAGAGCCTTGTGGGTCATGGTCATTAATTTTTCTGTCCTTTGGTCTTCTGTCTGAGTTCTTCTTTTGTCAATTTTAAGAATGGTCCCGAGTATCTTAAATGAGGACAGCACGCAGGTATTGATTCAGCTTTGATTTAGATTTTCTGCTGTTTAAGTTTGGTTTTCTAGGAGTTGTTCTAGTTCTCTGAGATATTCTTTTTTAACTTTTCCTTTCATTTCTGCGTTGTATGAATATTGTCCGCTTCCTAAATTCCTAAGTATTTGTAGACTTTCATTTTCATCAAGTGATCTTATAGTTTCCTGATTTGGCAGTTGTATTGCTCATTCATTATTTTTTTTTCACCGCGTTATATTACAAGATAAGCCATTTTTCAATTCCAAATTCATCCCTATATCTTCGGCTATATATCTAAATAGTTATGTAAGTAGGCTCTCCAATTCTGTTTTCATTTTTTGCAAAAATTGTTATGTCATCCATGTACATAAGGTGGTTCCATCTTTCTTCTTGTGAGTTAGTGAATTTGGTATCCCCCTGTATCATTTTTTAGTATAAGTGACCTGAGCGGCACCATATATTGCTAATACACACAGTCATGTGATAACAAGTTCTCCTTGGAAGATACCGTCTTTATTTTACATTCTGCAGGATTGGTTTTTGCAGCTTTTAAATTGAACTCGCAGTTTTTCCATGGCTTTTTTTTAATGAAGTTTAATAATGTTGTTGGAAATTTTGACATTTTTAGGCATTCTAAAATCAAGGTATGTGGGACCATGTCATAGGCTTTTCTGTAATCAAATCCAGGCAATTTGCAAATATTTTTCCGTCTATTTTGTACTTATTTAAGAATGTATTGGTCTATATAGAATAAATTGTGGGTCCCTCTTTTCCCTTGTGACATCCTCTTCTGTTCTTCTGAGATAAGTTTCCGCCAATTGAGTGAAAAAGTATAATTTCTTCTTTTATAACTACAGCTCAATATCTTTCCACATCATGGGGTAGACAAGTTATTGGTCTATAAATTGCTGGGGACATTTCCTTTTGTGGGTCTTTCTGGATTAGTGTGTAATGCCCTATTGTCATGCCTTCAGGTATTTCTGTTTCTTGTAGACATCTGTTTAGTTGCTGGGCAATTCTTTGTGGTAGATGTAATTTTATTAAAACGCAGAATGTAATGCCATCTGACCTGGTGTTTTCCAATTTGCTAATTCTTTGAAGTACTGATTTCAGTGTAATTACATGACACTGGCTAACAGGTCCTTCCTCAATTTCCATCAGTTCTTCTTAATATACTTATCATTTTGACGGTGTTAATATGTTCTTTCCTCATCCATATATCACTCCAAAACTTTCCTGCCTTTCGTTGCATTTGGGTGTTCAACTAATGTTTGTTTTTGTCATTAATTTGTTCATAAAATCTCTTTTCAATTAGTTTTTGGAAGGTCCTATTTTTGTTGTGTACTGTTTTAGTTTCTTTCTCGATATCTTTTGAGTCCTTCCTTCTATATCTTTGATTATTATTATTAATATTATTCATTATTATTATAACTAAAGCTGAGATAAACACCTTTTATTTGCCTAGGCCTTTTTTCTTATTACCCGGTTAATAAAGACAAAATTTTATAACTAAGATATTCCTTGGTTTTAGGACTATATCTTAATGTTTTTTAAAAATTCCATTTTAATGGTTTAATTAGTCTAATTAGCAATAAGTCAAAAATTGACCCATCCCTCACTGGTCCATTCTGTTATTACTCTCACCCTCTCTATACATGAGTAAGAGTATGAAAACGTTATTGTGTAGAGACTTTTAACGTTAAATTAAATTAGGGGGTTAGCAGGCTAGTGCGTAACTAACCGTGGACAAGTAGTTGGAATCACCCGTCCAAGAAAGCCTCTTCTTCCAGTGAGATTATAAAAAGGATTTTTTGCTGTGATGTTCGGAGGAAAGGGGGGTGCAGATTGTAATGCGGTACTTTCTGGGTAGCAAAAATCTTTTCTTGCTTCAGCGGCTAACTTTTTCTTTTTTTTGTAAAAGTGTTTGTAGCTCGTTAATACTGCGTAGGGACATCTGTGTTGGTCGGGCTAAATTTATTTGCGGAAAGAATTTTTAATCATAACTACAATGTAGTTAAATTTTGGTGTTTAAGCTGCGTTGTGCCAAGCCATACGTTTTTTCTTTCCCTAAAAAAAAATCGTTATGGCAGTGTTTGCTGAAAATCCGGCCCATGCAATACTTATTAACCTCCTTTTTCTTTAAGGGCGTTTTTTTCCTGAGTAATTAATGTGATATGGGAAGCGATATTTTACCCCCCCCCCCCCCACTCATTTTTTCCTCGGGACAAGTAAATGTAAGTATTCCTCTATTTGATTTTTGTTTAATATATTTTATTTTCGAAACTCGGTCATATTTACTAAGATTTTTTTATAACAGTTGAATAAAATGAAAAAACAAATATTTGCATTTACTTTGTTGATAAACAACTTGTGTGGGTGGGTTACTTTTATCACCTTCAAACCACTAATTAAGTTATTAATCGATAAAAACGCCCTTCAAACCGCTAATAAATATTTTAATTTGGGGGTGGTACATAAATACATTTACTTGTTGGAATCAAACTTTTCTTAAAGGCACGGCTTAGTGTTTTATGGCAGGAAGGCCAGGGTGTATTTAGTGATATTTGCACCTTTTTGTCGCTAAGTCGATAAAGTATAACAGTTATGAGGCATGAGTTTAAAAAAAATTACATCAATGTAATTTTATTTTTAATACATTTATTACTATGGCACTGCAAAAAATGGCAATACCCTATCCTACAAAAACATCTACCCACCCCAACCCCATTGCATAAAAATTAACAAAATCTGTAATTAATCCATTTAATGAAATTTTTATCTTTGATCTTATGCAATGAACTGAATTTTTAAATACATCATTATTTTATTTCAAAATCTACTGGCTGATTTTTTCAATGTCATTCAATTTGCCCTTTCCCTTTATATTTTTTGAGGGATGTAAAATATATTGGTAGGGTTTATAACGGTGCTATTCCCGAGAATGCCTCCCGCTTAAAAAAAACTAGGATCGTGCATAAAACACCTCCACCCTATGAATGAGATCCCCCATCTGAATGCGGTGCCTGCTGAAAAAAATTGGCGCCTAAGGCCGTTTTTCCGAAAAGTTAATGCGAATTTTTAACTCACTCTATTCTTTTTTGACAAGTAAATGTGAATATTGTAAACCTCCTCCTTCTTTGAGAATATTTTAGGGGGTGCGGGCTATTTACAAAAATTATTTACATTACTTGTCGATACAAAACATGGGGGATTTACTAAACGCCTGATAAAACCAACTAAAAAATAATTGTTCCGGATAAAAATACCTTTCAATTCGCTAAAAAGTTTTTTTCAGTTTTTCATTTTATTTTAATATATTCCTTTCAACAAACAATTACAAATAAAAAATCAAATATTTAGATATGCTTTTTTATTTTAACTAAAACAAGTACTAAAACAAACATAAATAATATAAAAATCTAAGATTTAGGATTCTTTAATATTTTGATAAAAGAATGTCAGGCAGCATTTTTTAATTTAAAAAAACTAATTTTATTCTATGATAACGGTCAATAATTGTTCACGTGATTAGTTTACGCCAATATTCAATAGGACCCGAAACGCAAATCCCTTTTTCAATGATGATTTACTTTTTTTAAATTTATTGTTTTGTTCAGCTTTATAAATACAAAACAAAATCACATTCTATGCTTCGAAATAATTTCATTTACTTATACTTTTACAGAACATTTATAAATATTTACTCAGAATTTGTATTAAATAGCTTACTCTTTAATCCTACATATTCTCTTTTCTTTTGTGTTCCTGCTGCGAATATTATAATCCGTATTAATTCCTAATTGAAGGCACGCTGGGTTTTTTTTTGGTGTTGTTTTTTTTTTTTCATTGTGTGAGCTTAATGCTTTTTCAATCAGCCAACCCCAAACCCCTAAATTAAAAAAAACGTCAGCTGACGACCGACTTTTATTTATTTGCTCTCCATGTCATTTAAAAAAAATTAAAGTTCGTCGGGGTGCTAAAGACGGTATCAGCCAAGACTGCGAGGGAGTCTATCCACATTCACAGCGCTAGACCAAGGAGATTGTTTTGTTTGCATCATGAGGTGGAGTGCCGACACTACCATCGGCTATCACTTTTACTACTACAGTCCTGAGCTACTTCATACGCAGTAATCCAAACCAGGAACCATGAGGCTCCTTAGCTGAATATTTCGCGTAAGTCTGCTGGTAAAAAATGCGAACAACCATTATAAAAATATAAAAAAAATGAATATATAAAATTCAGAAAGATGTGTCTGATTTAACATGATTAGTAAACTTGCTTTTTTTAATAATCTAAATCAGAGAATTATTAAAATCTACTTATTGGCGAAACTCGGTAAGATTTTGTGAACATTGCTTGGAATTAAATAAAATGAAATACTGAGAAAAAATAAAAAAGATATTTTTAAAAATGGGGGGGGGGATATACACTTTGCCTTGTCAATAAAAAGCCCTTAAAAGTTATTTGTTGATAAAAACGCCTTCAAACCGATAGAACATATTTTAAAGAGGGGAGGGTAAAATATTCTACAATTTACTTGTCGTAAGAAAGACTGGGGCGCAAATAATCACTGTTCATATTGCATTTAACTTTTCGAAAATGCCTTCAAACAGTTTTAGGGGAGTTCATGAATGGCACAGGTCGGATTTTAAGCAGGCAAGCCGCTTAGCGTTTTTTTTTTTTTTTTAGGCCAGGGGGAGGGCCCAGAAAAACGCAATTTATGCGATTATGCCCACCAAAATGTTTGGGTTAATTTTCCCCAATTTTTTAAAAAATACGGAAATTTCAAAAATTTATTATTTAAATCATTATTTAAGGTCAGATTTTTGTTTTAGTTAAAAAGTAAAACTATGGGGCGCTGTAACAAAAAGAAGCAAGAAAAAAGCAAATTAAAATTACATGTATCTAATATTTTTAAATACTTCTTTTAGAAATTAAATTTGTCCCAAAAGCAATTTTCTGTTTAAGTTAATTACATAAAAAAAAAACTAAAAAAAACTGTACGCAAGAATCATTTTTAAGATAAATGATCATAGCTTGAAGTCGACTCTTTTTTTTAGCTTCCAGTAATACTATACCCTTTATAGTCTGCCTGTAAACAAATGAAGAACAATCGGTAGTAGAAAAAAAAAACGCGAATATGTAAATTCGGAAACATGTTTTAGTTAGACATGAACTTATAAGCTTACTTTTTTTAATAGATTAGATAAATATTTAATTTAAAATATTTCAAACTGTTGAATAACAGGAAGTTACTGGTTTTTCTAGCTATTTAGAAAATTATGGAATTTTATCAAATCGAGCAAACCGTTGACTCCCCCCCCCTCTTTAAGTGAAAAAGTTTTCTTCCAAGTCATATGTTGTATTGTTGCTATGAACTGTACGATTGCACCACTTAGACATGCTAACATAGCGTCTAGAGGAATAAGCTAGGAAGGGAAACTGGCTCAAAGAGTGCAGTAATGTTAATTTTTAACAAGTTCGTGGAAGCAACACCCCAGAGAAAGCAGCAAACAATCAGAGTAAGATGCACATGAAGACATGCTGGATACCTTGCTGGTGGCGTTTAGGACAAAACTTGTAAGTGACATTTTTCTAATCTGGAAACTAGCACCGAGGCACGCCAGCTGGGAGCCGTTGAGCAAAGATACATTTGACGCAGCTACGCGCAAGACTAACCTGGATTCTGTGCAGAGGACGCCTCCTGAGGGCAATGAAGTGATAGGGTAAGGTTCGTTAGACATTGTGTAATAGATATCCATGATTAAAATCCTAATTACCTGTAAGTGTTTACTCTTCCAGTTTAAATATCTTAATTGGACAGTTTGGGAAAACTTTGATTTATGAAATTGTTTTAACATGGTGGATTTTTCCAAACAATCTAACCTGGGCTTAAATGGTGACCAACAGGTAACGTTTGTTCTATAAATATATATGATATATAATATATATATATATATATATATATGATAAAATGATAATGTCAGTTTATGTAAGTTTATTGAGTTAAATGTGTGCATACAGCTGAGCTACTTGTACTAATAGTGATGATGTCTAGACGGCCAAGATTACTGACTGATTACGTGCACGAACTGACAACTTATAATAAACGATGATGTTAGAAGTCTCTAGATTACTGACTAGATACGTGCACACTGACACCACGTATATAATAAACGTGTTGCTGTCTAGACGTCTAGAATTACAGCCTAGACACATGCACAACTGGAACAACTCTATATGAATAAAGTGTGATGTCTATACATCTTAGATTACTCGACAGACACGTACACAACTGAACAACTTATATAATGAAAGTGTTGATGTCTAGACGTCTGATTACGGTTAGACATGTGCACAACTGACATTAATAATGATAAAGTGATGATGTCTAGACGTCTAGATTACGGATTGACATGTGCACACTTGAACAACTATATGCATAAAGTGTTGATGGTCTGGAACGTCTAGATTTTGACTAGACATGTTGCACAACTGAACACTTATCATGATAAAATGTTGATGTCTAGCGTCTAGATTACTGAGTAACAGTGTGCAACAACCTGAACAACTTATGATAAGTGTTGATGTGTCTAGAACGTCTAGATTACTTCTAGACATATGCACAACTGAAACAAGCTTTATATGATAAAGTGATGCTGTCTAGATGTCTAGATTACGGATTGACGACGTGCACAACTGAGACAACTTATATATTTTAAAAAAGTGGATTTGACAATAACTTAATTATATAAGTAGTTCAGTTGTGAACAACTTATATGATAAGGTGATGATGTCTTAGCACGTCTAATTACTGATAGACATATATGCACAACTACAACTTATAATGATAAAAGTGAATGCTGTCTAAGATGTCTATATTAGCGGATTAGACATGTGCACACAACTGAACAAACTTATATATTAAAGTGATAACATAACTTTATTAATAAGTAGTTCAGTTGTGAAGCAACTCTATATTGATAAATATGATGATGATCTAGACGTCTAGATTACTGACTAGACATATCAGCAACTGAAAAACTTATATGATAAAGGATGCTGTCTAGATGTCATATATTACGGATTAGACATGTGGCACACTGAAGCAACTTCATATAATTAAAGTGCATGGAATAACTTATTATATAAGTAGTCCGTTGTGAACAACTTATATTGATAAAGTGAATGAATGTCTAGACGTCTAGATAAACTGACTAGACATATGCACAACTGAACAACTTATATTGATAAAGTGATTGCTGTCTAGATGTCCTATATTACGGATCTAGACATGTGCACAACTGACAACTATAAGTTAAAGTGGATGACATAATTATAATTATAAGTAGTTCAGTTTGTGAACAACTAATGATAAACGTGAATGATGTCTAGACGTCTTAGATTAGCTGAACTAGACATATGCACAACTGAACACAACTTATATGATAAAGTGTGCTGTCTAGACTGTCATAGAAACTGCTGCAATCAATGCAGCCAGTTGTAATTGTACAGTTCCTGACGAGTATTGTGCGTTTTAAAAACACTAAATAAAGTTTTTAATAACATAGTAATATCACCACCAATTCATTAGGGGTGGGCTGGGTCTTAAAGTGGCGTAATGGCAACCGTCATGGACAAGCGGACACTGCAGTAGCCGAGAAGTGAAGGTATTTAAAAAAAGTATACACGTAATATATTTTAATTTAAAGTAACATCAAGATGTTCTTTTTCATTTCACCAATTTTTCGCTACATATTAATATTTTCAAAATATATTCACACTCAATAAATGTGGTTGAAAATAGAGGAAAGTGTGGATTAGTAAACACAGACAGCCAATAAAATCAATTGATATTTCGCCTCATTTTGGATAAAGCTTCTTCGGAGCTTTATCCATGATAAAAAGCTATGGTCCAGATTCCAAGAAAACAACCGCCGCACTAATTAAATAAGATACAACTAAGTTCTAAGTATTGTTTTTTAATGCTGTCATTTTATCTTATTCATTCTTTTTATCTATTTATCTATTCCATCATTCATTGGATTTATAATGTACTGTTTTATTGAATCAATTGATAACTAAAGAAATATGTATCGTTAAGACTTTTTTTTTTCAGTATCTAAAGAAAATTCGGGAGAGTTTAACTTAAAATAAATATTAGAATCAATAAAAAAAACAATAACTTGGGAAAAGTTGTTCCAAAAGTTGAGTAGTAAATAAAAAGTAAAAAGTTCGGGGTGGCCTAAGTCGGTATCCAGCCAGACAGCGAGGGAGCCTGTTCCCATTTTCAACTAGACCATGGTTTAGATTGTTGTTGTTTTTTCTTTAGCGGTCTTGGGTAAAAAGATGGATTTTAATTTATTTTTAAAAAGATGTTCCAATTCAAGTTGGCCCCGTTGGTTCGCAATGTGGAATCTTTTAATGCATATATTCTCCTTAATGCACACACACACCGCACCTGCTCATTTTTATTTGTAGGGAAACAAGAATAAAATTAATCTATCCTTAGATTGTGGGTCGTGGCTTTCCACCCGTCTATGTCTGTTGGTCACAATGGATCATTCAGCCCTTAAAATCTTTCTCTTTTGTCCCATGTTATTGTAGGCAGATAAGACCTATCATTTTCAGTCCTCGCTTGTGGTGCAAAAAGGATATGTTCTTTCACTTCTGTTCGTAAGAACAGAGTAGAGAACATTTTGTCTCCGATTTCGGCGTGTGTTTTTATTGCATGCCTCGCTATGAAAAGCATTGAACAAGAAGTTTTTTTTCCGCCCATCTTATTGTACGCATTTTCGTACACTTTGTTCATTGAAACCAGTTCACCCGTTTGTGGACATATATGTTATGTTGTTGGCATGTATATCTATTAACATTCATAAGTGAATTGGTATGCAAGTTAATTAATTGTTTGTCTTTCTTACGAATTGGTTCCCCTTTTGGTTTGGTTTTTAAGTTATACCTATGAATGCATTTAATGCATTATAAAGACCTAGTATTGGTTATAAACTCTTTACGCAACTATTAGTTAAACCGAACTTAACAGACCTAATTCCAACCTAAGCCCCCCCCCGCCGTGCCCCCCCCCCCCCCCCCCGCCCCCCCCCCCTCGTATGTCAAACCCGACCGAAGAAAAAAGAAAAAAATAACAGGGAATTAATTTGAATTTAATGAAATTTTCAGTGTTGATATATTTAATGATAAACATATTATGCAACGCAGTTATTTTATTTTAAAATTTTTTACATTTTTTCAGGTCAAGTTAAACTTTGAAACACGTAATCTTTGAGGCGTACCAACAGATTTCTCAAGTATACGTGGTTCAAAAAGATTAATTGAACCTGATAAAAATGTAAAGTTAATGAGGATTTGGAACATACCAATTAAATGTTTATAGGTAAGGTATAATATAGTGGACTCAGCCATATTAGAAATGGTGGCCAAGGTCTGTGCAACACTGATTTTTGTAACGCGCTTCTGGACGGGTGTCTGTTGCACCACACGTTTATGCAGTCTGGTCAATGCATTGCTCGACTTTGCCAACGCTTTGCTTGCTTCATTGTCTCGAGCTTGGCAATCTGATGTGATGGTGCACCAGCGGGTAGATGACTACTTGAACTCAGTGCACCAAATTTGTGATGTGGGGGGGGGGGGAGAGGGGCAGTTTGAATAATGAATCGATATGTGAATAATACACCGGATTATTTTTAATTTTTAGAATTTCACATTTTTTTTGCAGGTCATGTTAACTTGCCATCCCCCCCCCCCAATCTTTTGAGGCGCGGCAACATATATATTGGAGTATTTAAATGCTGAGGGAATGAAAAAAAATAATTTTATATTGACCGGAAAAATTTGGAAAAAAATAAAAATTGAACTTAAAAAGGTTAGGTGGCCTTACCAATAATGTTGATACTACGCGAAGGTTTGTGATCTACAATTGATCTCCTATTATGGTATGTGATCCTACTAGAGAAAAAGATGACAGGGGTTAGAGTTAGGGTTTAGGGTTAGTTTAATGGGGGAAAATAAGGGGTTAGTTTAATAGGTAGAGCCACTTATTGGTAATGTAAATCATTCAGTAGTCACATATTGGAAGCACAAAAATTTATTTTTATTATTTATTTTTTTCTCAGATTCTTTAAGATCACTCTGATGTAAATGAAATATAATCTTCTTTTTGATAATCAGAATTAATTCGATATGCAATTATTTTTAATCTGCTAAAATAGGAGGAGTCTTCATTTTAAACTAAGATTTAAATTAATGTTCTTTCATAGCTCATGAAGCATAAACATGTTATATCAATTAATATTATTTTTACTAAATCTGAAATATAAATTTTAAATTGCTGAGGAAACTGGAACGATTATAATTTTTAAATTGATTTAATGGTATTAATCTTTATATATATACTATATATATATATATTATTATATATATATATATATATATATCTACTTATAAATAAAGTATGGATGGATTAATAGTAATATTCATTTTTAAAGAATTTCGATTTGTTTTTAAATAAAATAACTGATGCATATTCATTAAAAATTCTTAATTGATTAAGTCAACACTGAACATTTTATTAGAATCGGATATTCCCTGACTTTTTTGGAAAACTTTTTTTTATCGATGCAGGATAATTGTAACGCATTTGACTATTCCATAGTGTTAAAATTATTTAGCGGAAAGATCATTTGAAAAATGTACATGATTTATTTCGTCATAACCAAGATTTTTTTCTACCTGTTTTGAATTTTAGAAAAAAAAAACACAAAAAAAAACCCAGGTATTACTTTGGCTATAAAAATAATCAACATGATTGAAGTAATTTTGGTACACATATATATAATTCAATGTTTCGTCCAAAACAGTAAAAAGAACGAGGAAAAACTTTAGCATCATATAGATAGGTATGACAATTATAAAATAATCAATGTTTCCATCCGTTATATAAACAAAAAGGAAGAAGGATATCGAAACACCACAGACACAAGTTTCAGCATTTGACTGCTGGTGCGTCAGAGTCGTCACTTTCGGGTGAAAGATGAGGGAAGACACCGAAAGCATAAGGAAATAGNAGGTACTGTGGGTGGTCACACATTCCATCACGATGTTTGAAGAGGTGTACGTTGTGGCCTTTGAGCCCGGTACAGAGTGGGTGTGTACGATGTATATACGGTAATATACTAATAAGATATGTGTTGTGGTAAGTGTGTATGTGTGGTGTGGTTATATATATATATATAG
>CM042179.1:42460884-42468384 GCA_023376005.1 Doryteuthis pealeii
GTAGACAAGTTATTGGTCTATAATTGCTGGGGACATTTCCTTTTTGTGGGTCTTTCTGGATTAGTGTAGTAATCCTTTTGTCATCCATTCAGGTATTTCTGTTTCTTGTAGACATCTGTTTAGTTGCTGGGCCATTCTTTTGTGGATAGATGTAAATTTTTTTAACCAGAATGTATGCCATCATGACCTGGTGTTTTCCAATTTGCTACTTTCTTGAGTACTGATTTCAGCGTAATTACATGAACACTGGCTACAGGTCCTTCCTCAATTTCCATTAGTTCATTCTTAATATCACTTATCCATTTTGACTGTTTATTATGTTCTTTCCTCATCCATATATAACTCTAAAACTTTTCTGCTTCTGTTGCATTTGGGTGTTCACTAATGTTTGTTTTTGATCCATTAATTTGTTCATAAAATCTCTTTTCATTGTTTTGGAAGGTCCTATTTTGTTTGTATTGTTTAGTTCTTTCTCGATATCTTTTGAGTCTTCCTTCTATATCTTTTGATTATTATTATTATATTATTATTATTATTATACTAAAGCTGAGATAAACACCTTTTATTTCCTAAAGGCTTTTTTCTTATTTAGGTTAATGAAACAAAATTTATACTAAGATATTCCTTGGTTTTAGGACTACTTAATGTTTTTTAAAAAATCCATTTTAATTGGTTTTAATTAGTCATAATTAGCAATTAAGTCAAAAATTGACCCATCCCTCACTGTCATTCTGTATATTACTCTCACCCTCTCTATACATGAGTAAGAGTGAAAACGTTATTGTGTTAGAGACTTTTAACTGTTAAAATTAATTAGGGGTTAGCAGGTAGTGGCGTAACTACCGTGGACAAGTAGTGGAATCACCCGTCCAAGAAAGCCTCTTCTCCAGTAGATATAAAAAGGATATTTTTGCTGTGATGTCGAGGAAGGGGGTGCAGATTGTAATGCGGTACTTCTGGGTAGCAAAATCTTTCTTGTTCAGGCTAACTTTTTCTTTTTTTTGGTAAAAGTGTTTGTAGCTCGTTAATACTGCGTAGTGGAATCTGTGTTGGTCGGGCTAAAATTTAATTTGCGGAAAGAATTTTTAACTCATAACTACAATGTAGTTAAATTTTGTGTTTAGCTCTGTTGTGCAAGCCAACGTTTTTTCTTTTCCCTAAAAAAAAACGTTATGCAGTGTTTGCTGAAAATCCGGCCCATGATACTTATTAACTCCTTTTTTCTTTAAGGCGTTTTTCCTGAGTAATTAATGTGATATGGAAGCGATATTTTACCCCCCCCCTCATTTTTTCTCGACAAGTAAATGTAAGTATTCTCTATTTGATTTTGTTTAATATATTTTTATTTTCGAAACTCGGTCATATTTACTTAGATTTTTTTATACAGTTTTGAATAAAATGAAAAAAACAAAATATTTGCATTTACTTGTTGATAAAAACTTGTGGGTGGGTTACTTTTATCACCTTCAAACCACTAAAAGTTATTAATCGATAAAAACGCCTTCAAACCGCTAAAAATATTTTTAATTTGGGGTGGGTAACATAAATACATTTACTTGTTGAGAAAACTTTTCTAAAGGCACGGCTTAGTGTTTTATGGCAGGAGGCCAGGGCGTATTTATGTGATATGCACCTTTTTGTCTAAGTCGAAAAGTAGTAACGTTATGAGGATGAGTTAAAAAAAAATTACACATGTAATTTATTTTTAATACATTTTATACTATGCACTGCAAAAAATGGCAAATCCCTATTTACAAAACACATCTACCCACCCCAACCCGATTGAATAAAAATTAACAAAAGTCTGGTAATTATCCAATTTTAATGAAATTTTTAATCTTGATTTATCAATGAATGAATTTTTAAATACATCATTTATTTTATTTCAAAACTTGCTGATTTTTTCATGTCATTCAACTTTGCCCTCTCCCCTTTATTTTTTGAGGGATGTAAAATATTGGTAGGGTTTATACGGTGCTATTCCCAGAAATGCCTCCCGCCTTAAAAAAACTAGACGGTGATAAAACAACCCCACCTATGAATGAAGTCCCCCATCTGATGCGGTGCCTGCTGAAAAAAATTGGCGCCTAAGGCGTTTTTTCCGAAAAGTTAATGCGACATTTTACTCACTCTATTCTTTTTTTGACAAGTAAATGTGAATATTTAACCCTCCTCCTTCTTTGAAATATTTTAGGGGGTGCGGCTATTTACAAAAATATTTACATTTACTTGTCGATACAAATATGGATTACTTTTAACGCCATAAAACCACTAAAAATAATTTGTCGATAAAAATACCTTCAATCTGCTAAAAGTTTTTTTTCAGTTTTTCATTTTATTTTAATATATTCCTTTCAACAAACAATTACAAATAAAAATCAATATTTAGATATGCTTTTTTATTTTAACTAAAAACAAGACATTAAACAAACATAAATAAATAAAAATCTAAAGATTTAGATTCTTTAATATTTTGATAAAAAAATGTCAGGCCATTTTTAATTTAAAAAAATATTTTATTCTATGATACGGTCAAAATATGTCACGTGATTAGTTTACGCCATATTCAAGGAAGAAACGCAATACCCTTTTCATGATGATTTACTTTTTTAAATTTATTTTTTGTTCAGTTTATAATACAAAACAATAAATCCAATTCTATGCTTCCAAATAATTTCATTTACTTATACTTTTAAGAACATTTATAAATATTTACAGATTTTATTAAATTAGCTTACTCTTAATCCTACATATTCTTTTTCATTTTGGTGTTTCTGCTGCGACTATTATATCCGTATTAATTCCTAATTGAAGCACGCTGGTTTTTTTTTTGTTGTTTTTTTTTTTTCATGTGTGAGCTATGATTTTTCAATCACCAACCCCAAACCCCTAAATTAAAAAAAAAACGTAGCTGACGCCGACTTTTATTTATTTGCTCCCAGTCATTTAAAAAAAAATTAAAGTTCGTCGGGGTGTCTTAAAGTCGGTATCAGCCAGACTGCGAGGGAGTCTATCCACTTTTCACAAGCGCTAGACCAAGGAGATTGTTTTGTTAGCATCAGAGGTGGAGTGCCACACCTACCATCGGCTCATCACTTTACTACACAGATCCCTGAGCTACTCATACGCAGTATCAAACCAGGAACCATGAGGCTCCTAGCTGAATATTCTACCGTAGTCTGCTGTAAATAAATGCGAACAACCATTTATAAAAAATAAAAAAAATGAATATATAAAAATTCAGAAGATGTGTCTGATTTAACATGATTAGTAAACTTGCTTTTTGTTAATAATCTAAATCAGAGAATTATTTAAAATCTACTTATTGGCGAAACTCGGTAAATTTTGTGACAGTTGCTTGGAATTAAAATAAAATGAAAATACTGAAAAAAATAAAAAGATATTTTTAAAATGGGGGGGGGGGATATACATTTGCTTGTCAATAAAAAGCCCCTTAAAAAGTTATTTGTTGATAAAAACGCCTTCAAACCGATAGAACATATTTTAAAGAGGGGGAGGGTAAAATATTTACATTTACTTGTCGTAAGAAGACTTGGGGCGCAAAATATCCCTTTCATATTGCATTAACTTTTCGGGAAAAATGCCTTCAAACAGTTAGGGAGTTCATAAGTGGCACAGGTCGGATTTTAAGCAGGCACCGCTTAGCGTTTTTTTTGTTTTTTTTAGGCCAGGAGGCCAGAACGCATTTATGCGATATGCACCAAAATGTTGGTTTATTTTCAATTTAAAAACGAATCAAAATTATTTAAATCCATTATTTAAGGTCAGATTTTTGTTTTAGTTGAAAAGTAGAAACATCATGGGCGCTAGTAAAAAAAAAGCAAGAAAAAAAGCAAATTAAAATTACATATCTAATATTTTTAATACTCTTTTAGAAAATTAAATTTGTCCCAAAAGGCATTTTTTCTGTTTAAGTTAATTACCATAAAAAAAAAACTAAAAAAAACTGTAGCAGAATCATTTTTAAGAAAAATCATAGCTGAAGTCGACTCTTTTTTTATTTGCTTCCAGTAATTTTTTTATAGTCTGCTGTAAATAAATGAGAACAATCGGTAGTAGAAAAAAAAAACGGAATATGTAAAATTTCGGAAAACATGTTTTAGTTAACATGATTATTAAGCTTACTTTTTTTAATAGATTAGATAAATATTTAATTTAAAATATTTCATGTTGAATAAAGGTAGTTACTGAGTTTTTCTAGATATTTAGAAATTATGGAATTTTATTCAAATGAGCAAACGTTGACTCCCCCCACCCTTTAAGTGAAAAAGTTTTCTTCCAAGTCATAGTTGTATTGTTGCTACTGTACGATTGCACCACTTAGACACTAACATAGCGTCTAGAGAATAAGCTAGAAAGGGAACTGCTCAAGAGTGCAGTATGTAATTTTAAACAAGTTGTGGAAGCAACACCCCACGAGAAAGCAGCAAACAATCCGAGTAAGATGAACATGAAGACATGCTGGATACTGCTGGAGGATTTAGGACAAACTTGTAAGTGACATTTTTCTATGGAAACTAGCACACAGGCACGCCAGTGTGGACCGTTGAGCAAAGACATACATTGACCAACTACGCGCAAATACTGGATTCTGTGCAGAGGACCTCCTGAGTGCAATGAATGATAGGGTAAGGTTCGTTAGACATTGTAATAGATATCCATGATTAAAATCCTAATTACCTGTAAGTGTTTACTCCAGTTTAAATATCTTATTTGGACAGTTTGGGAAAACTTTGATTTAATGAAATTGTTTTATCATGTGATTTTTCCAACAATCTAACCTGGGCTCAATGGGTGACCCAACAGGTAACGTTTGTTCTAGTATATATATATATATATATATATATATATATATATATATATAATAATGATAATGTCTAGTTATGTAAGTTATTGAGTAAATGTGTGCACAGCTGAGCTACTTGTACAATAGTGATGATGTCTAGACGCCAAGATTACTGACTAGATACGTGCACAACTGAACAACTTATAATAAACTGATGATGTCTAGAAGTCTAGATTACTGACTAGATACGTGCACAACTGAACAACTTATATAATAAAGTGTTGATGTCTAGACGTCTAGATTACAGCCTAGACACATGCACAACTGAACAACTTATATGATAAAGTGTTGATGTCTATACATCTAGATTACTGACTAGACACGTACACAACTGAACAACTTATATAATAAAGTGTTGATGTCTAGACGTCTAGATTACGGGTTAGACATGTGCACAACTGAACAAATTATATGATAAAGTGATGATGTCTAGACGTCTAGATTACGGATTAGACATGTGCACAACTGAACAACTTATATGATAAAGTGTTGATGTCTGGACGTCTAGATTTGACTGACTAGAGACATGTGCACAACTGAACAACTTATATGATAAAGTGTTGATGTCTAGACGTCTAGATTACTGACTAGACATATGCACAACTGAACAACTTATATGATAAAGTGATGCTGTCTAGATGTCTAGATTACGGATTAGACACGTGCACAACTGAACAACTTATATATTAAAGTGATGACATAACTTTATTTATAAGTTAGTTCAGTTGTGAACAACTTATATGATAAAGTGATGATGTCTAGACGTCTAGATTACTGATTAGACATATGCACAACTGAACAACTTATATGATAAAGTGATGCTGTCTAGATGTCTATATTACGGATTAGACATGTGCACAACTGAACAACTTATATATTAAAGTGATAACATAACTTTATTATATAAGTAGTTCAGTTGTGAACAACTTATATGATAAAGTGATGATGTCTAGACGTCTAGATTACTGACTAGACATATGCACAACTGAACAACTTATATGATAAAGTGATGCTGTCTAGATGTCTATATTACGGATTAGACATGTGCACAACTGAACAACTTATATATTAAAGTGATGACATAACTTTATTATATAAGTAGTTCAGTTGTGAACAACTTATATGATAAAGTGATGATGTCTAGACGTCTAGATTACTGACTAGACATATGCACAACTGAACAACTTATATGATAAAGTGATGCTGTCTAGATGTCTATATTACGGATTAGACATGTGCACAACTGAACAACTTATATATTAAAGTGATGACATAAACTTTATTATATAAGTAGTTCAGTTGTGAACAACTTATATGATAAAGTGATGATGTCTGAGTCTAGACTTCATATGGAAAACTGCTGCAATCAATGCAGCCAGTTGTATTGTCACAGTATCCTGACAGTATTGTGCGTTTTAAAAACATAATAAAGTTTTTATAAATCTAGTAAATCACCCACCAATTCATTAGGGGTGGGGCTGGGTCTTAGTGGCGTAATGGCTAACGTCATGGACAACGACACTGCAGTTAGCGAGAAGTGAGGTTTTTAAAAAAAAGTATAACGTAATAATTTAATTTTAAATAACATCAGATGTTCTTTTTCATTTCACCATTTTTCGCTAATATTAATATTTTCAAAATATATTCACACTCACATAAATGTGGTTGAAAATAGAGGAAAGTGTGGATATAACAACACAGACAGCATAAATTCAATTGATATTTCGCCTCATTTTGGATAAAGCTTCTTCGGAGCTTTATCATATAAAAGCTAATGGTCAGATTCCAAGAAACATCCGCCGCCCTAATTAAAAAGATACAACTAAGTTCTAAGTATTTTTTTTAATCTATCATTTTATCTTATTCATCTATTTTATCTTATTTATCTATTCCATCATTCATTTGGATTTATTAATGTACTGTTTTATTGAATCAAATTGATAAACTAAAGAAAATATGTATCGTTAAGACTTTTTTTTTCAGTATCTAAAAGAAAATTCGGGAGAGTTTACTTTAAAATAAAATTAAATAACTAAAAAAAACAATAACTTGGGAAAAAGTTGTTCCAAAAGTTGAGTAGTAAAATAAAAAAGTAAAGTTGTCGGGGTGGCCTAATGTCGGTATCAGCCAGACAGCGAGGGAGCCTGTTCCCTTTTCACTAGACCATGGAGATTGTTGTTGTTTTTCTTTAGCGTCTTGGGTAAAAGATGGATTTTAATTTATTTTTTTAAAAAGATGTTCCAATTCATGTTGGCCCCGTTGGTTCCATGTTAATCTTTTTAATTATATATTCTCCTTAATGCACACACACACACACTGCTCATTTTATTTGTAGGGAAACAAGAATAATTATCTTCCCTTAGATTGTGGGCGTGGCTTTCCACGTCATATGTCTGTTGGTCACATGATCATTCAGCCCCTTAAAATCTTTCTCTTTTGTCCCCATTTATTGTACAGATAAGACCTATCATTTTCAGTCCTCGCTTGTGGTGCAAAAAGGATATGTTCTTCACTTCTGTTCGTAGAACAGAGTAGAGACATTTGTCTCCGATTTCGGCGTGGTGTTTTATTGCATCTCGCTATGAAAAGCATTGAACAGAAGTTTTTTTCCTCACCATTTTATTGTACCTTTT
>CM042179.1:42473384-42493469 GCA_023376005.1 Doryteuthis pealeii
GAACGCTTAGCATTTGGTAGTTGCCCGTATAATATCTGCTTTGGAAGCCCGTTCTCATTCATACGGACAACGTGAACAGCCCACCTAAGTTGAATCTTGGCTAGTAGGGTTTCGATGCCAGCAATATCGCATCTTTTTAAAATTGTGCTATTTCTTACTTTATCATCCCATTTTATACCGCAAATGACACGAGGTCAACGCATGTGAAATGCGTCAAGTTGGTTTATGTGCTTGCGGTAAAATGTCCAAGTTTCAGCACCATACAGTAGAGTAGAAAGCACGACTGATCTGTAGATGTTAATTTTTATTTTAAGAGATACATCTTTGCTACTCCATAAACGATGTTTTAGATTGCCGAATGCAGTGCTAGATTTACCTATTCTGGAATGGATTTCTTTGTCCATTTTTCCATCAGATGTGACTGTTGATCCAAGATATTTAAATGTGTCAACAATCTTCAATGCTTTTCCATCAATGAAGACAGATGGATTTACAAGACGTGGATTGCAAGCTGCGGGCTGGTATAGTAGTTCAGTTTTTTTATACTGATTGTAAGTCCAAATGCTTTTGATGTCTCAGAAAATTTATCAATGATCTGGATGCCTTTTAGGCTGTGTACTAATAGAGCGGCATCGTCTGCAAAGAGATCACGTACTAGCTGCAAGGAAATTTTTGAACTAGCTTTAAAACGTTGTTGATTGTATAGGCCACCACTTGTTCTAAATTCAACATTTATTCCTTCGCTTAGATCTGAGAATGCTTCCTCGAGCATGGCAGAAAAAAATAATGCAAATAGAAGTGGAGCAAGAACACAGCCTTGCTTAGTACCGTTTGAGACAGAAAAGGTACTGGATTGCTCGCTACATGATCTCACAGAAGCCCTCATTCCTTCATGCAAAGAGATGATGATCTGAAGCATCTTATTTGGGACTCCGAATTTTGACAACACTTTCCACAGAGCAGTCCGGGACACAGTGTCAAAGGCTTTTGTGAAATCCACAAAAACTATGAATAAGTCTTTGTTTTTCTCTCGAGCCTTCTCCTGAGCCTGTCGAAGACAGAAAATCATATCTATTGTTCCTCTACCTGAGCGAAAACCACACTGAGTTTCTGGTAGTGCTGATCCTGAGACAAAGTCATTAAGCCTGTTAAGAATGATACGACCAAGGATTTTGCCAGCAACCGAGAGAAGAGATATTCCTCTGTGGTTGTCACAGTCATACTTACTTCCTTTGTTCTTGTATAAATGGACAATTGATTCGTCCTTAAATTGTTGCTGGACTTCACCCTTGTCCCACACTAGGTTGAAGAATTTGCAGATCCTGTGTGTCAAAAGATTGGTTCCACGTTTATACAATTCTGCTGAAATTCCATCTTCGCCAGGTGCTTTTCCATTTGAAAGTTGTTTGATAGCTTTCTTCACCTCAAGTATTGACATGTTTGCAGATAGGGTTTGTACAACAGGTCTCTGGGGAAGATTGTCTATTACATGAGTATCGAAAGAAGATTTCTGATTCAGGACTGTAGAGAAATGTTCCGCCCAACGTTTGACAATATCACTTTTGTCAGTCAAGAGAGTATTATCCACTGACATAATTGGTGATAGACCATTGGAAATTGGACCAAAAACACCCCCTTTAGATTTTGATAGAATGATTTAAGATCATGTTTGTCAGCAACCTCCTGCAAAGCTTTTGCTTTTGATGTCCACCAACTTTCCTTCATCTTCCTCAATCTGGCTTGTGATTTTCCTTTTGCTAATTTAAATGCATCTTTCTTTGTTTGATATTTTTTATCATTCATCCAGACTTGATGACATTTATGCATGTTTTCAAGGAGAGGTTGTATTTCTGGATCATTTAATCAAACCAATCTTGATGTTTCCGATGGGCATACCCGAGCGTTTCTTTTGCCGAGCTATAGAGAATTTCCCGCAGACCCGACCATGTCGCTTCAACTTCATCCCCAATGTCGAAAGACATGAGCTTGGATTCAGATAATGTTTGGAAAGAGCTCAAGATTTTCATATCTTTTAACGTTACATCTACCTTTCTTGGTGATTTAGCTCTGTTATTTCGAACAGGTTTCCTTACATGCATGCCAGTGCAAGCGCTAACAATCTTGTGGTCTGACCAACATTGCCCAATAGCTAGTGATCGAGTTAGCTTTATGTCATGACAATCATGACCACGAACTATAATGTAGTCAATGAGATGTTCGTGGCCTGATCTAGGATGCCGCCAGGTAGTTTTGAAACTATTCCGTTGCTGGAAAATCGTGTTGGTAATCACAAGACTGAATTCACAACAAAGAGACAGCAGTAACAGACCATTAGAGTTTACCTTTCCTACGCCATGCTTACCAATTACTCTTCCCCAAGTCAGTGTGTCACATCCAACACGAGCATTGCAGTCACCCATAACATAGAGTTTATCACGAAATGTTGTACGTCTCAGTAGAACACGAAGGTTACTGTAAAAGGATTCCTTTAACTCCTCATTGGAGTCCATTGTAGGCCCATAACTCAGCAAGGTCGCATATTTATTCCTTAAGCGAAGAGACATCAGCCTGTCAGAAATACCAACTGACAGCGATTCCAATTTTAAAACAATGTCATTTCTGATGGCGAATCCAACACCGGACTCTCTTTGCAGTTTCAGGGAGACCAACCCAAAAAATGTAACCACCATCCATTTCTTTCAGTTCCCCTTTGCCTGGAAGCCTGGTTTCTGATAGAGCTGCAATACTAATGTTGTTTTGTTTAAAACCCGTGCAATAATCGCAGATCTGCGTTCAGGGTTTTCTTGTTGTCTTGTAGTGTCCTTACGTTCCAAGATGTATGAACATGTTTTGTTTCATTAATTTTAGATTTTCTGAAATTTCGGGTGCCCAGCCATATGCACCTTATAGCAGGGTCATGTACGGACATGCAATTTTTGGGTCGCCTTTTATTGACCGTTCCCCATGTGAGGAAAGCAGTGCCATCCCTAAATAGGGCTGCTTTGTTATGAGAGGAGGACACGAAGTGTAGAAATGTCCGATTTTGTAATACACAGCGGCCGTCTACCACTCACCACCCATGTGTGAAGTTCAAGCTAAAGACTTCCAGCGACATCCTCCGCCTGTCCCCGTCGCTATCTCTTCCTCGCCATGGGATTTTGGTTAAAAAAACAAACTCGCATTAGCAGTATTTTTAGTCACTCAGTTGCTAATCAACCTGCACTACGATTTGTTTAGAGTGGTCTGTTGCTTGTGCTATGCAAAGCATACTCTCTCCATCAATACAATATAGCACATACAGGTGCACCGTGTGCCACACGTTAGGTGTTTGTTTTGATCGCATGTTGTTTTATCACGGAGTTTGACCTCTCCGGGACATCAGGTATATGGCTGGTTACCATATATATATATATATATATATATATATATATATATATATATATATATATATATATATATATATATATATATATGGCTAAAGTTGCAAACCGGTCGGAAAATTAAAACATATTACAGGGTGACCCAGAAAAAACAAAACCCAATTATTTATTTATTTTCCCATTAAACTAACCCTAAACCCCAACCCTAATCCTAACCTTAACCCTAAACCCTAACCCTAAACACTAACCCTAACCCTAAACCCCACTAGTTAAGATTAACAGTTTTATTATAAAATTTGTGTTTTATTTTTTCTGGGTGCCCCTAATTTTCCGACCGATTTGCAAGTTTAGCCATATATCTTCTTTTATTATACTAAAGCTGAGATTTTGAGCTTTCAATAGCTAAAGGATTTTTTGCTGGTGACCATGATCACACGAAATTTGTCATAAATTATTCCTTAGTTTTAGGATTACTTAATGTTTGAAAAAAATACACTTTAATTGGTTTAATTAGTCGTAATTTGCAATTAAGTTAATCTTGACCCGTCTCTGTCTTTACATTATACGTAACTCCCCTTTTTACTCTCTATATGCCAGTGAAGGGGTGTGAAAGTGATCACATGTAATAGTTTTATTACTAAAAAGGTAGCAGTCATCGCCCTCCCAACATCCTCTAACTCTAGAGTCGTCCCTCTCCTTCGCTTGTCTTACATTATATTCTCTTTTCCTCTCTAGACTAAAGGGAGATGAAAAACACCCGCCCGCAATAAAAATTCTAATGTCTATTTCAATTGTCTAGGTCAATTCATTGAAAAATCCGTTTTTTTTAAATACAATTCTAACCCCCACGTTTGAAAAAAATGTACCAAAACTCAGGGAAGTATTCGATTTGAATTAATTTTTTCAGGTTACTTAACTTCGACTTCTCTTTTTTTTTCGGGTACAAAATAACGGTGTGTATATATGTGATTGATACTAATTTCTGCATAATAAAAAGACTAAAGACAGAAGGTGTGAATAGAAGAAAAAAAAAATTTTTTTTGGTACTCTTCAAAAAAATTCCTCCGGTGGCTGCTGTAAAATAAAAAATTAAAAAAAAAACACTAGCTACGATTGAAGTCCGTAGCCGAAGCGATGTTACTTGAATAAAAAAAACTCGGGTTAGGGTTTGGGTTTGAGGTTGGGGTTGGTGTTTAGGATTAGTTTAATGTGAAAATAAATAATTTGGGCTCTGTTTTTTCTAACCCCCCCAAAATCAGAACCCAGACATTTTGTAATAAAACTGTTAATTTTAAGTAGGGTTGGGGTTAGAGTTTAGGGTTGGGTTGGGTTTTCGGGAAAAACGCCCTAAGTTGGTTGTTTTTTTTGTTTTTTTTTTGTTTTTTTGCAAGTGACACCGCTTCGTCTATGGACTTCAATCGTAGCTGGTGTTCTTTTCAGCAGCCACCGGCTAGCATTTTTTGAGGCAGGAGGCAGGACGGTTCTCCGCGAAGAGTACCATTTAAAAAAAAAAAAGAACCTGCTCGAGTAGTAAATAAGTACCGAAATCGAAAAATAAAATGAAAATGAAAACTAAAAAATAATTTTTGGGGTATTATTTGGGTAATATTTGTTCAGGAAAATTATCCGGTTACAAATGAAAGTTTAAAAAATATATCACCGGAGTTCAAATTTCGGATGTAATAAGGACCCCGACTCTGCGAGTTTATCATCATTGCAGATTCCTGTTGTTGGACTTGTTATATTTTTTAAACTTTCATTTGTAACCGGAACATTTTCCTGAACTTTTTGATATTCATATACACTTTTACTGCAAATTCTTTTGGATTTTTTTAATGATAAAAATGCTTATAATTTTTAAAAATAAAATTTATTTTATTTTTAACAATAAATACGCATTTTTAAAAAAAAAATTTGAAAATTCCGGTACTGATCGAGAGCATTCCGTGCCTCGTGATTAATTATATATTTATTTCGTTTTTCCGTTTACAATGTTGCTTTGATAAAGACATCTTCATAATGTCGAAACAGATTTCTGTCAGCAAAAACTTTTAACATCTGGTTGTTTTTTCTACAAAACTTTCTACATATATATATATATATATATATATATATATATATATATATATATATATAATATATATAAAAAGATAAATAAAGAATTCTAAGTCATTAAGTTAGCAAGCAAGATTCGCCAAACACGTTACTCTAAGATAAGTGTTTTTTAATATTTCTTTCTTTATAGAAATGCTAATATGGAACTTAAATGCCTACCACTTTTGCATTATTTTATCTTTGACTAACAAAATTTGTTCATTTCACAGGCTTTTTAAAAAAAGAAATACATTTTTATTCTGTTTAAAATGCCTACCCACTTTTGCATTATTTTATCTTTGAAATAACAATTTGTTCACAGCTTAATATCACTTTAAATCACACGAATCAACTCATTTTTTATCTTTTTACCCAGTGTGAATTTGGTTACGGATTTTTAATTTCCCATAATCTCAAATGTTACATTGGAACTTATACTAAGTTAAAACTAGTTTTTTGTTTTTTTTTTCCTCGGTGTGGTGGACCCGTAGATCTCGTAAGATCATCCACCTGCGCTCCGAAAGTCTGCCAGTCATCTTGCCTCGGCTTGTCACTGATCCTTGACTTTGGGGAAGGAGAGCATGGTGCGTGTCGCACAAGCGCGCAACATGTAAAACAAAAAACCTGTGCAGATATTTCTTCAAGTCAGTGAGATGTGCAGGCCTGACTGGCTGTAAGCACGCAGATGTGAGTCTACATACGGCATGATTCATGACCTACTTAATGTCAACGCCTTGCTGATTGAACAGCAACGTGCCTCGGCGAGGATTTGGAATGAAGGAGCTGCCCCTTGGTTAACACACTGTTCACCTAGCCATTTGGGAATTATCTAGAAAAGGTGACCTAAACAATGCCGATTCACCTATCAAGCTTGCCAGAGACCCGCGCTTCGACGGATGTCCATATTAGCTGGGCGAAAACACAACACAAAACAAGGCTAAGAATAGCCACCTGGAATGTCTCGACACTTCTTGAGAGATTGGGAAAACCCTAAACTACGTACTGGTATTGCAATAGGGGAGCATCTCGATATGAGGCCGACATCAATGCCCTTGCGGAAGTCAGTTTCAGCTATAAGAACCAATTGACAGAAGGGGGTGGGCTTGATACACATCCTCGTGGAAAGACAGGCCGATGGTAGCTGTAAGAAGTTTGGTAAGGTAAGCCCTCCACCCTGAAGCGACACATGACGGACGCCATGGAAACATTTCCTACATTGAAGTCTGACCTGTGTGGCAGGGCTGTATGTCGAGGTTTCATGTGTGACAGGTACATAAAACAATCTGGATCGTGGGCATCTGCGTGCTCACAACTGCTCCAACTGAACTACTTGTAGAAATGGCCTTATTTCTGTCAAGAAGCGGCAATCACCATATATATATATCACACCTATCAAATATTAGAAATCACACTTCATATTAACATTCTACCAAATATGATTGATTAATGCCTGAAGAAGATAACAGAAGATCTGAAACACGTGTTAATTAATTTAAAACATTTTTAAAAACATAATCCTTTTTACGAACCTTTTTTTTTTATAGAATATCTAATTTTCTCCCGTTGGACCCATAACAACAACGCTCTCCTATATAAGGGATGGAGCACTCTATGACGGCCTTCACATACAAAGCAATGTGTGTATTAAAACAGTTAAAATCCCCTTTGCATTCTGTAGGTGATGACAGCCTGGCGGTTAAGGTGTCTGACTAACACTGAACCGATCGGGTTTCAATCCCGGCTGTAGGTAGCTTACAAATGTCTAGCCACACTGAAGAGACTTGATGAGTCGAAACACGCGTCTGTGGATGACTATATATATATATATATATATATATATATATACCAACCCCTCCGCACGAGCAGGATGTGACACAAGGTCAATTTCTTAAGCGGAGTTTAACAGGTTTGAATTCCCTTCCTAGACCGGTTGCCTAACCAGGGTTAAAGAGCCCAGTCTGCCCCACTATTTATCCATAGCTGGAGGGAGAGTAGGATTCATACCTTTCCCAAGGGTATTAGCGCTAAGTGAAATGCAATTACCACATTTGAACTCGGGGCGACGAGTTCAAATCCTGGATGTGGTAATTATATATACTAGCAAATATATTTGATGTAATAAAATATTGTATCAAATTAGAAACTATTAGAAAATGATAAACTGAGGGGTGTAATCAAAAAATAGAACAGCTTTAAATCTAACTCTTCCATCATTTTCCATCACCCCGTCTTTCATTTTTTTCCTAATTTATCTATTTAGTTAGATTATGAAGTATTTAATAAAATTACAGTTCTTTCGTCTTGTTATTTGGATTTCTTTAAGATTTATTGAAGAGATTTTTGCTCAGATTCGTTAAGAGAAAACCAAACAATTAGAAATCAATAATACTAAGCATAATATTTATTAAATCAAATTCTAATATCAATATGCAAAATGAGCCTTCTCTTTCACACTGTAAACCGCTCGATTTTGTTGTATCATTAATACTCGTTGGATCTACCTACTAATAACATGCAGTTAATTATATATCATCAAAATAGCGGTTAACAGTGAAAGAGAAGGCTCATTTGCAATTTGATATTAAGAATTATTAATAAATATATGGCCCGTAGTATTATGATTCTAATTGTTTGGTTTCTCTAAGAAACTGAGCAAAAATCTCTTCAATAAACTAAAAAAACCATAAACAGAAAACGAAAGAACTGTAATTTATTAAATACTGTCATAATCGTAACTAAAATTAGATAAATTAGTGAAAAAGATGAAGACGGGAGGTGATGGAAACTGATGGAAGAGTTAGATTTTAAAGCTGTTCATTTTTTTGATTACACCCCTCAGTTTATCATTTTCCAAATAGTTCTATTTGATACAATATTTATTACTCAAATCGATATTTGCTATATATATAGATTTACACATCCAGGATTGAAACTCGCGCCCCGAGTTTCAAATGTGGTAATCTGCATTTCACTTAGCGCTAATACCTCTGGAAAGGTATGAAACCTACCTCCCTCCACTATGGATAAATTAGTGGGGCAACTGGGCTCTTTAACCCTGGTAGGCAACCGGTCCTAGGAGAAGGGAATTCAACCTGTTAAACTCCGCCTTAAGAAAATTGACCTTTGTGTCACATCCTGCCGTGCGGAGGGGTTGGTAATTAATATAAATAATAATATATATATATATTATACTAGATATAGTCATCCACAGACGCGTGTTTCGACCAACAGCTCTCAGTGTGGGCTCAGACATTTTAGCTACCTACATCTCGGATTGAAACCCGATCGGTTCAGTGTAGTCAGACACTAACCGCCAGGCTGTCTCACCTTACAGAATGCAAAGGCTTAACTGTTTAAAATACCACATTGCTTGTAATGTGAAGGCCGTCTAGAGTGCTCGATCCCTATATAGGAGAGCGTGTGTTAGGGCCAACGGAGAAAATAGATATCTAAAAAAAAAAAAAGAAGGTTCGTAAAAAAGGTATGTTTTTAAAAATGTTTTAAAATCTATTAGCAACCACGTGGGTTCAGATCTTCTGTTATCTTTGCTCATGGCATTGAATCATCATGATTTGTGTAGAAAATGTTAATATGTACAGTGTGATTCTAAATTTTGATAGGTTTGATATATAAATAGTATGCCGCTTCTTACAGAATAAGAGGCCATTTCTACAAGTAAGTTTGTGAGCAGTTGTGAGCACGCAGATGGCCGCACGGATCCAGATGCTTTTATGTACCCTGTCACACATAAACCCGACATAAGCCCGGCACACAGGTCAAGACTCAATGTAGAGCAAATGTTTTCCATGGCGTCCGTCATTGGTCGGCTTCAGTGAGGGCTTACCTTACCCAAACTCTTACAGCTATCATCGGCTCTGTTTTCCAACGAGGATGTGTATCAAAGCCCACCCCCTTCCTGTCAATGGTTCTTATTAGCTGAAACTGACTTCCGCAAAGGGCGATTGTAGTCGGCCTCAAAATTCGAGATGCTCCCCTAATGCAATACCAGTACGTAATTTAGTTTCCCAATCTCATCAAGAGTTCGAGACATTCCAGGTGGCTATTCTAGCCTTGTTTTGTTGTTGTGTTTCGCAGCCTAATATGGACATCCTCGAAGCGCGTCTCTGGCAAAAGCTTGATAGGTGAATCGGTCCATTTGCTTTAGGTCACCTTTTCCTAGTATAATTCCATGGCCTAGGTGAAACAGTGTTAACCAAAGGGGCACTCCTTCATCCAAATCTCGCCGAGGCACGTTGCTGTCTCAATCAGCAATGGCGGTGACATTAAGTAGGTCATGAACATGCCGGTATGTAGACCACATCTGCGTGCTTACAGCCAGTCAGGCCTGCAAACATCCAACTGGACTTGACAGAAAGATCTGCACAAGGTTTTTTGTTTTAGCATGTGCGCGCTTTGTGCGACACCACCGCATGCTCCTCCTTTCCCAAAGTCAAGGATCACTGACAACCGAGGCAAGATACTGGCAGACTTTAGGGAGCGCAAGGTGATGACTTAACGAGATCTACGGGTCCACCACACCGAGGAAAAAAAACAAAAAAACAAGTTTTAACTTTAGTATAAGTCCACATGTAAATTTAGATTATTGGGAAATTAAAATCCGTACCTAAATTCAACAACTGGGTAAAAAGATAAAACTATGAGTTGATTCAGTGTGATTAAGTGATTATTTAAGCTGTGAACAAATGTTTATCCAAAGATAAAATATGCAAAATGTGGTAGGTCATTTAAACAGAATATAAAATTATTTCTTTTTTAAAAAAGCCTGTGCATGAACAAATTTTGTTGAGTCAAGATAAAAATAATGCATAAAGTGGTAGCATTTAAGTTCCATAATTTAGCATTTCCTATAAAGAAAGAAATATTAAAAACACTATCTTAGAGTATCGTTAAAACGTGTTTGGCGAATTCTTGCTGCTAACTTAATGACTAGAATTCTTTATTAATCTTTTTTTATATATATATATATATATATATAATATATATATTATAATATATATATATATATAATAAAAGTAGAAGTTTTGTAGAAAAAACACCAAGATGTTAAAAGTTGCTGACAGAAATCTGTTTCGCATTATGAAGATACGTCTTTATCAAAGCAACATTGTAAAGGAAAAAACGAAATAAATATATAATTAATCACGAGGCACGATGCCTCGATCAAGTACCGGAATTTTCAAATTTTTTTAAAATGCGTATTATTGTAAAATAAATAAATTATTTTAAAATTATAAGCTTTTATCATTAAAAAAACCCAAAGAATTTGCAGTAAAGTGTATATAAACAAAAGTTCAGGAAAATGTTCCGGTTACAAATGAAAGTTTAAAAAATATAACAAGTCAACAACAGGATCTGCAATGATGATAAACTCGCAGAGTCGGGTCCTTATTACATCCGAATTTGAGACTCCGGTGATATATTTTTTAAACTTCATTTGAACCGGATATTTTCCTGAACAAATATTACCCAAATACACCCAAAATTATTTTTTAGTTTCATTTTCATTTTATTTTTCGATTTCGGTACTTATTTACTACTCGAGCAGGTTCTTTTTTTTTTTATGGTACTCTTCGCGGAGAACCGTCCCGCCTCCTGCTCAAAAAATGCTAGCCGGTGGCTGCTGAAAGAATCACCGAGCTACGATTGAAGTCCATAGACGAAGCGGTGTCACTTGCAAAAAAAAACAAAAAAACAAAAACCAAAAAAAACAACAACCAACTTAGGCGTTTTCCCGAAAACCCCAACCCAACCCTAAACTCTAACCCCAACCCTACTTAAAATTAACAGTTTTATACAAAATGTCTGGGTTCTGTTTTGGGGTTAGAAAAAACAGAGCCCAAATTATTTATTTTCACATTAAACTAATCCTAAACACCAACCCCAACCTCAAACCCAAACCCTAACCCGAGTTTTTTTTATTCAAGTAACATCGCTTCGGGCTAACCGGACTCAATCGTAGCTAGTGTTTTTTTTTTAATTTTTATTTTACAGCAGCCACCGGCAAGAATTTTTTGAAGAGTACCAAAAAAAAATTTTTTTCTTCTATTCACACCTTCTGTCTTTAGTCTTTTTATCTATGCAGAAATTAGTATCAATCACATATATACACACCGTTATTTTGTACCCGAAAAAAAAAAGAGAAGTCGAAGTTAAGTAACCTGAAAAATTAATTCAAATCGAATACTTCCCTGAGTTTTGGTACATTTTTTCAAACGTGGGGTTAGAATTATTTAAAAAAAACGGATTTTTCAATGAATTGACCTAGACAATTGAAATAGACATTAGAATTTTAATTGCGGGCGGGTTTTTTCATCTCCCTTTTAGTCTAGAGAGGAAAAGAGAAATATAATGTAAGACAAGCGAAGGAGAGGGACGACTCTAGAGTTAGAGATGTTGGGAGGGCGATGACTGCTGCCTTTTTTTAGTAATAAAACTATTACATGTGAACTTTCACACCCCTTCACTGGCATATAGAGAGTAAAAAGGGGAGTTACGTATAATGTAAAGACAGAGACGGGTCAAATATAACTTAATTGCAAATTACGACTAATTAAACCAATTAAAGTGTATTTTTTCAAACATTAAGTAATCCTAAAAACTAAGGAATAATTTATGACAAATTTCGTGTGATCATGGTCACCAGCAAAAAAATCCTTTAGCTATTGAAAGCTCAAAATCTCAGCTTTAGTATAATAAAAGAAGATATATGGCTAAACTTGCAAATCGGTCGGAAAATTAGGGCACCCAGAAAAAATAAAACACACAAATTTTATAATAAAAACTGTTAATCTTAACTAGTGGGGTTTAGGTTAGGTTAGTGTTTAGGTTAGGGTTTAGGGTTAAGGGTTTAGGATTAGGGTTGGGGTTTAGGGTTAGTTTAATGGGAAAATAAATAAATAAATTGGGTTTTGTTTTTTCTGGGTCACCCTGTAATATGTTTTAATTTTCCGACCGGTTTGCAACTTTAGCCATATATATATATATATATATATATAATATATATATATATATGGTAACCAGCCATATATATATATATATATATATATATATATATATATATATATATGGTAACCAGCCATATACCTGATGTCCCGGAGAGGTCAAACTCCGTGATAAAACAGCATGCGATCAAAACAAACACCTAACGTGTGGCACACGGTGCACCTGTATGTGCTATATGTATTGATGGAGAGAGTATGCTTTGCATAGCACAAGCAACAGACCACTCTAAACAAATCGTAGTGCAGGTTGATTAGCAACTGAGTGACTAAAAATACTGCTAATGCGAGTTTGTTTTTTTACCAAAAATCCCATGGCGAGGAAGAGATAGCGACGGGGACAGGCGGAGGATGTCGCTGGAAGTCTTTAGCTTGAACTTCACACATGGGTGGTGAGTGGTAAGACGGCCGCTGTGTATTACAAAATCGGACATTTCTACACTTCGTGTCCCTCCTCTCATAGCAAAGCAGCCCTATTTAGGGATGGCACTGCTTCCTCACATGGGGAACGGTCAATAAAAGGCGACCCAAAAATTGCATGTCCGTACATGACCCTGCTATAAGGTGCATATGGCTGGGCACCCGAAATTTCAGAAAATCTAAAATTAATGAAACAAACATGTTCATAGCATCTTGGAACGTAAGGACACTACAAGACAACAAGAAAAACCCTGAACGCAGATCTGCGATTATTGCACGGGTTTTTAAACAAAACAACATTAGTATTGCAGCTCTATCAGAAACCAGGCTTCCAGGCAAAGGGGAACTGAAAGAAATGGATGGTGGTTACACATTTTTTGGGGTTGGTCTCCCTGAAACTGCAAAGAGAGAGTCCGGTGTTGGGTTCGCCATCAGAAATGACATTGTTTTTAAATTGGAATCGCTGCCAGTTGGTATTTCTGACAGGCTGATGTCTCTTCGCTTAAGGAATAAATATGCGACCTTGCTGAGTTATGGGCCTACAATGGACTCCAATGAGGAGTTAAAGGAATCCTTTTACAGTAACCTTCGTGTTCTACTGAGACGTACAACATTTCGTGATAAACTCTATGTTATGGGTGACTTCAATGCTCGTGTTGGATGTGACACACTGACTTGGGGAAGAGTAATTGGTAAACATGGCGTAGGAAAGGTAAACTCTAATGGTCTGTTACTGCTGTCTCTTTGTTGTGAATTCAGTCTTGTGATTATCAACACGATTTTCTAGCAACGGAATAGTTTCAAAACTACCTGGCGGCATCCTAGATCAGGCCACGAACATCTCATTGACTACATTATAGTTCGTGGTCGTGATTGTCGTGGCATAAAGCTAACTCGATCACTAGCTATTGGGCAATGTTGGTCAGACCACAAGATTGTTAGCGCTTGCACTGGCATGCATGTAAGGAAACCTGATCGAAACAACAGAGCTAAACCACCAAGAAAGGTAGATGTAACGTTAAAAGATATGAAAATCTTGAGCTCTTTCCAAACATTATCTGAATCCAAGCTCATGTCTTTCGACATCGGGGATGAAGTTGAAGCGACATGGTCGGGTCTGCGGGAAATTCTCTATAGCTCGGCAAAAGAAACGCTCGGGTATGCCCATCGGAAACATCAAGATTGGTTTGATTCAAATGATCCAGAAATACAACCTCTCCTTGAAAACATGCATAAATGTCATCAAGTCTGGATGAATGATAAAAATGTCAAACAAAGAAAGATGCATTTAAATTAGCTAAAGGAAAATCACAAGCCAGATTGAGGAAGATGAAGGAAAGTTGGTGGACATCAAAAGCAAAAGCTTTGCAGGAGCTGCTGACAAACATGATTTAAATCATTCTATCAAAATCTAAAGGGTGTTTTTGGTCCAATTTCCAATAGTCTATCACCAATTATGTCAGTGGATAACATTCTCTTGACTGACAAAAGTGATATTGTCAAACGTTGGGCAGAACATTTTTCTACTGGCCTGAACTAGAAATCTTCTTTCGATACTCATGTAATAGACAATCTTCCCCAGAGACCTGTTGTACAATCCCTATCTGCAAACATGTCAATACTTGAGGTGAAGAAAGCTATCAAACAACTTTCAAATGGAAAAGCACCTGGCGAAGATGGAATTTCAGCAGAATTGTATAAACGTGGAACCAATCTTTTGACACACAGGATCTGCAAATTCTTCAACCTTGTGTGGGACAAGGGTGAAGTCCCGCAACAATTTAAGGACGCATCAATTGTCCATTTATACAAGAACAAAGGAAGTAAGTATGACTGTGACAACCACAGAGGAATATCTCTTCTCTCGGTTGCTGGAAAAATCCTTGGTCGTATCATCCATAACAGGCTTAATGACTTTGTCTTAGGATCAGCACTACCAGAAACTCAGTGCAGTTTTCGCTCAGGTAGAGGAACAGTAGATATGATTTTCTGTCTTCGACAGGCTCAGGAGAAGGCTCGAGAGAAAAACAAAGACTTATTCATAGTTTTTGTGAATTTCACAAAAGCCTTTGACACTGTGTCCCGGACTGCTCTGTGGAAAGTGTTGTCAAAATTCGGAGTCCCAAATAAGATGCTTCAGATCATCATCTCTTTGCATGAAGGAATGAGGGCTTCTGTGAGATCATGTAGCGAGCAATCCAGTACCTTTTCTGTCTCAAACAGTACTAAGCAAGGCTGTGTTCTTGCTCCACTTCTATTTGCATTATTTTTTCTGCCATGCTCGAGAAAGCATTCTCAGATCTAAGCGAAGGAATAAATGTTGAATTTAGAACAAGTGGTGGCCTATACAATCAACAACGTTTAAAGCTAGGTCAAAAAACTTCCTTGCAGCTAGTACGTGATCTTCTTTGCAGACGATGCCGCTCTATTAGCACACAGCCTAAAAAGACATCCAGACCATCATCGATAAATTCTCTGAGACATCAAAAGCATTTGGACTTACAATCAGTATAACAAAAACTGAACTACTATACCAGCCCGCAGCTTGCAATCCACGTCTTGTAAATCCATCTGTCTTCATTGATGGAAAAGCATTGAAGATTGTTGACACATTTAAATATTTGGATCAACAGTCACATCTGATGGAAAAATGGACAAAGAAATCCATTCCAGAATAGGTAAAGCTAGCACTGCATTCGGCAATCTAAAACATCGTTTATGGAGTACCAAAGATGTATCTCTTAAAATAAAAATTAACATCTACAGAGCAGTCGTGTTTTCTACTTTACTGTATGGTGCTGAAGCTTGGACATTTTACCGCAAGCACATAAACCAACTTGACGCATTTCACATGCATTGTCTTCGTGTCATTTGCGGTATAAAATGGGATGACAAAATAAAAAACAGCACAATTTTAAAAAGATGTGATATTGGTGGCATCGAAAACCTACTAGCCAAGATTCAACTTAGGTGGGCTGTTCACGTTGTCCGTATGAATGAGAACGGGCTTCCAAAGCAGATATTATACGGGCAACTACCAAATGCTAAGCGTTCCATTGGACGCCCTCTCTTACGCTACAAGGACAAATTGAAGGACAATTTGAAACGCCTCGATATTGACCTGAGTGCTTGGGAAGATCTAGCATCGGATCGGAAGGAATGGCGTAAGACCTGTTTCGCTAAACTAAAGAGCTTGGAACAAAATAGACTGAAGCATAGAGATCGGCTCCGCATAACTTTAAAAGAAAAACATTTAACTCCTGCCTTGGATCATTTCGTTTGTCAGCGTGGCTTCATGGCTCGCAGCAGGGCTGGGCTGCTGTCACACTCGAGGAAACATAAAATGTCTCTTGACAGCATGCACAACATGGGAGGAATCAAATCACTCACTGATGACCCTCATCTATCGTTCTCGATAGGAGAGTCCACCATATATATATATATATATATATATATATATATATATAATATATATATAATCAATGGTAATATTATGATTTTACATCATAACTTGAAGGTTCATGGTAATCCAATCATCAGATGAGTTCAATGGTTGAGATGTTAAAAACCATCGGAACAATTTCCCGACTGTTTTTTAACATCTCAACCATTTAACTCATCTGATGATTGGATTACCATGAAACTTCAAGTTACGAGTGTAAAACCATAATATTACCATTGATTATAAATCTTCTCTGCTTTATTAGCATTGAGCACCTTTCTATGCAAAGACTTTTCTCATTTTTTCATTCACTATTATTATATATATATATTATAATATATATATATATATATATATATAATCCAAAGATCCGGAGAAGAAATCTTCCTTACAACGTAGTTTTTGGGGTTTTTTTTTAAATGTTGTAGTTTGCAGAGCTCAATGTGTGCTCTATTGTCAGAGTCACAGAACAAATTTATTCAGCATCGATGACGGGAAGGAGAAGACCTTTGCTCTAGGCTCCCTGAAATAGGCTATAATGCAGAAAAATCTAAATCTTAGGTTATATTTATTTTACTGATATATATATATATATATATATATATATATATATATATATATATATATATATAATAATAAGAATGGAAAGGGAATTGAAATCCGACAATATGAGGAAAAATGAGAAAAGAAAAGAACTGTAGATGGATAAAATGAATTTAATCGATATCACTTAAATCGATATCCTTACACATGTGTTTCGGTCAGTTTATCCGTATACATTTTGATAAACTGACAGAAACACATGTGTAAGTGATATCGATTAAAGTGATATCGATTAAATTCATTTTATCCATCTATAGTTCTTTTCTTTACTCATTTTTCCTCATATATATATATATATATAAAAGTAATTGGTAATTTGCTTGAAGCATTGTTAAGTATGTTATAAAATAATAAAATTCGAAGGCAATACAATGCGTAAAAAATAAAGACAAAAAGATGTTTTATATGTCTAATCGATTTCAAAGCAAAGCTTTATCATCAGAATTTAATATATAGTAAAGAAAAAGGTTTAAAATCGGTCATTTTGCAGTCATAGATCTATTTCTATCCACAGGTATCTGTGTATACATATGAGTTTCATCAGACCGCTGGCTTTATTGAAACTGGTAAACAGAAAATTCATGAGGCTTTTTCTGTTTACAATTTTCAATAAATTTTTGCGGTTTGTGAAACACATCGGTATACACAGATACCTGTGGATAGAAATAGATCTATAACCGCAAAATGACCGATTTTTAAGCCTTTTTTCTTTACCAATAATCATATTGGACGTCTAGCTCTCAAACTTAACCTGAACAACTCTAGCATTCCGCTGTTGGAAGAAAAGTCCAAAAATTAGAACCATCCTAATACCAACTTTGCTGGTAAACCATATTTCTTATCAAAGTATTTGTAACTTTCTTTCTCTCCTACTATAACTTTCTTTTCTTTCTTTCTTTCTTCCTTCCTTTTCTTTCTTCTTTCTTCTTCTCCTCCTTCCTCTCTCTCTTCGCTCTCTCTCTCTCCTTCTTTTCTTCTTCTTTCTTCTTCCTTCGTCTTCCTTCTCTCTTTCTTTCTTTCTTCCTTTCTCCTTTTCTTTCTTTCTTTCTTTCTTCTCCTTCTCTTCTCTCTTTCTTCTTCTTCTTTTTTCTTCTTTCCTTCTCTTTCTTTCTTCTTTCTTTCTTTCTTTCTCTTCCTTTCCCTTTTTTCTTTTCTTTCTTTCTTTCTTCTCCTTCCCCTTTCTTTCCTTCTTTCTTTCTCTTCCTCCTTCTCTCTCTCCTTTCTTTCTTCTTCTTTCTTCTTTCTTTCTTCTTTTCTTCTATTGGGTAAGATTTATCAGACATGAAAAAAAAATTATTTCTTGTAAAGTAAAACTGACCTTTATTTTATTTTATTTTATTTTTCAATAAAAGATCAAAATAATCTTTTAAGAAAATGAGACAAAGAAAAACAAACTAATTAAATATATCGTGTTATGGACTTTCCTTGCTATAAAAGAATATCATATATTCATTTCTCGTGATACAAAGGAGTCCTGGGCAACTAACAAGATATCTTAGTTATCAAATGGTGTAATTTAGTACAAAGTTTTAAAAGTCAGTTTTAATAACATATCTAGTAAATTTATGCTCTTAACTCTAATGAATCAAAATTAACAAAGACATCAAAATATGTTATAAATTTAAATAACGATTAATATTTCTTTTGTCACTCTCTCTAGTCTCTTTCTCTCAATGATAGCTAAGTTTTTGTGAAAACGTCTCGTGCCCTCCCCTCCTCTCTCTCTCTCTCTCCTCTGCTCTATATATATATAAATATAATATATATATATATATTAATATATATATATATAGATATACATACCTAGTCTATCTTTTCAAATATAATATATATATATATATATAATATATGTATATATATATATTACTATCTTGGTTTCTAATGTTTAAAATTGGTGACTGTATTACCTCTCTCCCGCCCTCTCTCTCCCCCCTCTCTCTCTCTCTCTCTCTCTTATCTACTATCTATCCTGTTTTTCATATATTGAATAAAGGAGACGTGCTAACTCTAATCTCTCTAATTATATTATATATATATTAATATATAAATATACTCTTCGCTCTCTCACTCAATTCACTCACTTTCCTTTGTCAGTCCATTTACTCTTTCTATCCCACGCTATCCCTCTCTTTTCTTCTTTTACTACTTCCTTTATGCTTTCGTTGCTCCCCAATCTTCACCGAAAGTGAACGACTCTGACGACAGCAAGTCAAATGCTGAACTTGTGTCTGTGTGTTCGATTTATCCTTCTTCCATTTTGTTTTTATATAACGATGGAAACTTGATATTTAAATTGCATAACCTATCTATATGAATGCTAAAGTTTTCCTTCGTTCTTACTGTTTGACAAACCATTAATTATATATAGTGTACAAAATTATTCACAGTTGATTATTTTATAGCCAAGTAAATACTGGGTTTTTTGTGTTGTTTTTTTTTTCTATTCAAGTAACAGGTAGCAAAAAATCTGTTTTATGAACGACATAATCATGTAATTTTTCAAAATGATCTTCCGCCTAAATAATTTTAAACTAGGATATATCAATGCGTTACAAGTTCGCTGTCGAAAAAAGAAGAGTTCCAAAAAAAGTCAGGGAATAATCCAAATAAAATGTCAGTGTACTTAATCAATAATGAATATTAATGAAGCATCATTATTGTTATTTAAAAACAATCGAAATCTTAAAATGAATATTACTATAGTCCATCATACTTTATTTTATTAAGTAGATATATATATATACATAATATATATATATATAAATATATATATATATAAGATAATACCATGAATTCAATTAAAAATAAATCGTCCAGTCCTAGCATAAAATTTATATTTTCAGATAGTAAATAATAAATTAATTTGAATACATGTTTTATTCATGAGCTATGAAAGAACCATTGAATTTAGAAATCTTAGTTAAAGAAGACTCCCTATTAAGCAGATAAAAATAATTTGATATCGCAATTAATTTTCTGATTATCAAAAAGAAGTTATTCATCTACATCAGAGTGATTAAAGAATCTGAAATAAAATAATAAATAAAAATAAACTTGGTGCTTTCCATATGTGAATCTACTGATGATTACATTCCAATAGTGGTCTTATCCATTAACACCCCTTATT
>CM042179.1:42493569-42511069 GCA_023376005.1 Doryteuthis pealeii
TCAAAAGGAATTAAGAAAACGGTTATTAATTATACATAAGAAGATGTAAAATAAAAATAAACTACTATGAAACTAAATATAAACTACTATAATCATATATAACTAACTTATATATATATAACAGTATACTGAGTCGTACTGCTAGAACACCAAAGCTAAATGAATTCCAGACAAATCTCCGTCACGAACAGATCCCAACGGCGCAGGCAGCCCCATAACGAAACACATTCTTCTTGACACAACACAAGGCAACAGAGTTTTTTTCATAAAAATAAAATTAAAAAACATCACCGAAAATTTATGTATTACAGTCTTTATTTTAGGGATATTTTTTAAACATTGAAAATATTTTTTTAAATGCAATCCTGAATTTTTGAGTGTTTTGAAATAATTTATATCATAATATTGACATTTTTTTAGGTAGAATTCAGAATATATGTTTTTCTTTTTTACTAAAAAAATATCAATTAAAAAAAAAAGTTATTCAGAATATTATTTTTATAGAAAAAAAAATCGTGGTAGACCTGAACATCTGCCCCCACCCCCCATCTAATTTTTTTTCCTTCAATGGATTATTATTGATTACACACCAATCTATCAGATTGTAAAAAAAATTCTTAAAAGTTCTTTATTTTTTGAGTTTTCATGGGTGCTCATTTCCTCGTATAAGTTTATAGTAAACCGAACCCCCATATCGGAACCGCTCGAACGGAAATCCCTTACGACTCCCGGAAAAGACATACAGGTTTACCAAAATACATATTTAAATATTCTAACCCTAACCCAAATTATTTATTTAATTTGCCATTAAACTAACCTTAAACCCCAACTCCAAACCCTAACCCTAACCCCTAACCCTAACCCCTAGTTAAAATTAACAGTTTGTGGGTTCTGTTTTTCTGGGTCAATGGTATACAGGGTAACCCAGAAAAAAGAACCCAAATTATTTATTTTCCGATTAAACTAACCCTAAACCCCAACCCTAACCCTAAACACTAGATCCCCGTAGTTAAAATTAACAGTTTTATTACAAAATTTGTGGGTTCTGTTTTTGCTGGGTCGCCTTAATTTTGACACCTTTGACAGCCCAACTGATAAGGTAGAGCGGTTCCGATATGGGGGATCAATTTACTATAATCTTATACGGGGTAATGAGCCCCGCTGAAAACTAAACAATAAATAACTTTAAGAATTTTTTTTTTTTTTACAAACTGATACATTATTTATTTATTTTCTCATTAAACTAAACCTAAACCACAACCCCAAACCCCCAAGTTAAAATCAACAGTTTTATTACAAAATTTATTGGTTCTGTTTTTTCTGGGTCAACGTAATTTTCCGACCGATTTGCAAGTTTTGCCCATCACATAATGATATAGTAGGGAGTGGCAAACAGAGCCTCAAAGTCATTTTTGACCAAATAAAACCTACAGAAAATAATTTACCAAAAATCAGGGAATTATCGGATTTTAATGAAATTTTCACTGTTTATTTATGGAAGAACGATCTTCATAATGCATTATTTATTTTATTTCAAAACTTTCTCATTTTTTTCAGGTCACTTAATTTTGATCCTCCTTATGCTGGGGGCGTAAAATTGTTTCAAGTTGGTCCTTACCTGATACTAATTACAGTATAAATAAAGAGATAAAAGACCGAAGTTATGAATAGAAACAAAAAAAAATTTTTTACGGTTGCTCTTCTATGAGAAAATAGCGACTGGCAAAATGAGCCTAAAATGCGTTTTTGACCAAATGACTTTAGCCCCCCCCCTTACAGAAAATAATTTACCAAAAATCAGGGAATTATCGGATTTTAATGAAATTCTCAGTGTTTATGTGTCAATGAATGATCTTTATATGCATTATTTATTTTATTTCAAAACTTTCTAATTTTTTTCAGGTCACTTAATTTTGACCCCCTTATGTTGGGAGCGTAAAATTGTTTCGAGTTGATTCTTACCTGATACTAATTACAGTATAAATAAAGAGATAAAAGACCGAAGTTATGAATAAAAACAAAAAAATTTTTATGGTTGCGCTTCTATGAGAAAATAAGTACCGAAAATCGAAAAATAAAATGTAAAAAAATAATAAATAATTAATTTTTTGGAGATTTCTTTTTTACTCATTTCGATAATTATTTAATTGGCTATTATTTTATAAAAGAAAAAAATATACATCGATGTTTTTTCTGAGGGGATACATTTTCAATCAAGTTTTTCTTCAAAACTTATTACTTTCGTCAACAAAAATAAGGTTTGCATTAAGTGGATATAAGTTTTTAGAATCTAAAAATATAACATTTTAAACTTAACATCAGCATTTTCATATTTTAAATGAATTTTATATATTAATTTTTCATAGCAAAAATACTAAATTAAAGTTTTGACATAAAATAACTGATGCATTATAAAATTCATTAATTGTTAAATCAATACTGAAAATTTCATTAAAATCGGATAATTACCTGATTTTTGGTAAAAAAAATTTGTAAACGCGAATGTTATAGTAAAATTGTAAACAAGCACTTAAAAACATCGAAAACGAGGCTAAATGGCTGATATCGTTGAAACTGACCAAAACAAATACTTTTAAATCTATTAAAAATAAACTGCATATGTAATGATATTTTTCTTTTTTTAATTATGGTTATTATGTTACTACTTATCGATTTAGATAAAGTTTGACCTTAAATAATAGATTTAATTATTTCTAATTCGCTTTTAGAATTCCTAGCAGATGACAAATTTGCCTATCTCTATGATATAGTAAGAAATTTGAATTCAATGATTAACTATATTTTTTAAATAAAATATAAATGACACGATTTGCTAAACTTCAAATTAATATTTGAAAAAGAAAAAAAAAAAAGAATTAAATAAAGTAATCAAATTTATGTAAAACGATACTTTTAAAAAATAACATTATTAATTCAAAACATAGCCAATCGAATATACTATAATAATTATACTATATCATAAATTTGATAACAATTTGAGTTTTCAGGTATTTCCGTGAAATGTATTAGGTAATCTAATGGTATTATCTCTTGCACACTATTCTACATTAGTATCATGATTTTATTTGTATTTCTAATATTAAAATAAATAAATTAACGCGATTATGAAAAATAAAAAAAAGGTTTTGTTTACAATTGACGAACGACCGACGGGAATTTATAAAACAAGTTGATTTGTCGTTAAATGTTTTCGTTTGATTTATTAATTAATTCGCTGTAAAAAAATCAATGTATGAAAAGACATACTAATTACATATTTAGAAAGATTTTTTTTCTAACGAAATAAATATTTTAAAGATAGAAACAGAAATATGCGATAAATAAAATCTAGGCTGACTGAAGCAAAATATAATTTTTTTAACTCGCTGTAAAAAATAATTCTATTGATAAAAACTCAATCAAATTACATATTTAGAGAGATTATTTCATTCTCTTTCGAACTATATGGATATCTTAAAGAAGACTGAACCATAAATAGGCGAGAAAATAGATGGACCGTTATTCTTCTTTCAAAACGTTTTGAGTTTCACTGGATATATTTAATCATATTATTCGCTTGAAGGATTTTTTTCAAAAACCTTTTCGTGTGTAAGACTATTTTACATTCAGTTTTTGTAATTGCTAATTTGCATATTAATTCAAATTTGATTCGCTGATATATTTTAATCTAAGAAATATGAAAGTATTCGTAAAAATATTGATAAAAAGGCTTTCATTTTTCTTTTTTACAACACCCCAGTAGAAATACAACGGACATAGGCAAAGAGGCAACGGGTGGGGTTCGCCTGATGATTGTAGCTGGAATGTAGCTGCTGATAAGCAGTAGCAGCTATTTCGAAAAATCGTTTGATTTTGGTTTAATTAATTAATTATATCCCTTAATCAGTAAAAATCAATAACCAAATTTGAGTGTTTCTTAGTTAGAACGATATCAATGTGTATGCAAGATTTTAAATCTGAGTGACTTCCCGTTTTGGAGTTATGCATCGACACGTACGTACCAAATTCTCTCCTTTATATATTAGACTAGCTAAAGTACCCGGTCCATAACCGGAAGAAAACATTTTTATGAACACCAGGGAGTTTTCATAAAAATAAAATTAAAAAAACATCACCGAAAATTTATGTATTACAGTCTTTATTTTAGGGATATATTTTAAACATTGAAAATATTTTTTTAAATGCAATCCTGAATTTTTGAGTGTTTTGAAATAATTTATATCATAATATTGACATTTTTTTTAGGTAGAATTCAGAATTTATGTTTTTCTTTTTTTACTAAAAAAATATCAATTAAAAAAAAAAGTTATTCAGAATATTATCTTTATAGAAAAAAAAATCGTGGTAGACCTGAACATCTGCCCCCCACCCCCATCTAAATTTTTTTTTTCCTTCAATGGATTATTATTGATTACACACCAATCTATCAGATTGTAAAAAAAAATTCTTAAAAGTTCTTTATTTTTTGAGTTTTCATGGGTGCTCATTTCCTCGTATAAGTTTATAGTAAACGAACCCCCATATCGGAACCGCTCGAACGGAAATCCCTTACGACTCCCGGAAAAGACATATAGGTTTACCAAAATACATATTTAAATATTCTAACCCTAACCCAAATTATTTATTTAATTTGCCATTAAACTAACCTTAAACCCCAACTCCAAACCCTAACCCTAACCCCTAACCCTAACCCCCTAGTTAAAATTAACAGTTTGTGGGTTCTGTTTTTCTGGGTCAATGGTATACAGGGTAACCCAGAAAAAACAGAACCCACATTATTTATTTTCCGATTAAACTAACCCTAAACCCCAACCCTAACCCTAAACACTAGATCCCCGTAGTTAAAATTAACAGTTTTATTACAAAATTTGTGGGTTCTGTTTTTGCTGATAAATAGATTATTTATTTATTTTCTCATTAAACTAATCCTAAACCCCAACCCCAAACCCCCAAGTTAAAATCAACAGTTTTATTACAAAATTTATTGGTTCTGTTTTTTCTGGGTCAACGTAATTTTCCGACCGATTTGCAAGTTTAGCCCATCACATAATGATATAGTAAGAAATTTGAATTCAATGATTAACTATATTTTTTAAATAAAATATAAATGACACGATTTGCCAAACTTCAAATTAATATTTGAAAAAGAAAAAAAAAGAATTAAATAAAGTAATCAAATTTATGTAAAACGATAAATAATCTTTTAAAAAATAATTATTAATTCAAAACATAGCCGATCGAATATACTATAATAATATAACTATATCATAAATTTGATAACAATTTGAGTTTTCAGGTATTTCCGTGAAATGTATTAGGTAATCTAATGGTATTATCTCTTGCACACTATTCTACATTAGTATCATGATTTTATTTGTATTTCTAATATTAAAATAAAATTAACGCGATTATGAAAAAAAAAGAAGGTTTTGTTTACAATTGACGAACGACCGACGGGAATTTATAAAACAAAGTCGATGTTTTCGTTTGAAGGCAATTACAATGCGTATAAAAAATAAAAACAAAAAGATGTTATTTTTGTCTTATCGATTTCAAAGTAGAAACTTCATCTTCAGAGGTGAATATCAGAAATGTACATGCTTAAGTTTTTTTTTGTGTGTGTGGTTATAATTTTTTTCTTATTTTTTCCCTCTTTTTTTCTTTCTTTCCCCTCCTTCCTTTATTCTTTATGTTATGAATGAAATGGGCGAATAAATGTAATTTCTTATTTTTTTGAATGTCTGTTGAGAACGAATGTTTGATCCCTGCCTTGTATATGTATCCAATATTGTCTGTTTATCTTCCGGTGAATATTGCAACAATGTAGCCATGTCAAATTCAAAATAAAAACCGTCATATAGAAAAATTCATATACTTAGCTTTTATTTTATTTTATTTTTATTTTATTTTTCTCTCTTTTTTTTCTTCTTTTTTCTCTAATTTTTTCGTTTTTTCTTTTTTTTTTCAGTTGTAAAAAAATAAAATGTATTAATTTAATTAGATGGACCAGTAAATAAGTAAATAAAAGATTATTTTTAATTATATATTAGGAGGATTGAAGGAAAATTTAAGAAAATATGTTTTATGTGTATTTTTTTTATTATTACATTTTAAATAGATTAATATTATATATTAATTATATATTAAAATATTATATAATAATTATATATTAGAATTGATGCAAAATTTAAGAAATCTATGTATTATGAGTATTTTCTTTTTAAATTTCAAATAGATTAAATATTATAAATCAAATATTTAAATTACAAAAGACATAGTGTTTTTTCTTTCTTTCTTTTTTTTTGTTATTATTATTATTTTTTTTATATATATTAATAGTTCTAGACTGACCGTAATCTTAAGAGGGTATTATGGTTTAAAGAAATGACGTCATGGTTTAAAGAAATAATGTCATGTAAAGAAGTTAATAATTATGTCAATAATGTTAAATTAACCGTAATTTTTATTTATTTTTATTTTTCATTTTTTTAAAATTTCATTTTTAATTTTTTTAATTTTTTAAATTTTGAGTGCATGAAATGTTAAGGATCAATTGTATATGCTAATAGATATCTATTATAGATGTATTACATAATTCAAATCCGTCATTTCAAGTGTCCACCTTGGACTTACCTCCCAAGGGAACAAATCAAAATATGCAAACAGTTGATTGTTGGTAGGTTTAAATTTGTGATAGGGAAAATTCCATATATATGTGAAAATATGTATACTAAATAAACTATAATCTATATATGGAACGTGTAATTTAGTTAACTATGTATTCCGTGTTTAATTCTAATCTATTGTTTATATTAGGACCTAATTTAGCTATTAATAAACTTTCTCTAATTCTGAGATTACCAATGTTGCGTATTATTGTATCTATCTTAACGGAAAAACTGTGGTCCTTATTTTTGCATTTGATTAGGTGTTTATGGAATGAGGATGCACGTGTGTGGATGTGTTCTTTGATTCTAATTAAGGTATTTGGAGCAAGTTAAACGGTAAATTGTATAAATTTTGTGACATATGTTAGGATCTCTTATTGGGCAGTTGGCTAGTGAGCATGCTGTAATAATATTCTTATGTTTTTTTGTTAGATGTTGGCGTAGTGAGGGCCCAGAGTGGGCTAGTTGGATATCTAGTCCCTCTTTATGGATAGCCTTGCATATTTCTTTAGTGGTTGTTTCGCTGAAATGTGGTAGTTTCAGGAAACAGGTGTTAGTGTGTGTGTAGTGTCCGTGTTTTTCTATTATTTAAATAGCGTATATATGAAGTTGGGTAGCCATTGTTTTTGAGGGTGTTCATAAAGTGTGCTGTGTGTGTGATTTTGTCTGTTTCTTCACTACATCTATTGTGTATTCTATTAATTTCATTTATGATGTAACTTGTCTTGGAACTGAGTGGAAGTACTGACTTGAAGTGTACAAAGAGATCCTTAGTGGTGTTTTTTTTTATAGAAGCTAGTGTAAATTTTGCCTGTTGGTGATATTTTTATTCTAAAATCTAGGAGTGCTAGGGAACCAGTGTTATCTGGATGTTCTATTTGGAATTGAATGTGGTTATCTATACTATGGAATTTCTCGGCTATGTCATTGGCTTCTTCTTTGGATGATGTCAACATAAGTATATCGTCAATATACCGGGTGAAGAAAATGCATGATGGGCAGATGGTTAGTGCTCGTCGTTCTAGTTTATCCATGTATGAAATGGTCAGTATGCCTGAAATACTGGATCCCATGTGTAATCCTGACATTTGTTTGTATGTATGTCCGTTATACGTGAAGTAGTATTGTCTACTATAATGGATAGTAGTTGGTGTATATCCGCTGCAGTTAAATTGTGACAGTAGAAGTTTTGAGAGATGATATGTTCTGATATGAGATCAACCGCCGGGTGTGCAGGTACTGTGGTGTACAGGGAGACTGTTGCGGGGCCGATAAGGATGTCGACCCCACAGACTTTTGAATAAGTGAAACGACTGGAGGCAATGAAAGAGACAAAGGCAGAGGATTTAGATGGCAGGAAGTAACCAGGTGGTCAATTTATTCACGAGAATTGACAAAGGTAAATCGGCAAGTTGAGAGTTTTCGTCGTTCGAGGTTGGTCGCTCAACGTTCGGTCAGTCTTTCGTTAATCTGGGTGGATAGGTCGTCCGTTGTCGGATAGGCAGCTGGAATCCGGAATCGGGATACAGTGCGTCTACGGGTTTCGGTTGACGTCGTGGTCGGTCGGTAACGGTCTCGGCTTGCGGTTGTATCGGCTGCGAGTCGTAGTCCCGTCGAGGACTGTTCGGGTACGAGCGTGAAACGTAACAGCGACGGACCGTTCGCTTAGCACGTGCGTTGCTTGGGTCTGATTGGCCGCGGTTATGCGGGATTTCAGACCAGGCTGGTACGTGTGCGCAAATGCCTCGAGTAGCTAGGTGTTTGCTCGGCGGAAGATCGAGTCGGATCTACCAAGCTAGGACCTAGCGTACTGTCGGCGAGGGACGCCTATCTGGTCGTAAGATCCAGATCTTCTAGGGATTTCGCCCTAGGATCGCATTCGTGGTTAAGGAAAGACTGAGGTGAAAAGGGCCGACTGGTTAGCTCTGAAAAGAGCTGGGTTTGTTTAGCCTTGAAAAAGGCTGATATTGCTGGACTGGAAATGTTTGTGTCATCACAGCGTCGTCTAGCGTCAAAGAAAGGCAGGTCGTTCCAGCAGCGTAGAGAGGCAGGGCGGTCAGGAATCAGGAAAGGCATTTGTTCAGAATAGGAATCAGGATCGTTAACTGTCGGTGGCTGGCTGGAACTGTCCTCGTCATCGCAAACGACTTTCTTAAATACCCGAAATTTGCCGGAAATATCAAATGACGTCAGGGAAAAGTTCGTTAGAAATGATGATGACATAGTTTTGGCTACGTGACCCAATACACGTGAAAGGGGGTGGAGCTTAAAGGGTTAAAGCTGGGCAAAACTGGATATATCTGGTCAGAAATGGAAAGGGGTTTGCTTACGTGCGAAAATGCACACGCGTGCTCTGATTACGTGCGTTCGTTCAGAGAAAGGGGTCAAGGCTGTTTTGGCCCCGACAAGACCACATCTAAACTGAATGTGTAATTATTTTGTTTAAGTACTCCAGTATTTAATTGCTGTAGTCTATGGATGACTTCATCGGAGTTTTGAACATGTCCTGGAAAGGTGAAAAGTAGAGGTTTCAGTATTTGTGAGAGAAGCCATGATATCTTGTAAAGAGGTCCTTCCAATCTGGAAATGATTGGTCTGATTAATTTAACATTATTGACATACTTATTAACTTCTTTACATGACATTACTTCTTTAAACCATGACGTCATTTCTTTAAACCATAATACCCTCTTAAGATTACGGTCAGTCTAGAACTATTAATATATAAAAACAAAAAAATAATAACAACAAAAGAAAAAATAAATAAATAAATAAAAGAAAAAAAAACACTATGCCTTTTGTAATTTAAATATTTGATTTATAATATTTAATCTATTTGAAATTTAAAAAGAAAATACTCATAATACATAGTTTTCTTAAATTCTGCATCAATCCTAACATATAATTAATATATAATATTTAATCTATTTAAACTTTAAAATAAAAAAAAATACTCAAAAAACATATTTTCTTAAATTTTCCTTCAATCCTTCTAATATACAATTTAAGATAATATTTTATTTACTTATTTACTGGTCCATCTAATTAAATTAATACATTTTATTTTTTTACAACTGAAAAAAAAAAGAAAAAATTAGAGAAAAAAGAAGAAAAAAAGAGAAAAAAATTTAAAAAATAAAAAAATAAAATAAAATAAAAGCTAAGTATATGAATTTTTCTATGTGGCGGTTTTTATTTAGAATTCGACATGGCTACATTGTTGCAATATTCCCGGAAGATAAACAGACAATATTGGATACATATACAAGGCAGGGTTCAAACATTCGTTCTCAACAGACATTCAAAAAAATAAGAAATTACATTTATTCGCCCATTTCATTCATAACATAAAGAATAAAGGAAGGAGGGGAAAGAAAGAAAAAAAGAGGAAAAAAATAAGAAAAAAATTATAACCACACACAAAAAAAAAACTTAAGCATGTACATTTCTGATATTCACCTCTGAAGATGAAGTTTCTACTTTGATATTGATAAGACAAAAATAACATCTTTTTGTTTTTATTTTTTATACGCATTGTAATTGCCTTCAAATCATTAATATATATAACATACTTAACAATGCTTCAAGCAAATTACCAATTACCATTATATATATATATATATATATATATATATATATATATATATATATATATATATATATATAGGGTGATTGAAAAGTATAATATATGACAACAAGAATGTCATGACAACAACACGAAATAAGTTCGGAATCCAAACTACGTAGAAAACGAACCCTGAAAAAAGTAAATGAAACTATTGTTAAAATTTTTGTTTGGGCCAGTGAGCTGTCAGTGAAATGCAAATTGTCTTGATTACTTGAACGATCTTAAAAAGCGAGAGTTCAAGATGGTTAATACGTTTAGCTTTGTAGATGTCTTCTGTCTTCATTTCTGTGTAAGAAACTGACCCTGGACTAATCTTTTGTGATCCTAATAATGTTTTCGGTATTTTATTTTATTTTGTTTTATTTTTTTTTTTTTTTAAATATTTATTGTCTTGTTTCCATTTTCTTTCTTTTTTTTTTTTTTTTTTTTCTTCTATCATTTTATTTATCTGTCAGAAAGTTGGACGTGTAAGAATAAGTAAAAAGCAAGAGAAAAGAAAACGAAACAAAGAACCAGAGGACAAAATATCAATGGTGCTAGGCGGTGATTCGCCTTGGGGAACAAAACTCGAATCATATGACAAATTCGGCGTATGCACCAGCCTGTATGAGGGTAATTAATTGCAACACGGTAATATCAACAGCCATTCAGAATCGTTGTAAGAGAAGACTTTTTTCTTAAAAAAATAAATAAATAAAGATAAAAAATATATATACATATAAAAAAAGAAAAAGGTAGGTAGGGCAGTTCTATGGTCAGAGGGGCAGCGCTAGATACATTTAGGTCATTACCAGCAACTTGAGCGTCTTCATTTCAGTTAATTGTTATTAGAAAGTCAGTGTGCACGGACGCAACCAGAAAAAGAAAAAGAAAAGGCCAAAACGATATCTATCTAAATTCCCTTTTTATTAATATATATAAATCGCATTTTTATAATCGATCGACATAGACTCTCTCATTTCAGTTTATTCTGACGACAAGGAACAATTTTCCAACATTTTTAAAACCCTTTGACGCGAAACCAGACAATCCTGAGACAATGAAATTTCGGAGCGGATTCTTATTCTTTTTCTTTTTGATTGGTGAGTTTCAGAATTTCTTTACCGTCGTATTGTACCTGTTGTTTCGACTTACGTCGCCTATAGTTCATTGCTTATGATGTGTTACTTGAGTTGCCAATAGTTTGTCTCATATATTGCCTATAATTTGTTACTTATGTTACCTATAGTTTGCAACTTATGTTATTTATAATGTGTTACTTGACTTGCCTATATTTTGTCACATATATTACCTATGATTTGTTACTTACGTTATCTATATTTAGTTACAAATTCTTTACTGTTGTAATTTACCTTTTGCTTCGACTATGTTACTTATGTTGTCTATAATGTGTTACTTATGTTGTTTATAATGTATTACTTGAATTGCCTATAGTTTGATACATATGTTGCCTATAGTTTATGACTACTATAGGTAGCATAAGTCACAAATAAAAGTTTGTTACTTATGTTTATCATGTGGTACTTAAGTTCCCTATAGTTTGTTACATATTTTGCTTATAGCTTGTTACTTATACTACCAAGAGTTTGTAATTTATTTTGTTAATGATATGTTACTTATGTTTCATATGGTTTGTTACGTATGTTGTTACGTATGTTGCCTATAATTTGTTACTTATGTTATTTATAGTTTGTTACTCATTTTGCTAGTAGTGTGTTACTTGCGATGCATATGATGTGTTACACATGTTGTCTATACTCTGTTACTTATTTTGCCTATAATTTGTAACTTACATTGCCAATATTTTGTTACTTATGTTGCCTATTGTTTGTTATGTTACCTATAATGTGTTACATGTTTCCTATACTTTGTTACTTGTGCTGTCTATAGTTTAATGTTACTTAATGCCTATACTTTGTTACTTATTTTGTTTATGATGCGTTACTCATATTTAGTTTGTTACTTACGTTGTTTATAAGGCTGAGATGCGTCCTACGTCCCTGATGCACAAAAATCTAAAAGGACGCAGTAAAATCGTATCCATGCGTCCCAGTGTTTTTCTTTTTTTTTCTACCCTCGCCATTTCATGATAACTGTAAATACATTTCATTAGTTTCTTAGAAATGAATTCCACAGGATAGGTTACAAGGTAGGAGTTAGATGGCTTTAGTTGGGACCCAGTGTTTTACTTTTTTCTTCCCTCGCCATTTCAAGCTAACTGTAAATACATTTCAATAGTTTCTTAGAAACGAATTACACAGGATAGGTTACAAGGTAGGAGTTAGATGGCTTTAGTTGGGATTCATACATTTTCCCGGTAACTCATTCAAAGCAAATATGTGCGTCCCAGGACGCATTAAGTAAAAAAATCTATCAGCATCACTGATAATGTATTACTTATGTTGTATATACCGTGTTTTCCCGAAAATAAGACTAGGGGGGTTATTAATTTTCACTCGGAAATATAATACTATGACTTTTGTTTTTTTGGGGGGGGGTCTAATGTTTGCGTCGCATGATGTGATTGTGAAGAATGCTTATTTCTTTCGTCTGTCTGACGCTTTCAACCTAGGGATTATTTTAAAAGAGGGGCTTAAATTAAAAGCATCTTGAAAATCATTCTAGGTCTTATTTTGGAGGTGGGTCTTATTTTCAGAGAAACAGGGTATTTTTGTTACTTATTTTCCTTTGACTCTGTTACGTCTGTTGCCTATAGTTAGCTACTTATGTAGCCTATAATTCAACCATCTTTGTTTTTGATTTTTTTTTTTTGCATTTATTTTTGCCAACTGAAACGCCCACTTTACTCTTCTACGTTCTACTTATATTTGTTATGTTTCTCTTTCTCTTTCGGTTTCCTTTCAATTATAAACAAAAAAATGAGTCGCGTGGTGTAATGGTTACCGTCGTAGGAAATGGACACAATGTGACAAGTTCAAATCCTGGACTATACTGTTTGCATTTGACATAACGATAATAACTTTGGGAAGGTATAAATCCAACTATTCTCCCCCTCCAGCTATGGGTAAATCGTAGGACAGACTGGGCTCTTTAACCTTGGCTAGTTAACCAGTCTAGGAGAAGGAAATCTCCGAATTCAAACCTGTTAAACTCCGCTTAAGAAATTGACCTTGTGTTACATCCTGTTCGTGCGGAGGGTTGGGTAAATATATATATAAACAAAAAAGGAAAAAGAAAAAAAGTACTGATGAGGCTCGTCGCTGTTTGATTTCGCTGGTCTTTCGGGAACCGGTCCTTTCGGGATGACTTGGCCGTAAGTCTGTTTCGACATTTCTTATTTACAAGAGAATTCAAAATATGACTTATGCTCAGATCACGCTGTAAGCACCGGTTATACAAACCCCTCCACACAAGCAGGATGTGACACAAGGTCGATTTCTTAAGCAGGTTTTTCCTAATTCAGAGTTTTTCCTTCTCCTAGACTGGTTGCCTTGCCAAGGTTTAAGAGCCCAGTTTTTCCTGCTATTTTACCCATAGCTGGGCGGAGAATAGTTGGATTCGTACCTTTCCCAATGGATATTAGCTCTATGTGAAATGCAAACAGTATAGTCCAGGATAGACAAAGCACCCAGGGACCTTTGTTGTTTGTTTTGTCTTGAGGATATGTAGCTAATACGCTGCTTTGAAACCAATGGTAACAAACGCTTTCTAATTGTACAGTAAACCAAAACAAATAAGTATAGCTCTTGCACCTGTAATCGAACACTTTATTTTATTTTCTCCAATACAAAATACCTATATATATATATATGTGTGTGTGTGTGTGTGTGTGTTGTGGAGTTAAGAGTATAATAATAGGATTTAGTGTTCGGACTTTATCATAGAGAGAGGTGGGCAAATTCAACCGCTTACCTGCCGTCTAAGTCACAGAGTTAAGAGAAAGAACGAAGAGATAAATAGAAAGGGGTGTGTGCGAGCAACACAGTCCTGATAACACAAATAAAATTTGACAACAATTTTACTGCAACAATGACAAAATGGAAATTTATCATCGGAGAGGTAATGGATAACCTTTTTAAACTGGAAAAAAAAATTCTTCGTATACTGGCGTATGTGACCGAGAATGTATTTGCAAAAAATATTATGCAGAAAGAAAATTCGGCGTGTAAGAGAAGAGTAAAATACTTGTTCTTGCGTGTGGTTGACCAGTCGGCTACGTTGGTAGATTGCAATATGTGTCGTTAGGCTGGTTACCGACTGCTATCTTCTGTTGTCCACTTCATCTTCTTGGTGTCTGCCTTGGTCTGCTGTAATCTGTCGTAGTCTGTTGCGCTTTCTTGGTGTAAGTTGAGATCTGCCGCGGAAGGTTTCGCTAACGGGTTTTTATAGTAAACCAATAGGCTCAGCCCAACCAAATTCAGATTGTTGGCTTCTTATTGTCATTGGTTGAAATATGTTTTTGGAATCACGTGGTTTGTTTACAATTACGTCCGCGTGAGTTTGATTTTTCCTCCAAAATTGGCGTTTAGATGTCTGTTATTTCTATTCTACACCGGACTTCTTGGACAGACATGTCATTGTTTGAAGGATTATCTGTACATAGATGGATAATATAGAGATAGAGCTTTCTACTACAGCTAAGACTCTCTCTCTCTCTCTCTCTCTCTCTCTCTCTCTCTCTCTCTCTCTCTCTCTCTCTCTCTCTCTCTCTCTCTGTTCAAAAAGTTGAGATCTAACAATTAGAAGCAAGATAGCCGGTAACAAATCAAACTGCAGACCAACAGGATGCGGGGAATGGTTGTCCGCTGGATGGTCTTTATATCAGAGATTTCCTTCTCCTAGATGGGTCGCCTTCGATACGGCTTACCGGGGTCCCTTCTACCCCCTTACGTCATTTACCCATGACTGGGACTTAGGTTACTGGTATTCCATACGCCGGTCAGTCATGCGTGCCACAGTTGAATGGGCCTAAGCTACTCTAGAGGTTTCTGTTGGGGTTACCTCACCCTTAACCTTTGGTTCAAGAACCTTAGTAGTAGTACACACGACGTGCATGTGGGTTTGGTTTGTCTGGAAGAAGCTGTATTTTGGTTGTAAACTTGTGTACGTGTAAAACCATTTCTTTTTTTTTTTTTTTTTTTTTTTTTCAAGCTCCCGATAGGGTACGAGCACGAAGATGACTGCATACATACATACATACATACATACATACATACATATTGATCGCAACGTCTTGTCAGGCGACTGCTATTCCTTCATTCATTGTCTGTTTGTGAGCTCGTTCATGACTTTTCAATCCTGCCAAAGTCTTGTATAACTTAGAACAAATTTGGCACACATAACGATCGGTGTTGACTGAGTCGACAGATGTTGTATACTCATCACTGTGAACTTTCATGTGGAGCTTGACACCACCAGCAGTTCGGCACACTTTTGTGCAGCAGAAACATAAAAAGTCCTTATGTTTGGGGATCATGCTGGGAATCAGAGTGTGGCATGGTAGAGACAACAATTGCGGTCAGGTAGCTCTCATGTGATTTCATGTGATTGACCAATTCTGCCTTTGACAACAGGGTCGGGTCACACTTCTCACAGATCAACACATCACCAGAATTGGCCGGCAGATACATACATGCATACATATATAGTGAACATTTTAGATATAATTAGTCGTAGTATTCGCGTTTTGCAGCAAAACATTTTTATATTTTTTTATTTCATAGTAAAGAAACTTAATTCTCTCGCGTCATTAATGATTTATTGTACGATGCAATGAATACAAAGAAGAAAAAAAAGAAAGAAAAGAGTTATGAATAAATAAATAAATATTTTTAACAGCCTGGGCATAATGTTTATTAATTTTAGTTGCAAGAATATGCGTCCCCATGGCGTAGGTATTTAAGTTTTAATGTAATAAAGTATATTAAATTAGAAAGACTAACAAAATTAAATATGAACGCATATAAAAAGATTACACTTATTTTAATTATATTCAATTTGTTTCTATATACAATTATTCACAGGATTGATTTTAATACTTTGGAGAATAAAACAGTAATATTAAAGATCAATAAGTCGTCGGGGCGGCTTAATGTCAGTATCAGCCATACAGCGAGGGAGTCTATCCCTTTTCACTAGTGCTAGACCAAGGACATTATTTTAGCGTCTGGGCGGAGCACCACTCCTACCACCCGCTCTTTTTACCGCACAGATCCCTGTGCTACTCATACGCTGAGTTGGCGAGGGCTGGCATCGAACCATGAGCTTTGTGGTTCCTAGCCGAACGCTCTACCGACTGAGCTAAACCAGAACACCCAGTAATTATTTATTAAACCCGATTTTGTTAAAACCAGTATGCAAATTAACCACACCATATATTAAGTTTGATGAAAAAATTGAATAACCAGCAATATTGAATAAAACAAAATGTCTTCGGCATAAAATAACCCAACAAGGGTTGACATCCCGTAAATCCAACCAACCAACCAACCAACCAACCAACCACACAGAAATGTAAATATAAATTTACAATGAACGTGATTCCTTAACATCTAGACATAAAATGACCCTAGGCATCTTGACATGACGTTAAAAACCAATCAATCAATCAATCAATCAATCAATTAAATCAAGTAATAAAACAATCTAAACCTCATTTCTATGGAAAATCACTTCGGAAATAGAAATAAAAAGTGAAATATTCAGAAATTCATTGAAAAAAAAAAAAAAAAAAAACAAGACAAAAACAAACAAAGAACCAATGAATTTAAAAAAAAACGGCGCACGTACTTCACGAGGTGGGGGTGGGGGTTGACGGAACAGATACCGTCATAGGAACATAGACTCAGCAAACCGAATTCAAATCCTGCACGCGTCTGTTTGCATTTCACTTCGCGCTAATGTCTTTGCGGGAGGGGGAATTAAGCCATCTATTCTCCTCCCGGTTAAAGAGTAAATAGTAGGGCAGACTGGATTCCTCCACTAATTGTCTTTATAAAAAGGTCGTGCACTCAGTAGTTGTACGAACAAGCATACAAATGAACATACAGAATCTTTCTTAAACACACACACACACACACACACACACACACACACACACACACACACACACATATATATATATATATATATATATATATATATATATATATATATATATATATATATATATATATACAGACTTTTGGTACAACATAATTTATATAAAACCTTAAACAATATC
>CM042179.1:42513569-42531069 GCA_023376005.1 Doryteuthis pealeii
CACCCAAGTACCTACGTACGTAGATTTACCCCCCTTTCATTTCTCCAGGCTAAAGAGAATTTTTTTTTAATAAAGTGGCGTAAATCAGACTTTAAAATAGATTTTTTTGAATTACTTTAATTATTAATTTATAGAGTCAAATTTAACATGATTATTAAACTTTAAAATATTTCATGTTGGGTAAAAAAAAAAAGTAGTTATATATTTAAATGTGATGGGATCTTATTCAAATGAGCAAACGTTGACTCCCCCCATCGTTTAACTAAAACAAACTAAAACAAACTAAAAGAATACATTGCTGACTAACTCTTTGATTTTTGGTAATTTATCTATCTTAAATTAGTGAATCAATCAACTTATTTGGTAAGTAGATAAATTGTCTTTGTTTGTCTTTTCCGAAAAATTAAAATAAATTTAGCTGCGAAATAATTCAAATCAGCTTATTTTGTTTTAAAATCAAGATTTGTGGGTTAAACTTCGCAAATTTTTTATAAGAAGTATATATTAACATTACCGACAAAAACTTAGTTACCTTAACCCCTAAACCGTAACAGAATTCGCAAAAAAAGTTAATTCACAACTGTCATATATCCCCAAATAAGTTTCCGTTTTAATTTTGACGACGATTTGCAAGTATAACCGATTTAAGATTGTTTTGAGATTAAAAAAATGTATGAGATAAATAATACACACGCACAAACAAACCAATGTCTTTTTATTGTAACTAAGTTTTTGTCGGTAATGTTAATATATACTTATAAAAATTTATTATGTTTCCTACAGTTTTTAATACAAAACAAATCAAGAGTTTATTAGAAAATAAGTTGTTTGGAATTAAATTGTCAGCTACGACATAATTTATTTACTAAAGAATAGGTAAATGCCTCACGATTTAACTCTTAATATTATTGAAAAAGAAAGTTGGGAAAATCAGAATTACAATGTTAGAAATTATTTATAATAAAATTTTATCTGAACGGTAATATCTGCTTTCTGGATATAAACGGGAGAATTATTTGTTTCCAAATAAAATAATAAATTTCTTCAAACACTGTTTGTTTGAGTTTTCTTTTACAGAGTATAAATATACATGCGTCACGGATTCGAACCTATTAACTTATGGACCCAGAACACAAGCAAAATATTTTTTATACAATATTTTCTTTGATTAAATAAATACGATTTTGCTGTACATTAAAGAAAAGTATTTATTTTACATTTTATAAATTTTAAAAATCCCTGAAAAATAAATAAAAAATGTAGACAATAGGAACTTTTAATATAAAGTTCTTTTGAAAATAATCTAACAATTAAAAACAACAACAAAAAAAGAAAAAGATACATATTTTGTCTTATTTACGAGATTTAAGTTTCAATGTTTAAGATGCCCTATTTCCAAAACCGATTCATTAGTGAATTATCTTTTTTTTACATATGTTTCATCATTAAATTGTCTTTCGAAAAATGTAAAATTTATTTATGTACAAAAAAAAAAAAAAATAAAAAAAAACTTGGTACGGGGGATCAACGCGCGAAACATATTGGTGCATATCGCATATGCGTCCTGGCTCCTTGCCCTAAAAAACGCTACATGATGCCTTCTGAAAATTCGAACCGTGCTATTTATGAACTTCCTACCTGGGTAAAGAAGAACAATTTCCTCATGAATTCCTACAATAAAATAAATTGAACCCTCATTTTATGTCTGTGTTTTTGCAATAAATGTTTTATTTTTCTTGCACCCATTATTTTACAATACTAAATATATTTTCTTGGAGATATGTTAGCACCATATATATTTATAATATGCCTAGACTACATAAGTAAACATCATTAGATGTTATAAATAATTTTTTTTAAAAAAGGCAAGAAGCAGGCAATATTCTGCACCGAATGCAGCATGGAACATCACCCTCTATGTGAACTCCGATAAAACCAAGTTCATGTGCTTTTAAAATTAAGGAGACATCTCCACGTTCGATGATAAACCCTGGAAATTGGTGTTACAATTAACGTACCTAGGTAGTAATATCTTATCTAAAGAAAGCCATGTTAATCAATGCATAGTGAAAGGCATGGTCTTCCATGGACTATCAGTCATATAGAAATCTGATCTCATTGACAAGTTAAAGCAACAATTCTTCACAACCATAGCTGTATCATTGCTACTGTACAACTGTACCACTTGGACACTAACATAACACCTAGAGAATAAGCTACATGGGAACTGCACAAGAATGCAGTATGTAATTTCAAAAAAGTTGTGGAAGCAACACCCCATGAGAAAGCAGCTGTATGGCCACTTGCCACTTATCACACAAACAATCTGAGTAAAATGCTGGACACTGCTGGAGAATCAAGGACAAACTCATGATGTTTTTGTATGGAAACCAGCAGACAGGCACGCCAGTGTGGACCGTTGAGCAAAGATGTACATTGACAAACTCTGTGCAGATATTGGATGCTGTGAAGAGGACCTCTTGAGAACAATGATTGATAGGGTAGGGTTGGCTACAGATTGTCATGGATATCCATGATTAAAATCCTATTTACCTTTAATTACAAATTAACTAACCAAGTGACCCTTCTCATGTTCTTCCTTTGGTCATTTGAAAATGTTTACTCCAGTTTAAATAACTTATTTGGACAGTTTGGGAAAACTTTAAATTAGTGAAATAATATTATCATGTGATTTTTTCCAACAATCTAAACCGAGCACAATGGGTGACCCAACGGGTCACGTATTTTCTAATATATATATATATATATATATATATATATATATATATATATATATATATATAGTTGTAGAATAGTTTTTCTCTCTACCACGGTTTCGGTGTTCAATGTACACCTTCCTCAGGGGAACTATTAATGCTCTATATTGTACGAGATATATTGAGCCCTTTTGGATTAACTACTTATGCTACTGCAATGAAAACGTGGTAGTAACATTTTGATGAATATATATATATATATATATATATATATATATATATATATATATATATATATATATAGTAAATGAAGAAAAAACTCTAAACTTGCTTCATTACAATAATTTATTTAGAGTTTTTTCTTCATTTACTAAATATCTTGCTCTGTCCTTCTACTCAATGGTATTAGGCACATTGAGCTCTCCTTATGGTCTACCCGCATCAGCTTGGTTAAACCACACATGCAAAGACCCTAACTACGGAAAAAAACTATATATATATATATATATATATATATATATATATATATATATAAGTTAACAGAAATGAATCCGACGATGCTGTTAAAGTGAAAAGATTAGCTAAAATCTTTTCACTTTAACAGCATATCGTGTTGTTTTCATATCCTTTTTTCTATACTCATATATATATATATATATTATATATTATATATATATATATATATATATATATAGACATTTCAGTCTCGGAAGACTATATATATATATATATATATTATATATATATATATATATATATATATACGTTAAACAAGCCACAGTTTAAAAAAACAATTTTTGGCTTTACATTTCCCATCCCGTGAAAAACGCTTCATATAAACGCTAAAAAAATTGATTTTTAACATCTCAACCATTTCACGACTGGTTTTTGACATCTCAACTACTTCTCATCTGATGATTGGATTACCAAGAAACTTTAAGTTATGAGTGTGAAATAATAATATCACCATTAATTATAAATCTGCTCTGCTTTATTAGCATTGAGCACCTTTCCATGCAAATACTTTTCTCATTTTTTCATTCACTATTCATTATATATATATATATATATATATATATATATATATATATATATATATATATATACTGTCACATGTCCATGTTTTAACACGGGAATATCCGATATTGTTGAGTTCATCTTTCATTGTACCTTTTGTGGTGTATCAGATTCGTTTTTCAATTTAGAAAACAAATTATCGAAAAAGTTCAATCTCGTACTGATACCCTAAAAGTATGCATTTATCTAACCCCTCTACCACGGTCATTCTTTAGCAGAGTACAGCTGGTTTGAATTCAGAATTCTTCTTCTATACTAATTGCTCTTTTCTGGTTGCTAATACACTTGGGAAAGATATCAACCGCCTTATCCCTCAGCGATAGGATAAATAGTACCACTGTTCTTTTATAAGGATATCTTTGGCATTAAATAACTCACGGAAGTTGATATGTCATTAAGAAAATTGGACCATATTACCTTTAGACACCCTTTTTTGATTTCGATTAAGAAAGGACATGTTTTTCATTTACACCGTCAATATCCGGTTGTTTGTTAGGGGTTAGGGTTAGGGGTTATGTTTAGGGGTTAGTTTTTTTGTTTTTTTTAATCTAAAAATCGTCTGTTAAAACAACCGGATATTGACGGTGTAAATGAAAAACACGTCCTTTCTTAATCGAGATCGAAAAGGGGTTCCTAAAGGACCTAAAGTAAAGAGATAGGGTAGACCATTTTTTTTTTTTTTTTTTTTTTTTTTTTGTTTTTGTTTTTTTCTGCCTAGCCTCTACCCAGGTGACGCTTCTAGTATATTATATTTCTGATGGTGAATGGCGAAATTTTATGTAAATTTATGAACAAAAGAGGTGTATGAGGTTTTTTTTAATGCTTGTTTTCGTTTTTTTAACAACTCGCTGAAGTGAACGGCAGCTATTTTGACGTCACGATGTTACGTAATACGCAAACACTCGCACACACACACACACACACACACACACACACACACACATATATATATATATATATATATATATAGATAGATAGATAGATAGATATAGATATAGATATATAGGTAAATTTTTCCGAGATGAAATAAGGAAATCACAGTGCTCAACTACAAATTGTAAGAGCTTTATTTATTTATTTAATTATTAAATATAACTTTATATATATATATATATATATATATATATATATATTATAAAATTAATTTTTAACATCTACACATGTTTAAAATATTTTTTTACAGACCCAATCACAATTTAAGTATGCCTTTTGACACAATGTTTGCACATCTGTTGGCTTCTCAGATAAAAAAAAAACCTTTCTGGCTACACCCACTCCAGTTTTCAAATGAACATTCTATTAATAAGATTCCATGACATAATAAAATCATATTCCGACGTTATTAGAAAAAAAAAACCCATAACATCATGCTTCCATGTTACCTTAACAACGGATTTACTCATTACAGAAATTTGGATACAAATAGAGAGAAGCGTTACGCATATATCTTCGGTCGGCGGAGCGGCCTAATGTCGGTATCAGTCAGAGAGCGAGGGAGTTTATCCCCTTTTTCACTAGCGCTGGACAAAGGAGATTATTTTAGCGTCTGAGATGGAGCGCCATACCTATCATCAGTTCATTGTTTTACCGCACAGATCCCTGTGCTACTCATACGCCGAGTTGGCGAGGGCCGGTATCGAACTGGAACCTTGTGGTTCCTAGTCGAACGCTCTACCGACTGAGCTAAACCGAGGGGGCGCATATATATATTATTGTATAATATAATGTAATATGATAATACTCGTGTACCTTAATTGTGCGTATTACGTTATCATCTTGCAGCACCCTCAGGTTAAAAATGAGACCGTCCAAATCGTTCAAGATGAAATGCAAACATGTAAATCCTGATTATCTGATGTTGCTTATCCGCTGCAACCTACTTATGAGTGTCGACACTTCAGCTAAATAATGGACCATTCCATTTTTATTATAAAGAAAGAGAAGAAAAAAGGACATGCTACACAAAAAATATAGAAAAGAATGTAGCGGAAAGATAGAGGGGGTGAGCGCACAAACCATCCGAGTAAGAAGAACAAGACTAAACACTGTTTGACACTGCTGGCGAAGCAAGGACGAATTCATAAATGGAAGCCAGTACATAGGCACGCCAGTGTGGGCTGCCCAGCAAATAGATCTATATTGATTAGCTTTGTGTTGATACTGGATGCTGTGCAGGGGACCTGCCGAGAGCAATGAATGATAGGGACTGCGAGAGATTGTCATGGATATCCGTGCTACTAGCGCGACGTGGTGGTTATGATTTAGTTTTCAGCTTTATTTTAACTTTCTTACAATGCCTAATCTAACCGCCCTGTCGGTGGGGCGTTAGAATGCACCGACTGCACCTCTGCAGAGGGGTAAGACTCCCCCAATCGGGCCACCTGTTGGCCGTGGGTGGTGACCCGTGATGCTTAAGGATAGAGCCCAGGTGGATGAGCAGTTCATGACATGCAATACTCCACTTTGGCCCTATCTTGGGCTAGACGGGCGGTCGGAGAGGCCCCCTCCGATCAATTGGCTGGTCACGTCAAGCCCTAGCACCTATATGATTGCCCCAACCCCTTTTTATCATATGGGTGCTAGAAGGCGGTAACTGAGGTCTACATGTCCTGGGAATGACGTTTAACTCTATCTGATGGTGAGGTTCCAGTTCTGGGGGTTTGGGGAATGTTGAACACCCCTTCATCACCATTGCTCCCTGGTCCACTCCGACCCGGAGTGGTAGTACCTGTTAGGGTCCCATCTATGGGTTAAATAGAAAAAACATGAGTTTATAAACAAAAATGTATTATCCATTAAGAATTGATTTATTTCAAAACTTTATCGGCATTAAATGACCCACTGAGGTTGATATGCCGTAAAACAAAGCAAACCAAACCAAACCAAAAGCCTAATCTAATGTATTTACCCATGACCTAGGGTGAGGGATTTTTTTTTCTGTCTTTTGGGGTGTTATTTTCCCACTCACATTAGTAGGATTTTACAAAGTGCAAAGAGCATTTTGTGGTGGTGGTGGTGGTGGGGGTATTTCATATAAGCTAGGGCTGCTAGGTATCTTGATCATGTGTCTATCTGTCTCTTTATTCATCATGCCCAGTACTCCCACTATTACTGGCACGGTGATATTTTAAGGTACCATATTTTTTTCAATTCCTATTTCCAGGTCTTTGACTCTGAATCCAAACCTGTTAAACTCTGCTTTAGAATTGTATAGTGAAATAGATCACTAATTAGGAATGAGCCTATTCTAGTAGTGACAAGGGCTCTTTAGACCAGTGAAATAGATCACTAATTAGGACTGAGCCTATTCTAGTAGTGACCAAGGACTCTTTAGACCAGTGAAATAGATCACTAATTAGGAATGAGCCTATTCTAGTAGTGACCAAGGGCTCTTTAGACCAGTGAAATAGATCATTAATTAGGAATGAGCCTATTCTAATGGTGACCAAGGGCTCTTTAGACCAGTGAAATAGATCACTAATTAGGAATGAGCCTATTCTAGTAGTGACCAAGGACTCTTTAGACCAGTGAAATAGATCACTAATTAGGAATGAGCCTATTCTAGTAGTGACCACCCCAAACGGATTTAACAGGTTTGAATTCAGAGTTTTCCTTCTCATAAACTGGTTGCCTAACCAAGGTTAAAGAGCCCAGTCTGCCTTACTATTTACCCATAGCTGGAGGGAGAGTATTTGGATTCATACCTTTCCCAAGGGTATTAGCGCTATGTGAACCTTAGCTTCGTCCAGGATATTGAAGTCAGTCAGTCTTTTTGTTTGGACAACAGCAACTGGCTAAGCACAACTGAACCAGTGCCCAAGATAGCTGGTACTTATGGAACTCACAAATAGTCCACTCATGTATTTTGGTGATTCCATTTATTGAGTCCTGATTGTCTGCTTGGTTTCTATGATGTTACGAGGCTTCATAAATACTCTGGCATTCTGCAGTAGAATTGCAACAGGATTTGAACCCGGGTCGACGAGTCCATTTCCTACGACTCTAACCATTAAACTACGCGCTTCCAATTTTGAAATTGACCACATGTCGCATCCTACTCGTGTTGGTAAATATATAAATAGTTAGATGGTGATTATCGCGAGATAATCTTCCCATAAGAGAGAAGGGTTTTTAAATGCAAAAAGAACTATTAGTATATCGTATCAAATGTAGTTTTCGATCATCCGGTAGATTAACAAGTGCGATTAAGAATTGCATATTTAGCCGATTTTATTTTCTTTTTCTTTTTTTTTTTTTCTTTCTTTTTTTCTTTTTTCTTTTTCTTTTTTTTTTTTTTTTTTTTTAGTTGAATAAATCATGTGTATCAAGGGAAAGAAATTAATATTTTTCAATCCGAAGATAAAATCGTATCGTTATCACACAATATTGCAATCCTGGGTGTCAGCTACGATGAAAACACTTTTGATTGTTTTTTTTTGTTTTTTTTTTTAAATTTAATTATTTTTTTTATTTTATCAGAGACTTCCAGAATATGGCTTGAATTTAGAAGTGTGTGTGTGGGGGGGGGGAAAGCGTTACTGAGGTGCCCGAAGGGGCAGGTTTCATATATTTTCTATGAATACTATTTCATGAAAATTGAGATGTATCATAAATTGGGGGCGTATCATATATTGTAGGGTATAAGATCCTAGCACCTGTTGAAGACACATATTTCAGAATAATTGCTAGGATTTAAGGGGGTAGCAAGCCTGATTGGAGGTCCCGAAAGGACAGGTTTTATATATTCTCTATGAATACTACTTTATTGACATGGAGAGTTGGGGGGCGTATCATATATTGTAAGGCATGATATCCCCGGACCGGTCCTAGGCACAGATTTCAGAATATAGCTGGGATTTAGAAGGGGTAAAGTTGATTGGGGGGGGGGCGGAGTCATGGAAAGGCGGGTTTTATATATTTTCTTTGAATATTATTTTATGAAAATTGACATATAGTAGTGTGGGGGCCCCGTATCAATAGATTGGGTCGTATTATAGATTAGGAGTGTATGGGACCCGAGCGATAGCTCTGGGTACAAATTCCATTCAAAGTTTTTGCATTGTTTTTAAAGCTAACAGGACTTCTAGAAAAAGATTATGAAAATTTGATTGAAGTTAGTTCGGATATTTAAAAGTCTACCGCCCTGTCGGCTGGGGCTGTAAAGTACATCAATTACACTTCTGCAGAAGGGTAAAATCCCCTCCCCCAATTGGGCTACCAATTGGCCGTGGGTGGCGACCCTTGATGCTCAAGGACGGAATCGCGGTGTTCAGATGAATATTTTTTTAATACATTAATAGAGGGCGAAAAATAAGGGATTGTAAATGACATAAAAATTTGTTTAAATGTCTACATTTGGAAACGAGTTCGCTTCTCTTGTTCAATAGATTTACATTCGTATTTTGTAGAATACACAATTTGTCTTCGGTGCAAAGTCCACAGTTGCGCTGGCCATTGTGTATTCTACAAAATATATCATTTTTTAAACTATATTTGAGCAGAACAAAATAACTAATCATATCTATAAAACACTAATATAACAAAGTATTATTATTATCATTATACTCGTGTTCCGTTATCATCTTGCAACACGCTCTGGTTAAAAATGAGACCGTTGTAATCATTCAAGATGAAACGCAAAAATGTATATCCTGATTATCTGATGTTCCTTATCAACCGTTTTCTTATTTCTTTTGAGTGCCGTCACCTCAGGTAAATAATGGATCATTCCCTTTTTATTAGAAAGAAAGAAAAGTAAGAAAAAAGAAAGAAAGAAAGAAAGAAAGAAAGAAAGAAAGAAAGAAAGAAAGAGAGTAGTGGAAAGAAAGAGACGGTGTAAATGCGCGGAGCGATAACGGTAATCTGTTTCAGTGGAATATAATGAAAGATAAAAAGAAAAAAAAAAACAGTGCGTGATGTCTATCTGTCTGTCTGTCTGTCTGTCTGTCTGTCTGTGTGTGTGTGTGTGTGTGTGTGTGTGTGTGTGTGTGTGTGTTTGAGAGAGAGGGGGGAGAGTGAGAGAGAGATTATTGTACTTTTTACATATTGAAATATTTTTCAATAGCCCTTAAGTAAACATATCAAACGTTGTAATAATTGAATTATCCTACTGCGGTATATCCACAGGTCCTGCTAGTAAAAATCAACACTATTTCAAGAATCATTTGAGAAAAGTATAGAAATTAATATATATATATATATATATATATATATATATATACGTAAGACTATACTCACTCAAAATACCGCTTCATATTTACAACTTGACTTACACCATCAGGTCACGCACGGGTGAACGACCCAACAAATGTGAGTACTGTGGAAAGGACGTTGCCAAGCCGTTCGACCTGAACCGTCACGCTCGCGTACACACGGGTGAGAAGCCGTATCGGTGCAAACTTTCTGTGCCAATCGCTTAACGCAGAGCTCCAGCCAACCTCGTGTCACGCCTCCGCACGCAATGCGACTTCACGGAAACCATTCCGGTGCTGCCATTGCGGGAAAATCCTTCGTGGATTTTGCTCAACTGAATAAATACCGTCGGCTGTCACACAGCGAAGAACTAAAAGAGCAAGCAAGTTTCTCCGGTGCATTTTGCAACGTGCGTCTATACTGTTTCAAAAACACACACACACACACACACTGCCCATTGCTCGTGCAATATAGCCAACTTTTAATTCTGGAAGGCAGGGAAAGTGTGATTTTGTCGGACAGGGACCCAAATCCCGTCGACCCCATCCCTTTTGCGCTGCTTGCGGAAAAACGATTTCTGACATCTTCCGGTCTGAATTCATCAGGATTCACACAGCTAAGTGTTCCATTGAGGAGATGAAAATTATTCTCTGTTGTTTCACTTACTCAAGATTTGAGAAATGGGGCAGAGGGAAGAAAATAGTATTTGAGGAACAAATAACACCCTCCATCCTAAAAATGAGCCTTGTGGTGTAAAGAAATCAAGTCTTATCCCTAGGAAGGGGCTCCTTGGTCTCTAAAAAAATTGTTAAAGGAAAATTGAAAGAAAAAAAAGAAAAAAGTGGCCATTTATTTGTGATTACTTTTGATAAAGTAGAGCCCGTTTTGCTCAGTCAGTAGAGCATCCGCTTAGGGACCACCAGGTTACGGGTTCGATACCAACTCAGCGCAGTTTGGGCAGCTGATGGTTGGTATGGCACTCCATCTCATACGCAAAAACAATCTATCTGGCTATTGAAAAGTTGATACACCCCTTGTTGTCCGGCTGACGCCGACAATAGGCCGCATGAGTTTCGGTTTGTGCGTGGTTTCCCACTATAATGATCCTTGTGTTCGACTAACATGGTGGGATGTCAGTGTAAGATTCAAAGTGATAATACTTGAAGATAAAACTCCAACAAAGGTTGATAGACAAAACATTTTATATACATCACAGAATAAACAGGGTACATAATACATAGAGGTGTACATAAACATACATATATAAGTAATATAAATACATATACAAGAGTAGAGATAATGACACATTCATGAATGGTAAAATACAAGATATTTAGGTATCAAAGAGATACCTAAATGTACATAAAAACGTAGTTACGGATACATGACTAAAGGATAGTCATATATCGTATAAGAGACTTACTAGCAGTGAGTGGCCAGTGTTAAGAGCCGAAGCCCCAACGAGAAGGGAGTAGACCTAAGTCTAACCCATAGTGTCTCGTAGGTCCAGCAACAGGAAAAGAGAGAGAAGTTCAAATTAGCCGCTTAAATAGACCAGGCCCCTAGCAGGAACCAGCAAAACTAAACGGGCAGACAACTCCCCAGGCAAATACGAAAATAACTCCCACATCAGTAAATACTTACCTAGTATTAAGATTTTGGTCCTGGGATCTCGTCTCCGCTTGTCTGGTTATTTAGTTCGCATGAATGAATACCGAATCTATTGTACTGGCAAGTCTCAACTGGCAAACGTCGTCCGTGCATCCCCGGTTTGAGAAAGAGTTTGAGTCCAGCCGGGTTAAAAATTGAAATGGGTCGTAAGAAAGGGTGAATTTGAACCGATCAACACCCAAAGTGGTGGAGTTCCAATATGTAGTTTATGTGGAAGAGTATGTCTCTCTAGGGCTGGTCTGTTGAATAATCTGAGAAAACAAAGATTCAATGCCAAATGCTACTGGCACTCATGTGGTAGATTCTTCGGAAGTATCAGCGGACTGATTAGTCATCTTCGAGCTCGCAGCCTCTCGGGTGCTTGCAAATGTGTGTGGGGCGGGGGAAATGGTCTTGCTCGTGCACGAGTTGACAGCCAACATATAACTGTAGCGTTCAATTTTCAAATAAAGACGCACTTAATGATAGATTTACCGGGGGTGAGGAACATCAATGTAACTACGAAGAAATCTCCGATAACAAAGAGGAACTGCACATTGACCGTGGCACTTTGAGGAGGGGGTTTACCCTGTGGCGTAGTGGCTAAATTGCTGGACAGTGAATTGATACCCATAGGAAAGGTATGAACCCCCTTATCCCCCAGAAATGGGGTAATAGTACCACCGCTGTTCTTATATATATATATATATATATATATATATATATATATATATATATATATATATATACCAACCCCTCTGCACGAGCAGGATGTGACACAAGGTCAATTTCTTAAGCGGAGTTCAACAGGTTTGAATTCAGAGTTTTCCTTCTTCTAGATGGGTTGCCTAACCAAGGTTAAAGAGCCCAGTCTGCCCTACTATTTATCCATAGCTGGAGGGAGAGTAGGATTCATACCTTTCCCAAGAGTATTTGCGCTAAGTGAAATGCAATTACCACATCAGGATTTGAACTCGGGTCAACGAGTCCATTTCCCATGACTTTAACCATTACACCACGCATTCTTCTATAAGGGAGGGGGTCTCCATGGTGTAGTGTCTAAAGTGCTGGACTGTGAACTAATACGCATAGGAAAGATATGAACCTCCTCATCCCCCAACTATGGGTTAAATAGTACTACCGCTCTTCTTCTATAAGGGGGAAGGTCCCCATGTTATAGTAGCTAACCTGCTAGACTGCACAGTATTTACCTAATCCACCCCAAATGATAGCCTTTGTTTAAATGTAATATTAAACATATTTAGAAGTCTTTGATTTAAGGGAAATAACAAGTAACTTTAAATGAAAAGGTCATTTTTAGCCATTTTTTAAAAAATAAATGGTTATAGGAATTGGGCTCTGGACTTAGAAAATTCTCAACGGGATGTTAAGAGTTAAACAAAGAAACCAATCTAGGCACTTATTATGTGAGTGTATTTGAAATGCGTCTGGGAAATCAGCTTTTGGCGAGAATTTAATAACGCCCTCTTGCTAAAATGATTTTTTCATTTAGCCGAGATAATTTCCCCATTACCCAAGAATCCTGTACCATATTCTTCGAACTTATTTCGATTTCCCGGATTAAAACTGGGAAATAACTTAAGTGCACTGGTTACACTTCTATTTGAAAGAGATGAACATTTTTTTGAAATTTAATAGGGACTCGCGTGTGCGAGTCCCTATTAAATTTTATTAGCAAAACAAGAAATGTCGATGATTTTATAGAATCCGCCGTAACCTGTTTGTATCGTTTGGACGCGCGTGGAGTAATGTCTATCGTCGTAGGAAATGGACACGGCGATGTAAGTTCAAATCCTGGACGAGGCTGTTTATAATTCGCATGGCACTAATACCTTGGAAAGGCATGAATCCAACTTTTCTCCCTCTAGCTATGGGTAAATAGTACGACAGACTGTGTTCTTTAGTCATATTTAGGCAACCAGTCTAGGAGAAGCAAGACCTCTTAATTGAAAATTTTAAAAAAAGAAATTGACCATGTGTCACACCCTACTCATGGGGGAGGTATTGGTAGTTATATCATCCGTTTATATCAAACGATCAAACAATAGCCCGGATTTTATAATCTATCTATTTTTCTAATAAGATTAATATAAAAACAATATAAAATTCAATATAATTTGACAAACATTCACTAAATTTAACTCTTCGTCTACCAAATTTCCTCCACGATTGTACCAAATTTTCTTGATATTTATTTATTTACTTGTACGATGGGATATTTTAAAGTTCACCGTCTATTTTATTCATCTCATAACTCATTCTATTCAAATAAAGTCCTATTATTACTGTAATCTGAGTCTTTCTGCTCAATTATAAATAAATTGGATAGGTAGGGAAACAACTGTGAGTGACTTAAAGTAGTCAAATAGTTAACTAATTGCCCCCCACCCCGGTTGTACAAATTTTCTTATTTTTTACCTGTATGATGGGATATTCCAACGTTCACTATCTATTCATCTCATTCTATTCAAATAAAGTCCTATCATTATTGTAATCTGAGTCTTTCTGCTCAATTATAATGAACTAACTATCAGTTCTTTTTTTGTTGCTGTTGTTTTTTGCTGGAGAGCCTATGTAAGCGGCTTAAAATAGGCAAAGTGTTAAATGGACTATTTAGTTATGTTTTAGTATTACCAACAGTCACTAAATTTAAAAAGACAATTTAGTTATGATTTAATATCAACAATAACTGATATTTTTATATTCTCAAATGAATTGCTTCTATAAAAACGCTTATAAGCACTATTTCAAACACTTTTTATTACTACATTTTAAAGTACCACAAAGATTGGCCTTCCTAATCACATTGCCATGACAACCCCGCGGATAGGTTTAGCGTTCCACAGTATTTCTTTCATAAATTCAAAATGTTTACAAATGTCAAAATAAACATTTCCGGGAAAGTTCCAATGAACTAGGAAAAAGAGAATGACCAGTTTGAAAGATCATGTAATTGCTACCGTGTTACAAAGAAATAGAAGACGCACACATGATGCAGGGATAGAATGACATCATCTCGTCAGAAAACAATGCACTATAAGGGCAAGTTGATTTGTCACTTTTTTAGAAGTGTGTGTGGGGGGGGGGGTCAATATAATTTTCGTGACAAGAGCTGGGGTTTGATATCTTCGTGGACAGCATTTTGGATTGTCCCTATGGACACATGGCGTTCTTTTGTAATCTGTGGGTGATTAAAATAAAATAAAAATAAATAATAAATAAATAAACTCCTATGAGCCTTCATCGGAAGAAACCTCCGCGCATGTGCGAAAAAAAGGACTAACTTCCGAGCCCCGAAGATAATCCCTCGGTCATTCGAGTTTAGGCCTTAACTGTGTGTAGTTACTACCACGACCAGGGGGATATCCCCTTTGCCAAGGGCGACTATGACCGGTCAATAAAACCTAAGTCATAAAACCACCTTCTGCCTTTGTCTCTTTCTTTTTCGTCCCTTGAATTCCTTTCTTTTCACCGCGACCACCAAATGAGATGGGGTTAAAAGTAAAACCCTAAGAACACACAACAGGAATATCCTGCTACCTTTAAACCTTTAAAACACCAAACTTCTTTCCACCCCATAAATCCACCGCATGGATCTTCTGGCATTGCCATCAATGGTGTGCTATACTTACCGAATGAATTTATCTTTATCGAAGACTTCGGACGCGCATAAGACTACATATTTTAATTATCAAGCTTGAATAGAAATTATCTAAAAAAAAATGTTTCTCTCTGAGCACTTTCAACCATTATTAGTCAGTTTCAAGGATTATGTTGTGATATTATTTTCACTACTTTTGGGTTTTTCATATCAGTTTTAGCTGATGGTATTTCACTGGAGCCTGAGTGACATGTCTCCTCAGGTCTCTAGGACTCTTCTGAGTATTCGAGCTGCTTGTAGCAATACCGTAGTTTGGATAGTCTCAATTCTTCCTCTGATTTCCAGATCCTCCAGACTTTTTTCCAAGTTTTTTTTTTTGACCGTTCCAAGTTTTTTTTTTCAATTCTCTGGCAAGATCCAGGTATTTGTCCATCTTTTCACTTTCCTTCAACTGCTGGAACTACAAAGTCCACCAGTTGAAAGTTCTCTCTTTTTTTGTTTTTTTGTTAATCAACACTACATCTGGTCTCTTGGCCGGGATAGGGTGATCCGTCTTTATCTCGATCTCCCAGAGAGTTTTATGCGTGTCATTCTCAAGAACAGATTCTGGTTTATGCATATACCATTTTGTTGTATGGACAAATTTATTTTTTTTTTTTTTTATTTTTTCATAATTCCCAGTGGATCAGCTTTCCAATCCAGTCGTGTCTAGCATTGTATTTCCGTTGTGATAGTTTGCTACGTTCGTTTAATACGTGGTTTATAGTCTCATCTCTATCACCGCACAGTCTACATTTACTGTTTTGCGGCGTCTTCTTCTTCTTCTTCTTCTTCTTCTTCTTCTTCTTCTTCTTCTTATTCTTATTCTTATTCTTATTCTTATTCTTATAATCATACATATGTATAATATTTATTATTACATATTATCGAATTACCGCTTTAACATTTCCATTGCAGTAGCATCAGTAAATAATCCAAAAGTGCTCAATATATTAAAAACATAGACCAATAATAATAATAAATAATAATAATAATAATAATAATAATAATAATAACAAAACTAGCACAACGAGAATACAAAACTAGACACGACTGGGTTGGGAAGGTGATCACTGGGAATTATGCAAACAATTAAATTTTGACCACACAACAAAATGGTATATGCATAAACCAGAATCTGTTCTTGAGAACGAAAACGCACAAAATTCTCTGGGACTTTGAGATAAAAACGGATCACCTTATCCCAGCAAGAAGGCCAGACCTAGTGTTGATAAACAAAAAAGAAAGAACTTGTCAACTGGTGGATTTTGCAGTGCCAGCAGATCACAGGGTGAAGTTAAAGGAAAATGAAAAAATAGACAAATATCTGGACCTTGCCAGAGAACTGAAAAAGTTATGGAATATGAAAGTGAAAGTGATACCGACTGTAGTTGGTGCACTTGGAACAGTCCCAAAAGGATTAGAAAAGGGCTTGGAAAGTTTGGATATCAGAGGAAGGATTGAAACCATTCAGAACACTGCACTGCTGCAATCTGCCAGAATACTCAGAAGAGTCCTAGAGACCTGAGGAGACTTGCTGTCACTCAGACTCCAGTGAAATACCATCAGCTAACGCTGATGTGAAAACTCAAATGGAGTAAATAATAATGATGATGATGATGATGATGATGATGATGATGATGATGATGATGATAATAATAATAATAATAGTAAAAACCATTGTAGACCATAACTTTGTCATCTACTAATATTATACACACACACACACACACACACACACACACACATATATACATACCATTTTATATACTCATATATCGATATATATATATATATACAGAAACATGTATAGCACACACATATATACTCATACATATATATATACATACAGAAATATGTATGTACACACACACACACACACACACACACACACACACACACACACATATATATATATATATATATATATATATATATATTATATATATAATATACATGCATACATATATTATTGTTTTTGAATTCAGAGAAATTTTAAATGTATTGAATTTTTTTCCTATGGCGTTTTTAAGATCAAAGAATTAAATTCATATTTTTAATGTTTATGATGTAGCAAACCACCACATAAATATGTGTATGTGCACATGTGAGTATTTATATGTGCATCTATGCATGTATGTATACGTGGGGGTATGTGTGTGTATGTGTGTATGATTGTGTGCATGGAGATGTATATATGTAT
>CM042179.1:42536069-42583569 GCA_023376005.1 Doryteuthis pealeii
GCGAGAAAGAAAGAAGAGAAAGAAAGAAAAACATACTGATTCAAGAAGAAGGAAGAGAAGTTTTGCAAGGAAAGAAAGAAAGAAAGAAAGAAAGAATTGAAAACATACTGATCCAAGAAGAAGGGAAGAACGTGTTTTTACGCCGAGAAAGAAAGAAAGAAGAAAGAAAGAACAAAAAACATACTGATTCCAAGGAAGAAGGAAAGAAGTTTTAGCGAGAAAAGAAAGAAAGAAAGAAAGAAGAAAGATAGAAAGAAGAAAACATACTGATCAAGAAGAAGGAAAGAAAGTTTTAGCAAGAAAGAAAGAAAGAAGAAAGAAAGATACGAAAGAAAGAAAACATACTGATTCAAGAAGAAGGAAGAAAAGTTTTAGGCAAGAAAGAAAGAAAGAGAAGAAGAGAGGAAAGAAAACATACTGATTCAAGAAGAAGGGAAAAGAATTTAGCAACGAAAGATAAGAAAGAGAAGGAAAGAAAAGAAAGAAAAACATACTGATTCAAGAAGAAGGCAAAGAATGTTTTAGCGAAGAAGAAAGAAGAGAGAGAAAGAAAAGAAGAGAAAAACATACGATTCAAGGAAGGAGGAAGAAGTTTTAAGCGAGAAAAGAAAGAAAGAAAGAAGAAAGATAGAAAGAAAGAAAAACATAAACTGATTCCAAGAAGGAAGGAAAGAAAGTTTTAGGCAGAAAGAAAGAAAGAAGAACGGAAGATGACGAAAGAAGAGAAAAACATTACTGATCGTCAAGGAAGAAGGAAAGAAAAGTTGTGTAGCTGAAAGAATGCAGAAAAGAAGAAAGAAAGAAAGAAAGGAAAGATAGAAAAGAAGAAACATACTGATATCAAGAAAAGAGAAAGGAAAGTGTTGTAGCTGAGAGATAAGAAAGAAGCAGAAATGAGAAGAAGAGAAAGGAAAGAAAGAGTAGAAAGAAAGAGAACATAGCTGATGTCAACGAAGAAGGAAACGGAAAGGTTTGTTAGCGAGAAAGAAAGAAGAAGAAAGAAAGAACATACGAACTGGATGTCAAGGAAGACAGGAAAGAGAAAGTTTTAAGCGAAGAAAGAAAGAAAGAGCAAGGAAGAGAAAGAAGAGAAAACATACTCTGATTCAGAAGAAGGGGACAAGAAAGTTTTTAAGCGAGAAAAGAAAAGAAAAAGAAAGAAAGAAAGGATAGAAAGAAGAGAAAAACGATACATGATTCAAGAGAAGGGAAGAAAGTTTAGCAGAAGAAAGAAAGAGAGAAGAACCAGGAAAGGAGTAGAAAGGAAGGAAAAACATCTGATATCAAGAAGGAAGGAAGAAAGTGTGTTAAGCCAAGAAAGAAAGAGAAGGAGAAGAAAGAAAGGAAAGAAAAACAACCTGATCGTGAGAAGAAGGAAAGAATGTTTTAGCAAGGAAAGAAGAGAAAGAAGAAAGAAGAGAAGAAAGAAAAACATACCTGATGTCAAAGAAGAAGGAAAGAAGTGTTTTAGCGAGAAAGAAAGAAAGAAAGGAAGAAAGAGAAAACTACTGATTGCAGAAGAAGAGGGAAGTTTTAGCGAGTAAGGAAAGAAAGAAGAGAAGAAAGAGATAGAAAGAAAGAAAAAACATATGATTCAAGAAGAAGGAAAGAAAGTTTTAGCAAGAAAGAAGAAAAGAAAGAAAGAACGATAGAAAGAAGAAAAACATACTGATATCAGAAGAAGGAAAGAAAGTTTTAAGCTAGAAAGAATGAAAAAAGAAGAAAAGAAAGAAAAGAAAGAAAGATAGAAAAGAAAGAAAAACATACTGATGTCAAGAAGAGGAAAGAAAGTTTTAGCTAGGAGAGAAATTAGAGAAAGAAAGAAAGAAAGAAGAAAGAAAGAAAGATAGAAAGAAAGAAAACATAACTGATCAAGAAGAGAAAGAAAGTTGTTAGCGGGAAAGAAAGAAAGAAAGAAGAAAACACATACTGAGTCAAGAAGGAAGGAAAGAAAGGTTTTAGCAAGAAGAAGAAGAAGAAGAAAGAAGAAAAACATACTGATTCAGAAGAGGAAGAATGTTTTAGCGAGAAAAGAAAGAAAGAAAGAAAGAAAGAAAAACACTGATTCAAGAAGAACGGAAGAAAAGTTTAGCGAAAAGAAAGAGAAAGAAAGAAAGAAGATGAAAGAAAGAAAAACATACTGATTCCAAGAAGAAGGAAAGAAAGTTTACCAAGAAAGAAAGAAAGAAGAAAGAAAGATAGAAAGAAAGAAAACATACTGATTCAAGAAGAAAGGAAAGAAAGTTTTAGCGAAGAAAAGGAAGAAGAAAAGAAAGAAGAAGGAAAAACATACTGATTCAAGAGAAGGAAAAGAAAGTTTAGCAGAAAGGAAAAGAAGAAAGAAAGAAGAAAGATAAAACATACTGATTCAAGAAGAAGGAAAGATGTTTTAGCGAGAAAGAAGAGAAAGAAAGAAAGGAAAGAAAAAACATACTGGATTCAAGAAGAAGGAAAGAAAGTGTTTAGCAGAAAGAAAGAAAAGAAAGAAAGAAAGATAGAAAAGAAGAAAAACATACTTGATTCAACGAAGAGGAAGAAAGTATTTAAGCAAGAAAAGAAAGAAAAGAAGAAAGAAAGATAGAAGAAGAAAAACATACTGATTCAAGAAGAAGGAAAGAAAGTTTTAGCTAAGAAGAATGAAAGAAAGAAAGAAAGAAAGAAAAGAAAGAAAAAGAAAAAACATACTGATTTCAAAGAAAGAAGGAAAGAAGTTTTTAGCGGAAAGAAAGAAAGAAAGAAAGAAAGAATAGAAGAAAGAAAACCATACTGTTCAAGGAAGAAGGAAAGAAACGTTTTAGCGAGAAAGAAAGAAGAAAGAAAGAAACATACTGATTCAAGAAGAAGGAAAGAATGTTTTGCGAGAAACGAGAAGAAAAGAAAGAAGAAAGATAAGAAAGAAAAGAAAAGCATACTGATTCAAAGAAGAAGGAAAGAAAGTTTTTAAGCAAGAAAGAAAGAAAGAAAGAAGAAAGAAAGAAAAGAAAGAAAAACATACTGATGTCAAGAAGAGGAAAGAATAGTTTTAGCGAGAAAGAAAGAAAGAAAGAAGAAAAGACAGTACTGATTCAAGAAGAAGGAAAGAAAGTCTTAGCGAGAAAGGAAAAGAGAAGAAAGCAAAGGAAAGAAAGGAACAGAAACAAACATACTGCATTCGAAAAGAGAGGAAAGAAAAGTTTTAGCGAGAAAGACAGAAAGAAGAAAGAAAGATAGAAAGAAAGAGAAACATACTGATTTCCAAGAAGAAGGAAAGGAAAGTTTAGGCTAGAAAGAGATGAAAGAAAGAAAGAAAGAAAGAAAGAAAGAAGAAAGAAAGAACAGAAAAACATACTGATTCAAGAAGAACGGAAAGAAAGTTTTAGCGTACAGAAGAAAGAAAGAAAGAAAGAAAAGACATACTGATTCCAGAGAGGAAAAGAAAGTTTTAGCGGAAAGAGAAAGAAAAGAAAGAAAGAAAGAATATGAAAAGCATGACGATTCAAGAAGAAGGAAAGAGTCTAAGCGAGAAAAAGAAAGAAAGAAACGAAAGAAAGAAAGAAAGAAAAAAACGATACTGATTCAAAAAGAAGGAAGAAAGTTTTAGCGAGAAAACAGAAAGAAAAGAAAGAAAGAAGAAGGAAAAACTAGAAAGAGAAAAAACATACTGATTCAAGCAAGAAAGGAAAGAAAGTTTTAGCTAGAAAGAAGAAGAAGAAAGAAAGAAAGAAAGAAAAGAAAGGAAAAACAATACCTGATTGTCAAAGAAGAGGAAGAAAGTTTTAGCAAGAAAGAAAGGAAGAAAGAAAGAAAGAAAGAAAGAAAGAAAGAAAAACATATGCACTGATCAAAAAGAAGGAAAGAAAGTTTAAGCAAGAAAAAAGAAGAAAGAAAAAAGATAGAAAGAAAGAAACATACCTGATTCAAGAAGAAGGAAAGAAAGTTTTAGCATAGAAGAATTAAAGAAAGAAAGAAAGAAAGAAGAAAGAAGAAAGAAAGAAGCAAAGAAAGAATTAGAAAGAGAAAGAAACATACTGATTCAAGAAGAAGGAAAGAAGTTTTAGCTGGAGGACAGAATTAAAGAAAGAAAGAAAGAAAGAAAGAAAGAAGAAAGGAAAACGAAAAATAAAGAAAGAAAGAAAAACATAACTGGATTCAAAGACAGAAGGAAAGAAAGTTGTTTAAGCTGAAAGAATTAAAGAAAGAAAGAAAGAAAGAAGAAAGAAAAAGAAAGAAAAGAAATGAAAGAAAGACAGTACTGATGGTCAAGAAGAAAGAAAGAAAGTTTTAGTGAGAAAAGAGAAAGAAAGAAAGAAAGAAAAGATAGAAGAAGGAGAACATACTGATTGCAGACGAAGAAGGAATAAGGTTTCTTAGCAGAAAAGAATTAAAGAACAGAAAGAAAGAAAGAAAGAAAGAAAGAAAGAAACAGAAAGAGAGAGGATAAGAAAGAAGAAGAAAGGTAATGATCTAGATTTAAAGGAGAAGGAAAGAAAGGCTACTAATGGAAAGAAATGAATGAAAGGGAAAAAAGAAAGAAAGAAAAGAAGAGAAAGAAGGATAGTATATCGATTATAGAAGGAAGAAAGTTATCAATGAGGAAAGAAAAGAAGATAAGTTTTAAGCTAAGAAAGAAAGGAAATTTGAAGAAAGAAAGAAGAAATGAAAAGAAAAGTATACTGATTAAGAGGAAGGATAGAAGTTAGCTAGTAAAGAAAGATAATGTAAAGTATTAAGAAAGAAAGAAAGAAAGAAAGTAAAAAGTATACTGATTAAGAGAAGGTGAATAGAAAGTTTATAATGAGAAAGAAAAAGAATAGAAAGAAATGAAAGAATAGAATAGTATGACTGATTTAAGAAGAAGGAGGATATGGGTTTAGCTTAGAAGAAAGAAAGAAAGAAAGAAAGAAAGAAAGAAAGAAAGAAAAGTATACTGATTAAGAAGGAAGGAAAGAAAGTTTTAGCTACAAGAAGAAGAGAAAGAATAAGAAAGAAAGAAAGAAAAGTATACTTGATTAAGAGAAGGTAAAGAAAAGTTATAATGAGAAAGACAAGGAAAGAAAGAAAGAAAGAAAGAAGAAAGGAAATAAAGAAAGAAAGAAAGAAGAAAAGAAAGAAAGAAAGAAAAGAAAGAAAAGTATACTGATTTAAGGAGAAGGAAAGAAAGTTATATATGGAGGATGAAAGAGAAGAAAGAAAGAAAGAAAGAAAAGAAAGAAAGAAAGAAAGAAAAGATATAGTGAGTTAAACAGAAAAATACAGTGAGAAAAAAAGGAAAAGGTTAGTAGTGAGAGAGAGAGAGAAAGAAATGAGAATTTTTACTGAGAGAAAGAAGAAGAAAGAAAGAAGAAAGGAAAAAAGAAAGAAAGAAAGAAAAGTATACTGATTTAAGAGAAGGAAGAAAGTTATAATGAGAACAGAAAAGAAAGAAAGAAAGAAAAAGTATACTGATTTAAGAGAAGGATAAGAAATGTTTTAGGCTAGAAAGGAAAGAAGAAAGAGAAGAAAGAAAGAAAAGTAATACTGATTTTAAAGAGAAGGAACAGGAAGAGTTTTAGCTAGAAAGTATGTGTTGTGTGTGATATGGAAAGAAAGAAAGAAAGAAAGAACGAAAGTAAAACTGATTAAAGAGAAAGGAAAGAAAGTTATAATGAGAAAGAATGAAAGAAGAAAGGAAAGAAAGAAAGAAGAAAAGAAAGTAAAGATAGAAAGAAAAGATATAGTGAGTTAAAACAGAAAAAAATCAGTGAGAAAAAAGGAAAAAGGGTTATAGTGAGAGAGAGAGAGAAAGAGAATAGAGATTTATACTGAGAGGAAGAAGAAAGAAAGAAAAGACAAGAAAGAAGAAAGAAAAGCATACTGATTCAAGAAGGAAGGAAAGAAGTTTTAGCGAGAAAGAAAGAAAGAAAGAAAGAAGAAGAAAGAAAGAAAGAAATAAAGAACAACATACTGGATTTAAGAGAAGGAGGAAAGTTTATAACGAGAAAGAAAGAAAGAAAGATAGAAAGAAGAAAAGCATACTGATTCCAAAAGAAGGCAAGCAAAGTTTTAGCGGAGAAAGAAAGAAAGAGAAAGATAGTAGAAAGAAAGAAAACGATACTGATTAAGATAGAAGGAAAAAAGTTTAGCGAGAGAAGAAAGAAAGAAAAGAAAGAAAGAGAAAAAACATATTGATTCAAGAAAGATAGGAAAGAAAGTTTTAGGAGAAAGGAAAGAAAGAAAGAAAAGAAATAAGAAAAACATGACTGATTCAAGAAGAAGGAAGAAAGGTTTAGCTAGAAAGATGAAAGAAAGAAAAGAAAGAATGAAAGAAAGATAGAAAGAAAGGAAAAACATACTGATTCAAGAAGAAGGAAAGGAAAGTTTTAGGCGAGAAGAAAGGAAAGAAAAGAAAGAAAGAAAAACATTATTGATTCAAGAAGAAGGAAAGAAGTTTAGCGAGAAAGAAGAAAGAAGAAAGAAAGAAAGAAAGAAAAGAAAGATAGAAAGAAAAGAAAAACAATACTGATTCAGAAGAAGGAAAGAAGTTTTAGGCTAGAAAGAATGAAAGAAAGAAAGAAGAAAGAAAGAAAGATAGAAAGAAAGAAAACATACTGATTCAAGAAGAAGGAAAGAAATTTTTAGCTAGAAAAGAATGAAGAAAAAGAAAGAACGAGAAAGAAGATAGAAAGAAAGAAAAAAAACATACTGATTCAAGAAGAAGGAAAGAAAGTTTTAGCTAGAAAGATGAAAGAAATGAAATGAAGAGAAAGAAAGAAAGATAGAAAGAAAGAAAAACATTTACTGATTCAAGAAGAAGGAAAGAAAGTTTTAGGCTAGGAAAGATGAAGAAAGAAAGAAAGAAGTGAAAGGAGAAGATAGAAAGAAAGGAAAACATACTGATCAAAGAAGAAGGAAAAATTTTGGACGAGAAAAAAAGAAAGAAAACATACCTGATTCAGGGAAGAAGGAAAGAATTTTAGCAGAAAGAATGAAGAAAAAAAGAAATAGAAGAAAGGAAAACATACTGAATTCAAGAAGAAGGAAGAAATTTTAGGCTAGAAAGAATGACTAAGAAAAGAAAGAAAGGGAAAGAAAGGAGATAGAAAGAAAGAAAACATACTGATTTCAAGAAGAGAGGAAAGAAAGCCTTAGCTAGAAAGAATGAAAGAAGAAAGAAAGAAAAAAAGGAAGAAGAATAGAAAGAAGAGAAAGACATGTACTGGATTCAGAAGAAGGAGAAAGAAAATTTTAGCGAGAGAAAAAAAGAAAGAAAGAAAGAAAAGAAAGAAAAAAATACTGGGATTTCAAGTAAGAAGGAAAAAACGTTTTAGGACGGAGAAAAAAGGGAAAGAAAGAAAGAAATTAGAAAGAAAGAAAAACTATACTGATTCAAGAAGAAGGAAGAAGTTTTAGCGTAGAAAGAACTGAAAGAAAGAAAAAGAAAGAAAGATAGAAAAGGAAAGAAAAACATACTGATTCAAGAAGAAGGAGAAAGAAAGGTTTTAGGCTAAGAAAGAATGAAAGAAAAAGAAAAAGAAAGAAAGAAGAGAGGAAGATAGAAGAAGAGAACATACTGGATTCAAGAAGAAAAGAAAGAAAGTTAGGGAGAAAGAAAGAAAAAGAAAGACAAGAAAGATAGAAAGAAAGAAAAACATACTGGAGTATCAAGAAAGAAAGGAAAGAAAGTTTACGGAGAAAGAAAGAAAGAAAGAAAGAAATAGAAGAAAGAAAAACATACTGATTCAAGAGAAGGAAAGAAAGTTTAGCGGAAAGAAAGAAAGAAAGAAGAAAGAAAATAGAAAAAGAAGAAAAACTACTGATCAAGAAGAAGGAAAGAAGTTTAGCGAGAAGAAGAAAGAAAGTTAAGAACGAAAACATACTTGATTCAAGAAGAAGGAAAGAAGAGTTTTAAGCGAGAAAGAAAGAGAAGAAAGAAAGAAAGAAAGAAAGATAGAAGAAAGAAAAACATACTTGATTCAAGAAGAAGGGAAAGAAAGGTTAATAACAGAGAAGAAAGAAAAGAAAGAGAAAGAAAGATAGAAAGATAGAAAGAAAAGATATAGTGAGTTAAAACAGAAAAAAAATACAGTGAGAAAAGAAGGAAAAAAGTTATAGTGAGAGAGAGAGAAAGAAATAGAAATTTTATACTGAGAGGAAGAAGAAAGAAAGAAAGAAAGAAAGAAAGACAAAAAAACATACTAATTCAAGAAAGAAGGAAAGAAGTTTTAGCGAGAAAGAAAGAAAGAAAGAAAGAGAAAGCATATAAAGAAAGAAAGAAAGAGAAAGATTTTGTATGAGATTAACATTTATATTAACTGATGTCTAATGACAATATTTATAAAACTGTCAGAATTGTCTAACGTCAAATTCAAAATGCATTAACTTTAAATATGTTGAATTCTCAACATAATTTATGTTACATTTCCAATGTGTTTATAATAAAATTGAAATATTTATCCTCGTTCAACTTAATATATTAGGGATCGGTTTAGCTCAGTCGGTAGAGCGTTCGCCTAAGAACCACAAGGTTCCTGGTTCGATACCGGCCCCGCCAACTCAGCGGATTGAGTAGCACAGGATCTGTGCGGTAAAGTAAGGAGCTGATGGTAGGTGTGGCGCTCCACCTAGATCAAAAAATCTCCTTGTCTAGGCGCTAGTGAAAGGGATAGACTTCCTCGCTGTCTGGCTGATACCGACTTTAGGCCAACCCGATGACTTTACTTTTACTTACTATACATACATATATATATGTATTATATATATGGGAGAAATAAGAGGAAATTAATCCGACAGTATATTCTCACACACACACACACATATATATAATATATATTATATATAATAATTACTCTGTATATAATTAATTTCTTAATTTTATACACGCTATTACAAAATATTAATATATATACATATATATATATGTGTGTGTGTGTTGTAATAATATTTTATATATATATATTAATATTATTATATATATAATATATTATATATATGTGTGTGTGTGTGTGTGTGTGTGCATATATATATATATTATATATATATATATATATATATATTATATATATATATATATAACTCTCCAATAAGAGGGAAAAACTCAAAAATCATTTGGCTATTTTAATTTATTCAGCTGATATCTCTATAAAAGAACTAGTTTCATCAGATATCCATCACACAATGGAGAAAAATGATAAAATAATAAAATAAAATAAAACAAAAACTCTTTTTTTTCACTGGACTCTCCTCATTTAAAGACATAAATGAATAGAATATATAAAGAAAAAAAATTAAATTTAATTCTATCAGATTTATTTATTAAATTACCTGGGAGCTAGTTTTGAAATTTGTACATAGTTATTTACTAAGCTTAGCTTAGACGTGGCACAAGGCCAGAGGTATTGGGCACCTAGTGAGAATCAAACTCACTAACAATGGTCTGGGAATCTAACTTGCAAACCATTACACTATAGGAGGTGCCCATTGAAAATTGTATATACATGCAATACATATATATATATATATATATATATATATATATATGTGTGTGTGTGTGTGTGTATGTTGTGTGTGAGTGTGTGTGTGTGTTGTGTGTGTATATATAAATATGTACATATATATATGTGTGTGTGTGTTGTGTGTGTATTTGTGTGTGTATTGTGTATGTGTGTGTATATATATGTATATGTGTGTGCATATATATATATATAGTAGTGTGGTGTGTGTACATATATATATGTACATATTTATATATGCACACACACACACACACACACACACACACATATATATATATATATATAATATATATATATATATATATATATATATATCATTTATGTATATATTTCAGTCAATCAAGATTTAGTTATAAAATCATCTGGAACTAGTCTTAAAATTTGTATATACATGCATATATGCATATATATATATATTATATGCATATAATATATATATATAATATATATATATATATATATATGTGTGTGTGTGTGTGTGTGTGTGTGTGGTACTGTCTGTCTGTTCTGTCTGGTCTGTCTGTGCATATATATATTCATGCATGTCAGTATTTCAGTCAATCAAGATTTAGTTATGAAATTCAATAAGATCTACAATCCTTTATTTCCCTCATGCAAAATGTTTTCCTCTCTTTCCAAAGAATAAGCAACATAATGATCAAAAGGTTTAATAACATTTTGGAAAGAAAACATTCATTGTTTAGAATAAAGTGTCAAATCCATATTTCCCATTTTAAAACAATCACCCAGTTCATTGACCATCCAATCTACTGTTACTTATTCATTGGCCTGGGAAAATTAACAGTACTGTTGATGTACTCTCTTACCCTCTACACAATGGAGATTGTTTTTGTTTTTTGCTGAAGTGGAGCGCCACACCTAACGTCAGCTCCCAGGTGCTTTACTGCACAGGTCAGATTATGCATGCTGTGCTTGCTCATGAGCTGAGTTAGTGGGTACCAGTATTGAACCTGGAACCTNGAACCTTTTAGATTCCTAAGTGAATGCTCTACCAACTGAGCTAAAGTACTAGTTTGTTTTTATGATGGAGAAAAAAGGTCAAACCACTCTCCCATAACTAATTGCTAACTCAGACAAAGCCCTATGTTATAACTATAGGGTGATTATAAAGTAACTCCCTCTTTTAAAAATCTTATAATTTATTTCTGAATCATTATGTTTACAAAAAAAATGTGAATATGAGAAGTATACTCATAACATTGAGTTTTATTTAAAATTCTACATGGGCACCAATATTTGCCTCCAGCCTCTCAAGCTGCTCAGGAATTGCATCAACTGACCTTCCCAGGAACTCTTGTGGAATGGCAAAAATAAGATCTTGTATTCATCCTTCAAATTCTCCCAAAGACATTGATTTCATAGAGTAGATTTGCTCCTTCAACCAACCCTAAATAAATAAAAAATCACATGGTTTTAAATCAGGGCTTCTGGTTGGCCACTCATGCAGACCACATCTACCCATCCATCCCCAGGAAAATGGTGATTCTGCCATTCACAAACAACAACAACAAAATGTAGAGGAGCACCATCTTGCATAAAAATCAAGTCTTCAATATTCTCCCAAGAAAAATGTAACTGCATATAAAAAAATATCAATAGTTTAAAATAGGGAATTACTTTTCAATCACCCTATATAATAGTTGCACTCTCAAATAACCGTTTTAGCTGCAAGCCTATAAAAATGTATTGTATTATTTTTACTATAAAATCATTGGAAATTATTTTTAGTATAAAAATGTATTGGAAATTATTTTTACTATAAAAATGTATTGGAAATTATTTTTACTATAAAAATGTATTGGAAATGATTTTTAACTATAAAAATGCACGGGAAATGATTTTTACTATAAAAATGCATGGGAAATGATTTTTACTGTAAAAATGCATTGGAAATGATTTTACTATAAAAATACATTATAAATGATTTTTACTATAAAAATGTATTGGAAATGATTTTTACTATAGATATGCATTATAAATGATTTTTACTATAAAATTTCACTGGACAATGATTTTACTAAGATATGCATTGCAAATGATTTTTACAAGAAAAATCATTAGAAATAATTTTTCTATAGAAATGCACTGGAAATGATTCTTATTATAAAAATGGATTGGAAATGATTTTTATTATAAAAATGCACTGAAAATGATTTTTACCATAAAAGTGCATTGGAAATTATTTTACTATAAAAATGGATTGGAAGTGATTTTTGCTATAAAAATGCATTGGAAATGATTTCTACTATGAAAATATTGTAAAATATTTGACTTGGTAAGTAAATTATTCCTATGAATGAGTGACTGAGCTAAACTGGCCCTCAAATGAAACTGAAATACAGGGAAGATCCAACACATGCCTTTGAAATGGTATTAGCAGAATTGTTATTTGAAATTGTTCGTGTATTTTAAATCATCACCAAATTATTGAAAGCCACACCCTTTTGTCACAAATGTAGTGTTGCCTAAATCTATGTTGCTATTATTTGATGAACTATGACATTAAAAAATGATGACATATTTATAGAAGAGAATATATATGTAAATCATTGATACCTGGAACTTATGATATATTATTATAATGGAGATTAGGTGTCCATCTGTCTGCAACTGAAACTACACCACTGCCTACTTCACAATACTCCCAGGAATTGTGTAAGCTTATCAATGAGTATTTAATTTATTATCAAAATCATTAATACATAGAATATAGAATATCTCTAGGAAAATCTGAGTTAGATTTGCTTTAAAAACATCCTATGTTATTAGCGCATTTAAAATCCTGCAATGTGTCTTACATATTACTAAGAAATAAAGGTTTATGTAGTTTTTTATGTGATTAATTTGCATACTGGATTTAACAAAACCGGTTTTAATAAATAATTACTTGGTGTTATTGATCCCTAATATTATTGTTTTATTCTCCAACATATTAATATCAATCCTATGAATGATTTTATATAGAAACCAATTAAAATACAATTAAAATAAGTGTAATCATTTCATATGCGTTCTTATTGAATTTTGTTAGTCTTTCTAATTTAATATATTTCATTACATTAAAACTTAAATACTTACACCTGAAGGTTGCATATTCTTGGTTTGGTCAGTGGGTCATTTAATGCCAATAAAGTTTTGAAATAAATCAATTCTTAATGGATGATACAATTTTTTTATAAATACATTTCTCTATTTAACCCATAGATGGGACCCTAACAGGTACTACCACTCCGGGTCAGAGTGGACTAGGGAGCAATGGTGATGAAGGGGTGCTCCACATTCCCCAAACCTCCAAAACTGGAACCTCACCATCAGATAGAGTTTAACGTCATTCCCAGGACATGTAGACCCGCAGCCACCGCCTTCTAGCACCCATATGATAAAAAGGGGTTGGGGCTTGCCATAAGGACAATAGGGTTGGGAAAATCATATAGGTGCTAGAGCTTGACGTGACCAGCCGATTGATCGGAGGGGCCTCTCCGACTGCCCGTCTAGCCCAAGATAGGGCCAAAGTGGAGTATTGCATGTCATGAACTGCTCATCCACCTGGGCTCTATCCTTAAGCATCACGGGTCGCCACCCACGGCCAACAGGTGGCCCCATTGGGGGAGTCTTACCCCTCTGCAGAGGTGCAGTCAGTGCATTCTAACTCCCCAGCCGACAGGGCGGTGCATATTCTTGCTATTTAACATAATCGCAGACTAATATCCTTCTTTAGATTGGAATAACTTTTAAATATGAATGATGGATATGTATTTACCCAACCCCTCCGCATGAGCAGGATGTGACACAAGGTCAATTTCTTAAGTGGAATTTAACAGGTTTGAATTCAGAGTTTTCCTTTTCCTTGATTGGTTGCTTAACCGAGGTAAAAATACCAGTCTGCCATACCATTTACCCATAGCTGGAAGGAGTATAGTCGGATTCATACCTTTCCCTAGGGTTTTAGTGCTATGGGAAATGCAGACTCATTCAGTATTTGAACTCAGTTCAATGTTTATTTTCATTTTAAACTGGCATTTTTACAAACAACTTTACAAATTAATTATATTTTTACTAATTTTCAATATTGCAGGTCTGTATTATCACAAGAATGTTTCTATCTATCAAAACATTTCTTTTTAAACAAAAAAGAAAATCCATCCTCAGTTATGTGGATTATGTATATATATTTACCAACCCCTCTGGATGAGCAGGATGTGACACAAGGTCAATTTCTTAAGCAAAATTTAACAGGCTTGAATTCAAAGTTTTCCTTCTCCTAGACTGGTTACCTAGCCAAGGTTAAAGAGTCCAGTCTGTTCTACTATTTAACCATAGCTGGAGGGAGAGTAGTTGGATGCATACCTTTCCCAAGGGTATTAGCACTATGAGGAATGCAAACAGCCTCATCCTGGATTCCACAGACTCTAACCATTACACCATGCACCTTTACATGTAGAATACATATGAGATTTTTTTCATTTTTAGTAAAACATTTACAAATTAGTTTTTGAAGAAAATTACAAATGATAAAAATAACAAAAAAAAAGAAAGGGGTGGATAATAATGTCCTCCCCCCTCCTCCTCCTCCTCCTCCTCCTCCTCCTCCTCCTCCAACTCTTCTTTCTTCTTTTTCTTATGCTTGTTCAGATTTGATAAAACAAAATATAAGACAAATTTTGTATCACCACCAAACCATTCAAAAAATTTTTATATTTAAAAAAAAATATCTAAACATTTAAATTTATATTAGATATTTAAATATCTAAATATTCAAATTTATATTAAACTAGAAGTGGCTACACAGCATAATCTGGGTAGATGGGGGGGGGGGCAAACAAAACTGGTATATTGATTTGTTTACTTTTGAGATTTGGAAATGGTAAGTAGAATTTCAATGCTATTTCTATGTATATTTTAAGTTTTAAACATCTTCACATATAAATCAAATCTTCATAATTTACAAATGCTGGACATTTTTAAGTAAATTTTAATGCTATTTCTATGTATATTTTAATTTTTAAACATCTTCAAATATAAATCAAATCTTCTGAAATTTTGCACAAAAAGCAAAAACTGGTGATATTTAATGAGTATATATATATATATTTATTTTGTTGCTAATTGTTTTATTTTCATAGTTTCATCCAGACATACACCCATACATACATACATACATACAATTATGAATGCTAATCAACAAACAGTACGTCGCTGCTTAATTTCGGTGATCTAGCAGGTTGTATATTTGTTTTGTAGCATATCAACCCTCTTTCGGGCCATTTAATGCTGAATCAAGTCATTTTTATAAACAAAGGACTCAGGTTGCTTACAGTACCTGTGGTTGCTTAAGTGTTAAATTAATTCAGTATTATGTCATCGCTGCTTAACTTTGGTGATCTAGCGGGAACTGGTACTTTTAGCAAGACTTGACCGTAATACGATTATATAAAGAATAAAAGACAATAAAACAAATATATAGAAAAATAATTTTTATCAATCTATATATGAATGTAGCCAAGAGATTAATTTTTAACTTTTTAAATCCTGGGCAGCACCAGGTAACTCGGTTAGTATTTTATATGAATCAGACCTGGACACAGTGCAACAATGGATCACTGACTGGCAACTGAAGCTGGCTGTGGACAAATGCACCACCATGCATTTTGGGAGGAAAAACCCATCATACATACACTCCCTCCACAACACTAATATCAAGGAATCTTCTTGTGAACGTGATCTGGGTATTACTGTCAGCAGTGATTTACGTTGGACGAAAACACATCTCCAAAATTGCCAAAAAGGCGAGGGTGTCCTGGCGTCACTCAGCAAGACCTTTGTCAGCCACTCACCGGCTATCTATCTGTACAAAGCTATGGTGCGGCCACACTTGGAGTTTGCATCACCGGTCTGGAATCCCTATCTTGCTCAGAATATTAACCTCCTAGAAACTGTACAGAGACGTGCAACCAAACGAATACCTCCATCAGTCATCTACCATACTCTGAACATCTCGCAGCCCTGGGAATGGATTCGTTGAAACTTCGGCGTCTAGCAACTGACCTGGTAAATGCTCATAAGGTCATTAATCATCTTAACAACAGCAATCTTGAGCACCTTTTTGATCTCCATCTTTCCAACACATGTGCATGCCTACAAAGTCAGAAAACAGCATTGCTCACATGACTTTCGGAAACATTTTTTCATGCTCAGAATTGTGAAGGCATGGAATAAGCTGCCGTGTCCGTTGTAGGCTGCCGAAACACTGCATCTTTCAAGGCCTCCATGCTTCCTGTAGTCTGCCGACACTATACCTGATGCCACTCTCCACATACATATGCACACACGCACACACATACATGCATATTACTACTGTAAACTGTTCATGTTCCTGACACTAATACATTATTCTGTGTACTTGACATGAGACTTTGATGAGTTGTGGTGCACCTGAGCACTGTACACAATAAATTTCATTATCATATGAAATTTTTTTAAATAAAATAAAACAACAACTCATGTTTGATTCTAACTGATGTTCTAATTTTACTTTCAACCAACAAATTATTGTGCTTTATATTTCACAAATAATGTAAACACTGTTCTTCTGGATTAAACACAAAAAAAAAAACAAACAAAACAAAACAAAACAAAAACAGCATTGCCATAAAAGAAAGACACAAGGTAACTGATACCTATCATGTTTGAAAAAAGAGTGTAAGGTTTTTGTTGTTTGTATTTTTTTAAAAATCTATACAAGGGCAGTGTGGTGTGCATGTATGTATAGTGTTAGTATAGCATTTAATTCTAAGGCTAACAGCAACTAAATGAATGAATTAAAACTTACCATTTTACTGACCCAACATATGTATGGGAGTAAGATGAGGAAATTAATCCGACAGTAAGTGGAGAAAAATGTAGAACAAACACGGGACGTCATAATGGATGGAAATTTACTAATTGATGTTCGAACATTTCGGTTTACAAAGGAAGCCTTCTTCAGGACAATGAAACTATTCAAGGAGAAAAAAGGATTTATGCAGATAAAAGATGATGGATATTTTGAATGTGTTGAGTTTGAAAAAAATGGAGAAAAAGGTTTGTTACCATTTATTGATTAGTATTCATAATTGTATGTGTGTATGTATGTCCGGATGAAACTATGAAAATAAAACAATTAACAACTTAGTAAATATATATACACATTAAATATCACCAGTTCTTGCTTTTTGTACAAACATTACAAAGATTTGATTCATATTCAAAAATATTTAAAAATTTAAATTTAGATAGAAATAGCATTGAAATTCTATGTATGTATGTATGTATGTATGTATGTCCAGGTGAAACTACGAAAATAAAACAATTGATGACAAAGTAAATATATATACTGTTTAAATATCACCAGTTCTTGCTTATTGTGCAAAAATTATCAAGATTTGATTACAAAGATAATTTAAAAATATATATATATATACATAGAAATAGCATTGAAATTCTACTTAAAAATGTCCAGCATTTGTAAATCTCAAAAGTAAACAAATAAGATACACCAATTTTTTCTTCCTTGATGGGCAGATAAGATCGTTATAAGAAAATGGTTTCCCTGATTAGGTAAGGTAGTTATTATGGTTTGGTTTGGTTTCTTTGTTTAATGGCATATCAACCATCATGGATTATTTAATGTCAAAGTAATCCTTGGAGAAAGACAGTAGTGATACTATCTAACCCATAGCTGGGGGGATGAAATTCTCATTATGCTTGATTTGGTTTCTTTATTACATATCAACCTTTGTGGGTTATTTAATGCCAAAGATATCCTTGGAGAAGAACAGTAGTGGTATTATCTAACACATAGCTGGGAGTAGTTATAAGAGAGAATTTTCTTTGCCTGGATAGTTAATGTTGTTACAGGAGAGGGTTTAGCTACTAAAGTACCTATGCGAGAGGGCTTTCTTTTTTGGATAGTTAATGTGGTTACAGGAGAGGGGTTTGCTACTAAAGTACCTGTGGGAGAGGGCTTTCTTTTTTTAGATAGTTATGAAAACCTGGCCCAGCCAAGGGTCCGGTGACTTCAGCCCTGGACCTTACAAGCCAACATCGTTGATCCCAGGGGGTTATCCCCCCAGGCAACACCTGCCCCCTTGATTTAAAGGGGCAAGGCTGGTTTATTGCCCAGTGGCTGAGGTGCCCTCCTTGGGAGGGAATGCCAACTGGATCAATGCATTGTTTGTGCTTCGGTTCATGGGTGGTCCGACATTAATAGAGCCTTGTGCTTAACCCGTACACATGGAGTATGTGGTAAATGCCTAGTTAATGTGGTTACAGGACAGGGGTTTGTAACTATGAGAGAGCGTTTTGCTTGGATAGCTTAAGTAATTATGGGAGAACAATTTAGTTTGTAGGTGAGGTAATTATAGGAGAGTGGTTTACTCATATAATCATAATGGAAAAGGCTTTGCCTGGATAGTCAAGTTTATTATGGGAGGGTGGCATTCAGGTAAGGTAGTATTAGAGAATGCTTTATCAGTTTAAATAAGTTACTTATAGGATCAAGGCTACATATTAAAAAAAAAAAAAAAGGCTAAAACAGTTATTAGGTTTGATTTGGTTTGTTTTGTTTTACGGCATATCAACCTCAGTGGGTCATTTAATGCCGATAAAGTTTTGAAATAAATCAATTCTTAATGGATAATACAATTTTTTTATAAATACATTTTTCTATTTAACCCATAGATGGGACCCTAAAGGTACTACCACTCCGGGTCAGAGTCGACCAGGGAGCAATGGTGATGAAGGGGTGCTCAACATTCCCCAAACCTCCAAAACTGGAACCTCACCATCAGATAGAGTTTAACGTCATTCCCAGGACATGTAGACCCGCAGCCACCGCCTTCTAGCACCCATATGATAAAAAGGGGTTGGGGCTTGCCATAAAGGCAATAGGGTTGGGAAAATCATATAGGTGCTAGGGCTTGACATGACCAGCCAATTGATCGGAGGGGGCCTTTCCGACCGCCCATCTAGCCCAAGATAGGGCCAAAGTGGAGTATTGCATGTTATGAACTGCTCATCCACCTGGGCTCTATCCTTAAGCATCACGGGTCGCCACCCACGGCTAACAGGTGGCCCATTGGGGCAGAAGTGCAGTCAGTGCATTCTAACGCCCCAGCCGACAGGGCGGAAAACAGTTATTAGAGAGTAGAACTAATGTAGTTATAACATAGATAAAGTCATTGGTACTAATGCAGAATAGTACGCAAGAGATAATATCATTAGATTATGTATAAAAAGCATTACATTTCATTACATTCTAATGGTACTAATGCAGAATAGTGCGCAAGAGATAATATCATTAGATTACGTATAAAAAGCATTACATTTCATTACATTCTAATGGGACTAATGCAGAATAGCACGCAAGAGATAATATCATTAGATTATGTAAAATAAGCATTACATTTTATTACATTTCATGGAAATACCCAAAACCTTTTGAGACACTAGTGTTAGGGTTAGGGTAAATGTTAGAATTAATGTTATGGTTTATCTAATGCTATTTATACGTAAAATGCGATTCTAATGATATTATCCCTTGCGCACTATTCTACATTTTTACTGTTATAACATAGGGCTTGGTGTGATTAACTATAACTGCTATTATTATTATTATCATTTATCATTATTAACATTATTTTATCAATGTCTGCAAAAATGTTCTCAGGTGCTTTGGCATTGTCCCTTCCAGCTGGGAAAATTTGGCTCAAGACCGCCCTCGGTGGCGGCAGAATCTCCATAGAGGACTGTACATGTCAGAATTCACCCTGATACAACATCATGAAGCTAAGAGGTCCATAAGAAAGCAACGGCAACAAAGCATCGGAATATCATCATCTACAGGGACAACCTACAAATGCAAAATCTGTGGTCGAGGACTGGTTGCCTAACCAGGGTTAAAGAGCCCAGTCTGCCCTACTATTTACCTAGAGCTGGAGGAAGAATAGTTGGATTCATACCTTTCCCAAGGATTTTAGCACTATGTGAACAGTGGCTTCGTCCAGGAATTGAACTTGGGTTGATGAGTCCATTTCCTATGACTCTAACCAGTACACCACTGCGCTTCTAAAATGAAAACAAATGAACAAAGATAAACCTTCATTAGCGATTAATGTGAACAGATGAATAATCTATACGCTTTTCTTTTTTTATCTATTTACTCGACAGATTTTCATGATATCTTACTCTCTTGTAACTTAATGGTCACATGATCTGTCTCAAAAGTTCATCCACAAAAAGAGGTCAAATGTTATTTGATCTCAAGTTATTAATATGATCCTTAATTGGATTAATTATGGATCCTTAATTGGATCTGATTAGATGCAATACTATTGCATTATGGGAACAGATTCTTTTTTTTTTTTTCTTCCTTTAAACAGTAATTGTTTGCCAGCAGGACCTGTGGATATATCACAGTAGGATGAATTTAAATTATTACAACGTTTGATATGTTTACTCAAGAGCTGTTGCAAATACTTCAATATGTAAAAAGTATAATAATCTTGGTTTAATTCTCTCTCTCTCTCTCTCTCTCTCTCTCTCTCTTCTCTCTCTCTCTCTCTCTCTCTCTTTCTCTCTCTTTCTCTCTCACTCTTTTTTTTTTCTTTCTTTCCTTCTTTTCATCTTTTCATTATGTTTGATTGAAGCAAATGAATGTTATCGCTCTGCTCTCATCTTTCCCGGACTCTTTTTCTTTTTTTTCTTTCTTATTATATTTTTCTGTGTAGCATGTAATTTTTCTTACTTTTCTTTCTTTATAATAAAAACAGAATGGTCCATTATTTAGCTGAGGTGATGACACTCATAAAAAATAAGAATTTGGTGATTAAGCAACACCTGATAATCGGGATTTACAATTTTGCATTTCCTCTTGGTTGATTTGGACGGTTTTATCTTTAACCAAGGGTGTTACAGGATGATAACGGTCAGAAGATTAAGGAACAAGAGTATTAATATATAGATTTTTCTCTGTTGTTTTTAATATTCTTTCATACATTTGACATTTATGCCATATCAACCCTTGTTGGGTTATTTTATGCTGAAGACATTTTGTTTTATTCATTCATGATGGGTATTCAAAAATAATTTTTTATTTAAACTTAATTTTTGTTTAAACAAATTTTTTTAAATCTCATGTGAGGTGGGTGAGAGTCTGTGTGGTTGTGTGGTGAGTGTATGTGCATGTGTGCAGGGCCAGCATATGCTAACCCCGACTGAGAATAGGGGGGAGCCTGCTAGGAGGCTTCAGAAATATAGGTTTCATATGCATATATTTTCTATGAATACTATTTTTATGAAAATAGACATGATATTTTCCACGTATCCCACTTGTACGGGTCAGGCACAAAGGCCCTATTTATGTGGGACCACCCACAAGCCGAGACTCATGGGGTGGCAGGTGAAAAATTGCGTCGATCCTGTCAGCATTGCGTCGATCCTCAGGTGCTGGGCAATAAACCCAGCCCTGCCCCTTTAAATCAAGGGGGCAGGTGTTGCCTGGGGGGATGGCCCCCTGGGATCGACGCTATTATTATAACAGAACCGGTCCAGCGGCCGAAGCTCACCGGACCCCCAGTTGAAACCAGGCAGGGGCTGCATTATGAAAATAGACATTTTTATGAAAATAGACATATAGTAGAGTGAGGGCCCTATATCATAGATTGGGTGTGATTTATAATAGATAGGGGGTAGGTGTATCATAGATTGAGGTGGGTGTATCATAGATTCAGTGGGGACATGAAACTAGCACCAGCCCTGCATGTGTGGATAAATGGGTGTACATGTGGGGGTGGGAGTGTGTGCATGTGGGGGTGAGTGTGTGGGTATAGAATAAGATCTATATCAAAACAGATACATGTGAGTCTGTGTACATGTGTAGATGAGTGTGAGTGCATATGTGATGAGTGTATATACATGTGAACGTAGGGTTAAGGTGATGGGTGTGAGTGGGGATTGCATGTCTGTTGGGGGAAGTTTGTGAGGATATGGGTTGAGTGTGTAGACATGAATGGGGATACAGGGGTGAGTGTGTGACCATGTGTAGGTGAGTTTGTAAACACAAATGAATGTAATAAAAACAGAAACAGAACAAGACATTAATTTTATAAGTTCCCAAAATTCACACTGAATTGTCCAATTGGACACATAGCCTAGTGGATAAAGGAGGTAGGTTAAAACAGTTCTAAGTGACAATTATTTCTAGACTGCAGGTTCAATCCTAGTCAGGGCAGCAGTAACATAGAATAATAATTAGCTGGTTTGAGAACAGTAACTGAATATCAAAGAATTAGAGTTGAGTTGAAAAGAAGGTTCCGAGTTTGAGTCTGACAAGAAGAAGGCACATTGAAATTGACAGATAACAATGAAGATGATAATTGAAAATGAATGAATGTAAAAAGTGCATGTATAAATCGAAACATCTAAAAATAGGGTGTGGATTTTATTAAGTGGACCTGGAAGTTATAGCAGTGAAGAGATCTTCAGAACTGGAGCCTCACCATCAGTTACACTTTAGTTTCATATCTAGGGGTAGGGTAGGGGATACAGTCAGCATACAGGTTGATGTCTACAAATCATTATTATTGATCAATAAAATGATTTCATAAATGTAGAATTTATTTATTGATAATCAATTTTTATATGTAACCTAATGATATTATCTCTTGCGCGCTATTCTGCATTAGTACCATTAGAATGTAATGAAATGTGATGCTTTCTATACGTAATCTAATGATATTATCTCTTGCACGCTATTCTGCATTAGTACCATTAGAATGTAATGAAATGTAATGCTTTCTATACGTAATCTAATGATATTATCTCTCGCGCTATTCTGCATTAGTACCATTAGAATGTAATGAAATGTAATGCTTTTTATACATAATCTAATGATATTATCTCTTGCGCGCTATTCTGCATTAGTACCATTAGAATATAATGAAATGTAATGCTTTTTATATGTAATCTAATGATATTATCTCTTGCGCGCTATTCTGCATTAGTACCATTAGAATGTAATGAAATGTAATGCTTTTTATACGTAATCTAATGATATTATCTCTTGCACGCTATTCTGCATTAGTACCATTAGAATGTAATGAAATGTAATGTTTTTATATGTAATCTAATGATATTATCTCTTGCGCGCTATTCTGCATTAGTACCATTAGAATGTAATGAAATGTAATGCTTTTATACATAATCTAATGATATTATCTCTTGCGCGCTATTCTTCATTAGTACCATTAGAATGTAATGAAATGTAATGCTTTTTATACATAATCTAATGATATTATCTCTTGCGCGCTATTCTGCATTAGTACCATTAGAATGTAATGAAATGTAATGTTTTTATATGTAATCTAATGATATTATCTCTTGCGCGCTATTCTGCATTAGTACCATTAGAATGTAATGAAATGTAATGCTTTTTATACGTAATCTAATGATATTATCTCTTGCACGCTATTCTGCATTAGTACCATTAGAATGTAATGAAATGTAATGTTTTTTATATGTAATCTAATGATATTATCTCTTGCGCGCTATTCTGCATTAGTACCATTAGAATGTAATGAAATGTAATGCTTTTTTATATGTAATCTAATGATATTATCTATTGCGCGCTATTCTGCATTAGTACCATTAGAATGTAATGAAATGTAATGCTTTTTTATATGTAATCTAATGATATTATCTATTCTGCATTAGTACCACATTCTTTTCTCCTAGCACCAGATTTTCTCTTAGAGGCCATTGTTTTGTCACCCAGTGCTCATCCTTAGATCTTCTATCACAGAAACAGATAAAGCAGAGATACATGGTGTATCCACTTTGCTGACACAGGAGAAAATTCATCATCTTCAGATCCACACAGACGAACCACTGATCATTATGGTATGACATCTTCTGTAGGACTAGGGTGACTGTTTTTCACTCTTTATTCATCTTATTATAGTGACCAATTTGGAGTTATCTATATTTGTTGCCATTGCGTAATTACATCGTAGAATCAGATAATAGTGGAAAAAGCATAGAAAGTTATAATTGATAGTCAAAATGTTGCAAAACTTGTGGCATTTGCAGCGAGACTTATCTTGCTGAGGTTGAAAAAGGTAACAGTGAATGCTGGAATTGATAGTCTTTACTCTATTTACTCAAACATTTCATTTCTTCTCCTAGCACCAGATTTTCTCTCAGGGGCCATTGTTTTCTCACCCAGTGCTCATCGTTAGATTTGATATCCCAGAGACAGATAAAACATGGATACATGGTGTTATGCAAGTTTTGTAAAGTAAAGTAAAGTCATCAGGGCGACCTAAGGTCGGTATCAGCTAGTCAGCGAGGGAGTCTATCCCCTTTTCAATAGCGCTAGACCAAGGAGATTGTTTTTTGCATCTGAGGTGGAGCACCACACCTACCATCAGCTCCTTACTTTACCGCACAGATCCCTGTGCTACTCATATGCTGAGTTGGCGATGACCGGTATTGAACTAGGAACCTTGTGGTTTCTATCCGAACGCTCTACCGACTGAGTTAACCCGGCCCTTAATAAGAGGTATTTGCGGGAACTCTTATAATTCCAAGTAATTTTTCGGATGAAAGAAGACAAGAACAACAATTGAAGATAAAAAAAACATATATTCAAACGGTACAAAAATGTTGCAAAACTTGTGGCATTTGCAGCCAGACTTATCTTGCTGAGGTTGAAAAAGGTAACAGTGAATGCTGGAATATACCATTCGCTGGTTGACTGCCCAACACAATAAGTGCTGAGGGAATGCTTGATAACGCGACTCGCTGGTTGACTGTCCAACATGATAAGTGACTTTCGTAAAGGAATTTAATTTTGGTGCCAATATCGTATATTGGCAATTTGCATTCTGGTGCCAGACAGAGATAATTTCACTATAATTTTTCCGATAATAGATCCAGGAGAAAATTTACCATCTTCAGAATTATACAGATTAACCACTGCCGATCATGGTATCTTCTGTAGGACTAGGGTGATTGTTTTTCACTCTTTATTCATCTTAGTTTAGTGACTAATTGCGATTGATCCATATTAATAGTGGGTGGTGCGTAATGTAATGGTTAGAGTCATAGGAAATGGACTTGTCGACCAGAGTTCAAATCCTGGATGAAGCCGCAGTTCACATAGCGCTAATACCCTTGGGAAAGGTATGAATCCAACTATTCTCCCTCCAGCTATGGGTAAATAGTAGGACAGACAGGGCTCTTTAACCTTGTTTAGGCAACCAGTCTATGAGAAGGAAAACTCTGAATTCAAACCTCTTAAATATCCGCTTAGGGTGGTCACTACTAGAATAGACTCGGTCCTGCTTAGTGATCTATTTCAATTTTTTTTTAAATGTTGCCATTGTGTAGAAGTAAACATTTTCATTTCCTCTTAGAACTATCTATGGATAACTGACATTCAATTGTTATTTATTTTGATCTGTTCTTTTTCATCCGTAAACCCTGAATATCATTACAAAAAAACTAAATTCCTTTCGCTTGAAAAGAAAGGCTGTAAATCTATGGGATTTGGTATTTTAGGTGAAATTAGGATTTTGGTTATTTTTTTGGTATGTGTTTGCTGGTTGTTTCTTGCTTAAACCCCATTATATGTGGTTCTTCTTTCTTGTGGGTTGTCAGGCTGAAAAGGAATTAAAGGAAGAGAAAAGAAGAGACAGACAAAAGATACTTTCAAGGTTCAGACTTTATTTCTAGCTATTTCTTAGAGAGGAGATTTTTCTCCCAAGCCAGTCAAAGGCTTCTGTTCCCAGTCATTATATGTATTTCTTCCTTCTTTCTTGTGGGTTGTCAGACTGAAAAGGAATTAAAGGAAGGGAAAAGAAGAGACAAAGACAAAAGATACTTTCAGGGTTCAGACTTTATTTCTAGCTATTTCTTGGAGAGGAGATTTTTCTCTCAAACCAGTCAAAAGCTTCTGTTCCCAGTCATTATATGTATTTCTTCCTTCTTTCTTGTGGGTTGTCAGACTGAAAAGGAATTAAAGGAAGGGAAGAGAAGAGACAGACAAAAGATACTTTCAAGGTTCAGACTTTATTTCTAGCTATTTCTTGGAGAGGAGAGTTTTCTCTCAAACCAGTCAAAAGCTTCTGTTCCCAGTCATTATATGTATTTCTTCCTTCTTTCTTGTGGGTTGTCAGACTGAAAAGGAATTAAACGAATGGAAAAGAAGAGACAGACAAAAGATACTTTCAAGGTTCAGACTTTATTTCTAGCTATTTCTTGGAGAGGAGAGTTTTCTCCCAAGCCAGTGAAAAGCTTCTGTTCCCAGTCATTATATGTATTTCTTCCTTCTTTCTTGTGGGTTGTCAGACTGAAAAGGAATTAAAGGAAGAGAAAAGAAGAGACAAAGACAAAAGATACTTTCAAGTTTCAGACTTTATTTCTAGCTATTTCTTGGAGAGGAGATTTTTCTCCCAAGCCAATCAAAAGCTTCTGTTCCCAGTCATTATATGTATTTGTTCCTTCTTTCTTGTGGGTTGTCAGACTGAAAAGGAATTAAACGAATGGAAAAGAAGAGACAGACAAAAGATACTTTCAAGGTTCAGACTTTATTTCTAGCTATTTCTTGGAGAGGAGAGTTTTCTCTCAAACCAGTCAAAAGCTTCTGTTCCCAGTCATTATATGTATTTCTTCCTTCTTTCTTGTGGGTTGTCAGATTGAAAAGGAATTAAACGAATGGAAAAGAAGAGACAGACAAAAGATACTTTTAAGGTTCAGACTTTATTTCTAGCTATTTCTTGGAGAGGAGATTTTTCTCTCAAGCCAGTCAAAAGCTTCTGTTCCCAGGCATTATATGCATTTCTTCCTTCTTTCTTGTGGGTTGTCAGACTGAAAAGGAATTAAACGAATGGAAAAGAAGAGACAGACAAAAGATACTTTCAAGGTTCAGACTTTATTTCTAGCTATTTCTTGGAGAGGAGATTTTTCTCTCAAGCCAGTCAAAAGCTTCTGTTCCCAGGCATTATATGTATTTCTTCCTTCTTTCTTGTGGGTTGTCAGGCTGAAAAGGAATTAAAGGAAGAGAAAAGAAGAGACAAAGACAAAAGATACTTTTAAGGTTTCAGACTTTATTTCTAGGTTCATAGCTATTTTGTGGAGAGAAGATTTTCTCCTGAGCCAGTCAAAAAAGCTTCTGTTCCCAATCAAAATCTGTTTTGGAATGGCCAATGGATCTTCTTGCTGGTGGTAAGGGGCTTTTTTCTGTGCATGCCGAGAAAGTTCTTCCTGTTTGAGGGATCCTGGGAGATTGTTATTTTTTTTTTCTATTCTATTTTACTTGAATTTTATTTTAATCCCCACAAATCTATTTCTCTTTCGTGATAGTTTGTGATTTAGGTTCCCAATTGCAATAAGCTATTTTCTTCTAGTCAAGATGGCATTTCATCCAATGGTGATGAGTACTCAATTTTTTAAACACATTTTTTAAAATTCATTTTTCTATTTGACGCATAGATGGGACTTTAATCATGGGTCAGGGAGGACTTAGGAGTAATGGTGATGAAGGGGTTCTCCACATTCCACAGAGCTCCAGAATTGGAACTTCACCATCAGATAGAGTTTAACATCATACGCAGGACATTAAGACCCTCAAAGTGGATCTGGGAGTAATGGTGATGAAGGGTACTCCACATTCCTCAGAGCTCCAGAATTGGAACTTCACCATCAGATAGAGTTTAACATCATACGCAGGACATTAAGACCCTCAAAGTGGATCTGGGAGTAATGGTGATGAAGGGGTACTCCACATTCCCCAGTGCTCCAGAATTGGAACTTCACCATCAGATAGAGTTTAACGTCATACCCAGGACATTAAGACCCTGAAAGTGGATCTGGGAGTAATGGTGATTAAGGGGCACTCCACATTCTCCAGAGCTCCAGAACTGGAACTTCACCATCAGATAGAGTTTGATATCATACCCATGACTTTAAGACCCTCAGCCACCACCTTCTAGCACATATATGATAAAAGCAATAGGGTCAGCACAATTATATAGGTGCTAGGGCTTGACGTGACCAGCCCACTAATCAGAGGGGGCCACTCCAACCACCCGTCTAGCTTAAGTAAAGGCCATAGGGAAGTGTTTAATGTCAACATTGGCATTTACATATATATATATATATATATATATGTATGTAACTAAGCATATTATATATATATATATATTTACATATATATATATACATATGCATGTAAGTATATATATACATATATATATATAATATATACTTAAATTGTGATTAAGTATGTATTATATATATATATATATATACATATATACATATATATATTTACATATATGTGTATCTATGTGAGTAAGTATATATACATTATATATATATATATATATATATATATATATATATATATATATATACTCACATATATCCATGCATATACGTATGTATATATGTGTGAGTAAGTATATATATATATATATATACATATTTATATACATATACATACATATATAATATATATATATATATATATATATATATACATATGTATGTGTGGTTGTGTGTGTGTAAGCTTTAAGTTCTTTATATTGATTAAATACTATCAGAGAAATATTTGGTATTATTTACACACGCACACACACATACACACTCACATGCCAGGCATACGCACACACACAAACACACACACACACAAACACACACACACACACACACACTATATATATATATATATATATATATATATATATATATATTATATATATATATGCAATGGGTCAAATGTAGTTTTTTTTCCCCTGAAGTTACAGCGCCTCCTGTGACTATAAAGTCCAATATTCAGAAAACATTCTCAACCACAGATGTTGTATGTGAAGGCTGTCCCTGAAGATGTTGATGTGCCAGTGCTTTTTTGCCGCTGATTTCTTCTGGACCTCTTGGCTTCATGGTGTTGCGCTATGGTGGCTTCAGACATGAACAGTCCACTATGGAGAGCCTGCCGCCGCCACCGCCAAGGGCAATCCAAATATCATATGTTGCTTACAGTCAAGTCTAGTGGAAAGCACCGGTTTCCACTAATTCACCGAAGTTAAGCAACAATAAGCCTGTTTGATACTTAGATGGGAGACCATTTAAGTAACAGCAGGTACTGTTGTTGGCATCCTTCCGTCTACAAGAGACGATGGCGTAGTGTCTCAAAAACATTTTTGGGGGGAAGTACATAGACAGGGAGGATTCATATGGAGGATGAGCTGTTGCCCAGCCAGCAAATCCCCTCTCTCCTCACTGCCACTGTGATCCAAAGGAAAGGTAAGGAACCAATGCAGTTTGGCAGTGGTAGTGTCGCAGGAGTTGCTGGGTAGCACTGGATTTCAGCGTCACATCATCTTAGGGACTCCGGCTCCTGATTTGTTTTTAGGGTTTACTCAGCACATATATATATATATATATATATATATATATATATATATATAAGTTAGGATAGCAAAGTAAAACCGTAAATAACCAAAATGACTTGATTCGGCATTAAATAACCTGAAAAGGGTTGATATGCCGTAAAAACAACTCAATCAATCAACCAGCAAACTGGACTGAGATGTAAAATTTGTCAGGGTGACCTAAATTTTGTATCAGCCAGACATCGAGGGAGTCTATACCCTTTTCACTAGCGCTAGACCAAAGAGATTGTTTTTTAGCATCTGAGGTGGAGTGCCACACCTACCATCAGTTCCTCACTTTACCGCACAGATTTCTGTGTTACTCATATGCTGAGTTGGAGAGGGCCAGTATTGAACCAGGAAACTTATGGGTCCCAGGCAGACGCTTTACCGACTGAGCTAAACTGGACTGAGATGTAAAATTCGTCAGGGTGGCCTAAATTTTGTAGCAGCCAGACAGCGAGGGAGTCTATCCCCTTTTCACAAGTGCTAGAGCAAGGAGATTGTTTTTTAGCATCTGTGGTGGAGTGCCACACCTACCATCAGCTCTTCACTTTACTGCACAGATCCCTGTGTTACTCATACGCTGAGTTGGTGTGGGTTCCTACGCGGACACTCTACTGACTGAGATTAATAACAGCAACCCAGCAACCTTGAGCACCTTTTTGATCTCCATGTTTCTAACACATATGGGCATGCATACAAAGTCAGAAAATAGCATAGCTCACATGACTTTCGGAAATATTTTTTCATGCTCAGAGTTACCGAGGCATGGAATAAGCTGCCTGCATCCGTTGTGGGCTGCCAAAACACTGCATCTTTCAAAGCCTCCATGTTTCCTGTAGTCCGCCAACACTATACCTGATACTCCCATCCACACACATATACATGCATGCACACACATACATATATATTATTACTGTACGCTATTCATGTTCCTGACACTAATACATTATTCTGTGTACTAGACATGACACTTTGTTGAGTTGTAGTGCACCTGAGCACTGTACACAATAAATTTCATTATTTCATTCTGTAGCAGCCACACAGTGAGGGCATCTATCAGAACCAGGAACCTTGTGGTTCCCAGGTGGTCATTCTACCGACTGAGCTAAACCAGACTGGGATGTAAAATTCCTCAATCCTAGAAAGAATTCGAAAACAGATTGGAAAAACATCAAAAGGATTCCAGAAACACACACATGAAAAACCATGTTCTGAAATGGGTTTAAAAAGAATTTAAATCATTCTTAAAACATCTCTTTGTAGTTGGGATAGATTAGGTGATGTGTTACGTAAACAAATAAATGTTTTAAAATATTTATCCAAAATAGTTGGATTGAAAATTTCACCCCTCACATAAAGAGGGACATACTGACCGCCCCTCAGAATTGAATGCCAATCGCAGTGCTACCCCCCCCCCCGTGGGTCACATGGTTATGGTTTTGCCAATGTTATGATACTGACAGTTTAAAAAGAGACATTTGAACGTTAGAAAGTGAATGCATATTTAAGATGAACCTGCTATATTTCTGCTTGGTTTTGTATTTATCAGAACTTTTAGCAGTGATATATCAATTCTTTAAAAACTGTACAAAGATCTATCTTTCTAAATGATGACTTCAAGTTAGAAAAAAAGTAAGTAATTATAAAGAAATATTTTTTCCTATTTGTCATAATCAATTTTGTTATGTATGCATGTATATATATATATATATATATATATATATATATATATATATATATATATATATATATAATATATATTGAATAAACACACACACACACACACACACACACACACAATATATATATATATATATATATTTGTGTGTGTGTGTGTGTGTGTGTGTGTATGTGTGTGTGTGTGTGTTTATTCAATATATATATTCAATATTATATATATATATATATACAAATATATATTCTCTATATATGTAGATATATATGTATATATATATATATATATATATATATATATATATATATATACATATTTATATATATCATATATATTATTATATATATAGATATATATATATATCATATATATGTATATGTTTATATATATATAATATATATATATATATATATATATATATATCATATACATATTACATATATATTATTTATACATGCACACACACACACACACACACACACACATATATATATATGTGTGTGTGTGTGTGTGTGTGTGTGTGTGTGTGTGTGTGTGTGTGTGTATGTGTGTGTGTGTATTCATAGAGAAATATTTTCCTATTTGTCCTATTTATAAAGAAATATTTATATTGATAAAGATTTATATATACATTTATATTACATTATATGTATATTTATAAAGAAATATTTTTCCTATTTATCCCTTTTTGGGTCTGAGATGGAGCACCATGCCTATATATATATTATATATAGATGTGAGTTATCCAAAACTTGGTAGTAAGGGATGATTCTATATGTGATTTCTAAGACACACTGTATTATTATTGTATGATCCAGGATGTACAAATACAGTGAATCTTTAAATCACTACAGAGAGCTCAATGTATAATAATCTTTTTAGATTATATACAGAGCAATATTTATCCTTGAAAGGAAGGAAAAACTCAATACCATTATTCCATGATAAATTTATTTCGACCAAAATTGGGGCCTTTATAAATCTAAGTTGATTTAATAAAGCTCCCCAAAATCAAGTCTCATCAGATGGATAATCATCAATAATTTGAATTGCATAACAGAAAAATTTCTCAATGTAGAATTTTCTTCCCCCTCAAAAATTTTTTTTACAAAATGTATATATTAAAAGACTGTCACTATGGTGACAGGAAGTCATTGCAAATGAGAAAAAAGAACATTTTTCAGAGCCAAGTTTTTTGGGGTAGTAGTCAGTCAAATTAACAAATATGAAGATTAAATAAGTCTGAATAATTATGAAACAAAGATAAAACAAAAAATATAAAATATATAATATATATATATATAAAAAATATAAAAATTGTTAATTATTATAATATATAAAAAAATATTATTATTATTATTATTAAACAAATAAACATAGTAAAACTGTAAAATATAATAGATAATATAATATTGTATAAATATGATATTAATAAAAATATACACATATCATACATAATAAATATATAAACACATACATATATATACATATATACATATATATAAATATATAAATATGAAGAGGCCCTTGAAAAAAGTGGTTTCCAACAAAAACTAAAACACCATGATAAACCTATGGCCAGTGGGTATGTCTGTACAACCAACAACATTACTAACAGCAATGATAGTATTAATAGAGATATTAGTAGTGATAATAATCAGAAATGTAAAAAATCTAAAAACAGAAAAAGAAAGATTTTGTGGTTTAACCCTCCTTTTTGTAGATTATCCAACATTGAAATAGGAAGATACTTCCTTAAATTGATAGATAAACATTTTAATAACACTAATCCTTTAAATAAGATCTTTAACAAAAAAACCATTAAAATTAGTTATTCGTGCACAAACAACATTTCCAAGATTATTACTAACCACAATAAAAAGTTAATTGATGAGTCATTGGAGAGCACTCAAAACATAGATAGGGTTAACTGTAACTGTAGGATCAAAGATGAGTGCCCTGTAGATGGATTTTGCAACTCAGAGACGGTTGTATACCAAGCAACCATCTTCACTTTAGAAAACAAAACAGAAGTAAAAGCTTATATAAGTATATCTGCTGGGAAGTGGAAACAGAGATTTTATAACCATAAACATTCTTTTTCCAAACATAAAATTAAAAATCAGACAGCATTATTATGTTATTATTGGGATCTGAAAGATAGAGGCTTAACACCTATTATAAAATGGGAATTTAAAAAAAAAATTTTCCGCCCCAAATAGATTTAAAGGTAGGTGTAAACTCTGTCTGGATGAGAAGATATGTATCATGAAATATAGACATAGAAATAAATTTAAATTAGTGTAATTTTATGAGATTGGAAGTTAGAATTAACCCTCCTTTTTGTAGATTATCCAACATTGTTAACAGGGTTAATTGGAGATTTGTTTCTTAATTATATTTATAATAACCTAATACTTTATTTAATTTCACTGTGTGCCCTTAAGTTATATTTATAAATAGTGATATTAAAGTGATATATAATTAATTTAATTATTGATATTTATTGACCATGGTAGTAGGATAATATAGATTTAATTGGTAATTTACCTATATGAAAAATGTCTTATATTGACTCTTAAATTTCTTAACTAACCATTAATATTCTTCCAGCTCTATTATTTGAAAGTGTTTTAAATTAATGTTAATGATGTTTATACATATTTTTTGGAGATTTACTGGACCAATATATGTATGGTAGATGGTGGATATTATACGGATATATGGAAATATTTTTTTTTTTTTTGGATAACTAATAATATACTATTTCTCTGAATGTTTGAGATGAGGTTTGAAGATTAGTATTATCTGCGTTATTCGGACTATTGTCCCCATCTTCATTGTTATTTGTACAACGTTTCGGCCGATATACCCTCCGGCCTTCTTCAGGTATTTCTTGTCGGACTCGGGAACCTTCTCGGACTTGGGAACCTTCTCGGACTCAGGAACCTTCTTTTCCTGAGTCCGACAAGAAATACCTGAAAAAGGCCGAAGGGTATATCGGCCGAAACATTGTACAAATAACAATGAAGATGGGGACAATAGTCCGAATAGCACAGATAATACTAACTAATAATATATTCTTTATATATGTAGTACTCTAATACTACATTTGATATTAATTTTATAGTATGCCTGCAATTCATTTTTGGTTTAATCAATCAATAAATGATTAAAATACAATATTTTATGGTATCTATATAGTTGATAATCTTATATATTAGGATTTTTGTATGAAAGATAATTTATTAAAAACCATGACAATAGTACATTAATCTCTTAAATACTTTTTTCTATCTTATTAATGGACTGTATACAATATTGACGCGTATGGATAATATGTAATAATTTATTAAAATTACGAGATGTACTGTGATATTAAAATTAGTGAAGTTTAGATTGTTTATTAATGATATAATATTTTTACATTAGCGTGGTGATTATGTTAATGAGAGGCGAATTTTGCTATGGTTATATGTAGTGCAATTTGATGATGATGATGATGATGATGATGATGATGATGATGATGATATATAATAATAATAATAATAATAATAATAATAATAATGGTGACACTGGTGTTGTAATATTTGCAGTATGAACTAGGTAGTATGAATATTATCTATATATCAATATAATATTATTTTTTGAAGGGGCTCTAATTAGTCTGGTTTAATTTTGTTTATTTTAATCCTATTTAATTTAATGTATTTTAATTTATTTAATTTTATTTAATTTTAACCTCATATATTTTCTTATTTTCCTTTTAAATTCTTTTTTTTTTGTATGTATAAATGTGTGTAGGCATGTGTGTATGTATGTATATATATGTATGTATATGGATGGGTGTGTAGTATATGTATGAAAAAAAAAATTTATTTATTTTATTTTTAATTTATTCTATTTTTTTTTTATATATGTATATTGTACATATATGTGTGTGTATGTATGTGTATGTGTGTATGTATGTATATATATATATGTATGTATATATATGTATGTGTTTATATATTTATTATGTATGATATGTGTTTATTTTTATTAATATTATATTTATACAATATTATATTATCTATTATATTTTACGGTTTTACTATGTTTATTTGTTTAATAATAATAATAATAATAATAATAATAATAATAATATAATAATAATAATAATAATAATAATAATAAAATAATAATAATAATATTTTTTATATATTATGATAATTAATAATTTTTATATTTTATATATATATATATATATATATATATATTTTATATTTTTGTTTTATCTTTGCTTCATAATTATTCAGACTTATTTAATCTTCATAGTTATTAATTTGACTGACTACTACCCCAAAAAACTTGGCTCTGAAAAATGTTCTTTTTTCTCATTTGCAATGACTTCCTGTCACCATAGTGACAGTCTTTTAATATATACAAATTGTAAAAAAATTTTTGAGGGGGAAGAAAATTCTACATTGAGAAAATTTTTCTGTTATGCAATTCAAATTATTGATGATTATCCATCTGATGAGACTTGATTTTGGGGAGCTTTATTAAATCAACTTAGATTCATAAAGGCCCCAATTTTGGTCGAAATAAATTTATTATGGAATAACGGTGTTGAGTTTTTCCTTCCATTCAAAGATATATATATATATATATATATATATATATACACATATATACATATATATATATACATATATATTTATGTGTGTGTGTGTGTGTGTGTGTGTGTGTGTGTGTGTGTTGGCTGTCAACTCATGCACGAGTAAGACCATTTCCTATTCTTTTCCCCTTTTTTTTTCATACTTGTGTGCCAGCAGCATTTGACACTGTACCTTGTGTTTTCTCTGATGACTCATCAGGTAGAAATTATATTATTATTATTATTTTAATCAAATTATTATATTATTATTTTAATTAATTTATCCTATTATTATTATATTATTATTATTTTATTATTATTATCTTTACATTATCTTATATTATTATTATTATTATTATTATTATTATTATTATTATTATTATTATTATTATTATTATTATTATTATTATTATTATTATTTATTATTTATCATTATTATGATTATTTTTAATTTATATATTTTTTCAAATTATTTCATTTTTTTTATTATTATTACTCCTTTTGAGTTTTCACATCAGTGTTAGCTGATGGTCTTTCACTGGAGTCCGAGTGACAGCAAGTCTCCTCAGGTCTCCAGGACTCTTCTGAGTATTATTTTTATTATTAGTATTATTATTTTAATTGATTTTAATTTCTATTATTTATTATTTTTAATTTTATTTTTTATTATCTTACTATTAATTTATTTTATTATTTATATCTTAACTAGTATTTTCTTTTATACATCATTATACTCTAATGTTTAAATTTAAAATCTTTTTATTTTACTTGTCTATTTATATTTTAATATACTACTCTGTTTTTTCTGTCCTGTCACTTTTTTGTCTGTCTGGACACCCTAGAAATCAACCTTGAGATGTATCTCTTTTTTTCATTCACTTCCTGTTTCTATGGTTACAATCCTACACTGTTAAAAATATATATATTTTTTTAATTATTTTTTGTTTTTGTTTGAATTTATATATTCAGCTCTTTGGGGTTTTTTGTGATATGCTTGTCCATAAGTGAATTGAGACCCATCTGATGAGATGAAAATTTGGGGAGCCGGTTTAAATCAACTTAGATTTATATGGGCCCCAATTTTTGTCGAAATAAATTTATTATGGGATTACTGTATTGAGTTCTTCCTTCCTTTATTGATAAATATTGCTCTGTATATAATCTAAAAGGTTATTTTACATTGAGCTCTCTTCAGTGATTTAAAGATTCGCTGTATTTATACATACTGGATCATCAATATTAGTACAGTGGATCTTAGAAATCACATATAGAATCATCCCTTACTACCAAGTTTTGGATAAATCTCTTATATATATATATATATATATATATATATATATATATATGAAAATAGATGGAAATTAATCCGACAGTATGAAATTTAACATTTTGAAAAAACATATGATGTTTGTTATGTGATTGCTGACATATTTGTTTCGACCAAATCGATAAGTTGGTCTTCATCAAAGAGCGACATAGATGGGAAGAAAGATATCCGTTAAAAAGACTGTTTACAAAAAACGAACGCTGAATTCAACCGCTGAAAATTTTGAAAAATGCATGTTCTGTTTTAAAAATAAAATAAATTTTATTTTTAATTTTTAAAAATCAGAAGCATTATAGTTTATAGTAAAACTCAAAAGAGTTTGTTGTAAAAATATATAAAAAATGTAAAGTGGGTATCAAAATAGTCTAGTATATATTTCAGCTGTTAAAAATATACAAGTCCACATTGTAATTTGAAGAAAGATGTTAAGAGTTCCAAAATTTACTTGTGGGGTTAAGTCCGTAGAGTTATAGATGAAAGTCTTCAAGGTGTAAAATTCCAGATATGATGTTTTTTCATTTGACAAATATGAAAAATAGATGAAAATTAATCCAACAGTATGAAATTTAACATTTTGAAAAAACATATGATGTTTGTTATGTGATTGCTGACAGATCTGTTTCGACCAAACAGTCTTTTTAACGGATATCTTTCTTCCCATCTATGTTGCTCTTTGATGAAGACCAACTTATCGATTTGGTCGAAACAGATCTGTCAGCAATCACATAACAAACATCATATGTTTTTTCAAAATGTTAAATTTCATATATATATATATATATATATAATAATATATTAAAATTTGAAGGCAATACAATGCGTATAAAAAATAAAAACAAAAAGATGTTGTTTTTTTGTCTAATAATAATAAGACAAAAAAACAACATCTTTTTGTTTTTATTTTTTTATACGCATTGTATTGTCTTCAAATTTTAATATATTATAACATACTTAACAATGCTTCAAGCAAATTACCAATTACTTTTATATATATATATATATATGTTTTAATTCATTTAAGTAATTGCACGCCAAAAAGCCCTGAAACTTGAGTAAGCTTACTCTGACTATATTGGTTTTCTAAACTAGCTCTACAAACACATTGAGCACTTTTATATTCATTCATAATTATGACTTTATTAAGTTGGTTATTTTTATCGAGAGTCAAAATTGCAAGTTCCCCAATTTTTTGCCTTCTCTATTAAGTCATCCCCATATATAGTTCTTTTTTTTTTTTAAGATCACTAATTAGGACTGAGCCTATTCTAGTAGTGCCCAGGTTTGAATTCAGAGTGTTCCTTCTCCTTGCCTAACCAAGGTTAAAGATCCCAGTCTGCCCTACTATTTACACATAGCTGGAGGGAGAGTAGTTGGATTCATACCTTTCCCTAGCGCTATGTGAACTGTAGCTTCGTCCAGGATTTGAACTCGGGTTGACTAGTCCATTTCCTACGACTCTAATCATTACACCATAGCCACAACATGCCATCTGAGGTAGTTTGTCAATGAATATGGATTTACAAATACTTGCACAAAAAAAACTGTTTTTGTTTTTTGTTTTTTTAATTCCCCCAAAATTGGTTTATTATCAGATTTTAATAAAAATTTTCAGTATTTAAAGCCATAAAAATTAGGTGTCTTTTAAAAGACAATTTTTTTAATTCCCCCAAAATTGGTTAATTATCAGATTTTAATAAAAATTTTCAGTATTTAAAGCCATAAAAAAATTAGGTGTCTTTTAAAAGACAATTTTTTTAATTCTCCCAAAATTGGTTAATTATCCAAAATTGGGGTCTCTTTTAAAGAAATTCCCCCAAAATTGGTTAATTATCAGATTTTAATAAAAATTTTCAGTATTTAAAGCCATAAAAAATTAGGTGTCTTTTAAAAGACAATTTTTTTAATTCCCCCAAAATTGGTTAATTATCAGATTTTAATAAAAATTTTCAGTATTTAAAGCCATAAAAATTAGGTGTCTTTTAAAAGACAATTTTTTAATTCCCCAAAATTGGTTAATTATCAGATTTAATAAAAATTTTCAGTATTTAAAGCCATAAAAAATTAAAAGAGGGTGTCTTTTAAAAGACAATTTTTTAATTCCCCCAAAATTGGTTAATTATCAGATTTTAGCCATAAAAAATTAGGTGTCTTTTAAAAGACAATTTTTTTAATTCCCCCAAAATTGGTTAATTATCAGATTTTAATAAAATTTTCAGTATTTAAAGCCATAAAAAATTAGGTGTCTTTTAAAAGACAATTTTTTAATTCCCAAAATTGGTTAATTATCAGATTTTAATAAAAATTTTCAGTATTTAAAGCCATAAAAAATTAGGTGTCTTTTAAAAGACAATTTTTTTAATTCCCCCAAAATTGGTTAATTATCAGATTTTAATAAAAATTTTCAGTATTTAAAGCCATAAAAAATTAGGTGTCTTTTAAAAGACAATTTTTTTAATTCCCCCAAAATTGGTTAATTACCAGATTTTGATAAAAATTTTCAGTATTTAAAGCCATAAAAAATTAGGTGTCTTTTAAAAGACAATTTTTTTAATTCCCCCAAAATTGGTTAATTATCAGATTTTAATAAAATTTTCAGTATTTAAAGCAATAAAAGATTAGGTGTCTTTTAAAAGACAATTTTTTTTTTCAAAATTCTGAAGACACCATGTTTGTATTATTTGGATTATTCGGACTATTGTCCTCAACTTTATTGTAATATATACAACTTTTCGGCTACATGTCCTCCAGCCTTCTTCAGGTGTTTCTTGTCAAAGAGCACATCGGTCGAAACATTGTGTATATAACAATAAAGATGAGGACAATAGTCTGAATAATCTAAATAATCCAAATTATCAAACCTCATCTAAAAAATTCAGACAAATACATGTTTGGTTTTTTTGGTTTGTGGCCATGCACCAACTGCCCACTAATCATTTTAATTTGACTCCCTTAATTAAAATTAGTTTACATTTTTTTTCATAACGGTTTGTCTATTTTTGAAGTTTAAAAATCGGTCAAATAAGGTGCATGGGGTAGGACGACATTTGGGGTATATTAAAGGTTTAAAGTAGCTGGATATTCTTGGTTGCATGTTCTTATGTTTTCGATTCATTAATAAAGCAACACTGAAAATTTCATTAAAATCGGATAATTCACTGATTTTTGGTAAAAAAAATTTTCAATCGGGATGGTTAAATTTATTTTGTAAACATGGATTTTGCAGAAACTTTGGCAGCTATGTTAAGATATATTTGAGCAAAATTGACCGAAAAGATAGTTTTAAATGTATCAAGATTAAATTACATGTGTAATATTATTTTGCTTAGACAAAAATTTGGCCTTAAATAATCGATTTAATTAATTTCAATTCGTTTTTAAAATGAAAAGTTTTTAAATAAAGTAACTGATACATAATAAAATTCATTCATGGATAAATCAACCCTGAAAATTTCATTAAAATCGAATAATTCCCTGATTTTGGGTAATTTCTATTTCAATCTGGGGGTTTGATTTGATTTTGTAAAATACGTCTATGACGTCATAATTGTTGATACCTAGAGTAGTTCCTCATCATTATAAACAATAAACATTATACAATATATTTTTCTGCATATGACTCAACATTCATAGGTTGTCCAGCTCGCATTTGCTAGGATGCACACACCGTCCTCAACTTAATTAAATTTGACAGCATAATGTGTTTTTCAAACTCCCTCGATGATGATATACAAATTTTTGCTAACCACCCATTTCAATCCTACAAATGCTGTGAAACCTGTAACGTTTCAACTCGAGAGCAAGTACGGACCCCGCTGTTGAGAAAGATGATTTTTTTCCTTTACGTCAACAGACATGACACAAATAACATCTCCATGGCAACCACAAAAAAAAAAATATCTTCCTTTTTTTTCTTTTTTTCCCCTTTTTCTCTCTTTTATTTTAGCGATTTTCTTCGCCAGTTAAATTTACATTTATTTATAAAAACAACTTTACTTACAATTAACACATTTTGATAAAATAAAATTCTCAATAAATACTGCTAGGTGCTGCTGCTAGCAAACAAATGTCCGCCGTTTCTCTAATTTTTCGGTTATTGATTTTTCAATGATTTTAAAAAATTTATTTTTTATTTCTATCTACAGGTTATTAAATAAACTAGGTAAATTTAGAGTATGGACTTTAAAAAAAATTAGTAATATTAATTTTAAAGAGGGGGTTAAATTTGTAATATAATACATTGTTTATATTTTTAACCTAAAATGTGCCTTGGCTTTCATGTCTAGTGCCAGACGTCAGTATTCCTTTTTCTTTCTTTCTTGTTTTTTTTTTTTTAAGATTTTTTTGTTTTTGTTTTTGTTTTTACAAATGCTGCCCACTCACATACATGTGATTGCGCACTTGTTTTGTTATTTCGCGCCTGCCTAGTAACATGAGTCACGTGAGAGGAGGGTGTATTTTTCAAAGGGAATGCTAGGTTTCGACACTGGAATCATTTTTTTAGGGCTCGTTTTTTTTTTTTCTTTTTTTTTTTTTTTTTTTACAAGAACGTATATTATAAATTGAAATCCCTTCATAAAACTTAATAAAATAATATATAAGTTGTAGCTCCGGCACGTAAGAAAATATAAATATGAAGAAATTTATGGGGGAAAAAAAAGAAATTATTTCGAAACACTGCCACAAACAGTTACTACACTACACTTATTTTCTTGTCATTAAATGAACGCCTATGACATAAGCGTTCATTTACTTAACTAGCCCATGGAATTTTATTATAAAGTTTCAAGTAAAATAATTTAAACTTGTATCCATTCATCTTCCCGATTTTAATTACCTTCCCCCGCAATTTATTTAAGAAGAAGAAATAATATTTAGGTAAGACTAGAATCTGGGAAAAAAATACAAGTTAAAATTATGTCATTTGAAACTAGGTATGGGCACACTCCCTCCATAATTCTTTTTAAAATTTTCAAACTATTACCAAAAATCAGGGAATTTTTCACTACTTTATTCATTGATAACTTAATTTTATAATGAATTGCTTATTTTATCTAAAATAAGTAGGAAAAAAACTTTTTTTTTGTTGTTTTTTTTTTTTAAATTCAGAATGTGAAGAAGGTTTTGCCTCATTTAAAGAAAAAAAAATTTCTGTCCCTAATTTTTACGTTTCGAGAAAGATTAAATCCTGAAGAACATATAAAAACATTAGGGACTGGCAAACGGAGCCTAAAATGCGTTTTTGACAAAATGACTTTAGCCCCCTACAGAAAATAATTTACCAAAAATCAGGAAATTATCGGATTTTAATGAAATTTTCAGTGTTTATGTATCAATAAATGATCTTTATAATGCATTATTTATTTTATTTCAAAACTTTCTAATTTTTTTCAGGTCGTTTAATTTTGACCCCCCTTATGTTGGGGCGTAAAATGTTTTGCAAGTTGATCATTTTTTATACTAATTACAGTATAAATAATGAGATAAAAGACCGAAGTTATGAATAGAAACAAAAAAAGAAATTTTACAGTTACGCTTCTATGAGAAAATAAGTACCGAAAATCGAAAAATAAAATGTAAAAAAATAATAAATAATTAATTTTTTGGAGATTTCTTTTTTACTCATTTCGATAATTATTTAATTGACTATTATTTTATGAAAGAAAAAAATTATACATCAATGTTTTTTCTGCTTAAAAGGGAGGGGGTACATTTTCAATCGAGTTTTTCTTCAAAACTTATTATTTTGGCGCCTAAAATAAGTTTTGCATTAAGTAGATATTTATTTTTAGAATCTAAAAATATAAGATTTTAAACTGAACGTCAGGCTTTCCATATTTTAAATGAATTTTATATATTAATTTTTCATAGCAAAAATACTAAAATAAAGTTTTGAAATAAAATAACTAATGCATTATAAAATTCATTAATTATTAAATCAATACTGAAAATTTCATTAAAATCGGATAATTACCTGATTTTTGGTAATTTTTTTGCAAACGCGAATGTTACAGTAAAATTGTAAACAAGCACTTAAAAACATCGAAAACGAGGCTGACCGGCTGATATCGTCGAAATTGACCAAAACAAATACTTTTAAATCTATTAAAAATAAACTGCATATGTAATGATATTTTTCTTTTTTTAATTATGGTTATTATGTTACTACTTATCGATTTAGATAAAGTTTGACCTTAAATAATAGATTTAATTATTTCTAATTCGCTTTTAAAATTCCTAGCAGATGACAAAATCGCCTATCCCTAAAAAACATTTTTTTTTAAATCCAATAACTGAAAAAGTGATCTGAAAATTTAAGTTATTTTCTTAAAACTCAAAAAAATAATCTATGTAGCTTTATATATATATATATATATATATATATATATATATATATATATATATATATATATATATATATATATATATATATATATATATATATATATATAGTTGGCACTAGTATACTAGAAAAAGTAATAGTAATCCAACGTACAGTGTTATTAGAAGAGTGCTCAATATCTGTGATAGAGCGTTGATAGTTCAATGAAGTAACAAATACAAGTTTTAGCTTTTATTTATTTATTTCGGAACGATATTACAAACAATGGTTTCTTGCTGAAAGCATTCATCAGGTAAACGAAACGGTTCCTTTGAAAATGACAGAAATGTGTAAATGGTCAAATGTGTGCGTTTTTTTTAACTGTATTCTCGTGTTTGCGTGTTTGCGTGATGTGGAATGTTTTTTTTTTTTTTTTATTGTACGTGTGCGTATTTTTGTTTTTTGCGTATGTGTATGATGTCATGCGCGTGTGCGTGGAAATGCGTGAAGGTTGTGATAATATGATTGTGTCCACGCGCGTGTGTGCGTATTTTTGTTTGTGCGTATGTGTATGATGTCATGCGCGTGCGCGTGGAAATGCAAAAAAAAAAAAATTCGACATCACGCAAACACGCAAACACGAGAATACAGTTTTAAAAAACGCACACATTTGACCATTTACACCATTTCTGTCATTTTCAAAGGAACCGTTTCGTTTACCAGATGAATGCTTTCAGCAAGAAACCTCTGGTTGTAATACCGTTCCGAAATAAATAAATAAAAGAAAAAACTTTTATTTGTTACTTCATTGAACTATATATATATATATATATTATATATATATATATATATATATATATATATATATATTTAAAGACAATTGAATTGATGTAAAAAAGTATTCAATTGGTATATTTTTGTTCCCTTAAAAATTTACTTGTGGATTTTAAACACCTAGGGTACTACACACTCCCCAGAGCTCCACAATCGGAACTTCACCATTAGATGCAGTTGAACATCATACCCAGGACACTAAGACCATCAGTCACAGCCTTCTAGCAAATATATGATAAAAAGAGTTGGAGGGGGTGTTTAGTTATCAGTATCTAGGTTGTTTTTTTTTTTTTTGTTTTTTTTTTCAAAGATGAATTTGATTTTTTTGTATTTAGAAATTTGTAAGAAAAAAATGCATTTATTTTATGGCTAATAAGTTAGTCTTTCTTGAGAACAATTCTGTGGACAAAGTTAATAAAATTATCATCTTCTTCCTCATGTTAAATTGACAGACTTATCAGTTAGATTATATTTGTTAGTGTCTGAAAGCCCAGAGCACCAAAAGGCTCAAATAGCAAAAATGTCACTTTTGTAGTGACTTCAAATGAATCAATATCTAATAGCTAAACTTATTTAGCACTACAAATCTCTGCCTTTCTACTGATGTTGTTATTGTGTTAGTATAGCATTTAATTCTAAGGCTAACAGCAACAAATAAATGAATTAAATCTTGGTTTAATTCTAACAATTTATTAAAGACAAATAAAACAATGAGTAACAATATAAAGTCCTTCCTGTGTATAAAGTTAAATTTGATGGACTTACCAGCATGTTGGAAAAGATATCTGGTATCTTAGGGTGATTTATTAGAAAGGTTTTCAAGTTGCTGCTTTGTCGGATCTGGTCCAGGGTCTCTTCTGTGATTTTGGTATTTTGCACCAAAACTTCTGGGCTCATAACATGATTGGTAGATCTAATCACAGAAAGCCTTTCCCTCACTCAACTTCACACACAGGAATAAACATTTTACTGACCCAACACTAGAATACACTGACTGCACTACTGCAGGGCGGTAAGACCACACCCATGGAGGCCACCTACTGACTGTAAATGGTCACCCATAATGCCTGAGGACAGGATTGAAGTGGCTGAGCAGTCTGTGACCAAGGTACTAACTGGTCTTGTGATATACAGCACATCAACCCTTACTTGGCCTAGGTGGACAGTTGGGATATCCAATCAAACGGCTGGTCATGTCAAGCCCTAGCATTTATATGATTGTCCCAATTGTATTGTTCAAATTGCTTTTATGACAAACAACTACACCTTTTCATCATATAGGTGCTAGAAGTTGGTGGCTGATGGCAACTACCAGTATTTATTAATATACATGAAAATCATTTCTACCAATTTATTAATACACATGAAGTTAATGAAAATAATTTCTACCAGTTTATTAATACACATGAATTTAAACAAATCACACACCACACACACGTACACACACACATATATATATATATATATATTATATTATATATTATATATTAAAATAAAAGTGACAATATGAAAAAATGAGTAAAAAAAGAAAAGTAAATGGTTAAAATGAATTTAATCAATCACTTACACATGTGTTTCGGTCAGTTTATGTGGTGTGAAATATTTCGCACACATACAAGAATCGACCTTCATCAGAGTGAAAAAAATAAATATTCACTCATGAAGGTCGATTTGTATGTGTGCGAAAATTTTTCATCAAAGTTGAAAAAAAAATAATCACTCTGATAAGGTCGATTTTTGTCAAATATTTCACACACATAACTGACCGAAACATTGTAAGTGATTGATTAAAATTTTATCCATTTACCTTTTCTTTACTCATTTTCCTCATTATATATATATAATATATATATATATATGTTATTAGAAATTGGGTTATCTTTCTCCCCAGTATTCTGACAATGTATATATATATATATATATATATATATATATATATATATATAGCGGCCCTCACCAACTCAGTGTATGAGTAGCACAGGGATCTGTGCAGTAAAGTAAGGAGCTGATGGTAGGTATGGCGCTCCACATCAGACACAAAAACAATCTCCTGATCTAGTGCTAGTGAAAAGGGGATAGACTCCCTCTCTGTTTGGCTGATACTCACTTCACGCCACCCCAACGACTTTACTTTTACTTTATATATATATATATATATATATATATATATATATATATATATATATAGATTTGGCATTAAATAACGCACAAGGGTTGATATTCCATTAAATACCAACCAACTAACCAACTAATCTATCCTTCTATTAATGTAGTGTTCTAGATATGTTCATAAGAGTACTCTGTAGCACTGGAAATAAATGCCCCAATAGATATTCCGATATTTTTTGAGACTTGGAGACAAATGTCTTATTAGGATTGTATATATCAGCATGGAATTAGATGGAAAGATGGAACGGTTTAAGGAGCCAATTAAGTTTTTTTTTTTTTTTTTTTTTTTTTTTACAGGAGACAAAATCACTGACAGACCAACTATACCACCTCCTCACTTTTCTATTCATCAAGACAAATTTAACCCTGTACCAACCACTGCCATCTGTCTGCAATAGCCATGTCCCAAATCCCAGTCATTTTCCCTAATTACTATTTGTTTTAGTGCTGTTGTGTTAGTATAGCATTTAATTCTAAGATTAACAACAACAAATAAATGAATTAATACTTCGTTTAATTCTAACAATTTATTAGACAAATAAAACAATGAGTAACAATACAAAGTCCTTCCTGTGTATAAAGGTGAGTTTAAGGGACTTACTGGTGTGCTGAAGAAGATATCTGGTATCTTAGGGTTGTCTCTCTCAGAGAGATTTTAAAGTCGCTGTCTCGTGAAACTGCTGGTGGAATCTGTCTGTCAGAATTTCGTATTTTGCACCTAAACTTCTGGGCTCATCATGTGATTGGTATATCCAATCACAGAGAACCTCTCCCTCACTCACTCTATACACAGGAATTACCATTTTACTGACCCAACAGTGCTTAAAACAACGAGTTTCAGAAAAAAACATTGAATTTAATGTTACAACCTTCGCTTATATTGTTTAGAGTTGAATTTTCTACAAAATGACATAAATTTTATCTCGGTAGTGTCACCCAGTAAATAGCACTAAATATCAAAGTTGGCCACTATTAGACACTTACAATGTTTCGGATGTAAACAAACGATCATTCAGGAATTCCAACTTGATGGATGATTGGTCTAAACCATTTTCTAAGAGCTGATGATCTTGGGTATTTTCGGGGCAATCTGGCATTTTGATTGTCAGGCATTTTGGGGTGCTTTGGTAGATAAGGAGTTAAATCTCAATTTAAAACTATGGTGGTTTGTCGTATCCAGTGCACGTCGGGGTTAACCAATTTATGGTGAATGTAAGGGCTGTTTGATGTTTTTGTATTAAGGTCACCAGTTTGAGGTTAATAATCAATAAAATATTCAAACATTTAAAGACACCATAAAACATTCAATTACTGCAGGCACATGGCATAAATAACAAGACTCAATATTAAAACAAACAACTTGTATTGAGAAAAAGTTTACAAAAGGTAATGCATAATACCGAGCAAAGTTCTTTCAGTAATCTTGTGTACAAAATGTAATTTTTTTTTTTTTAAATTCATTATAACATGTAAGAAAATATGTTATAAGTTATGAAGTGAGAAAGAAAGGGTAAGAGTTCAAAGTCACACGGCAGTCAGTAGCAAGTAATACTGATGATCTCGTAAAA
>CM042179.1:42586069-42733569 GCA_023376005.1 Doryteuthis pealeii
ACCTCAGAACATCATAGAAACCAAGCAGCCAATCAGAACTCAAGGAATGGAATCACCCAAATGCACGAGTGGACTATTCTGAATTCCCATAAGTACCAGTTGTCTTGACACTGGTTCAGTTGTGCTTGACCAGTTGCTGTTGTTCAAACCAATAGTAGACTGACTGACTGACTGTCTGATTTCAATATATTGCACAATCCAAGTAATGAAAAAGAAATGCTGGATACTGCTGGAGAAGCAAGGACAAACTCATAAGTGATGTTCCCCTGTGGTCACTTACACATGGACATACTAGTGTGAGCTGACCAGCAAAAACCTACATCAATCACAGATTCTAGATGTCGTGGGAAGACTGCCAGGGGCGATGGCCGATAGGGACAGGTGGCGAGAGAGAGTCAGAGGTATTTGTGCAGTCAGCATAACCTGATGAAGAATCTACATTGTGACACAGGCTATCAACACTCATCACACAACTTTGTAGTCATTCTCAACTGTCACTAGTCTCTCTGATTGTCACCCAAACTTTCTCACAACTTTAATAATAATAATGAAATTTATTGGGTACAGTGCTCAGGTGCACCACAACTCATCAAAGTCTCATATCAAGTACACAGAATAATGTATTAGTGTCAGGAACATGAACAGTTTACAGTAGTAATATGCATGCGTGTGTGCGCTTATGTGTGTGGAGAGGGGCATCAGGTATAGTGTCGGCGGACTACAGGAAGCATGGAGGCTTTGAAAGATTCAGTGTTTTGGCAGCCTACAACAGACGCGGGCAGCTTATTTCATGCCTCCGCAATTCTGAGTGTGAAGAAATGTTTCCGAAAGTCACGTGAGCAGTGCTGTTTTCTGACTTTATATGCATGCCCACGTGTGTTGGAAAGATGGAGATAAAATAGTGCTCAAGGTTGCTGTTGTTAAGATGATTAATGACTGTATGAGCGTTTACCAGGCCAGTTGCCAGACGCCGAAGTTTCAACAAATCCAATCCTTTCAAATTGAATAGAATTAAACATATTGTAAACAACTTTTCCAAAATAAAATTAATTACACCAACATTTATATAAAACTTTTGTATTGTTAGATTATTTTCATTAAGCAATTAAGTAAGTCTAAATAATTTAATTCAAAAATTTCTATAATGTATGAAAACTGGGACTTATAACATTGTAAAAAGTAAAAGTAAGTAAAGTCGTCGGGGCGGCCTAAAGTCGGTATCAGCCAGTCAGCGAGAGAGTCTATCCCCTTTTCAATAGCGCTAGACCAAGGAGATTGTTTTGGTATCTGGGTGGAGTGCCACATCTACCATCAGCTCCTTACTTTACCGCACAGAACCCTGTGCTACTCATACGCTGAGTTGGCGAGGACCGGTATCGAACTAGGAACCTTGTGGTTTCTTGCCAAATGCTCTACCGACTGAGTTAAACCGGTTACATCAAAACATCATAGAATTGTGGTTTGTAACATTGTAACATAATAAAACTATAATTTGTAACATTTTAACATTGTAACATGATGGAATTGGGATTTGTAACATCACAATACCATGAAATTGTGATTTGTAACATCACATTATTATAGAATTGTGATTCATAACATGATAGAATTGTGATTTGTAACATGATAGAATTGTGATTTGTAACATTAAAACATTTTCTATTTAAGAATTCATTTTCTTTTAACTGTTTATGAATTTCTTTCAGAGAATGTTTTTTGTTTCTACAAACGTTGGCTTCCGAACACAAATTTTGATTCTGACCTCAACTGGAATACTGGGAGAATCCCCTGTGGAAATGATCAAGTTATTATCCCTGATGATTCTCCGACCATAATGTTGAATTCCAATGCAACAATTGGTAAACTTGTAAGTACCAAAAGATTATTTTCTGAAATTCCCTTCTCCTTCTCCTCCTCTTTTCTTCTTCTTCTTCTTTGTTGCTTTTTTTCAAATGTGGGTGGATGTTTATACGTAGACATCATTAAAGGTAGCAGACCATTAATGATGTCTACGTATAAACATCCACCCACATTTGAAAAAAAGGACTACTGCCAGTGGAAGAAGAAGGTTGAATTGTGGCAGATGTTGACTGAAATGGACAAAACAAAGCAACGTGTAGCACTGGCACTCTCCTTGGAAGGAAAAGCAAGAGAAATTGCCATAGCTATAGATAAATCTCTCCTAACAGCTTATGATGGTGTTAAAAATGTTCCAACAGAACTGGACAAGTTATTTGAGAAAGAAAAGGCATACCAAATGTATGAAGCCTACACAAAGTTTGAAAATCTAAGAAAAACAGAAGCAATGTCACTGCTAGACTACATAGTAGAGTTTGAACAATTAAATAAGTCTAGAGTCTAGATCTAGTAACTGCATGGTTAGGCTGCAACATTTGAACTTATTAATAGTAGCAGAGCGTAGTTTGAATGTTTATTTTCTCACCAAACATCATTACATTATCTTTTCCGATGTCAATCACCGCTTTTGCCTTAGCTAGAGATTCCTTACTTAACAGCAATGGAATTTTACACTCTACAACTTCTGTTTTTATGTTACATAGACGACTTACAGGAGGAGGGGAAAAAACAAAAAAAGATGCAAATTAAACTCTCATATATGCTTTAATTTAATTTTAGTGAATTTGTCTTTCTTTAAAACTAATTCCCTTAAAAAAAAAAAATAAATGAATGAAACTTATTGCATCTTTAAAATATTTTTGCTTTTCTTTTACTTTTTTAGGTTTTACCATCCAATGGTGTTTTGGTTTTGGGTATGAATAATATTCTCAGTTTTACCAGCAGCTCTGATCAACCTAACTGCAAAAACTCTGGTAAAAGTAAGAATAATCTTCTTTTTCTTGTTAAATGTTCTAAATTTGATAAACTTATTTTTTTATATTATTATCTATATATCAATACTTGTGTTCCTTAATTGTACTAGCGTTATCATCTTGCAACACCCTATGGTTAAAAATGAGATTATCTAAATTGTCCAAGATGAAATGAAAAATGTAAATCCTGATTATAGTGTTGCTTATCCACCGAATTCTTATTTAATTTGAATTAAATCCATATGATGATTTAATCATTACAACATTTAATGTTTGCTTAAGAGCTATAGCAAATAGTTCAATATTTAAAAAGTATAATAATCTTGATTTAACCCTCTCTCCCTCTTTTCTTTCTTTCCTTCTTTTATCTTTTCATTATGTTCGATTGAAACAGATTAGCATCCATATACTCAACCCCTCTTTCTCCTATTCTCTTTCTTCCTTTCTTTCTTACTTTCTTTTATTATTTTCTGTGTAGCATGTCCTTGTTCTTCCTTTTCTTTCTTTATGATAAGAATGGAACAGTCCATTACTTAGCTGGGGTGACAACACTCATAAGAAATAAGAATTCGGTAGATAAGCAACACCAGATAATCAGGATTTACATTTTTGCATTTCCTCTTTGACGATTTGGACGGTCTCATTTTTAACCAGAGGAGGTCGCAAGATGATAATAGTCGTAACATTAAGGAACATGTGTATTAATAAATAGATTTATTTGATAGAAATTGATATGGAACTGGAAATGAAGGTGGATGTTTTCAGTTTAATACCAAGATTTGAGAAATTCTATGGCCTACTTACAATCATGATTTAAAAAAATTTTTTTTTTTTTGATTATAACATTTTTTTTAGAATTTGATATTTTTGTAAAAATTCAGTCGAGAAAACATAAGTAAAGATTATGAAAAAAAATTTTTTACTTATATAGTTTTGACTGTTTTGACTGTATATGATTTTCATTACTTATGTAATTTTTTTCATTTTTTAGGAGAAACGTTAACTTTTTGTAGGAGAATCAATTGAATAAATTCAGTGCACATCTTAATTTAAAAAAATAGAAAATAACAAATTTTCATAGTTTGTCAGTATTATTTTAGTGTAAAAGACTTTCAGTTATTTGATTTTAGAAAAAGAAATAATTATTTAATAAGTTCAGAATTCTTATGTGAAACAAAATCAAAACGCATAAATTCTTATTGATATAAAATAGTAAATTATTTTCGCAAAAAAAAATTAGGTTATCTTGTTTCCAATAAAAATTGTTTTTACAATATGTGAATGTATATTTTTCAATCTCCAAAAACTACGAATACATTTAAAATGGTAGACTATGAAAGTGAAAAAATATTACTTAGTAAAGGGAGATAACTACAATATCTTTTCATTGTCTAAAAAGGGCATTTTATTTCTATTAAAATTTTTCGATGCTGAAAAAGAGATAACGGGGTTTACACTAATTCATATTGTGTAAACTATTACACATGTTATTGTTATGCTTGGATTAATTTCGACATTTAAAAAAAATAAATAAATAAAATGAAAAGGTACCAAAAGTGACCATAATAGATTTAACTAAACAGTATCATATATTACACAAGATATGTTCACACACATTGTATATATAATTAACATTCTGATTATTTTGTTCTAAGAGCCGTAAGGGTAATCCACAACCGAAATTTTTAAAACATTATTTCTTCGATGCAGGTATCATTGGGGAACGAGAAAAATTTTGGAAAACGGACCAAAGATTTTTACAAATACATATATGTGTATGTGTGTGTGTGTGTGTGTGTGTGGTGTGTGTGTGTGTGTGTGTGTGTGTGCATGTATATGCATATATATGTATGTCTATATATATGGTTATGTATGTGTTTACACATGTTTATGCATGCATATATGTATATATGTATTCATCAACACCTCCTCATGAGTAGAGTGTAACGCATGGTCAATTGAAGTAAAGTTTAACTGATTTGAATATATATATATATATATATATATATATATATATATAATAATAATAGTATCTGCATTAAAGAAAAATACTGCCTGAATATATATATATATATATATATATATATATATATATATATATATATATTATGTGTGTGTGTGTGTGTGTGTGTGTGTGTGTGTGTGTGTGTGAGAGAAAATGGAAGTAAATCCAACAGTATGTAATATAGTGAAAAATCGTAAAAACACAAGTTCATAAAATGAGTAATGTTTATTTCGTCAACACTGCAGTGTTTCGATCTGTTTTAATAGATCTTCATCAGGGCTTTTGTTAATTTGAGGAAAAATAAATTTATCACAGAGAATAAGAAGACTGTGAGAGTCTTTTGCTTTGTCGGTCAATCCATTTAAATAAAATAAATAAATAAATAAAATTGTTGAATGAAAGAATACTAGTTTTTCATTCAACAGTTTTTTTTTAAAAATAGATTGACAGACAAAGCAAAAGATTTTCACAGTTTTCTTATTCTCTGTGATAAAGTTATTTTTCCTCAAAAGTCCTGATGAATATCTATTGAAACAGATCAAAACACTGCAGCGTTGGAGAAGTAAACATCACTTGTTTTATGAATTTGTGTTTTTTCAATTTTTCACTATATCACACACACACACACACACACACACACACACACACATATATATATATATATATATATATATCAACCTCCGTGGGTCATGTAATACCAACAAAGTTTTGAAATAAATTCATGCTTTATGGATACTCGATTTTTTATAAAAACAGTTTTCTATTTTAACCCTAACAAGTATTACCTCTCTGGGTCAGAGTGGACCAGGGAGCAATGGTGATAAAGAGGTGCTCCACATTTCTCAGACTACTAGAACTGGAACCTCTCCATCAGATAGAGTTTAATGTCATTCCCAGGACATGAAAACCCTCATCTACTCATCACATAAATGAGGAAAAGGGTTGGGGCTTGCCATAAGAGCAATAGGGTCAGGACAATCATATAGGTGCTAGGGCTTGACATTACCAGCAGATTGAACAGAGGGGGCCTCTCCAACCACCCTGTCTAGACTAGGTAAGAGTCTAAGTGGAGTGTTGCAGGTCAGGAACTGCTCATCCACCTAGATTCTGTCCTTAAGCATCATGGGTTGACACCCACACCTAATAGGTGGCCCCCTCTGCAGAGATGCAGTTGGTATATTCTAACACCTCAGTCAACAAGGCTAATTCAAAGCTTTGCTTAAGAAATTGACCTTATGTCAAATCCTACTCATGCAGAACGGTTGGTAAATATATGTATGTTTATATATATATATATATAGGTTTAATATATATATAAATATAGATTAGAATCGATCTGCAATTGTAGACATAGATTGGGGTGGTCACTAAAATATTGTTAGAACTACATTACTAAATTTAACTAGATAAATTGAAATTTTTTTCTTAAATAGTTATTTAAAATAGGATAAATACAAAAAATAATAAAAAACTATGAATTAGTAATATTAAACCCTTAAAATATAATAGAATGAAATTTTAACGCTTTTACTAGCTATTATTTATAATTAGAATTAAATTGATAACAATACAGAAATGACAATTAAAGAATGAATACACGTGTGGAACAAAACATTATTTTTTCTCAATTTTTGCGTTCAGGCCACACACAAAGATTGAGAGAAAAATAACGTAGTGTTCAACCATTATTATCCGATAAAAATATATTTAATTTAACTAAGGAATTACATCGACTTAGTTAAACGTAGGGTAGGGTCCTGAAGAAATCATTTCAATTTGATTGAAACCATGGTAGACCCTTTATTTTTCCTCTAATAATAATATTATTAGTATTATTACTGCTCTGTATTTTTAATATATTGAGCAATTTTGGATTATTTACTGATGCCACTGCGACGGAAAAGGAAAAGTGAAAGCAGCAATTGGATACTATATATATATATATATATATATATATATATATATATATATATATATATATGCACCCAATATCCTGGTAGAGCACTGTAGAGGAGAAATTTAGTTGAATTTTCACTGTTTAACATATGGCATTTACTCACCTGTTGTTTACAGACTTGAGTTCTCTGGTGATTGTAAAAACATACAGCTATGTAAGTATGTATCAATTAATTGTTAGCCTCTGACTGACAGTCTCCGATGGCTGTTAAAAGTCGAGCCACACTAATGAGACATAAAAGTATATATATATATATATATATATATATATATATATTGATAAGTTTACAGATTATACTCATCTTTATTGCATGAGGGTATAAAATGAGACAGGGTTAATGTCTACATCTAAGGGAGTTAACTCTATTGGGGAGTTTGGATCAAGTCACCAATAGGCACCCCAGCCTAGATCAACTGGAGAAAAGCAAAATTGTGTTCCTTTTCAAAACTGATCTCGGCTGGGGTGCCCATTGGTGACCTGATCCAAGAGGATTACTAGGTAATATAACTAAGTATTTAATTTACAGTTTATACCCATTTTTATTGCATGGGATCAGCATTAAAATGAGACTGGGTTGATGTCTACATCTAAGGGAGTTAACTCTATTGGAGAGTTCCTACCAAAGAGGATTACTAAGTAATATAACTAAGTATCTAATTTTATTTTAACAGATGCTGAATTCAATGCAACATACGCTCGTGAATGGGTTGATCCAGCAAATTGGTGTTTAGTTAATTCAATTGATGGTCCTTGTGTCAAAGAGTTCCTCTATTGGATTCGGAAAAAGTTCCTTGCCCCAGTGATGATGTTATCTTTCCACCTGGAAACAGTTATTTCATCGACTTTGGAACTGACATGGACCTGACTATTAATTCCATGAGATTCCTTGGAAAGGTAAGTAAAAAGTTCAAATGTAATTAATATTCTATCATTATTTTTTTATGTACATAAAAATCTAATAAATTCATTGGAAAATTGTCTCCAAAACTGAAACCTCACCATCAGTTAGAGTTTAATGTCATACCCAGGACATGAAGACCCTCAGCCACCACCTTCTAGCACCCATATGATAAAAAGGGTTCGAACAATCATATAAGTTCAAGGGCTTGATGTGACAATTGTCTACTTATATAAAAAAACAAAAAACTTCTCAGATTGATGGGTATACAAAAAGTTTGGTTATTTCCTATAAGTCTAACATGATCAAAGGGGAACCACTCGTGACTGATAAATTATTTATTTATTTTCCAAAAAAAACTAACCCTGACCCTAACCATAACGCTAACCCTAAACCCTAACCCTAACCCTGTCTTTTTTTTTCCTAATAGATCAATAAATAAATAAATAATTTATCAGTCAAGAGTGGTTCCCCTTTGATCATGTTAGACTTATAGGAAATAACCAAACATTCTTTGTAAGTTCCTCAAGGTCTTGTTTGCTTAACAAACTATTCAAAAAGATTTCCTAGGTTGAATCCTTGCTATGCTCAGATGGACAAAGTACATATGAAGAAGGATGAAGGGTAAACAGCTAAAACTTTGTGTTTTTATACATCACAATAAAGATGAGGACAACAGTCCAAAAAATCAAAATAATAGATATCAAGCCTCATCTCAAAAACTCAGACAAATGATGTAATATGTTATAGCTTGGTATGGCTTCTTTGTTTATTGGCATATCAACCTTCATGGGTTATTTAATGCCAAAGCCATCCTTGTGGAAATTTGGTAGTGGTAGTAATCTATAGATGGAAGATAAGGGGGTGTAACTGCCGCTGGTCTGCATGAAAAGAAAATGCTAACATTTTAACTGATGTCATCAAGTTTATTTAATAAACACTGTGAAAACTGTGCAAAGGAAGAAATAGATAATCTATACATATATAAAGAGCAGTTTGTGTGTATGTATGTCTGGAGGAAACTATGAAAATAAAGCAATTAATGATAATCTATACATATATAAAGGGCAGTTTTTGTGTATGTATGTCCAGAGCAATTTATGAAAATAAAGCAATTAATGATAATCTATACATATATAAAGAGCAGTTTGTGTGTATGTATGTCCGGAGGAAACTATGAAAATAAAGCAATTAATGATAATCTATACATATATAAAGGGCAGTTTGTGTGTATGTATGTCCGGAGGAAACTAAGAAAATAAAACATCATGTGTTTGTTTTTTCTAAAAATATTTATTTCATATACACATTCACTATGACAAGATCTTGTTTTTTGAGCTAAAATAATGAAGATTTGAATTATATTCGTGAAGATAATTAAAAAATAAAATTTGAATGATAACAGCATCCATTTTTTTTTTTTTTGGCATTTAGTATTTTAAATAGAAAACATTAATTTTTCTTTCAAGAGTGTCTGAATCAACGCAAGGTCTTTTTTAGATAAGGATTTTAATGCTACATCCTGCAAGGATCCAACTCGTAATTTAACAATAATGGATCAGCGAGACTACCTTTTTTTATCCCCTTCTACCCAGGCGACGCTGGAAAGCCACTTCTAGTATTCAATAAAAGATAACAAATACATTTAAAAAGAAATGGACACACAAGAAATAAATGGACGCACAGTGTGTCTTATACGAATTCTTATAGTGTTGCCTCTTTGACCAGCTGTAGTACACTAAGTAGGGTTCGTATATGGACTTTGCTTTCTTTACTCATGTAGCGATTGTCTACCCCTGTTTGGTCTGGAAGAGTTATCTTCCCTTGTTTCAGTTTTTGACCACTAGGGGTGTGGACTATTTAATGAGGGAGGCGCCAAGTTTGAACCCTCTTTGTCTCCGAGACTACAACCAACACAGATGGGTTAGACATTTGCGTCTACACCTTTCAAGTGGGTGGCTTCACCATCCAGCCAGCCTAAGTAAGTGACTTTCCTTAATGGAATCTCCCTCACCTTTGTAGGATTTCATCCTACCTTCTTTACAATATGTTTATATATCTTCTGTAAACTTCTATATTGTACCTTTATCTCATATATGTGTTCTTTATTATATCTTCTTTGTATGTCTTCTACTCATATATGTATTTCTGTTATATGAATCTTCTCCACATGCTAATTTAATTTCCGTTGTTACATTTCACACCTTCGTCAGAGTATTGTTTGTACTTATATGTACCCATGTTGGGAGGCTTCTAAGCCCACCAACCAACAATAACTAACTGTAATATCTTTCAAAACCAAACACCCATTTCCACATAGAGTCTCATAGACTGCAGTAAATTTAAGGGCTCAGCAGCAACTGATAAGATGGGATTTATAAAAATCAATTAAATTATTCTAAGAATTGAAATTGTGGTAGTAGTTGAATTGGTAAACAAAAAATAGCTACATAAAAATAAAGTATAGCTAACAGGTCAATTTAGTGACCATTACAGGGTGTTCATACCTTTCCCAAGGGTATTAGTCCAAAAATGAACATAATAGAATAACTGCAGTTCAAATTAGCTTATTATGACATTGCAGTCCATGCATGTTAGCCACTACACCATGGGGACTCTCTCCACTATATTATAAAATCTCCTAATCCAAACATATATATTCATTTGCCCAAGGTGAGTCTGCTTCAATAGGGACATCTCCTTGAGAACTAAATGTGCAGTATACCATACCATAGGTATCTCAACCCTCAAGTCTGGTATACAATGCATTAGCCCACAAACTCTATGTCTACATGATATGCCACTTGCACAGTATATTAAATATCAAATGGCCGCAGAACTATCCTGAAGAGAACTGGACTCCCTAGCATGTACAACATACTTGTCCAGTGCAACCTGAGATGGGCTGGCCATTTAAACAGATTTAAGGATAACAGACTACCAATACAGATTCTGTACTCTTAACTGAGAGAGGGATCATGTGGAATCGTTAGACGAAAGCTCAGGTACAAAGACAACATCAAGAGAAACCTGGATGACTTGAACATCCCTATAGGCAGTTGGCAAGACACATCCAGGCACTGAGTCAAATGGAGAAAACAGATTTGCATCCGGTGGCTTTGGCCCTGGACCACATAAGCTAACTATGTTGATCCCATGGGGCCATCCCCCCAGGCAATACCTGCCCCCTTGATTTAAAGGGGAAGGGCTGAGTTTATTGCCTGGTGCCTGGGGCGCCCCCCTTGAAGGGGGAATGCTGACAGGATAAACATATTTTTTGCACCCACCTTCCATGAGTCTCGGCTCGTGGGTGATTCCACATTAATAGGGCCTCGTGCCTGACCCGTATACATGGGATACGTGGTAAATAAATAAACCAACTATTTATATGCTGCACTAAATTCAGAAAATGAATCATTGTCTCAATTATTTTTTTAATGTGTTTAAAAAAAGATTGAGTTTGAAAAAAAATTTTGAATACTATCAAGTATGAATAAAACAAAACGTCTTCAACATAAAATAACCCAACAAAGGTTGACATGCCATAAAAAAAAAAACAACCATCCAACCAACCAACCAAACAATCAACTATATATATGCTGCACTGAATTCAGAAAATGAATTATTGTCTCAATTTTTTTTTTTTTTTTTTTTTTTATTTTCAGACATATTCAACAAATTCTTTTGAAAGTTTTATGTCATCTGAAAAGGGAAAATCATATTTTAGATCCTACCATTCAGACGAAAGTCCGGCTAATTTGAATATCAGACGTCGTCCATGCAGAGACCCAGCCAGTTGTGAATGTGGAAATTATAAACCTCCAGTAAGAAAAATCAATCTACTTTCTTTTTTTCTTTTTTTTTTTTTTACTTTCAATATAAAATAATAACAAAGTTAATGTGTCTTTCATTATTACACTACTACGTCTGGTCTTCTAGCTGGGATACAGTGATATGTCTTTATCTCAAAGTCCCAGAGAATCTTTATGTTTCATTCTCAAGAACAGATTCTGTTTTATGCATATACCATTTTGTTGTATGGTCAAAATTTAGTTTCTTGCACAATTCCCAGTGGATCATCTTTCCAACCCAGTCATGCCTACCTTTGTATTCTCTTAATATTTGCATTCATTTAATACATGGTTGATTGTCTCATCTCTGTCTCCACACACCCCACATTTGCTGCTCTGTTGTGTCTTATCTATTTTTGCTTTGATATAATTTGTTCTTATAGCATTGTTTTGTGCTGCAATAATGAGTGACTTGGTTTCTCTCTTGAGGTTTCCTCTTCATGTGCACTCTCCCCAATTTGTTGTTTGAAGTAGCCATAATAATTGGCCATTGGCTGATATGCCATAAAACAAACTAAACCAATTTTTCTTTAAAGGAAAAATATTACAAAGTCTGAGTACTTTTTCCAAGATTAAATCAGTATTTCAGTCCTCTTTCCTTTCCTGCTTTCAATCAACACATGGCTATAATTGAATCTGACAGTGACACTTGTACATTTTATTTTTTGAACTCGGTCAGTAATAGTCTTTTTTTCTTTTGTTTTAACAAAAATGCTTCTTTTTTTTTTAGATATGTATTCATTGGATTTTAGTTGATAATAAAAACAATTGATAATATTATATTGATATTTTTAAAATTCTGAATTAAATCAATATTTTCTATTTTTCTTGTTATCCAGATTTTCAGGAAGATATGTGATATGCACTCTCCTTTCTGCAAACGCCCCCAGTGTAAACAACCTGTTCGGCCAACTGGACATTGCTGCAATATTTGTGGTAAGAAACTTTGGATAAAACTTTTAAGAAATTTTTTTGCATCACTATTATTGAAGTCAGTCAGTCAGTCAGTCAGTCAGTCTACTGTTGTGTTGAACAACAGCAACTGGCTAAGCACAAACTGCCAGTGCCCCAAGATAGCTGGTATTTATGGAAACACTCAACATCCCCAGAAAATAAGCCCTAATGTTATTATTTTGAAGTAAAAATTAATATAATCCCAGTCTTATTTTAGGGGAAACATAGTACTAGTCTATAATCTTCAGTTACTGACTATTGTACTATAAATAGTATACTGAATTCATTTGAATACCAAAAAGGGACCATATGACCTTTAGGCACCCCTTTTGCTTTGCTGATTCACAATACATTTTTTCATTTACACCATCAACATCTGGTTGTTTGTTAACAGACGATTTTTAGAGTTTTCTTTTTAAATTATAAAACTAAACCCTAACCCCAAACCTTAACCCCTAACAAACAACCAGATGTTGATGGTGTAAATGAAAAAAATGTACTTATGAGTCAGCAAAGCAAAAGGGGTGCCAAATAGTGCAACCAAGATTTTTGTGCTAATGTTGTAACTGGAAGTGTTTGTGCTGTAAAGGTAATTATTATAGGAAATGGACATGGTGAACAGAGTTCAAATCCTGGACAAGGCTGTTTACATTATTTGGATTATTCGACTATTGTCCTCATCTTTATTGTTATCTGTACAACGTTTCAGCCAATGTGATCTCTGGCCTTCTTCAGGTATTTCTTGTCGGACTTGGGAACTTTCTCAGACACATAGCCTAGTGGATAAAGGAGTTAGGTTAAGACAGTTCTAAGTGACAGCTATCTCTAGACTACAGGTTCAATCCTGGTCAGGAGCAGTAGTAACATAGAATAATAATTAACACAGCTTAATGCCTCTCCCCCAGCTATGGTTAGTGGAATGAGAACAGGATACCCTGAGGACTGAATAAAGGGTTAGGTTCAAAGTTCTGTGATGGTTCCCAATTACGACAAGAAGGTTCCCAATTACGAAAAGAAGGCTCCTGAGTTTGAAAAGAAGGTTCCCGAGTCCGAAAAGAAATACCTGAAGAAGGACGGAGGGCACATCGGCTGAAACGTTGTACAGATAACAATAAAGATGAGGTCAATAGTCTGAATAATCCAAATAATACTAATTATCAAGCCTCATCTCAAAAATTCTGAGAAATAAAGACTGTTTGCATTTCACATAATGCTAATACCCTTGTAAAAGGTATGAATCCAAGTATTCTCCTTCCAGCTATGGGTAATTAGTAGAGTAGACTGAGCTCCCAGTTAGGAAACCAGTCTAGGAGAAGGAAAACCCTGAATTAAAACTTGTTAAAAATGAACATAAAGTAGAGGCAACCCTATTGATATTGTAAATATTTCAGATTGCTTTTGGTTCACCTGCACCACAGTAATGGGGGAGTGGTACAGAAGGCTAATCTACTCGTGGAAAGCTGGTGGCTTCTAGGGTACTTGCCAAAAACCAATGGTCCACCTTATCATTGAAGTTTTAGCACTGTCTACTACACTCTTCTTATATTGGAGCCATACTATACACTCCAATTTAAGGAGCTGATTTGGCTTAGTCAGTATGTTGCATAATTGTGTGGTGGTGTGGGTTTTTGACAAGCCCTGTAGCAAGAATTCTAAGGGGCTATTGTTTTTCAGATCAGGAGATGGAAAAATACCAGTAAACGGTTATGGCCCCAACTGACCCCAGAGGCAAGAATCTCGCGAGTAACTTGATAGAGTTAGGTAATTAGTTTTCAACCAGAGATGAAGCAGAACAGACGTGTTCTACTGAGGTTGTAACTCAAACCGCGCAGTGAATCAGAATGGGCAGTAATAAAATCTTTGATCAATGAAAAACAAAATCTTGTAGTTAATTAATGCATGACTTAAAAAGAAGCCCTTAGAAAATGAAGCAACAAGAAGTTAGAAGACTAGACATGGTGACCAGCCAAAGAAGAAGAAGAAAACGAAAATATGGCGACTAGACATAGAAAGAAGAAATGAAAACAAGTAAGTCATGATTCAATCTGTGTGTCTGTCTCAATTATACAAGAACTCTCTTATTTATATACCTGCAATGGGCTATATAACAAGTAGAGCACCCATTTTGGAATCGCAAGGTTCTGAGTTTGATATCGGTCTTTGACAACTCAGTAGACCCAATCATTCTGTGTTGCATAGTACACAAAGACGTGCTTAGACATGTAAGTGTTTATACTTTCCTCTTTTACCAGCAGCCTCAAAACTTTTATCTACTAAAAGACTATCGTTCTATTAGGACATTTCTTTTATACTGTGGGGATTTAAATAAATTAATATGAATTAATATAAATATAATATAATATAATATAAATTAAATGTATAAGCTCTTCTTTGTATTTCCTGTCATGTTTTATATTCTCTTCTATTAACTTTGCTCAGGTAATAAAATATCCTTGTTATCACATCATTGTAAATTGTTATTACATTTATACCATAGAAGGAAATGGTATTCAACCAGCTGTATAAGCTCTTCTTTGTATCTCCTATTATATCTGTATTCTTTTCTATTAAGTTTGTTCAGGCAATGAAATATACTTGTTATCACTTTGTTGAGAATTGTTTTTATATTTATATAATGAAAAAAAAAAAAATACTCAGCCAACTAGCATGCATCTACAATGTCAGCCCTGACTTGGTGGGAAGTTTGAAAAATAAATACTTATTAACTTGAAAACTTATAAATTGAAATGAAATAAATATTTTTGATTGAAAAAAAAGAAGTAAACTAGAAGTGTTCATATCTAATAAATAAATGAATTAATCTATTTTATTTAAAAAATAATTCCAACAAATACAAAGGATTTAAAATAATCAGCAAAATCAAATCAAGAATTCCAATCAGTAATTTTGGTTAAACAATAAGAAAAAATATATAAAAGTGATTCCTTTTAATATAAAACAATTGAAAAAAAAACCCCATCCTAGCCAACAAACGTGGAGTACAGCTGGTTTTAATTCAGAGTTTTTCTTTCTCCTAGACTGGTTGCCTAATCAAAACTAAAGAGCCCAGGCTATCCTACTATTTTACCCAATGCTATCATTTTGGTTTCTAAAACAAATTACTTACCCTACAGGGAGGATTTGATACAAAGTCACAAGTATGGGGAATCCAGTGAGGATCGAACTCGCTTTTCAGTAGTAACAGATTTGCGAGACTAGCTTGCTAACCATCATATCACAATAGAGGTAATCCTTAACTTGTTCCTCGTAAATTCCTACCATAAAATAAACTGAACCTTCATTTTATGTCCGTGTTTTTGCAATAAATGTTTTATTTTTCTTGCACACGTTATTTTACAATACTGAATATATTTTCTTTATTTAAAAACATTTATTGCAAATATATATATTTTTCTTTATTTAAAAACATTTATTGCAAATATATATTTTCTTTATTTAAAAACATTTATTGCAAACATATTTAAAACATTTATTGCAAAAACACGGATATAAAATAAGGGTTCAGTTTATTTTATAGTAGGAATTTACGAGGAACAAGTTGAAGATTACCACAATAGATGCCTCATTTTAGTTTCTAATGCCCTCAAACAAGACCACATTGAATAGAATACTACGCATGCGTGTAGCCTAGGTCACATGACGTGACGTCACTAAGTTCAACGAAAAGGCCCTGAACAACACGACTGTAAATTAGCGCCTATACTTTGTACGGAATGGAAGTTGTTAAACTTTTCATAAAATTTACAAATATGCCATTTTTTCACAAATTCAGTAGACCCGATTCTGGAATTACTTAAATTTTGGGAATTATTTTACACGTTTCAGTCTTTAAAAAAATCCTTCAAAATTAAACAAAGGTAAAGAAATCTTTTTTTTTTCTCACAAAAATTTGTCTTCGATATTTATTTGACATATTCTATTTATCAATTCTTTAAAAAAAAAATGTTTTTACGACATCATTTATTTATTTTCAGGAACTAAATAATAACCAAATCATTATTGTCTTTGCTTATTTTATTATATATATTTATATAGAGATATATCTAAGCTGTTTTTGTAGCTAACTGTTAAGAAATGTTCACTTTTGCTGGTTCACCTACAACCGTAGGTCCGCCATATTTCTTTCTTTGTATTTCTGTTTTTCATTTACGTTTTGTTTTTCTCCGTTTATTTTCTTTAAAACAATTTTCGTATGCGATCGTAAATACACCATATCCTAAATTAAATCTATCCATTTTTTGTTTGTACTGTATCCTTTTAATTATAGATTTAACTAATCTATAAAAAGATCTTAATTTGTTTTACGAAAAGATGCGCTTGTGTCGTGGACAAAATTACATTTAAACAATAAACATTGAATTAGAAATAAGGGAATTTATTTTTATTAAATGAATATTTAAAAATATAAGAAGTATTTTGATATCTATGTGTTACTGATCGTCGAAACTCGCGTGGTGTAGTGGTTAGCAAACTTAACTAGCAAGCGATTAGTAGTGAGTTCGTGTCTCACTGGGTGGCTTCATACATGTGGCTTAATGTCACATTTAAGCAAATCTTAGTATATATTATATACTAAATAATATACACTAAGCTTTGCTTAAATCTGACAATTTTTTTCCCTTCTATTCACAGCTTCGGTATTTTGTCTTTTTATTAATACTGTAATTAGTTTCGAAGTATATAATCTAGGTATACCCAAAAAAATCGTCAGCTAATGTTTTTTTTAAAAACGAATTAAAATTAATTAAATCGATTATTTAAGGTCAAACTTTTGTCTAAATCGATAAGTAGTAACATATAATGACCATCAATAAAAAAGCAAAATAATATTACACATCTAATTCATTTTTAATCATTTAAAACGGATTTTTTGGTCAATAATTAATGTAACATTAGCGATTTTTTTTTTAAAAATTTACCAAAAATCAGGGAATTATCCGATTTTAATGAAATTTTCAGTATTGATTTTTCAATTAATGAATTTTATAATGCATCAGTTATTTTCTTTCAAAACTTTAATTAAATATTTTTGCTATGAAAAATTTATATATAAAATTCATTTAAAATAAAAATATTCTAATAAGTTTAAAATGTTATATTTTTAGATTCTAGAAATAAATATCTATTTAATGCAAACCTTATTTTAGTCAAACAAAGTATTAGTTTTGAAGAAAAACTATATTGAAAATTTAGCCCACTCCTTTTAAGCAGAAAAAATATCGATGTATATTTTTTTCTTTTATAAGATAATAGCCAATTAAATAATTATCAAAATGAGTAAAAAAATCTCCAAAAATTAATTTTTTTTTTTTTTTACATTTTATTTTCCGATTTTCGGTACTTATTTTCTCATAGAACATTCCTTAAATTTTTCTTTCTATTCACAACTTCGGTCCTTTATATTTTTATTTATACTGTAATTAGTATCAAACGCTGACCAATTCGGCGAGATTTTTCTCTAGGAAAAAAAAATATAATGCAAAAAAAAAAAAATATAAATATATAATGAAGCATTCGTATAATTTGTGGATTTTCTTTCTTTTTTTTCTTTTTTTTTATTCATGTGTAATCTTTTGTGGAAATTTAAATTTATTTTTTTAAAAATCATACACACACACAATATCAACACAAAAAATTGTCCTGGTTTGTCCAAAACTGACCATGCATTTACGTGGTGCTAAATTCTAGAGATAGTCACTAAAACATTCCTATATGCAAACACTGTAAAATACTAAGATGTAATGGTTAGCAAACCTTCTCTCGCAGACCCATTACGAGTTCGATCGAGGCCAACACTTGTGACCTTGTCTCACATTCTACCGGATTGGGTAAATAATGCGGCTAAACTTGCAAATCGGTCGGAAAATTAGGGTGACCCAGAAAAAAACTGAACACACAAATTTTGTAATAAAACTGTTAATTTTAACTAGGGGGTTAGGGTTGGGGTTTAGGGTTAGTTTAATGGGAAAATAAATAAATAATTAGGGTTCTGTTTTTTTTTTTTTTTTTTTTTCTGGGTCACCCTAATTTTCCGACCGATTTGCAAGTTTAGCCAATAATGCTTACTAAATTTCATAGTTTAAGCTCCTGAAAGATGCACAATTTCAAGGTCCGATCACTTGGAGCATCTTACTAGAAATATGATCAATTCCATCGTTCGGACACTATAATATACTAAATAATCAGCATCCAGACATTGGACAAATTTTGAATTTTAATACCCTTACCAACGGGAAAGATGTCAAATTCCAATGTGCGGACATTTTTTTAAAAAATTAGGTACTAATGCAGAATATCGCGCAAGAGATAATATCCTTAGATATGGGAATGGATTCGCTGAAACTTCAGCATCTGGCAACTGACCTGGTAAACGCTCATACGGTCATTAATCATCTTAACAACAGCAACCTTGAGCACCTTTTTGATCTCCATCTTTCTAACACACGTGGGCATGCCTACAAAGTCAGAAAACAGCATTGCCCACGTGACTTTCAGAAACATTTCTTCACGCTCAGAGTTGCTGAGGCATGGAATAAGCTGTCCCGCGTCTGTTGTAGGCTGCTGAAACACTGAATCTTTCAAGGCCTCCATGCTTCCTGTAGTCTGCCGACACTATACCTAATGCCACTCTCCACATACATATGCACATACGCGCACACATACATGCATATTACTACTGTAAACTGTTCATGTTCCTGACACTAATACATTATTCTGTGTACTTGACATGAGACTTTGATGAGTTGTGGTGCACTTGAGCACCGTACACAATAAATTCCATTATTATTATTATTACGTATAAAAAGCATTACCTTTCATTTTACGGACATACCCGAAACCTTTGAGACGTTAGGATTAGCTGTTAGGCTACTTCGGGAGTTTCCGTAATCGAATGATATTTATACGTAAAATGCGATTATAATGTTATCTCTTGCGCACTATTCTGCATTTGTACGAAAAAATTAATTTATCGTCCTAGCATTGAAAAGTGCAATTGCATTGTCTTAGTTTTTGAAACGTGATAAATTTGTCCGGACACTGGAAAATGCTAATTACAATGTCCGGATAACTGAAGGTGCTAAATTCCAATCTCGGAATACCTGAAAGATGCTAAATTCCGATAGCTGTTGCGAAGAAACTAGGATACGAATAAGCTTGTGAGTACAATAAACTTTGTTTGAAATAAATTTTATAATTTAACATCTTATGGAGACCAGGACCAATATTCGACCATTTACTTACTATATATTTAGTTAGTTTTTAAGTTGAACTTTTTGAACTTGGCCTACCTACCTAAGACAAATGTAAAGTTAAATAAAACATATTTTAGTGGTAGAATCAATACAACTTGTTTTTGTAGGTTAAATTCAACATTTTTACTGTTCGGAAAGTTAAAGCCACGTTTAATATCACCTCAAAAACTTATTTGACTTTTTTCCTGGTACATAGGACCTCGTTATTCACGCTAGAATAGTCATTGCACTGATACTATTTACCACGAGTCTTAAAAAATGTAGTTTAATGGTCTCATCTTTAACAAAAAGAAATCAAATAAACTTTTTTTTTCTTTTTTTTTTTTAAGGGCGATTTTTTCTTAGCGTTGTTGCATGTTAAACTTTTTAAAAAGATTAATTGGTTGCAGCGTTGATTTAACCATAATATTTTATTATTAAGTAGATGTAATTTGTTTATTCGAATTGAAAAAAAAAAAAACGTCATTTGATTTCTCTAGACTAAAACATCAACATTTGAACCAGGTGGCTATTGTCTTAATTTTGACTCTGGAACCTTCTTGACGTAATCGGAAGCCATAACGGAACTTTGAACCTAACCCTTTATTCAGTCCACGGGGATATCCTGTTCTCATTCCGCTATAATACTAATTATCAAGCCTCATCTAAAAAAATCAGAGAAATAATTTTAAATTATTATAATTTTTATTTTTTTTTTATTTTTATTTTTATTTTTTTATTTTTTTTACTGTCGTCATCGTCTTTATTGTGGTATGTAAGAACACAACGTTTCGGCCACTGTGTCCTCCGACCTACTTCAGGTGTTCCCTGTCTATCCAAGCATGACAACGACCCAACCAGGGAAATTGTTTTGAATAGTTTAACTGTTGATCAAACAAAGCGTCGAACAACTTTTGAAGATCTCATTCAAATAATGGCGTCATTGCTTTTTCTTCAAAAGTTCTTCAATGCCTGTTTGATCAACTGTCAAACTATTCAAAATGATTTCCTGATTGAGTCATTGCTATGTTCGGATAGTCTGAAATGTTTTTTTTTTTTAAGTTTTTTTTTATTTTTACGTATCACAAATAAGATGAGGATAACAGTTCGAAAAATAAAAATATACGTATCAAGCCTCATCTAAAAAATTAAAATATTCAGACAAATGATTTTTAATTATTAAGATCCAACTTTTAGTATTCAAAATTAAAGTGACAACATATTTAATATTACACTTGACATAAAAAATTCTTAAACTCTCAATTAAATTCTCAAAGGTCTACATAAATGAACCCTTGGCAAATATGAAAATTTTAGAATTTTTGGCAACAAATGTATTTTTTTAAATATATGTAATCTACTCTACATACCAAATTTGAAGTGCATCGATAAAAATCAGGATATCAAATAAATGATTCTTTAATTTCATTACAAAAAAGAACTTCTATAAGGTGTATTTTGGGATAAAAAATCAAATTTAATGACAAAATTTTCTATTAAAATACAATATTCATTTTTATACATTTGAAGGACATTCTCTCTCTGTCTAACTATTGCAATATTTTAATGCATTTTTTCTGAAATATATTTCTACATCATTATGTTGCAATTTTTAAAAAATTTAGTGAATAAATTATGAATTAATCAGTTATTTAGTCATCATCATCAAACAGTGATGAATTCGCACAGACAAAAAAGATGTTGCCTAATAAAATCTGAGATCAGTTATTTCTGTGAAGTATGACACCACTCATCACTGATAGGGTGGAGAGAGTTGTAGTTCTCAAATGCCTTAGAGCAAAAGTATTAAGCCCATCAAGGTGGATATTTACCACGTACCCCACATGTATGGGTTAGACACAAGGCCCTATTAATGTGAGACCATCCCAGAACCGAAGCTCATGGGAAGCGGGTGCAAAAAATATATTGATCCCGTCAGCATTCCCCTTTAAGGGGGGCACCTCAGGCACCGGGTAATAAACCCAACCCAGCCCTGCCCCTTTAAATCGAGGGGGCAGGTGTTGCCTGGGTGGATGGCCCCCTGGGATCAACAATGTTAACTTGTAAGGTCTAGGGCCGAAGCCACCGGACCCTCCAGTCGAAACCAGAAGCCCATCAAGGTATGGTTGGCATAAAGGCCCGTGCCAATAATTATTGACAAGGTATAAATGCATCAACATGCAACTTCAGAGCTAATTGCTTAGTGTACCAATTAAACCCCGAGAGTGAATCACTATAACCCAATTCCCACATTGGTGCTTTCAACAGATTAAAAAAAGTTCATTACTATGTCAAATACTTTGCATACCTCATTTGTGCAGATAGACCCACCGATTGACTTATTTTGTGTCATCTAAAACTAAGTCACATTACTATTTCCAAATTAATATCAATTTGTCAGGCACTACATATGTATTGTTCCCCAACGGAACTTAGTATCGATGGTGGTCCATGTTCACATGTAGCCTATTTCAACAATTCCTAAAAACGTGTGGGAAGAATAGACTGTCTTTAGTAGCATATCCTCAATCTAATGGTTGGGCAGAGCTTGCTGTAAAATCTACAAAGAGGATAGTAAATGGCAACATGGATCATCAAGGTTCCTTATACAATGACAATGTGGATAAGAATCATCTGGCAATACCACAACTCGCCTATCTAAGGTAACATTCATGGTAATCTGAACATTAGTTACATAAATGAGAGTAACTTCCCCTTGTTTATTTCACTTCGAGGAAGCCATATATTTTGGAGGCCATTTTCATTTCATTGTAATCAATACAACTGCATGTTTTAACACGAAAATATCAAAATGTGTTCTTAATAACAATTAAGTTCATTTCAAATAATGCGCAAGCACAATTAAGAATACATTTTGATATTTTCGTGTTAAAACATAAAGTTGTATTGATTCGAACAAATTCGTATTTTGTGTACCTACCAAAACATGGCTTCCTCAAAGCGAAATAAACAAGGGGAGGTTACTTATGTAGCTAATGTTCAGATTACTACATACATAACTTCTATTTCATAATTGATGTTGTAAAGATTTAAAGCTGTTGCATATTGATTCAGTTATACACTTTTTTATACTCTTAAAATCTATACAACATCAATTAATACTGCCCTTTAATTTTAAAAAAAATTATAAATGAATTAACGTATTAAGTTGTTTTCCTTGGAGTTTCATTTTTATTAAAAGTATTAATCCCAGTTGAGAAATTAAAAAAATATATACATTGGACTTCATTTCATATTTCCTACATTCTGTCTAGTAGGTAGACTGGTAAAAATTTACGCTCCTCAATTCATAGTCTACCTTAATCTAATTGACCAACAACTGACGAAAAAACACACAAAAAAAAACGTAAATATTTTGTGGGGGTGAACTATTACAATCCCCACCACTAAATTTTTTGATAGACGTTAAATAGGTTTCTTAAAATATAAAATTTCTACGCTGAAAGTTTTTTTCTCTCTCTCTCTCTTTTTTTTCTCTCTCTTTAAATGGTTCCATTTATTCTGTGTATCTAAAGAAAGGTAAAAATAAAAAAATCCGAAAACGTTAGTGTACATTTCTTGACATTGCTACCACATTATAAATTGTAACATTTTCATATTTGCCATAGGTTGATTTATGTCAGCTTTTAATGTTTAGAGTTTAAATGTTTAACTATCGAAATGAATCATGAAAAAAATCTGTTGCAATCTTTTTTACTGGTGTACACGAGTTATCTGTTCTTTGTTTTGGATTTTGAGTTGATACTGACGTCATTGAAACCTGCGTACTAATAGAATTACTACTACTCAAAGGGATTTTCACTCCTGTAAACAAGACTACTCACGTAGTAACATATACTCCAATTCTTTTAATTATCAGGAAACGTTCTTCTTTTAGAGAATATCATTGAAAATAAATGTGACACGAAAATTTTGCAAGTGATATAATAGAAAAATATTGTTAAAAAAGTAAACAACTAACAGAAATAAATAAAACTTTCGTTGTGTGTGTGTATAGGTAAAAGAAGGTATATTTGACATGTGACTGAACCGGAGATGGTTCGGCTGCGGACGTTTCAATGGCAAATAAATCCAACCCGGATATTTCACTGCACTATGATTTTAAAGATGAAAATCACTTACTCGACTTTTTTTTAAAGAATAAAATACAATCGTAAATAATCTAATGCAATTGTACATTAACATTTAGTTTGTTGATTTCTGTTTTATGAATATTTTAAAACATTTTTTTTTATCAAACTTCATGATAAATAATGTTAATGTTTTGTTTAAGTGTATAGTAGTCATTTCTTAGTAATAGTATTTTCTAATTTTTTACTTTTTATAAGAAATCTCAGATTTTAAAAAAAAAATCATAAATCAAAAATTAGTGATAATTATATAGATTTGTAATAATTCATATTGTTTTTTGTTTTTTTTAATTATGTCCGAAAACACGCACCTGCTAAAACATTTTTTTCCCCTATTTTTTATATAATTTCCCAAAAATTCGTTAATTATCAGATTTTAATAAAATCTTTGTTACTTAAAGCAATAAAAGACGAGATTTCTTTTAAAAGACATTTTACTAATTGTCATGTGCTAACCCCCCTTCAATCATTTTGTTAATTTGACTTTTTTTTATGAAGATGCGTGTTGTTCTTAAGATAATTTCACGCAGAATTAAATTTTGTTTACATTTCTTTTTTTTTTTTTCTTTTTTTACAACGGTAAAATAAGGTACAAGATGGATTTTATAGGCATTTTTATTACGTTATTTATTTGTTTTTGTAGCTTAATCTTTTAAGGATATGGTTATTAAAAAAATAAAAAAATCAGATTAAACGATTTTGTTTTTTTAGATGTTGATATCCGTAGATTAGACTATTCTTTCACTCTGCACACGACTGGTATTTTGTTAATTGATGTACATACCGATACTGGAATAAATAAATGAAAGTACTTTATCTAAATTCTTTTTTAGTCTAGGTGTGGGGCATTGGACGATTCTTTTTCTAGAGTCCCGCAAGAGAACTAATATAAAACGTCACTAAGTGGAGATAAACCTTTTTCCGAAAAGTAATTAAATTCAAATAAAAGATAAAAACACGGTTCATTACGCTTTTGATCATCTATACTTTAAGAGGCGTGTTTTTTGTACATGCTTACCTTTAATGTGTTAAAATTTGATTTTTTGTTTTAAATACCCGAAGAATAAAAATAGGTTCAAGGTAGCTATACCCAAAAACCGTCTACTACAGTTTAAAAAAACAAAAACGAATTAAAATTAATTGAATCTAAGGTCAAACTTTTGTCTAAAACAATAAGTAGTAACATAATGTAATGACCATCATTAAAAAAAGAAAAATATAATTACATATACAATTTATTTTTAATACATTTAAAACGATTTTTGTCAGTTTCGATCCGTTCGGCCATCTGGCTCTTTTTAAATGGCTTGTTTACAAATTTAATGTAACATTCGCGATTGCAAAAATAAAAAAAAATTACCAAAAATCAGGGGATTATCCGATTTTAATGAAATTTTCAGTATTGATTTATAATTAATGAATTTTATAATGCATCAGTTATTTTCTTTCAAAACTTTAATTAAATTTTTGCTATGAAAAATTAATATATAAAATTCATTTAAAATAAAAATATTCTGATGTTAAGTTTAAAATGTTATATTTTTAGATTCTAGAAATAAATATCTATTTAATGCAAACCTTATTTTAGTCAAGTTTACGTTTTGAAGAAAAACTATTGAAAATGTAGCCCCCCCCCCTTTTTTTTTAAGTAGAAAAAATATCGATGTATAATTTTTTCTTTTATAAGATAATAACCAATTAAATAATTATCGAAATGAGTAAAAAAAAAAAAAAAAAAAAAAAATATCCAAAAAATTTTTTTTTTTTTTTTTTTTTTTTTCTCTCTCTCTGAATGTTTGAGATGAGGCTTGATGATTAGTATTATCTGCGTTATTCGGACTATTGTCCCTATCTTCATTGTTATTTGAAATAAGAAATACCTGAAGAAGGCCGGAGGGCATATCGGCCGAAACGTTGTACAAATAACAATGAAGATGGGGACAATAGTCCGAATAACGCAGATATTTTTTTTTTTTTTTGTTTACACTTTATTTTCCGATTTTCGGTACTTATTTTCTTATAAAATTTCCCCTTAACATTTTTTTTTCTATTTACAAATTCGGTCTTTTATCTTTTTATTTCTACTGTAATTAGTATCAAACAAGGAACAATTCGCCGAGATTTTACACTCCCAAAATAAGGGGGGGGGGGGTCAAAATTAAGTGTCCTAAAAAAAATGAGTTTTTAAATAAAATAAATAATGTATTATAAAGTTCATTCATTGATAAATAAACACTGAAAATTTCATTAAAATCTGATAATTCCCTGATTTTTGGTAAATTATTTTCCGTAGGGGGCTAGTCATTTTGTCAAAAACGGGTTTTAGGCCAATTTTGGGTATACCTAGTTCAAGATTTAGATTTTGATAGATAAATTTTAGTCTCAAGGTTACTAATACGTTTATTTAAAAGGATGGTGAAAAAAGTAATAATAAATAATAATGGTTCATTTTAACCTTAATCCAAATAATTCTACCAGGACAACTACTTCCTGGCACTGGCCCATCGTCGTATTCACTGAGAAATAACTATTTATCCCTGGAAGAATTTGGAAATGTTGAAATTGTAGACCCCCTCCCTTTTTTTCTCTCTCTCTAAGAACTTGTTATATAGCATTTTTTCTTTTTCTTTTTCTTTAAAGAATAGACAAACATTAGTTAACATTTACCAAAATACCTGAAACAATATTATTCATTTATTTATTTTAAGCAATAAGATATATTTAGATTGTAAATTAACAAACCAAATAGGAAATTTTAACATTCTTTATTCTAAGCAATATGTCCTTTTTGATTTGAAATAAACAAATAATCCTTAACCCGTTGTATTATCTCTTAATCCATTCTATTTTCCTTTTTTATATATTAAAAAAAAAGACAGAAAAATTACCTATAAAATGTTCGAAAAAATTATACACGAATTCTATTTATGATTTTTCTTTTATAATAAAAAGAATTTTAAAAAAGCTGTCAAATGAAAAACAAAACAACAAAGCACTTAAACAACGTTATCTATACACGTTATTTATCATATAAGAGTTGTTTTTGTTTTTTTAATACATAAAGCAGAAAACATAAATGTACAGGGTGGTCCGAAAGTCTTATCACCTCTACATACTGTTTTAACTTTACTTTTTGTTTTAATAATATATGTAAGTTATGTAATTATTTTACCCCTAAAAAATCATTAAAAAATAAATTATTTTCTATAATTTCGGGTTGTATGTAATTATTTTAACGCTTTAAAAAATAAGTGAAGGTGACAAGACTTTCGGACCATCTTGTACATTGCATAAATTATATCTTGTTTTCATCTTTTAAATCATGGCGTTGCCTAAACGTCCAGTTACTGTTTTCAGAATAAGTTTGCCATAAATAAAAATTAAAGAAAAAATAAAAATCAAGCATTGTTAGCAGCCTATTTATTTGATTGACACAAAATGTGTTAGATGAGGATAGGCAATCGTAGGTTAGTTTTACATTCTAAGCATTTTCCGCATACCAATCACTGATTTATCTCCCTTGCTAATGTTTATTTATTTTACTTCATATTAGGCTGTAGTTTGCTGACCCCTGAACTAAATAAATATCAACAAGGGAGATAATTCTGTGTTTGGTATGGCAAATTTTATGATTACCCAAGGATTTTTCTACATTAGATTATTTGAAAAAAAAAAAACTTTAGTTCGGACTTAGATTGTACAAATAATTCCAATGTAATAAGCTCAGTATTTATTTGATTTAAAAGATGCAAAGAAAACCTTGTTAACTGTGTAAAGAACTATTAAAATAACCAAGTCTTCATAATTTCAAAGGCACCAAAAGTATTCATTTTCATTTTTATATTGTTAAAGAAAAGCACATTAGTTAACACATTCAGTTTTGCTTGAATTTTCATACTGAACAATCTATTTTCTTAAGCACCTAAAAATTCCCAAAAGATTTTTTTTTAAAAGTTCCAAGTATATTGCACAAATAAATTCATCAACATCAAGGGGTGCTAATTCCCTTAATTCTCTCTTGCTATCCATCCTTATTGGTCATTGCTCGTAGCAAGTGCTCTAGAAGGCATCCAGTGTCTGTACAGAGCTGATGTTTTTGCTAGTTGGCCAAAACTGGTGTGATCATGTGATGTAGTCCATAGAATATCATTTATGAGTTTGTCTTTACTTACTTCTCTAGCAGTGCACAGCATGTCTTATTTGGATGATTTGTGAGATGGGAGGTAAGTAGCTGTACAGCTGCTGTTTTGTGGGGGTGCTGCTTCCAGTTGTTCAAAAAACATGCAACATCTAGCTTTTTCTCCAAGCATTTTGTTAAAGTGGTGTAGCCATCCAGTAGTACTGTTACAGCTTGAAGAAAATTCCCATTTTATCAGATTTCCATATGGTTATTAACCCATCAATAGCAGTCCATGCCTTACCTATGTATATGTTGGCATCACTTTCTGTAGATGAGATATTGCTACCAAGCAATATGAACTGGTCCACTAATTTTAAAGGCTTTAACGAGATGGTACCATTTTGCTTAAAATACATGAACTCTCTTTTATACAAGTTCATGTAGAGATCAATGTTTCTTGCTGCCTGCTCCAGACTATGCTGCTGATTCAGCTTGAGCAGGTGTATTTGTAAAAAGTGCTAGATCATCCTCATAGTCTGTATCAGTCAAAGTTTCTGCTGGATATCATCTGCTTCTTGACTTTTTAGTGTCAAACTATTTTCTTTCATTGGTTTCACAATTTTTTTTATGCAATTGATTACATTTTTAAATGTTATTTATTTAATCCAAGACTAAGAAGATTAAAAGTAATACTGGTTTTATTTATTTTTAATTAAACTTTCTCATTGGATAAAATCCAGAAGATTCAAGTTAACAGGATTTGATTATCATTATTAAATATGAAGGTATGAACAAAATTTACAAAATATTGGCTAATTATCAAATTTTAATAAAATTTTCAGTACTTAATTAATAAAAGATGAATTTAAGTTTCAAAGAAGATTCCACTCAAAATTTGTAGGCAATTTTTTTTTTTTTTATTCTTAATTAATGAAATAGTAATAATTAAAAATATTTTTTTTTTTACATTTTTTATAAGATAATTCCTTGGAGAAGTACTTTTTTTTTTTTACTTTTCGGAGCATTTAATGTTTAAAAATTAAAAAAACTAAACTGCTTTTTTAAAGGCAATTTTTCATTTATTTGTTTGCTTATATTTTAAGTAAAAAGGTTTCTTTATAGTAAAACAAGAAAAAACTTAACATCTTTGCAGATAGACATGATTCATTCAAATTTTTCCAAAATAATATAAGAATTTTTATTAGATTTCATTAAGACACATTACCTTGCAGAACCTCAGTTTTTTTTTTTTTTTTTTGTTGAATACCAGGGTTCCATGGAACCCACTTGGAGGGGTGGGGATGATATAAATCAATTCATGTGAGGCTATCATCCTGCCTTCTTAGCCTTTTCTATGGATTCTACATTACCCATTTATTAACGAATACTAACAATGTGTAAAGCATCAATTTAATCTTGTTGAATTCAGGATTGATACTTTCTTCTTTTTTTATATTGATGATGACAATTTATAAGTGGTCCAGTAATCTGTTTTAACGCAAGCATCCAGTGTTATAGGTTCCTAAACAACCTCTTTCCTCCATCAGATTGGTTCATGGACTGCTGATTAAAACGTTGAATGGTTGTTTCAAAGTATTTACCTTCTTTCATCTGGGATAGAAGATCAGAAACTATTTCAATCCCATCCACACCTTTCTTTAAAAAAATTAAATAAAAAAAAAACATTTCTTACATATTAGCAGATAGCAATTGAAAATGCTAATTTCTTACATATTAGCAGATAGCAGAAAATGCTAATATATGACTGGCTGAAGAGTGGTGGGTCCTAGAAACAGATTATGTCATAGTTAAATGTTTTCTTGTCAGACAAAATCTGAATTGTCTTTACTTGAAATGGTTGTTTTATTATTTTATATTCAAATAAATAGGAATGGATGTTAAATCATTCTACTTGAATTGCTTATGATTATTTTAAAATGACTATTTTGATTTTTCAAACTTGGAAAAAATCAGTTTAAATTTAAAAACTAAAAATTTACTTTAATTTAGTTTGATTTTTGATTTAAAATAATAACCGCAATAACTTTTTTTTTACCTCAAAACTTGTCCATTTGATAGAAAAACAAAAGAAAACTCCTGGGTTTGTATATTACCTTAATGACATCAATGCATTTCTCATGGGACCCACAAAGAAAACAAGTGCCACCTTCATTATTGATTTTTACATTCCTACAAATACAAGAATATCTATTGAAAAAACACATTCCAATGTCATGTCATGTTGGATTTTATCAACTTTAAGTAAATTTCTGGTTATGTGTAAGAAAACATTACTTACTACTACACAATTCACATGAAAAACAGTACATTATTTGATTGATAGCACATACTCTGAGTTTGGATATTTTACATTTTATGATTTTTTTAGATTAAAAAAAAAGTTTCTTAAATACAGGTGCATCGTGTACTAAAGAAATTGGCAATTGATTTGTGAATAATTCTAATTTGATAAATTAAAGAGTAATATGAATGAATGTCAAGCAAACACTTTCAATTAAAGGGAGATAACTAGAAAATGTTGTAGCAACAATAAAAATTGTGTAATAAACTTTTCACACACAAAAACAAACCAACTGTCATGAGTTATGGTCAAGTCACACTGAAAACATGAGTTCTTGTCAGATCATCAAAGTTCAGTTCTAAGATGGGTGACCATTCTAGTACTATAAGCAACCTGAGATTTTTGTATCAGTCTAAGTAAAGCAATCCAACTGTTATACTGTAATATTTTCAAAGCAAAACTAGCAAGGATATTTAGAAATACTAACATGAAAATCCTGTATATGCTGTTTTGTGATTTAAAAAAAAAATTTTTCTTTGCTATCATTTCAAACTTTTTGTCCTATTTTTTGTGCCAATATTTCTTTGTTCAAAATTGTATAACTGTCATTTTAAATGTAGTGGTGCCATTTTAAATTCTAAGTATTATGTACTTGATTAGTATAAATAATTATACTAATATCTCTGATCAAAGGAAAAAAAAAAAATCTTTTTTTATTTTTATTTTTTATTTTTTTAGGAGCGGTTATTAAAAGTAAATTTGAAAATGGATTCAATTATGAAAGTTTTGTGAAAAAAGTAAAACAAGAGTTTCTTCACAATCAGGTAGGTCAATCTTGTTTTTGTTTTTAAATCCCAAACCTAATTTTAAAACAAGCAAGTTTATATATTTTGAATAATTCACTTACTTTTTACTCAACTTCTTTCAGATTATAAATGAATGGAATTAAAGTTTGAAAATGTTCCTCTTTTGGAAAATAAAATTTGGATTATGAATTTTAACCTTTGTTAATTACATAGTACATACTCAACCGGAGTGAGGTAGTTACAGTTCTTGGGCAACACTCCTCACCATATGAGATGTCATCTGGGGTACCACAGGGCTCAGTTCTTGGCCCCCTTTTGTTTGTTGCGTATATCAATGATATAGATGCTAACTTGAGGAATACCATAGTCCTGAAGTATGCCGATGACATCAAGTTGTACCTTGAAATAAAAAAGACAGATCCTGAACGCTGCAGATCTTTACTACAATCAGATCTGGACACAGTACAACAATGGATCACTGACTGGCAACTGAAGCTGGCTGTGGACAAATGCACCACCATGCATTTTGGGAGGAAAAATCCATCATACATATACTCCCTCCACAACACTAATATCAAGGAATCTTCTTGCGAACGTGATCTGGGTATTAGTGTCAGCAATGATTTACGTTGGATGAAACACATCTCCAAAATTGCCAAAAAGGCCGAGGGCATCCTGGCGTCGCTCAGCAAGACCTTTGTCAGCCACTCACCGGCTATCTATTTGAAGCTGTACAAAGCTATGGTACGGCCACACTTGGAGTTTGCATCACCAGTCTGGAACCCCTACCTTTCTCAGAATATTAACCTCCTAGAAACTGTACAGAGACGTGCAACCAGGCGAGTACCCTCCACCAGGAATCTGCCATACTCTGAACGTCTCGCAGCCCTGGGAATGGATTCGTTGAAACTTCGGCGTCTGGTAAATGCTCATAAGGTCATTAATCATCTCAACAACAGCAACCTTGAGCACCTTTTTGATCTCCATCTCTCCAATACATGCGGGCATGCCTACAAAGTCAGAAAACAGCACTGTTCATGTGACTTTCAGAAACATTTTTTCACGCTCAGAATTGCGGAGACATGGAATAAACTGCCTGCATCCGTTGTGGGCTGCCGGAGCACTGAGGCTTTCAGGGCCTCCATGCTTCCTGTGGTCCGCCAACACTATGCCTGATGCCACTCTCCACATACACATGCACACACATTCATCCATATTACTACTGTGAACTGTTCATGTTCCTGGCACAACATTATTCTGTGTACCTGACATGAGACTTTGATGAGTTGTGGTGCACCTGAGCACTGTACACAATAAATTACATTATTATTTATTTATTTATACTCTAAACTTGTAATTAAGATTTAATACATTATATACCCAAGCATGAAAGTATATAGTTTAAAAAAAAAATACACACTTGAAGTTGACACTACCATTGTCTTTTGATTTAATATAGATTCTATTCTAATCAAATGTCATATGATTTTACAAGCATATTAACTGTTGTCTTTTAAAATCATTGTAGACTGGAATTGAATTGGTGGTTTCAAGAATAGATACATTAATCCAATTGACCCTCACAGATCCTGCAGGTGAAAGAAGTGGAGATGTAGCTTTAAAAATTGTCGAGGATATTAAAAAGGGTAAGTACTCGTTTTTTTAGTTTTTTTTTTTTAGGTAGTGGTGTAGAATTTCAAGAGAATTTAGTTAGACTTACTTATTAAACCTATTTCACAGTCATTAAAATGATACCTAAAACATTTTTACGACTAGATATTCAAACATTAGTAACTGCTGAAGTAAGACAGTGAATTTGTATAGCATAATTTGTAAGCACAAAGATACCAAGATGAAAGGGAAAATAACACTTCAATGATTTTTCCTTATTACAAATCTTTATATTAATTTTTCAAGAATGAGAAAAAATCCATTTTTTTTTTATTAGTTGTGTTGTGTAAAATAACAAACTTTCAAACCAACAATTTGCTTTGTCAGATTTCCATTCAATAACTTATTTTTATTCCATAACTTGTTCTACAATACTTTATAGCTCTTCACATTCTAATGGTGACATTTAAACTAAAATCACTATAATCAAAATAGATAGATTTAGTACATGTATTCAAATGCGCACACGCACACACACACAACTTAAAGATATTTAAAAAAAAAAACATTTTTTTTTTCAATTCAAAGATACTTTATTTTGACTTTTTTTTTTTCCTTTTCCTTTTTTTTTTTTTTTCCTCTTTTTTTTATTCTTTTTTTTTTTTTTTTTTTCTTTTTTTTTTCATATACATTAAAATTGTATATTTGAAGATTTAGCTTCTGATTTATCAGATGCTGGAGCCAATCACATGCTGCTTTATAACATATTGTTCATTATAATTTGTGTGTCTTCATCTGAAATTTACATCTCAGACATCAGAAGAATGTTGTTTTTTGTTTTTTTGTTTTTTCTCCCCAGTTTAGAGCAGGTACTTCTAATATTTTAAATATAAGAAAATCTGTTTATTTTTAAAACTTTATTAAAAGTTTATAAGTTTTACTATAGTAAACAGTTCCATTTTAATATTTAGGATTGTGGCCAAGTAGAATTAAAGGACAAATTCATAGGCAGAGAAAATGGAGAGAAAGTTGGAAAATTATTAATCACAAGGAGTTTGGTAGGAAAATATCCGATTTTTGATTGTAAATGCAGTTTTTATAAATGTTACATGAATGATAATGTAACATAGAGTAAAAAAGCAAAGTAAAAACAAAAATAGAGTTGTAAATTTGGATATTTTATGAGATGAACTCAAAAAATGTTGAAGAAAATGTTTCTGAAGGAATATTTTGTTGAATAGAAATGAAAGACAATTTATCAAGTAAATTGTAGGAGAAATAAAATTATATCAACTAAAGGTGTGAGGGGGGGGGGTTGACACAGAAATCATTGAGAATGTATGATGAATAGAGAAAATGAACAGATGATTGCAATCATGTTTAGGACAGATTAAAAATGAAGAATGAATCAGAATAAGAAAATAGAAATTATAATAGATAAAATGATGAATGATGAAAAATAGTTTTAAGAACAGGAAAGTGAAAGGAACCTGATGACCGAGAAATATCCAATGATATGTTAAGAATTTTTTATAAGAAGATAAGACATTAATGAATATTTGTTATAATTAACAAATTACTTTTTTTTTTAAAATGGAGACATGTTTCCATTTTAGTTTAAAAAGTTATTTCAATAAAAGAGGCATCTTAGAAATTGAGAATGATGAAATTCTTTAGTGAAAGAAAAAAGATGAAATATTCTGACATAAAGAAGGAAAATATTGATAAGACAAGAATCCAAGCAAGGAGTGGTTTAAATAAAACAAGATCTTTTCCAGTTTCATCTGCACACCAGAAAAGGCACAGATTTCTTTTTTTTTCAAACCTAAACCATTCAATGTAGTACTATTAATACTGAGTAATCATATCCAAGGAAACACAGTTGAAAAAGACTTACAGATTTTAATAAAAATTAAATTTTATCAACTAATGTAAGAGGAAAAGTGAATACACCTAAAATTAGATATCAAAAATAATTAAGATAGTTTTTTTTTTTTTATTTCAGTTTAAAAATGTGTATCTAAAAAAGAATAAGTGATATTCACAGATTTGGATATATACACATTCTAAAAGTGAAATGAAAAAGTTTGAATTATTTTTAATATTTAATTTTAGGTGTATTCTCTAGATACAAACAAATTGCCCATGCCTGTTATAGAATGTGCTTAAAAATGAGAGATAGAAAAAGATGAACTAATGTAGTTTAACAGATGAAGAATGAATACTGCAGTTAAGCAGTAAGAAAGTATTGTGACCCAATAAGAAAAAAGAATAATAAAGTTTAATACTTTATTATAAGATTGAACATGAGAATTGAACATTTTATAGAATGTGCATTAAAAGCACTGGAAGAAGAAGAAGAAAACAACTTGAGTTGTTGAAAGTGAAAAGAGATAAATAAAAGAGATACACAAGATAATGTGAACTCTTAAAAGATGATAACTTTTGGAAAAAAAAAAATTTTCTTTTCTTTTTTCTTTTAAAAAAAAAAACAATCTTTTTTTTTTTCTTTCTTTCTTTCTTTCTTCATGTACACAAAAAAAAAAACTTGTATCATAAAAAAGTATAAGTAACTAAATTACTAAACTTTGATAATGGAGTTTTTAAAGATGAGTGGGTACTTTAAACTTTGCTTTTTTTTTTTAAATTGAAAAAGAAAAGCTGAAAGTATCTGCTCATTTTCAAAAGCTATTATATAAAAATAAGTATAGCTGCACTGATGAGGGGTGAAACCCCGAAATGCGCGTCTGTAGATTGATATATATATATATATATTATATATATATATATATATATATATATATATATGGAGGTGCATGGTCTAATGGTTAGAGTTGTAGGAAATGGACTCGTCAATGCGAGTTCAATTCTTGGACGAAGCCGTTGATATTTCACATGGCGCCAATACCCTTGGGAAAGGTATGAATCCAATTCTCCCTCCAGCTATAGATAGATAAATAGCAGGGCAGACTGGACTCTTTAACCATGGCTAGGTAACCAGTCTAGGAGAAAGAAAACTCTGAATTCAAACCTGTTAAACTCTGCTTAAGAAATTGACTTTGTGTCGCATCCTGCTCGTGCAGAGGGGTTGGTACTTATATATAAGTTAAAAGAAAGAAAATGAATCCGACGGTATGAGTATAGATTAAAGGATATGAAAACACCACAAAATGCTGTTAAAGTGAAAACATTTTATAACATATTCATAGCTGATATTGAACAATATTTCGATTTTATAAAAATCATCTTCAGAGCTTGTTTATACTCCGTGTTGTCAAGAGCGGAGACAAGTCATGAGTTCAATATATATATATATATATATATATATAATGACTGGATCAGCAGTACTTGGTGACTGTCAGTTTCTCACCTATACAATCATCAGACCAAATCTGATCACATAATGAGAAACTTACAGTTACCAAGTGCTGTTGGGCTTGTTCAATTTTTAAATATTTTCTTTTTTTTCTTATACATTTTTTCTTTTTTCCCTTTTGTTTTTTCTTTTACACCATAACAAGCTTCTTTGCTGAAAAAAAATTAGATAAAAGCTGAAAGTGAAGAGTGCTCAATATCAGTGATAGAGCATATATATATCTAAGTTAGTATAGCATTAGACACAAAGTCAACGCCGCTTGGTGTCAGTTTTTCACCTATATAATCATCTGACCCGGTCTGATAATTGCATAGGTGAAACACTGAGTCACCAAGCACTGTTAACACTGTGTCTTCACTATTATATGTGTGTGTGTGTATATATATATACACATCTTCTAAGAAAGAGTATTTTGTAATACATACACACACACACATTCCTACTCACAAGCTTAGGTATTTAAGAATTGTTATCTGTTCAAGATTCCAAAGAAATGTATAAAACAAAGTTTGATGTCATAGTATTGCTATCATTTCAAAATTCAGACATAATTCTAAATATAGATTAGTGCATATGACTTAATATGTGATATTTTGTTGTGTAAATAATTAAATTTAAAGAATGATAAAGGATTTTAAAAAGCCATTCATTAATTTAAGGAAAAATAAATAAAAATAAATAATTTTTCACTACTATGCATTCTAGAACAGACACCAAATTTTATCAAATACCTAACTTGAAAAATGGTATTTTGTAAGAAAAATTATATAAATTAGAAAAATTAATTGAGCTGAATTTTTTCTCTCGTTTTTTTCTCAGCTTTTTTCATTTTTCTTTCATCTTTCTTTTTTCACTTTTTTTCTTTTCTTTTTTCACTTTTTTTCTTTTCTTTTTTCACTTTTTTTCTTTTCTTTTTTCACTTTTTTTCTTTTCTTTTTTCACTTTTTTTCTTTTCTTTTTTCACTTTTTTTCTTTTCTTTTTTCACTTTTTTCTTTTTTTTTTTTTTTTCTTTTCTTTTTTCACTTTTTTTTCTTTTCTTTTTTCACTTTTTTTCTTTTCTTTTTTCACTTTTTTTCTTTTCTTTTTTCACTTTTTTCTTTTTTTTTTTTTTTTTTTACTCATGTTTCTCTTTTTCTTTTTCTCTTTTTTTTTTTTTTTTTCTTTTTTTTACTTTTTTTTTTTTTTTTTCAAAACTTTTTTTTTTTTTTTTTAAATTTTTGTAAAGATTAGCTCATGCAAAAAAAACCAAAAAAAAAACCAACAGTATTTTGTAAGAAAAAAGTATAAAATACAAAAATTATTTGAAATAAAAGTGTCCATTATGTTTTTAAATACAGTTAAAAAAAAACTGAATTTAAAAACATAATGGACACTTTTAGTTGTATATACAAATTGTCCATACAACAATAAGTTTTATTTTGCTGTAACATTCCTTCCATAGCTAAAAAAAAAAAAAAAAGTGTCCAAGTAGAATAATAATAGATGATTTTTTTTTTTAAATCATTAATTTTAAGTATTTACTTAAAATTAATGATTTTTTTTAATGAAAATAAATTTTAGAAACAATTTTTCACTACTTTGCAAAAATATTTTGACAAACAATGTTTTATATCGTTTGTCTTGGAAATTTAAAAAAAAAATTAAAAACATAATGCAAGAATCAATTTTTTTTTTTTTTTTTAAGTTGAAAATAAAATTTCAACATTTGATTTCTCCAGGCAATTATCTTTATAGTAATTTATTTTGACCATCAAAATATTTTTATTTTTAGATTTAAATAAATTCATTAACTTTTTCTTACAAAGTACCATTTTAGAAATATTTCCACTTTTTTTTTTCATTCTTTTTTTTTTTTTTTTTGTAATACAAAATACCATTTTTATAAATAAATACCAAAGATTTTGAAATTTTTAAAAATGCTGACTTTTGGAAGATTTTTAAAATAAGAATATTTTCTTCAATGCTATTTTTATATGTAATCATTGTGGTTAAGAAATATAGTAAAAAAAAATGAAAACCTAATTGTTGAAGTTAACAATTTATTCCTATTTTTTCTTTAAATGATTTTATGAGTTATTTTTAGATATTCTAGTGTATAATGACTTGAATTTTATTTTTCATGTCAATGTTTTTTTTTTTATTGATGAGGTTATACAAATTAATAGAATTTTTCTTTTCCCTTCATTTCACCCAATTTTTATATCAGAATTTTCTCCAATGATTTTTTTTTTATTCATGACACAAAGTTTGATAGAGTAAACTTAACACAGTTAAAGGTAATTATTAAATTTAGATTCGTTGCAAGTTTTCTTTATTTTTCTGACTTCTGCAATGTTTTCTCCCTCTGATAAATTTGTTTTCCTATTTGATATTTAACTTTCAGAATACTCAACTTATTTATTTTCCTTTCTGTTATTCTCTTTAGTGAATTATCTTGTTTCAAAAAGATCCATGAACTTATTTAAGATTAAATCTTATAAATGTTTAAGCAAGGAAATTAGTTTTTAGATTCTATTAATATTGGAAGAATATGGAATTATTAGTGTATATTTATTTCATCAAAATATCTTTTAAGAACTATCTATAGGCACAAGAAGAAAACAAGTTTCTTTTTTTTTATGTGCATGAAAGTTTGTGGAGAGAAAAAAAAAAGTCTTGATACAGAAGAACTGAAAATCTGTTAAGACAAATGTATATCTTTATTCATTTAAGAAAGTAATAACAATATACATCTGTTTTAGTAACTGAAACAAATTTTGCATTTAAAACATTGAATTATTTCACTTTTATTATTTGCCTTACTTCATATTCTGATCACACTTGGAATTTGTATAGCAAAAAAAAAATAATAATAATTAATAATAAATAAAATAAAATAAAAATTGGACTTACCTTTGAAGTCTTGTGCCTGAAAAAAAACTTTGAAAATAACATTCCTTCATTTACGATAAGAATTATTCTTTACTAGTATCACTTTAGTTATGTAGCTTTTTTTTTTCCTCTCTTTTTTTTCTTTTCTTTTCTTTTTTTCTAATATTTTCACAAAGATTCTATATTTTAGGTGTGTATATTTTGTAGCATGTTGACATGTGATCAGAATATAAGGCAAGGTATTAAAAACAAAATAAGGGAAGTAATTCAGTATTTGGAATGCAAAATTTATTTTGGAAAATTTGAAGAAGAAATCCTAAATAAATTTTTTGCTTTTAAAAAGTATTTTCCTTTGCTGTATTTTATTCTTTTAGCTTTTAAGGATAATTAATTGCAGTATTTAAATTTAAGTTTATAATATTTAACTTGCATTTTAAATATTGCATCATTGGAAACTGGAGAAAAATCTTATATAAAAATTATGTCTTACATTCCTGTTAGCCAGGAATTTGATTAACCCACTATTTTTATAGGATTGCAATATACTAATGATCGAAAATATACCAAAACACGCAATTACACAGCCACCCCTATTTAGATGTCATTGCTTGTATATAAGGTGGTTTGATTTAAATTACATAAACTGCCACCAATGTATTTAGTAATCTTGTCATGGACTTGCTTTCCGCTCAATTCTCTTTTCATTTTGTTGTGAGAGAAAAAAAAAGTTGAATTTTAACATTCTCAGTAGACGCATAAATGTTATTTTCACCCCTTTTCAATAAAATAAATTTGCTCTTAAATCCTTTTTCTGAAACTGGCATTTTTACCGTGGCAACCATAAAAATATATTGATCCACAGCATGCTAGGAAAATTTTATGAAATAATTTTAGATTGTATAATACTCTGATTGAAACTATGATTAAAAAAATTGGTGTGAATATTGCGATATGCATCAAATGTAGGATAGATGCATGATCAAACATAAGAGTATTATTAGAAACTATTATTTCAATTTTTATATGTCAATAGGTCACATGGCAATTTTGAAAAACAATATTTTATTAATATAAGTATTGATGACTCAAGGTTACTAGCTCAAAATACAAAACAATAGTTTACATTAACATTTAATGGTTTAATAAGTCAGAATTTTAAAAATCTTCCAATTGTACAAAATAAACAAAAAACTTGAAAAACAATAAAATATTTATGACCGCAAGTTGTGTAAAATAATGGCACCCATCGACCAAAAAAAAAAAAAAAAAACCTTTTTATAAAATATACCTGAAATGTAGAAACACTGACCCAATATGTCATCATCAATAGTCACCTTGGCATCCAACACATCAATAAAACCAATAATGTCTAGTAATTTACTTCATTTCAAAGTAAGTAGAAACTAATGATTTTAATGTATGATAATATAAACAATACTTAACTATCAAAAATTCTTTAGATCTTTAAGAATGAAAATGTTCAATTTTCATAAATATCCAACTTAAAGAATGTGGTATCAAGTTGATTGTTTGGGGAATCAATACATTCATTGTTAAGGCTGCTTAAATATCTACAAGTAAAGTATTTTCATGATATTTGGTAGTCAAGTCTAATTTGCATTCTGATTGGTTTTTAATAACAGGTTTCCTCATCCAACTAATTCTCATACTAATTGATTTAATCTTTGCTGAATTATCTGACAGTGTCTAATTATCACATTTTCTGTTAGTATAAGCAGTTAGATTTTTAAAGATTTAATAAGATGTTTAATGATAGCAAAAATATTTTCATTCTGAAAATAGCTCTAGAGATTCTCCATGTTTGGGAATTTGAGATTTGTTTTTATCAGTGTGTGTGTATATATATATATATATATATATATATATATATATATATATATATATATATATATATATATATATAGCTATATCCAAAATAATCTTTAATCAAATTGATAAGTTCTTTACTGGATTTTAAAACAGGTTTTTAAATGTCTAGTGTGTATTAACTTGGTGAAAATTGTTCCTCAAAATAGTCACCTTGGCATTCAAAACACTTATTCCAGTGAGTTTTCCATTGCTTGAGGCACCTAATAAACACTTCTTTTGATATAGTGTGACTCTGTATTGTTGTATTTCTTTTAATGTCCTTGATTTTTAGTTTAAGGAACAAGACAGTTTTATGGAGTTAAGTCTAGTGAGTGCGGAGGGTACTGCAATTGCATAAAACTGCTGTTCAAAAAACATCAAAGCTAGCTTCTTTTTTTCCCAAACTGTCATTAACTTATCTAGATGACTTATCAGCAATCTACACGTAGACATCATAACTTTATTATATATGTACACTGTATTCATTCTAAAAATCCAAAGCTTTCATTTCTTTTTTTTAAATGTGATAGTATAGTTGTTTTTTGTCAATGGGTGCCAATTTTTCAACAAATGTTTGGTCATACTTACCACATATGTAAAACATATGTAAAATAAAAAAAATAAAAAGGGGATGAAAATACCTGTTTATACAGGTATAAAGAAGGGGAAGGGGATGAAATACCCATTAGGTATTAAAAGAATAATAGAAAAGTGGATGAAAATACCTGTGTATACAGGTATGAAGAAGAGGATGAAAAACCCATTTTTATAGGTATAGTAGTAAAAGTAAGGTCGGTATCAGCCAGACAGTGAGGAAGCCTATCTTTTTGCTAGCGCTAGGTCAGGGAGATTGTTTTGCATCTGAGGTAGAGCGCCACACCTACCATCAGCTCCCCACTTTGCCGCACAGGTCAAAACTGTGCTACTCATGCGCTGAGTTGGCGAGGACTGGTATCTAACCAGGAACCTTATGGTTCCTAGGTAGATGCTCTATCGACTGAGCTAATCCGACCCTTAGAAAAAGTCAATGAAAATACCTGTCAATACAGGTATAAAGAAGATATAGGTAGATAAAGATAAAGGAAGATGAAAATACCTGTTTGACCAGGTTTTTAAGAAAAGTAAAGCAGATAAAATATCTATATAAATGTAACAGATTATTTACATCCATTATCTGGTAGAGAACTGTAACAATAGCTCAGTGATATTAGTAGACCTCTCTTAACCTGTTGTTAACAGTGAGTGGTTTGGAACCTGGCATTAGAATTCTTTTATACACTTTGTTGGACTCAACTCTAAATCTTGACCTATTAATTCTTCTTCTTTGTTATTTTAATATTTAAAACCCTTGACAACAAATCTTTCCTTTAGTTGATGCCAGGTTTGGTCCATTTCCATATGTGCGTCCTTTGGAACTGTTAAGAAATGTATTGATCATGGCTAAAATGACAACATAGTCATTAGGATATCTCCAGTTTTTATGTAGCAAATGATTTTTAATTCTTATATTGGAACACAGTTTTTAGACATAAATATTGACATGTTGATTGTCAATTTTTATGGATTATTATTTCAAGTCTCTGGTAGCAAATGTGGTTGATTCCATATTTGGCCATCCCCCTTTTTTTTCAATGGGAATAGATGAAAAATGTGATAAAGGTTATTTATTGGTCAAGACAGGGGGCTGATATAATAACCCCCCAGTAATGTAGATATCTTCGCCCTGTGGCTAGCAACTTGTTTTGATTCTTGCATTGGCACTTTTTCATTTTTTTTTTTGTTTTTCAGTTTTTAGACAAAGTCATAAATTTGACATACTGTCTGTCAATTTCTCTTGTTATTATTTAAAGTTCTTGAGCCACAACCTCTTTCCTGTAGTCTATTTTATATTTGGTCATTTCCATCTTGGCCCCAATGTTTCTGATAATGGAAATAGTTGAGAAATGTGTTGGAGATTATTTACATCTTTTGTCCAGGTTGGTGTTGACAATATAGACATGTCCACGTTGGTGTTGAATGTAAGGCTTGGCAATATAGACATGTCCACGTTGGTGTTGAATGTAAGGCTTGGCAATATAGACATGTCCACGTTGGTGTTGAATGTAAGGCTTGGCAATATAGACATGTCCACGTTGGTGTTGAATGTAAGGCTTGGCAATATAGACATGTCCACGTTGGTGTTGAATGTAAGGCTTGGCAATATAGACATGTCCACGTTGGTGTTGAATGTAAGGCTTGGCAATATAGACATGTCCACGTTGGTGTTGAATGTAAGGCTTGGCAATATAGACATGTCCACGTTGGTGTTGAATGTAAGGCTTGGCAATATAGACATGTCTAGGCTGCAACCAGCACAACTGATCATGATTTCCTTTCTTGGATTTCCTTTCTTTAGATGTTTTGGATAAAGAATCAAATCTCAACTCTTTTGGCTGCTTACAAATTTGGTCATTTCTGGTTTTCATGTTTCCTCTGCAATAGGAACAGAGGAGGAGAAATATGGCACAGATTATTTATGTCTGTGATTAGCAGTTGACTATAAATCTTGATATGGTGATTACCAATTCCTCTGGATTATTATTCTTTAATATCTGAAACTTTTCACAACAAATTCTTTCCTCTGGTTTATGCCATATTTGGTTATTTCCATCTCTGTGCCCTATTTCTAGGCAATTTTTTTCTATAAATTTAATTCCTAAATCTCAATCAGATGTGACTGTGTTACTCTCATACTTTTTGAGATCTGATGAGCATATTTTCAGGTTAGACACTTTTTGGTCCTTTTGAATTATTCTGTTTGATTGTTAAGCCTTACCATTATGGAGTTTTTTTTATCTTGTTATATTTATAGTTATAAAGAAGATAATGAAGAAGGAAAATACCTGTTTATCCAGGTGTGAAAAGAAAGGTAGATAAAAAAAAATCAATTTATACAGATACATAGAAGAGAAAGGCAAATGAAAATACCTGTTTAACCAGGTTTTTAGAAAATATAGATTGATATACCTGCTAATACAGGTATCAAGTAAAGAAAAATGGGTGAAAATGCCCATTTATCCAAACATGAATGAAAGGAATGATTTTTTTTTTTTTTTTTTTTTTGTGTCTTCAAGAACTGTAGTGCAAGTTGTGATTAATACAAAATAGGATAAAACAAATCTGAATGCATAGTGATAATGAAAATAACAAGTGAAAAAATTTATGAGCCCCTTGATACTCTACCCTCCCCATAATAAACATCTTTGCAGATTAAAAGATGCAAATTTCTCAATTTGCATCCAATCTATAGCCTTCATCTTGAAAGTTTAGTAGAATTGATTTCAATTTCTTAATGGAAAAATTTGAATTTAGAGAAAGGATGATTGAAATGTTTGAAAGAATGAGTTAAAATGAAATCACCAAGGAATTTGAAATGTTTAAAAAGTCACCCTAAAGAAGAAGAAGAAGCATTTTGATGAAGAGAATGTTTGGGATATGAAAAAGATAGGTAAACTTTTGAAACTTAGATAAAGATCAAAGAAAGCTGATGAGTATCCAAGCCAAAATTTAATGGCTTATCAAGTAATGGAACAAATTGTAGCAGTTTTTACAAATAAGATGGATTCTATATAGAAATAATCTAAATGGATGAAGTGTAGCCAAAAAAAGTCCATCACTAATCAAATAAGATTAAAAGATGGGTTACAAGAAGAACATCTGCTATGGGAATGTTGAAAAATGTGAAATGATTTTGACAAAAGCAAAATTGAATACAAGGTATCTAAAGAAGACCAGTTGGAGAAAGAACAATCATATATATATAATATATATATATATATATATATATATATATATATTATGGTTGGTGAGAAGAGTGTAATAGTTTGGGGTGACATTAAAAGCAATGATACAAGAAAGATAAGGATTGATAGAATACAGAAGAGTTTTGAAAAAAGACATTGCTAAGATTTTGCTTATTAGCAAATATAGCAAAAAAGGGAACATGAAAGAATTTTGCTATAAATCACAGGCAACAAATAAAGTTTCTATCTGATAGAATACATTGCAGTTTAGATGATTGGGCTACTCACAGCCCTGACTCATGTTGAAGCTATAGTTTATACCAGTTTAAGTACTGATTTATGATTTTTAATACCACTAATAAATACCTAATAAATTGAATACTACTTTATCTTGAATATTACTTTATCTTTAATTGCTCATATCTTTTGTTGCACATGCTATTTTCAGTATCACTATATATCAATCTCATTGCATTGTATCAAAAACTTGTACTATAGTCCTGAATAACCTTAGATACTAATCCTGAAAAACATTCATCTTAGTTTTTGGGGGATTCAGTTGAAAATTTACATGCATGTATATTTTAAATTTAGCTTCACTCATCATTATTACTACTAGCTGAAAACCTGACTTACGGGTGGGATTTTAAATCATGTAAGCTGAATATAAACTTATATCCCACTTTTTATTACAGTAATGAATACTAATATATGTTTTTTTTTTTTTTTAAAAAACTTATAAGATAGTAAATGTCATTGAGAGGTTAATGATTATGGCTCCTTGGTGGACATTGCTCATATTTCTAAATAATTTCTTTTTTTCTAGTGACTGAAAAAAAGGTAAAAAGACTATAACTTTGGTTTTTGGTTAGAAAATGTCTACTTTATATGGTTAAACAAAATGATGAGATTAGGATTAGCTAACCTGATGGACACAAGGGTCCAGTTTAGTGTTATATTGTAAATCAAATCTTTCACCAAATAAGGTTTGGGAATTTTCAAAAATGATCTGGGGTCCCATTAATAATCACAAAAAATGTGGTGGCTATTGTTCTTGCCATTCTTAACATATGTCATTATTGGCAAGAAATACATGGTAAATTATAGTAATATTACTAGTACTTGTTCTAAAATATTGTAGGACCTTTTGATCTGCAGTAGATAGGCTCCAAGATTTCCCTACCCTGAGAGTGGTGAAATCCAGTTAGAAGCAAACTAGATATATTAGGTATGTCCAAAACCTTTAATTGGAAATCAACACCCTATTTTAAAAATGTAATTTTTACCTAAAAAAAATAAATTTCATTAATTATAAAAGAATTAGACAGCTATTAAATAAATATTTCCCTATGCCATATGTGATAGCTGGATTGAACTTTTTTTTTATATGGGTGGCTGAGGGTCCTCAATAGTTGAAGTATGGTGAATCTTTTTGGAAAGACATTGTGATTGAAACTTATTTCTTTTCTTTTGAATTTGTCAAAGTTTTTAACACTTTGATTATTATACAGGCTATTTTAAGTCTGTATATCACTTCAAAATTGTATTCAATAATTTGTTTCAATTTCTTAAATTCTAAAAACTTTGGCATTTTCTTTAACTCTTGAATAATTCTAAAGACTTAGAGAGGAACCCATTCCATTATTCATTTCCCCATGTCAGGGACAAAGGATTGTTGGAATTATTCCATGAACAAAATTGCCATCACCCACACTTTCTGATTATGTTATTAGAATTTGGTCAGATAAACTTTTGTTTTTGATCTATAGATTAAACAAGGCTTTAACATATAACCTGAAAATTTGCCACACAATACCATAGTTAATCATTGCAATTATTTTCTTTGGATTATAATCTTTCTTAGCAATCAACTTTTTAAAACTCTCATAAATGTGGCATCATCATTTTCATCATAGTATGTCCAGTAATATTTATACATTTTTCAGACCATATTTTTTACGAAATCTGAATAACTATCTCTTAGCTGTTTCAAATAGTTAACTGTTACTGGTAGCAGGATATCCCTGGCTAAAATTACACAACACCTTGTCAATATTTGTCAACAGTAACAATATTTTCTGTTCATGCCTTCCATCAATAAATGTTTTACTATATACTTTTCATATACCATAAGATATAAACTGTAGCTGTTTGAGATCAAATACTGACTTTTTATTGTTAATAATTTAACAAATAAAACAAAATTTATTTTCTTTTTCCATCACATTTTGTCTTTCCTTTTTAAGCAATTTTAATCTTTAGCTTAATCTTTAGCTTAAAGAAATCACCTTATGGCTTTTTAGACATATCAGAAAAGTCTGCATAACCACTTTTACTGTTAGATGGCATCATCATCATATTTCAGGCTGGGCCATATCTTACTATACACTGTAAGCCCATTTTGATGACAAAAGGGAAGCAATTCGCCTACCTCCAACTAAAAATATATTTGACATATTCAATAAAAATGAAATGAACATTTCAGTAATCACAGAATCGAAAAAAAAAGAGTTTTATACCTCATTGTTTCACAACTCAAATTTTGATAGTTTTGGGGGGCATTTAAATTTGATTAATATCTATATTTTCAAAATAAATAAACACTTATATTATGTCTGCCCACAACCCCACCCTAATATATTTCACTCCCTTGAAATATATTTTGTAAAGTAGTTTTATTTAAACAGATATGAACATATAAATTTTATTGATTCAGTTAATTTTAAATAAATGAAACCTTGGTTGTCAATTCCACACAGGGTGAGATTCTACTGTAAACATCAATTTATATACTTTATGTAAACTTTTTTCTTTTTCATTCTGGGGATTTACTCATTCATTTTCCTCAACATCTTTCTTTTTTCTATCTTGAGAGACAAAGAAAAATGAAGTTTGTTGGTTCATGGTTAAATTCACCGTGAACTTTTATATATTTGAGAGTGATAATTTACTAACTGGTATGTCTCATATCATTTGTTGTATGAATATTAAAAGTGGTTACTGTTTAAAACGTGGGGAAAAAAAAGGAGCGTTTCTTGTGTTCACTTTAATCACATAATATATGTACACTCAAATGTTATTTAAATGAAAATTTCAATTATCCACAGTTGGTAATTCCACAGTTGATGATGAAATCCTTCTGTATTATGATTGACAAACATGCATTATTCTATCTGTACTCAATTATTCAAATTATTATTTGAATATGTATATTTTTGTGCAACTATCTGTAATATATTACTCACATGGATAGCACAATAGATTTTTGACTAAATATAGTTTTAATCAACATTTCCTTATGTAACACATAACAAGTTCTATTTTGTATAAATTATCACAAAGTTGCACAATGATACTTTTAAAAAGTATTGTTAATGTATGCTTAATTATTTTCATTATAATTTGGAAACCAAATTATGCCACTGAAGCGCGCACACACACACACACACACACACACACACACACACACACACACACAAATATATAACAAATACAACTGACACCTAAAAAAAAAATTAACACATTACTATTCCAATAAGCTAAAATGTTTGAATAAAAATTCAGTAAAATATATTGTTAAAATTAATAAATTAATATAATTTTGTGTAGTTAATTAATAGCCTATTGGAGAGGTTATATACAAGTGAAGACAAAAGGTGTGGTAGTATTTTATTGTCTTAAATAGTATTGAAAATATATTATACTAGTTAAATACAAACAATATTACATTACTTTTCTCATTTTGTTTTAAATTCTTTTTTTTTTTTCTTTTGTAGATATCAAGAGTGGCAGCCACAAATATGTTTTTTCAGAAGTGGAAATCAAAATATCTGGAACTTCTCAAAGTAAAATATCTACATTGCCACCATTGACATTTTCATCACCACTAACAACAATAACAACAACAAAAACAGGGACATCAGTTATAACAACTTCTCAAATAGTTAAAGAACAAACAACAAAAGATCATTTAAGATCTATCAACAGCAGCAGCAGCAGCAGTAGTACTTCTTCAACTGGTGAGTTTTTTTTTTTCATTATTTAACTCTGAAAGAGAAAGAAAAAGAAAATTATTACAAACTGAACTTTCCATTAATGGTTTTGATAAATTTATTAAAAAAACAAAACAATTACAAACTTTACTGGTGGACTTATTGCATATTAAAACATGCATGTTCACTTAATAAGATTTTTTTTTCTAATTCGGTAAGCTGAACATTAACTACATAAATGAGAGTAATCTCCCCCTGTTTCTTTCACTTTGAGGAAGCCATATGTTTTGGTCGTCAATTTTCATTTCACCGTAAATCTACACTGAAAATACAAATTTGTTTGAATCAATACAACTGCATGTTTTAACACGAAAATATCATAAAATGTGTTCTTAATAATAATTAAGTTCATTTCAAATAATGTGCAAGCACAATTAAGAACACATTTCATGATATTTTTGTGTTAAAACATGCAGTTGTATTGATTCAAACAAATTTGTATTTTCAGTGTACGATGAAATGGAAATGGCCGACCAAAACATGGTTTCCTCAAAGTGAAAGAAACAAGTGGAGATTACTCTCATTTATGTAGCTAAAGTTCAAATTACCTCTAATTCTACTAAAAAAAAGTAACTTCAGCATTATTATCACCAAAATGGTGAACAATGCAGTTATAGTTAATTATTACTGGTAAGACATTGATCATTTCAACATAAACATATTGATTAATAATCAATCAATATTGGTAGCCAATTAGTAATGATATTGTATTCTTTAAATTCCTTAGTGATTTCTTATCTTCTTATTATAATGGAGATTATGTAACTATGTGTCTGTAACCAAAACTGTCACCCCTGATGTCACAATTTCCTCAGTTATTTAAGTTATATTCTCAATGATTATGAAATAGTCATTAATCTTAATTAGCATCTTATTTATTAATGATGTCTCTATTAAAGTCTCAATAAGTGAGATTTGCCGCAAAACTACCCACATTAATAATGCATCTAAAATCCTGATGTGTGTGTGTCATATATCTAAAAAAAAAAAAAAAAAAGATTTTCATAGTATATTTGGGAATAATTTGCATAATGATTTTTAAAAAAACTGGGTTTAATAAATAATTATTTGCTGTACTTAATTTCTAATACTATCATTTTATTCTCAAACTTATCAAAAGCAATCCTATATATAATTTTATATATAAATAAATCAAAATAACATTAAAATAAGTGTAATATTTTCATATTTGTTCTTATTTAATTTTGTTAGTCTAAATTAATATATTTTATTGCATTAAAACTTAAATACTTGTGCTCAGGAGGTGCATACTTTTGGTAGTTATCAATTAATCAATATACATAGCATCCCTACAAATACATTATATTCTTTTAATTGCCATGTACTCCCTATATGTAACAATGAAAATTATAATTTATGATGAATCTTATATAGTCTTGCATATCATTATCAAATTCACAAAGTTCTTTACACTAACTATCATGTAATATTTATATATTTTTCCTTTCTACTTTCACATCTAAAATTCATGTATACAACACTGAAAATATTTACTTTATTATTTAAAAATGGAAGTTTTGTGTTCAGTCATCCAATTTGCTTATTTTTGTCAATGTTAATTGGTTGCTTAATGAATATTTCAATTAACAATGTAGATATTCACCCAACCCATTCACCCACGGGTAGGATGTGACACAAGGTCACTAAGTGTGGGACATCAGCAAAGATTGAACTTGCTATTCAGTAGTAATGGATGTGCAAGACTAGCTTACAAACCATTACACAAATGTTTTCTTACCATTTACCAAATTAACTGGGATTTCATGAAATAAAAATCTTTGGAGAAAAAAAATGCAGATTTTTTTCTTATAGCCCTAACTTTTTTTCTTTTTTTTTTTTCTTTTTTTTTTTTTTTTGAGTAACAGATTTAACATGGTTTGTGAAGCTAATATTATGGGTGGAAATGTTCTTGAAGAGTCATAAATATTCTTAAAAGTCTATGGTGGAAAAAACGGGTGGGGTTGGTGTGTAGGGACTTTTATTTTTCTATGGGGTCAGTCGTTTGACTTAGAAGGGAATTTGATATTTAGAGTGTGGGTCAAATGTGTTGATGTGTATCAGAGGAAATTTGATAGTCGGGGTAGGTCAGTGTAAGGAGAAGTAGGTCATTGAGTAGTGAGGTAGGTAGGTCATCAGAATCTGTTAGCAGACTCTTTTTTTATGATACTTGTGTAATTTAAAGTTATGATTTTTTTTTCCAAAATATTCTTTTGCTTTTAATGTCTAAAAACAAAAATTGTAAGAGATAAAAATTTAAAGTGATTTTACCATTTTCAGAAGAAGTGCCTTGTTTATTCATTTACCTGAAATAAAGAAAAACAAAATTAACAACATTGTACTTTGTTGTGATTGATGGAAGTAACATTTAAAAATAAAGAACATTTTGCTTACCTCATAAAATTCTTCTTGGCTGAAAACTGTATTCTTTAGTTTCTTGACGCTGCAATAGTTATACTTACATTTGCCTGTCAATCAATTTATACAAAATAAATACTCTAACGTGTGTCCCTGTTTTGGTTGCATAATTGTGTGTGCAGCTTTTTTTTTTTTTTGTATTTTTTTTTGTATTTTTTTTCTTTTCTTTTTTAATCACTTTTGATTATAAGAAAAATCAAATACCCAATATCATCATAAATCTGAATTGATATTGTTACATAATACTTAAGCCTCTCTTTTTCTCTCTCTTTTTTTTTAAATTTTTTTTTTTCTTTTTTTCTTTTTTTTTTTTTTGCCTTTGATTCTCTAGGTTCTTCCAGATTAACAGACATTGGAATCCTGGAAATCATTCTTGGAGGATTGGCATTACAAGTGTTGATTATTCTGATGTTTATCCTTTATAAAAAAGGAAAAATGTAAGTTCCTCCACATCATCAACTGAATTTGTTTTTATCATTTCCATTTTTAATAAGCAAGGAAAATGTTGCTAACTTTTATGAGAGAATCAAAAATAACTAACAAATGTTCCTAAATTCTTGAGAGTAATAAATGTCTACTAAGTATTACTCCAGATTTGATTTAACAGAAATGAAACAACCTGAAAAATAAAAATAAAAATCAATCAGAACTTTAAATAAATTGATGTAAACATTAATAAAGAAAATTCAATAATAAAAAGAAACCACTTACCCCATGTGTTTCACTTTATCGTCAGCAGTTATAAAATAACCCATGCAGAAATTTGCAGTAAAATTTTAAAAATTTGTAAATTTACTGAATTTGAGTTTTATATTCCGGAATAAGTTATTTAGAAATATATATATATATATAATATATATATATATATATTATATATATATATATTGATATAACTGAAGAATCATGTAATCAATTATACCACAGCCAAATGTTGTTGTTTTTTCAACCGTATTAAGGTAGTTTAGTTGACTCTTAATAAAAATTAAATTTTGTGTAATTCCTTTCTTTTCTTAATAAAACTATTATAAATGATTTATATAAACTCATTAGTCATAATTTCCATTTGTTTCTATCTACTCAATAATGAAAATAGAGATACTTTTGTGATTTGATTAAAATGTTAATTTTTCTTTTTGTAGAAGTATTTTTGTTGATCATGTAAGAAGAAATCAAATTATTGTTAATCTTCATAAGAGATTTGCAAACCAAGACTCAGTACAAATGGAAGATCTTCCAAATACAACTTTGGACCAGGATGATGGAGCAGGTTTTCAAAATCCAATGTATGGAGTAAGAACTGTGAGTAAATCAACTCTTTATCATATTATCATTCTATCCTATTTATATAATTATTTTTTGTTAAATTTTAACACACTTTACTTCCATACTATTTTATTCAGTGCAATCAATTACACTTTCCTTCAGTATTTTTGAAAAGGTTAACCCTTGTGATGCCATCTGCAATTTCACAATGGTTTAATTCAAATCTTAGTTTATTATTTGTTTTTGTTTTTGTTTTACAACCAAATAATTTTTTTGATTTTGCTATTATAGTAAGAGAATATTTTTTTAAATTCATATCTCATTTAAATAATGTTCTGGTATTTAAAAAAAAAACTTGGATTCCAATTTTAATCTGTAAAAGAAAGAAAAGAAAACTACATAAGATTCTTTAATAACATTTAATTTAGTTATCATTGTCATTATTATTAAATGAGTAATTACACAATAATTATAGGTTAATTATATTGTTGAAACATTGAAATAATATAGAATTTGTTTTCAATCTAAATAAGATATTTACCTGATGTTGTTGATTTTAACCAGGCATCTGTCACACAGGTCACTGCAAAATAATAAATGTATTTATTGAGATATTTATCTAAAACTGGTAAAGAAATAGAAAAAATTCAGAAAAGAAAATCAAAGATATAACAATTTAAGGTTAAAGAATTTTTATAAATTTAAATGTGGAAATAGAAATACACTTCCACTTATCCAGATTAGGTTTCAGCTCATTATGTTCTTTAAAAATTCAGTTGGAACTTTAAAAAAAAAAAAAAAAAAGGTCTTATTCAACAAAACTCATCAATCGCAGTAACCTTAAATTGTATATATCATTCTAGAAAAAAGTGTAAAACATTTTTACTTACCTATTTTGTCATGTCTTTTTTTTTCTTTTTTTTTTTTTTTTAAATCAGCGACAAACAGGCAAATTGGATTACTTGACAAATGACAGTGAAATTGGAGAAGCAAGCAATGAACGATGTTTTGATAATCCCCTCTTTGGTTCAAATCAGGTAAATTGCTTTCTTTCCATTTCTACTACTTATTTATGTTCAGCGTTATCATACATATTCTAAAATATAACCTTTTATACACACAAATCACAAATCACAATCACTTGCATACATGTCCTTTAAGATATCAAATAATTTCTTCTTGATATACATAAAGAATATTTTAATTCTTAAAAATCCAGTAGAATTCTTGTTCTACATTGTGTTCAATAATATCTTATGCATGTTTGTCAATCATAATACAGAAGGATTTCATCATCAACTGTGGAATTACCAACTGTGGATAATTGAAATTTTCATTTAAATAACATTTGAGTGTACATATATTATGTGATTAAAGTGAACACAAGAAACGCTCCTTTTTTTTCCCCCCCGTTTTAAACAGTAACCACTTTTAATATTCATACAACAAATGATATGAGACATACCAGTTAGTAAATTATCACTCTCAAATATATAAAGGTTCACGGTGAATTTAACCATGAACCAACAAACTTCATTTTTCTTTGTCTCTCAAGATAGAAAAAAGAAAGATATTGAGGAAAATGAATGAGTAAATCCCCAGAATGAAAAAGAAAAAAGTTTACATAAAGTATATAAATTGATGTTTACAGTAGAATCTCACCCTGTGTGGAATTGACAACCAAGGTTTCATTTATTTAAAATTAACTGAATCAATAAAATTTATATGTTCATATCTGTTTAAATAAAACTACTTTACAAAATATATTTCAAGGGAGTGAAATATATTAGGGTGGGGTTGGGGGCAGACATAATATAAGTGTTTATTTATTTTGAAAATATAGATATTAATCAAATTTAAATGCCCCCCAAAACTATCAAAATTTGAGTTGTGAAACAATGAAGAGGAAAATTTAAATTAGAAAAATATTTTTTTCCATTGACTACTGAAATGTTTTTGTTTATTTTATTTTTTTTAAATAAGTCTTATATATTTTTAGTTGGAAATAGGATCCTGCTTCTCTTTTGTCATAAAAATGAAATTACAGTAAATAGTGAAGTATTTGGTCATGCTATTAAAATATCCATGATATAAATTTGATAATTGGCAGAACTTTTAAAAATCTAAATGTTTTTTTGTTTTTTGTTTTTTTTTAAATAGGGTTGATTTCCTGTGAAAACTTTTATATATACCTAGTATATATGGTTCCATATTATCTTTAGATTTCACTACACAGACAGAATCTTGAAAATTATCTAAATAAATGACAAATCCCTATTTTTTTTATTGGTTGTCATTTTGGTAATAACTTCTGAAAAATTATTTTCTGCAGAAATGTGTATTTGTAATTTTGTAAACTCTATTACATTTCAGTTTATAGTATAAGATTTTTTTAAATAATAATAGCCAGTAACATTAAGATATGTGGTCCCTAGTCAGCTAAACAAAATGAAAATATAAAATTCTCTTTATTTTTTCTCAGACTAGACAATTTCTTAGGATTCTAATATAATTTGTATAATTCTGTACTAACTTTTTATTCTTCTTATTTTTTAGGATAACTTATATGAAGATGCAAGTAAAATTTCCCCAGCTCTTACAATGAATCCTGTGTATGATCCAAATGAGTTACAGGACAGTACAATATGATGAATTGGTGAAGACAACATTATTAATGAAAAAATTCTAAATCAAAGGAATTTTTTTTTTTTTCCCTATTTTTTTCTTTCTTTCTTTTTTCTTTTTTTTCTCTTTTTTTCTTTTTTTCTCTTTTCTGTTTTTTTTTTCTTTTTCTTTTTCTTTTTTATCTCTTTTCTTTTTTTTTTCTTTTTCTTTTTTTTAAAATATTGATGCCTTATTTTTTTAGGCTAAATGTAGTTCCATTAAAAAGAATAAATTACACTGCTTACATCAGTTTTATGGTTTTGTTTTGTGGCCTTAAAAGGACACAGTGTAAAGATGATGATAATTTTTGTCTTGTCTTTGTATAGCATTTTCATTTTAAAGGATATAAAATTGTATCACTTCCTGGTATGGCATAAATCTTTTCACATAGCTGGTATTATGGTATCTTTTTTTTTTCTTCACAGGATTACTTTGCATCTGTTGATTTCCAAAGTAACTGCAATAGAAAGCAAACCAAAGTGTGAGCACACTTACCTTTTGCTTTCCCCTTTTTATAAATAGTTCTTTACTTGCCTCATAGCCAAACAATCTGAAAAGATAGATATCATTTTTAATCATTTTTGTTTTTTGTTTTTTCCATTCAAAGAACTTAACATGTATTGTTTAGTGAATATAGCTTGTCACAATAGATATTATTTAAAAAGAAAAAAAAGGTGATTCACATTTTAAATATTTTTGAAATTAACTATCTTGATAAGAGTTTGAAATTTTAAGGTAAGTGATAAACATGAAACAAAAAGAAAATTCATAACCTGTTTTAGAAAAGGGAGACATCACCTATTTTATAATAGCCATGTGAAAGTGAAAGTAAGCAAAACTGATATATTAATTAACAATGGTATTATAAAGAATTACATTGTTTTATTTCAAGTATGTCTGAAAGAAGATAAATTTAAACAGTAGAAATATAAAATAATCATCTCAAATATAAAATAATATTCTTTAAATAAATAAGATGTGATTAATATGCATTTCAAGTAATTATAATTTTAACCACAAATAGTTTACAATTAAAAAAAAAAAAAATTAAAAAATCGTCGGGGCGACCTAATGTCAGTATCAGCCAGACAGCGAAAGAGTCTGTCCCCTTTTCACTATCGCTAGACCAAGGAGATTATTTTAGCGTCTTAAGTGGAGTGCCACACCTACCATCAGCACCTCACTTTACCGCACAGATCCCTATGCTACTCATACGACTGAGCTATCTTTATTTTTTTTTTAACATCCTCTTTAGATGATTGGCTGCAATTAACATTTTATACATGAATTTGCAATTATTGATAATTGCATTAATTGAAATCTATAACTTTAACAACATTTTTTTTTGTAGAAACTTAATGATACAATAAAATATTTTTCAGATTATTAGCAATTTTATCATATTTTATGTCTTAAGTCTTTGTGTTATTTTTCATACAAAGGTTTTTAGGTTATTTCCTATAAGTCTAACATAAACAAAGGGGAACCACTCTTGACTGATTATTTATTTATTTTCCCATTAAACTAACCCTAACCCTGTCTTCTTTTTTCCTAGTAGATCAATAAATAAATAAATAATTTATCAGTCAAGAGTGGTTCCCCTTTGTTTATGTTGGGGTTATTGGAAATAACCGTTTTTTATTGGAAATAGACTAAACTTGATCATGTTTGATTGGTATTAAACTCTGCAAACAAAGTTACTAGTTTTGTAATAGTCAAATAAAATTAGTTACTGAAATAGATGAATCTAATTACCAACAATTAATAAATCGTCAGGGTGGCCTAAAGTTGGTATCAGCCAAACAGCGGGGGAGTCTATCCCCTTTTCACTAGCACTAGACCAAGGAGATTGTATTTGCATCTGAGGTGGAGCGCCACACCTAACACCAGCTCCTCATTTTACCACACAAATCCTTGTGCTATTCATACGCTGAGTTGGAGAGGACCAGTATCGAACCTGGAACCTTATGGTTCTTGGTCGAATGCTCTACCGACTGAGCTAAACTGACCAACAATTAATAAGTTCATATTAAATCAAATATATAATCTTAAACCCTAGAATTACTCACTATAGATTAAGGGTTAGCATGAAGATTATAAGATTAGTAAGTAATCTTCACTGGATCACCTACTTTAAATGGCCTTGTGTCAGACATAGCTAAAATTAGTAAACAAGGAGATAATATAAATATGAAAACTTGGGAAGATAAATGTGATTTTACTACGCCAAATCATTTGGTTTTTACATTGATAAAACTTACTATAATTGCAACCATAATTTGCATTTTCAATAAAAGATCGTTAAATTTAGAGAGAGAATAAAAGTTACTAAAAACATCAATTTAATATTAAGGTGTGAAATGTTAAATATTTCTTAAACGCGTTTCTTAATATACGACAGGATTATTCAAGTAGGAATTGACATTTCTACCTAAGATCAGAGTGTAGTATCTGTACGCTTTATGAAAAAAAGAAAGTGTTACATCATCACCCACGGATACATGTTAATTATCATATCGAAATACATATATTAAAAAAGAAAAATCTGGTTTATCTTAATTTAATTCAATTAAAATTTAAAAGCAAAAAAATATCTAATATAAAAAAACCCCAATAGAATTAAACGAAAACCTTAAAGAAAGGATTCACACAAAAAGGTTTTCAATTAATAACATTTATTTACTAGAAAGTATGAAAATCAACTTAAAAGTAAATGACATTTAATAATATTTATACCCACAAAATATCAGCCATTTTTAAATTTATTTCTATTCATTTTTTAAAAAGATAATAATCTAAACAAAAACCTTAAACCTTTTTATTGGCGCCAATAAAAACCAACAAACAACGAAGAAAAATTATTTTCGTTCGTTTCATTCCTTTCTTTCATTTTAAATCTGCAGTGATAACTTACGATTTTTCGTTTAGATAAAAATACAAAATAAATGTCAATTTCATTCAATAAAATGTTGGATTTGATGACAAACACCAACATCATCCAACAATATTTATACATTTTAAATATTTCTTTGCAGCAATTAATGAAGGTCACATTTTCAAAAGGCAAACTATACGCCATATAGTAGTAATCGACATTTTTACGTTTTGGTAGGTCATTATATGAAAAAAGGAAATGATGATTTCGCATTTTCATCTCTTTTGTGTTTAATGTGATATTTATCACCATTTTACGTTGTTTGTCTAAAAGAATCGGTTTGATATACGAAATAAATTTCGTTAATAAATCTTCGCTTAAAAACAAAACTTGGTGAAATTGAGAATGAAATAAACAATAGTTGTTCTTTTCCTCCCGTGATCGTCTCTTCAGACACACCCTGAAATTATGTGACCGCTTTATTATTCAAACGTAGTTTAACTCCTCATTTGTTAAATATACGAAAAGCAGTAGAATAAAACTATTATAAAAGCATCGAAGTTCTTTTCTGATAACTTTAAGAAACGAACGATACTTACTCAACACCGATAATTCATTGTAATATACCTGTCAACGAAAATCTGTGCTTTCCTGCCAGATCGCCATGTTGATTACAATGTGTTTATGAGGGAAAATGGTTTTCTAATTTTTACATCTAGATTATGACATAAATGTTTTCCAAACTTTTAGAATAATTAAGAAATTTACTTTATTGTTGTTTCACTAAATTTTTCATATTTCGTGTGTAAAGAAGTTAAAATTATCGAGGATTTATTTGATTTTCTGCGGAGTCTTTTTCCGGCAAAGGGAAGTAACCCTGCTTAACGCAAATACTGTTATGATTATTCTATCTACACAATTAAATTATGGAATAACCACATTTAGAGGATTTTGTATTCAAAACAATTTTTGTTTAATAGGTCAATATTTTGGCTTCATTAAATATAACCCTAACAAATTAGATTAAATTATTTAAAATAATGGCCTATTTTTCCATATCAAGTAATGAGAAAAATTATGGAATCACCTTGTAATTTTCATGTCCAAAACAAATACCAGCTCACATCTATATATGCAAATTACTGTGAAATTAAAAGAGGTTTCTTGTAGATTACAACAAGCTGTTTCTCTTGTTAATTGAAAGGAAGACTGATTTTGTGTAAAATTTCTTATAGACTTTTGCAGTGCGTGTTGTCTATTATAAGAAATTTAAAGCATTTTTTAAAATTTTTTTTTAATAATAAATGCACCAATGGTTAGCAGCCTTACATCTATGAGAAACGATGGAGCAGTGTCAAAGTGTTTTATCTTCATTTTTTTTATTAATATTTTTTTGTACTGCATAGCCTGGGCAGGTTCGCATGGAGGATAAGCTGTTGCTCATGCAGCATATCCCCCCTCTCCCCACTGCCACTGTGATCCAAAGGAAAGGTAAGGTACCAATGCAGTTTGGCAACAGTAGTGTCGCAGGAGTTGATGGGTAGCTACTAGATTTCAGCATCACACCACCTTTAGGGGCTTCAGCTCCTGATTTACTTTTGGGGTTTACTCCCCTGCACCAATAGATCTATACAAAAGACAAAGCTTTTACAGGAGAAATTTGTGCAAAGAATTCACAAAATTAATACAAAATTGAATCCAAATGATTTAAAGCCCAAAATATGAATATATCTGTTGGGTCAGTAAAATGGTAATTCCTATGTGTGGAGTTGAGAGAGGGAGAGACTTTCTGTGATTGGATATACCAATCACGTGATGAGCCCAGACATTTTGGTACAAATCACAGAAGACCCCCAAAACCAGCTCCAATGAGGCAGCAACTTAAAATCCTCTCCAAGAAATCATATGATACCAGATACCTTCACCAGCACACCAGTAAGTCCCTCAAACTCAACTTTATACACATGAAGGACTTTATATTGTTACGCATTGTTTTTATTTGTTCGTTAATAAATTGTTAGAATTAAACTAAGTTTTAATTCATTTATTTGTTGCTGTTAATCTTAGAATTAAATGCTATAACACAATATATGCTCAGGTACAAGAAATGTACAAAACATTTATGTGTGTAATACATTACATATTTAAAAATAAAATGAAACACCTATTCAGTATATATTTTTATAAAAGATGAGAATTTTTTACAAGAGACACACAGATTGTAAAATGTGGAAATTTTATTACTAGGTGCACAGATTTGTATACACTGGGACTATTTTTTATTAATAATGGTTTCATTTACCATCCAAAACATATTTAACAATTTTGCCTTGAACCTCAAAAATGGATTGTGTATTTAAAACTACCTTAGCTGGTTGACAACTCAACACACCTAGTTGAACAAATTAAAAGATCTGTGATCCTGTGTTTGTTTGCCATTAATAACTATTAAATTCATTTCAAATAATGCGCAAGCACAATTAGAATACATTTTATGATATTTTCGTGTTAAAAGATACAAGTTACAAAAAATGAGAATTTTATTACAAGAGACACACAGATTGTAAAATGTGAAAATTTTATTACTAGGTGCACAGGTTTGTATACACACTGGGACTATTTTTGTCCCAAATAGAGGAAAAATCAATTTAATCAACACCACTGTTTACCGTGCCATTATGATCTGACCTTTGAACTGGAGTTTATTAAAACCATTCTTATTAATAATGGTTACCCCATGTAACAGAGAACACGAGGTGAGTGGCAGAGATGGGGATTACCATATTTTCAAAAGAAGCGGGTTAGGCTTTGTTTGGCGTCTAGGACGTTGACCTAAGATTAAACTGTGTCCTTCTGAATATGAAAAGGCGACGCTTAGCGCTGAAGATTGAGCTATCTCAATTTTTCCATATGTTGAACCCAGATGTCCATATGAACGCATATAAATAAACCAGGAGAAATGGAGGAGGGTCAGAGCAAAACAGCGCATGTTACGAAAAGTAAAAGTTGACTTTTTGTGCCGCCTCAACATTTAAATTTAAATTTTATTTAGTTATTTCCTTTAAGTCTAACATGATCAAAGGGGAACAACTCTTGACTGATAAATTATTTATTTATTTTCCCATTAAACTAACCCTAACCCCTGTCTTCTTTTTTCTAGTAGATCAATAAATAAATAATTTATCAGTCAAGAGTGGTTCCCCTTTGATCATGTTATAGGAAATAACCTTTTATTTTTCTCACACCCAGAAGACATACTTTCATTTACCATCCCAAACAAATTTAACAACTTTGCCATAAACCTCGAATTTGAACCTCCAAAAAACCCTGTGTATTTAAAACTACTTTAGCTGGTTGACAACTCAACAGTCCTACCGCCCTGTCAGCTGGGGCGTTAAAATGCACCTCTGCAGATCCCCCCAAATGAGGCCACCTGTTGGCCGTGGGTGTCGATCCGTGATGCTTAAGGACGGAGTCTTGGTGGATAAGCAGTCCATGACCTGCAATACTCCACTAAGACCCTTACTTAGGCTAGACGGTCAATCAATCAGCTGGTCATGTCAAGCCCTAGCACCTATATGATTACCCCAAGCCTATTGCCTTATGGCAAGCCCCAACCCTTTTTATCATATGGGTGCTAGAAGGCAGTGGCTGAGCGACTACATGTCCCGGGAAAGACATTAAACTTTATCTGATGGTGAGGTTCCAGTTCTGGAGGTTTGGGGAATGTGGAGTACCCTTTCATAACCATTGTTCCCTGGTCCACTCTGACCCTATTAGGGTCCCATCTACGGGTTAAATAGAAAAATGTATTCATAAAAAAAATTGTGTATCCATTAAGAATGAATTTATTTCAAAATTTAATCGGCATTAAATGACCCACTGAGGTTGATGTGCCACAAAACAAAACAAATCAACAGTCCTAGTTGAACAAATTAAAAGTAACACTGTGACACTGTGTTTCTTTGCTATTAATTTGAGATTTGGGACCATATGACCTTTAGGCACCCCTTTTGCGATCTCGATTTATAAGGACATTTTTCATTTACATGGTCAAAATCTGGTTGTTTGTTAACAGACGATTTTTAGAGTTTTTTTTTTTAAATTATAAAACTAACCCCTAACCCCTAACAAACAACTGGATTTTGACGGCTAAATGAAAAATATGTCCTTATGAATTGAGATCGCAAAAGGGATGCTTAAAGGTCATATGGTCCAAGATTTGTTCTCAAATCTAATAGGATTTTCCCACCTAAACTCAAGGATAGTTTGCCCCTTCATCACAACAATTTCTTAATTTATCAATATAAATACAAATGCAATATTCGCTATATTACCCAGAGGCTTGAAAATAGAATCAACTAACATATACCTTTAGCCATTCGTTCACATATTCAAAAAAAGATCTTGACACAAAACACTGACTCTGCCATTGCTCAACATCAATATAAATACAAATGCAATATTCGGAGGCTTGATCAACAACATGTATTTAGCCATTCGTTCACATATTCAAAAAAGATCTTGACTCAAAACACTGACTCTGCCATTGCTCAATATCTATTGGCTAACCCAGATTGTTCCAAGTCATTTAAAAACATTCAGTTCACCATCTTAACTTGTGTGTGTTCAGAATTTCAGTTCTGCCTCCTGGAGACAATATATATAACATCATTCAAACCAGAAGGAATCCATCTACCATCAACAACTCTGTGGCAGTTCCGGCATGAGAATTTTATTACTAGTCACACAGATTGCAAAAGATATGTTTATTTTTCTGCCTGGGTTCAGACCAGGACAAGTGTGCATTTTATACCCATCTTTAATGAAATATGGTCAGGGTTAGTCTACAACTAAGGGAGTTAACTTTCCTTACTGGAGAGTTCCTTAAAAGGGAGGTTACTAGGTGATATAACCCTTTCTTTATTGAAGATTAGTTGGTTAGTAGTTAATCATAATATATGAGGTTTATAGACTTCAGTTCAGCCTGTGTGACTATGTCATACTTGAAAGAAATATTTTGTTTTGTGAATGTTTCATAGATCTAATCTCCATGGTGTTCTGGTGGGCTGGTTGGCTGGTTGGATTTTATGGCATGCCAACCCTTCTTGGCTTATTTAAGACATTCTTGTTGGATATTCATTTTTTTTTCAAACACAATTTTTCTTAAACACATCTTTTAATACTAATTTTTTAAATCTAATTAATCCATAGATGGGACACTACCAGGTACTACACTGTTTTTTGCTGAGGTGGAGCGCCACACCTACTGTCAGCTCACCACTTTACCGCACAGATCAGATTACCTAATCTATGCTACTCACGTGCTGAGTTAGTGGGAACTGGTATCAAATCAGGAACTTTGCGATTCCTAGGTGGGTGTTCCACCGACTGAGCTAAATGAGTTCCTTTTTGCATACTTCCACTATGCTCTCTGCAAATCTATTGGACCATATGACCTTTAGGCACCCCTTTTCGATCTCGTTTCATAAGGACATTTTTTTCATTTACACCATCAAAATCCGGTTGTTTGTTAGGGTTAGGGGTTAGTTTTATAATTTAAAAAAAAAAAATTCTAAAAATCATCTTTTAACAACCGGATTGTGACGGTGTAAATGAAAAAAATGTCCTTATGAATCGAGATCGCAAAAGGGGTGCCTAAAGGTCATATGGTCCAATCTATTTGATGATGTAGAGATATGTTTGAGATTATATCTTTGGGAGCTGGAAAACTCATCCCTTGTATATTGGGGTCTGTTGTTGCTGTAGACCAGGGTTTCTCAAAGTGGTCTACATAAACCCCCTGGGATCTATACAACAACTCAGGGGGTCTGTAAGTATTCGGGTAGTCTACAAGGGATCTATGGAAACTACTAAGCCTTCTTAGTAATTAGAAGAAATTAATTCCACAAGAATTCTGAAGAACATGCTCGTGTTGATATATTTTCAAAAGTTTAAGCCCAATATTCATGAACTTATCAAATGTCATGAGCCTCACCCATCACATTAGGAACTGTGTTCCCTTGGTAAGTTATTAAGTTAGTATTGAATATTTGCAGCTCTTTTTTTTACATGTTATGCTTACTTAACTGTTTATTTTATGGTTATTTTACTATTAATAGTTTTACATAAACGTTTGTGCAGAATTCATTAATTACATAATTAATTGCAACAAAACAACTGCAAGGTGGACTGGGGTATAAGAGAACACCTGCTGTAGACTATTTCTGGTACACCTCTTTCTTTAAACACTAACTTCAGTTGGTTTATTACAGCTGTAAATGTGGTGGTGATGTTGTGTATCCACACACGCACTTCACCAGACAAGCCAGGGCTTGCCTGATGGGGGTGACAATTTAGTCTCCAACAACCACAACCATCCACACCAATACTTGCTACTCACAGAAATCCCCAAAGCATCCTGGTGCTAGGGTGCAAGCGCTGAAGCTTCTGGGGAGGCTTGCCTCTTATGAAGGGACTCAATACTATACCTGAGACAGCACCCTGTAGCAGCTCGGCAGTTCAGTCATTTACTCTTTTCCCTGCCACTAGACCAACTGTTGGGCTGCCAAGTCTGTGCACCCTCTTTCCATTTAAAATATTTCATGCACAAATTTCCCTCCATGTCAAGGGAGGTCATCATTGTCTGCGATTTACTTCTATAAGTGATATTTTAAAAGATTTTTATAACAGATTCTAATATTAATTCTATATTTCTGTATTTCCTATGTATTTTACAAATATAATGCATAAACTTCTATGTATTTGTACAAAATTTAAATCTAAGATTTTTTTGTAAAAATGTGGTGGAATGGAGGTGTCTTCAAAATGATAAACTGATCACCTATGACGAGGTATTCGTAGCCTTTTATAGCAAAGAGGTCAGTACTTACATATTGCCTGAAGTAGGATAGGGGTCTCATGTTGTAGTAGCATCTCCATTTGAATTCTTAGATAGTATCTTGGGTATAATATTGATATTAGATTTTACCCTAAAGACACCAGCTCTTGTATGATTGATATAATAAAGTTTAGTATTAGATCTTCCATCTTGTGGTTATAAGATTAAGTGGAGTATTAGTTCAAAGCTAACACCTATATCCTTATAATCCATTAGACTATCAAAATGAAAACCTAACACTGAACATCTCAGTAAGGAAAAGACAAAGTAAATTTACAAAAGATATTAACATTTAATTGTTAAATCGAACTTAATGGACCTAAATTCCACCATCGTATGTCACTCCGCTGAAAGAAAAAAAAAATCAGGGAATTAATCGAATTTAATGAAATTTTCAGTGTTGATATATTAATGAATAAAAGATATAATTCTCCAGTTATTTTATTTAAAAACTTTTTAATTTTTTCAGGTCAGTTAACTTTGAACCACATATTTTTGAGACGTAACACAGAATCTCAAAGATATGTGGTTGGTTCAAAGTTAACTGACCAGAAAAAATTTAAAAGTTTTAATAAAATAACTGGTGCATTATATCTTGTATTCCTTAATATATTAACACTGAAAATTTCATTAAATTCAGTTAATTCTCTGATTTTTGGAGTTTTTTTCTTTCTTTCAGTGGGGTGATATACAATGGTGGAATTTAGGTCCATTAAGTTTGATTTCAACCATTTAATTATATATATTTACCAACCCCTCCGCACGAGCAGGATGCGACACAAGGTCAATTTCTTAAGCGGAGTTCAACAGGTTTGAATTCAGAGTTTTCCTTCTCCTAGACTGGTTACCTAACCAAGGTTAAAGAGCCCAGTCTGCCCTACTATTTACCCATAGCAGGTGGGAGAGAAGGATTCATACCTTTCCCAGGGGTATTAACGCTAAGTGAAATGCAATTACCAGGTCCAGGATTTGAACTCGGAGCTACGAGTCCATTTCCCATTACTTTAACCATTACACCACGCGCTTCCATTTAATTATATGTACATAAAAAGACAAAACACGTTACAAGTCCCAAACCACCAAAAGGGTGCAATGATGTTCCAAGGAACACAACAAAGAGTAATAAGAAAAGGGTTGAATGCACTTACATGTTAAGTATCTGGCCGCCATCCTTGGCCAGTTGTAAAGAACTTAAAGTAAATAAGTAAGTAAGTCCCAAGTTATAGAATCCTTTGGTAAGTCATATAGAATCCTTTGGTAAGTCAATAAGTCCTGTGGTATAGAATCCTTTGGTAAGTCAATAAGTCCTGTGATATAGAATCCTTTTGGTCCATCGTCCAAGAAGATCCAAGTAGTAATGAGCTAAGATTAGAATCAGCCAGTATAAATAATAATATCAGCAGCAGAGCACTGCCAGTGATTGGACAATAGGTTGGTCACATGTTTATCGCTGAGTCTATAAATACAAGTAGGCATTTACCACACGCTTTATATACTAAAACGCCAACAGTTTTCCTTTGGTTGATTTGCTTAGTGAACAGAGCAAGGACAGTACTTATTTGCTCAAGGAGCAAGGAATAAGAAAAACGCACATCTTCAAATCACTAAGAGGAAGGGCTAACGGCTTGAATTGTCACATTAACAATGGGAAACCCTGCCTACAATCCCAAAAGGGAGACAATTATATTTTGTATTTCTACAAGTATCTCCTCCCTGGACAGGTCCATGACCTGCACGAGGCCATTACCAAAAGTGCAATGGTAAGTGATACAAGCTATTGCTTAAAAAATCACAATCAACAGAAAACCAATAAAATAGGGACTACACAAATTGTGTGTTGTATATTATGACACGTGATCATAAAAAAAGGTTAATAAGAGTTTTATAATTTGCTTGAAGTATTGTGTTTATATTGCTTTGGTGGTTGGTTTTGAAGGCTTCCCACAATTCAAGTGTAAAGAAAAAATGAGGTAACTATAATGTTGTTCTTTTACCTTTGATTTATTTTCTTAATATTTCAGGATGAAAAAATTCCTTGATCAGAAGATTTCTAAAAGCAGGGAGGCCTGAAAGGGAGATGTTGACTGTTCATAGAATCTGACCATTAAAGTTATTTTACTGATAATGAAAGAAAAAAAAAGTTCTTTCTGAATGGAAAAATTTATTTAGCAAAAGTGCTGCTTAAAGTTCAAACCTGAAATAAAACAATACAAGCAATTTATTTTAACAAATGTTCAGGCCATCTAACATAAAGGCCAGACCTAGTCACTGTCTTTTTTATAACATTTGGTGCTCGTACTTATGATGGAGGAGTCATCGGAGTGTCCATACTAAGCTATGTAATATCCAAAGAAGCAGGTTTCAACCTATCCACAGTAGGGTAGGCTGATTTTCAATTTTTTTTTGAATATCAAAAAGGTTCACCCAAGGAAATTTGGGTATTGGTATAAGTACTGATACCAAAAAGTAGATTTCTAACTTGTATCAATTTTTTAGCATTTAGTTTTAAAAATCGTCTAATATGAACACTCCCAAAATCCTTGTTTATAATACACTTAGAAATAAAATTGCTTATTCTTATTATTTCAATACAGAAAAGATTATCAATTTATTCTATTCAAATAAAATTAATAAGATATATCAAAAATAGCATTTGAATTGAAATTATAACCCCACCCCAACAGGTCAGATAATCTCCATTTCCCTTGCTGACTGCTACACCTACATAGAGTTCAAAGTCATCATACACTGGAATACATGCTGTAAAGAACAAACCAATTTGTAGTTTCTAATTTTATGTTAAGGGTCCACAAAAAAAATAATATTAATATGATTATTACTCTGGAATTCTTCTCATAAAAATAGTTTATAGTTTTTATTCATACAAACAAGAATTTGTACCATCAAGGCATAAGTATTTAAGTTTTAATGTAATGAAATATATATATTTATAGTTTGAAATAAATTTTTGCGTTTATTCTTTTTATGAATAACTAGCAAATATATGCACCCTCCATGTGCAAGTATTCAAGTTTTAATGTAATAAGATATTACATTAAATTAGAAAAACCAATGAAATTAAATAAGAATGCATATAAAAAGATTACACTTATTTTGATTATATTTTAATTGATTTCTATATAAAATCATTCATAGGATTGATTTTAATACGATGGAAAATAAAAAAAACAATATCAGAGATCAATAATACCAAGTAATTATTTATTAAACTTGGTTTTGTTAAAACCAGTATGCAAATTAACTACACTATATATCATGTAAACCTTTATTTCTCAGTGATACATTCAGGATTTGAAACACACAGATAACATGGGTTGTTTTGAGGCAAATCTAACTCAGGTTTTTGTAGAGACATCGTTAATGATTAAAATTTATTCTATGTATTAATGATTCTGAATACTTAGGCAATTCCTGATAGTATTGTGATGTAAGTAGTAATATAGTTTCTGTTACTGACAGAGAGACCTGATTCAGGATCTCTGGTTCAAATTACAAACTTGGTTCAGGATCCCTGGTTTAGATTGCAAACCTTATGCTAGGATCCAAGGTTTAGATTGCAAACCTGCTGCAGGATCTCTGATTTTATATTACAAACCTGCTGCAGGATCTCTGGTTTGAATTTGCAAACTTGGTTCAGGATCCTGGTTTAGATTTCAAACTTGGTGCTTGAATCCCTGGTTTAGATTGCAAAGCTAGTGCAGGATCTCTGGTTTTAGATTGCAAACCTGTTTCAGGATTAATGGTTTAGAGTACAAACCAGGTTCAGGATCCCTGATTTTAGATTGCAAACCTGGTTCAGGATACCTGGTTTCGATTAAAAACCTGGTGCAAGGATCCCTGGTTTAGATTACAAACCTGATCTCTGGTTTGAATTTACAAGCCTGGTTTAGTTTGCAAACCTGGTTTAGAATCCCAGGTTTAGATTGCAAACTTGGTTTAGATTGCAAACCTGGTACAGGATCTCTGGTTTAGAATACAAACCTTGTTGCAGGATCTCTGGTTTGAGTTTACAAACCTGGTTCAGGATCTCAGAATACAAACCAGATAGTAGATTAAAATCCAATGTGCTGGGTCCAAAAATTTAGATGAAATTAAAAAGTTTATTGTAACTTAAGAGTCAATTTAAAATCTGATGATTATATCTATGATTGAAATAGAATACAGAGAGTAATTATCAAACACGTTAACAAATACCCTGTCAAAAACCTAAAATCCACAAAAATGTAACATTTTTTATCACAATAAAATTTGCAATAAAAAAATCTTCTATGCACATGATGATACATTCACAAATTCAAAATTTAATTAAGATGCATCTATAATGAAAATTCTCTTTAGTGAACACATTGTATGGATACACAGAACATTGTTTTCTCTTGGATTGTAGGCATGGCTTCTCACGTCACATGTCCATTACTCAAGTGAGAATTCAACCCCTTGAACCTTTCTCTTTTAGCTACCTTACTTGGAATGGATAAGACCTATCCGGTTTTTGGTCCTCACTCATTGAGGGAATGTAGGATATTTTAGCTCAGCTTTGTCCTTAGAACAGCATAAAAACAATTAATCTCAAACTTTGACATAGCAATTATTCCACCCCATAGAATAATTATGGAAGACCAGAAAGCCTTCATTAATCTTTTTTTTAAATTACATTCTATTATGTTCATGGAACTTATTGTGCATTTAATTTGTCCTTTCTTTTTTTTACAGCATCTTAACCCTTGCTGGGTTATTTTATGCCAAAGATGTTTTGTTTTATTCATTCTTGATGGGTATTGAAAATTATTTTCTTTAACTCAATTGTTTTTAAACTCATTTTTGTTAACTAATTTTCTTCTATTCAACCTATAGATGGGACCCCAACAGGTACTACCAGGATGGACTTGGAAGTAATGACTATAAACTATAAAGAGGTACTCCATTCTCCCCAGATCTCCAGAATTGGAACTTCACCATTAGATGCAGTTTAACCCAGGACACTAAGATCCTCAGTCACCACCTTCTAACATATATATGATAAAAAGGCTTAGGGTTTACTATAAGAGCAGTAGGGTCAGGGCAATCATATAGGTGCTAGGGATTGACGTGACCAGCTGTTTGACCAAAGGAAGCCTCTCCATCCACCCGTCTAGCCTAAGTAAGGGCCAAAATGGAATGTTGCAAGTCTTGGACTGCTCAGCCACCAGGATTTAAGCATCATGGGTCGCTACCAGCAGTTGGCCCCATTAGGGGGGGAGGGGTTTCTTACCTCTCTACAGAGGTGCAGATGGCATATTCTACAACTTCAGCCAACAGGGCGGTTTAATTTGTCTGGGACATGTATATCCTGTTTATATTATTCTTTTTTTCTTCTTTTCTTTTCGAAGTCCGCCACAGACAACGATAACGTCACTCCATAGCTTCATTTGTGGACCCTATAGGGCTCATTAGTCCAATTCCGGACTTGCAGATTCAGTCACACACATTGCAGGGGAAATTCCCACCTAAATTTGGTTGTTCATGATGACGAAGACATCACTGCTCTGCAGTCCTGTTTATCTCATTATTGAGCTGCTTAGCTCCTGTGCGACAGGCGTCTCGTCAACCCTGTCTGTGATCTTCCATGCTTGAAGGTGTGATGTTACATTTCTTCAGTGTTGTCTTAATATGTTGAATTAAGATTATCATAAAAGCTGGAGGGAAGGAACTAAGTATTAATTTTAATCTTTTTGTCAATGAATTCCATAATTTTTTCTTTAATATTGGGTTAATTCATATTTTCCTCTGCATGGCTTATAAAAAAAAATGATGCTCTTAATTCAAATAATTTAATCTAGTTTATTTAAGGAATATCTTATGAAGTTGGAATCTTTAGCTATTAAATAAAAAAGAGGTTGTACAATGATATGTGTTTAATTCATTCATCTATACTTTGAAAACATTAGTTATGTCAACCAGCATTATTCATTATCTACCATGAGATATAACACAATGATATTAATTTACTTTATGTGTCTATAACATTGTTAATATGAGTGTAACATTAATCTAATAGTAATACTCTTGTTCCTTAATTGTATGACCATTATCATCTTGAAACACCCTCTGGTTAAAAATGAGACTGTTCAAATCATCCAAGATGAAATGCAGAAATATAAATCCTGATTATCTGGTGTTGCTTTTCTACCAAATTCTTATTTCTTATGGGTGTTATCACCTCAGCTAAATAATTGACCATTCTGTTTTTAATATAAAGAAAGAAAAGGAAGGAAAAGGACATGCTACACAGAAAAAATATAAGAAAGAAAGAAAAAAAGAAAGAAAGAGAAAAGGAGAAAGATAGAGAGAGGAAGTGAGTGTGCAAAAGTGATAAATCTAATTTGTTTCAATCAAACATAATGAAAAGATGAAAAGAAAGAAAGAAAAAAAAAAGAGTTAAATGAAGATTATTATAGTTTTTACATATTGAAGTATTTGCAATAGCTCTTGAGTAAACATATCAAACATTATAATAATTAAATGATCATACCATGGTATATTCACAGGCAGTGCTTGTGAATAATTGATACATCCCATAATTACTTCCTTTCTGGAGAACTGGGATTGTCTCCCTTTTTGGTAACTCTTTTGTAGAAGTGTAAAAAGAACTGCTAGAGTGTCCATGCAGGCAATATGATTGTCCTGTAAGTTAGTTCATTAAAGCTATCTTAGTAGTATTGACCATTGCACTTTTTGTATTAACTTTAGTTATTTTCTTGGCTCTGTTAAAAAACAAACTATCTTGAAAAATGTTTTTTTACATTGTGCACCATAAAGGAGGCAGCAATAAAATCTGTTAAACTCTATTGAATAATTAAAAGTGCTAACCCCCACTAAGAGCAAAAATCTCTCTTTATTCTCAACTTTATATACTTGTAAAATCCATTCTGCTATGAGCACTTATTGTAACCATTTAAATTTGTTAATCTTGTAATGTCACACCTTCTTATAATGGAGATTATGTAACTATCTGTCTGTAACCGAAACTATGTCACCACTTACATCTCGATTTCTTTAGTTATTTAAGTTATATTCTCAACAATTATGAAATAGTCATTATTTAATCTTAATTAGCATTAGCATTCCTATTGTAATATCAGTCCATAATGATAGTCCATAATGACAGTCCATAATGATATTGATGCTTCTGTTTAAGATTGTTTTCATTACAATGAGTCACGTCAGTCAAAGGAAGTAAATCTATTATATATATCTACCAACCCCTCCGCACGAGCAGGATGTGACACAAGGTCATTTTCTTAAGCGGAGTTTAACAGTTTTGAATTCAGAGTTTTCCTTCTTCTAGACCGGTTACCTAACCAAGGTTAAAGTGCCCAATCTGCCCTACTATTTACCCATAGCTGGAGGGAGAGTAGGATTCATACCTTTCCCAAGGGTATTAGCGCTAAGTGAAATGCAATTACCACGTCCAGGATTTGAACTCGGGACGACGAGTCCATTTCCTATGACTTTAACCATTACACCACGTGCTTCCTAGTAAATCTGTTATAGAAGGAGGCATGACTTGTGAGGAAAATCTTTTCTTTCGCAAATTATTTTCTTTCATGTACTGTGAGGTGACATTCTGAGCAAAAATCAAACTATCTTTTTTGGTAAAAATAATGTACAATATATGTGAAATAATAATAGAAAAACATTTTGTCATAGATGCAGTGCCACATTGGGATATTGATCTTGCTATGAAAAAATCAGAAATCATCCAATAACTTAAAATTGGTTCACTTTAAGACTGGCATTTTTGGATTCCTTGATCAAAAATGCTTTTATAAACCAATTTTTAGTAGTAGGGAAGCTCTAGAACTCTTTTTACAGACAAAAATAGATTTCAAAAAGTCGCCATTTTTCATGAACCCCAGCAAATATGGAGAGCTAAAAACCGACATAACTCTACCAATTTTTGTAATTGAAAGCTCAAATTTTGGGGAATGTCTAACTTTAACATAATCCATGCCTGGACAAAATTTCAGAAAAATTGAAGGGGGTGGGTGACATGGCCTGGATGATTAGATATGGAATTACCCAGGAAGAAGAATCACAACACAAACCATGACCAGACCTTCAGCTGCAGCCCCTGCAACTGTGCCTGTCGGTCCTGCATGGTTATTATCAGCCACAAACATGCCTGCAGTCCCTCAATCATTGATGAAGCTAAGCCATGAATAAATCAAGGAATAATAAAATGTTATTATATATATATATATATATATATATATATATATATATAAGTTTAAAATGGAAGCGAATCCAACAGTATGTTGAAAGGAAAAGTAAACAAAGGAAAGAAAATGCTGAATGGATAGAATAGACTTATTTTACTAACACGTGTTTTGGCCAGGAGTTTGTTCATGTACACATGTATTCTATTTATTATTATTTTTAAAATAAAATAATAATAATAGAAAACTACAAAATCTTTAAGTATACAAAGAATAACAGTCTTCATCTGAGTAAAATGTTTAGTGTTTGAAATTAAAGCGGTCAAAATACGGAGAATTTTTAAGTGTTCGAAAAAAAATTTTTTTAAATTGGTTGAGAAACGCTCTACAGCAATAGAGAATAGTGATGTTGACATCATCATCATCTGTGACGGACTTCAAATATATTTGGAATAAAGTTAGGTAGAATTTTAATTTTTAATGTTTGGGGGGAAATTTAATATAAAATATAATATCTATTATTATACTAAAGCTGAGTTTATCAACCTTCGCCAGCTAAAGGATTTTTTTCTATTTATGTTATGGACACAATATTTATACTTAGATATTCCTTGGTTTTAGCACTACCCAGTGTTTGAAAAAAAATTCAGTTTAATTGGTTTTAATTAGGCATAATTAGCAATTAAGTCAACAACCGACCAATCCCTGTCTAAATTAGACCTGACTCTCTTCCACTCTCCCTCTATATAGAGTTACCGTGAGTGGGAGAGTTAATGTGAGTAGTCGAATTAACCGGAGTGGGAGGGCCCACTGCCTGTAAAAATAAGCAGGCAAACACCCTCCCAGCACCTCCTAACTCTAGGTAGATTCGCCCCTCCCTTTGTCCAGACCACAGAGAAATTTTGGTTTGTTTTAATAAAACAAAACAAAAGTATCTTTTTATGGCATGATTTCAATTTTAGTTGAGAGTAAATTTTACGAAATTGAAATCATGCTTTAAAATAGATTTTTTAAATTACTTTAATTATTAATTCATAGAATATTAAACTTACTTTAAAAAATATTTCATGTTGGGTAAAAAAAAATAGTTATATATTTAAATATTATGGAATTCAAATGAGCAAACATTGACTACCCCCACTGTTTAAGTGAAAGTTTTCTTTGGGCTTAAAAGTTTGTTTTAGTTAAAAGTAAAACAAACTAGACTGACTTCTGATTTAGGTCGGTAAACGGAAAGTTTTTTGCTGGTACCAAATGACAGTTTAACTGCAGTCTATGAATTAACATTTGCGAATTTGGTTACGGTTTTAGGGGATTAAGGTTGTTTTTAATTACGTATTGCTTAAAAAAATAAACAACAAAAAACACAAATTACTATACATTTAATGTTGAAAAATATTTTTTAAACTAAGTTTAATTGAAATTATACATTGCTATATTAACACAAACAACTGTCTCAATAATAGGTTCAATAATTAATTTCAATGGTTAATTAAATGTATAGTAATTTGGGTTTTTTGTTGTTTATTTTTTAAAGCAATACGTAATTAAAAACAACCTTAATCCCCTAAAACCGTAACCCAATTTGCAAAATGTTAATTCATAGAATGTAGGACTGACTTCTGACTTAGGTTGGAAAATTAAAACGGAAAATTTTTTGCTGGTACCCAATGACAGTTTAACTACAGTCTATGAATTAACATTTTGTGAATTGGGTTACGGTTTTAGGTTTTAGGTTGTTTTTAATTACGTATGGCTTTAAAAAAATAAACTCTGATTTATGCAGAAAATAGTATCAATCAAATATATACCACTCCGATATTACAGTCTGAATAATACAAATAATTGTAATCTTTGCGGAGTTCCGTCATGGCCTCTTGCCTCAAAACATGCTTGCCAGTGACTGCTGAAAAAAAAAAAAAAAAAAAACACCAGCTACGATTGAAGTCTGTAGCGGAAGCGGCGTGAAAAACAAAAACAACTAGAGTTTAGGGTTTAGGATTTGGGGTTGGGGTTTAGGTTTAGTTTAATGGAAAATAAATAAATAATTTGGGCTCTGTTTTTTCTGAGTCACCCTGTATACAAGGTGACCCAGAAAAAACAGAACTTTGTAATAAAACAGTTAATTTTAACTAGGGGGGTTTAGGGTTAGGGTTGGGTTTTCAGTGGAAAATGCCCTAAGTTGGTTCTTTTTTGATACCGCTTCGGATGCAGGAAGCCAGGACGGAACTCCGCAAAGATTACCATTATTTGTATTATTCAGACTATTGTCCTCATCTTCATTGTTATCTGTACAAAGTTTCGGCTGATGTGCCCTCCGGCCTTCTTCAGGTATTTCTTGTCGGACTCGGGAATCTTTTTGTAATTGGGAGCCATCACGGAACTTTGAACCCAACCTTTATTAGGTCCATGGGTGTATCCTGTTCTCATTCCACTAACCATAGCTGGGGTACAGGTGTTAAGCTGTGTTAATTATTATTCTATGTTACTGCTGTCCCTGACCAGGATTGAACCTGCAGTCTAGAGATAACTGGCATTTAGAACTGTCTTAATCTAACTCCTTTATCTACTAGGATATGTGTTCAATTGGACAATCCAGTGTGAATTTTTTCAATTGCAAAAGTTACAATTTATTTTGTAAAAACGGATTTTAAGTAGCCTCTTGGCAGGCATCTTGATCAAAATGGACGAAAAAAACGTTTTAAATATATCAAAAATAAATTATATGTGTAATATTATTTTGCTTTTTTATTGATGCTCATTATGTTACTACTTTTCGACTTAGACAAAAATTTGACCTTAAATAATCAATTTAATAAATTTTAGTTCGTTTTTAAGAATGAAAAGCAGATGATATTTTGGCAGATCCTACTCTTTTCCCTAATCATCTAGAGAGAGCTTAATGGGTGACCCAACGGGTCAAGTTTTGTCTAGTATATATATATATATATATATATATAGTAAAAGTAAAGTCGTCGGGGTGGCCTAATGTCAGTATCAGCCAGACAGCGAAGGAGTCTATCCCTTTTTCAATAGTGCCAGACCAAGCATCTGAGGTGGAGTGCCACACCTACCATCAGCTCCTCACTTTACCGCACAGATCCCTGTGCTACTCATTCGCTGAGTTGGTGAGGGCCAGTATCGAACTAAGAACCGAACACTCTACCAACTGTATTATATCATTGTAATAAACAGTGTTAGTATGAGTTGTGTATGGTGGCAAGGAAAAAACAAACACAGATTTTAAGTTTAGTTATGTATTAGCAAAACACAAAAGGTTATAAGGTTGAAAATGGTTTAAGAAGAATGGCCGATATTTGGTGATAGTCTGTTGTGGTGTGAGTAGCAATGTCTGCAGAGCTTGGTGTTCAGCGGTCGAGTCAGTTGTAATGGAGGTGGTGATGTATGCAGAAGTCCCAGTGATAGTGGTCAGAAGTTGGTTAATGTGGGCAGAAAATCCAATGTTTTAGTAGTCGCAGCCGATAGCGGGTTGGTAGTCGGGTTTCTGATGATGGTCGGCGTCAGTTTGGTAAATTGATGATATAGCGTTTAGCAGTTGTTCGCCCCCTTAAGACTGCCAGTTAGTCAGGGTCATGAGGTTAAGAGTAGTTGAGAGATATAGGTCGGCTGACTTGCGGTGTTGGTAGTCGGGTTTCTGATGATGTATAACCGTCGGTCACTACTGAGCTAAAGGGCTCATGGAATTTCCGAAATTGGCTGTCAAGATTGGATTTTCTGCATCAACCATGGATTGCAGGGTCTCTATATTTGCTGAAGGTCTAGCCGAATGCCCACGTTGTGTTCAGATCTCAAACAACTAGAAATCTGCTATAGAAACTGATTTGCAAGGTTAACGGCAGCCTAGTGGTCACATAAAAAAACAACGACTCTTTTTCTTTTTTAAAAAACTCAACAACATTTATATTCAAACAAAAGAATACAAACAATTAGTTCTCAAGGCTGTGGGAGTGATGGACCTCTAATTAATAACTTCTGGTCGGAATACAACCAGAGCTCTGCAAAGATATTGTTCAAAACAGTTCATAAAGTTGGCTAAGTTTTTCGATAGTCTCAGCTGAAATCAGTTTCTGTCGGCCCTCAGTATTTGCGTTAATCTTCTCTACTAGCCCAGTCAGCTAATCTCCGAGCACGCTTGGCTTCGTCTTGTCATCATCTGATTTTTCATCAAAAACGCCTCAGTTAAATAATATCTCAACCGGACATTCTGATTTCCGGAGATATCAGAAATTTTCTCTGGACCTCCCACTTTATCAAGGGTGCCGCCCTCCTTTAGTTCCAACCAGCCAATCGAATTCACTTCCGCTAAATCAACAGAGGCTCGGTTCTTCCAGTGTTCTCAAGTGTTTTCCAACAAAATGTGGGGTCTTAAATACATATAGGTTTAATTTGTTTCTATAAGATTTTCAACAAAGAGTTTATCTCTTTTCTCAAGTGGAAAAGGAAAACAATAAAAAGATTTTCTTTGAGGGCCCAAAATAATCATGGTCAACCAACTTCCTGATTATCTTTTCTCCGTATGACTTCAGTCTGGTCACATCAAAAGGCTGTCTCCAACAAGTGGACTTGCTTCTGCGAGGTCTTCTGACCCACTTGAGATCTTACTTTCGATACAGACATTTCAAACACATTGTGTGGCCTTATCATTGCTACCATCTGTTTTGATCTTACTCTGACTCAAGCTTTAAATTTCGGGTTTTTTTTCTCTTTTCTTTCTTTTTCTAATTTCAAACCAAGAAATCAGGTCACAGATGATCAGCTACAGTTTGGTAAATTGATGATATAAAGTTCAGTAGTTGTTCACCCCCTTAAGACTGCCAGTCGGTTAGGGTCATGAGGTTAAGAGTAAGTGAGAGATATAGGTCGGCTGACTTGAGGTGTTGTGTTTCATGTCGTTGGGGTTTCTTTTGCGATGTGAACTGTTCTGTCGCCATGGTATCTCTGGCGGTGTCTTCAAAAGCCAACCCTTAAATAGTTTATGGTCTGTGGAATTTGGATCAACTCAAACATTTTTTTATTTTTGCCGGGAATGTTTTAGATTGAACGAAAAATGCGAATTCTGGTTTTATTTACAATTTTATTTTTTCAAGATTTCCTTATGTGTCGAGCCACCTGCGCAAAGACGAGTTTTGTTCATTCGTTTGAACGACACCGCTCCGTCCACCTCCGCTTAGCATTTTTTTTTTTATTGTGGTGTGTGGGTGACTTGAATCTGGTGACTTTTGTGAATCGGGAGATATCTATGTTTGTGTATATAACATTATTATTAAATATTTTAGATTTGCAACAATATTCTGTGAATTAATTTCTGACAAAGTAGACTTCTCTTATTTATCTTTATTATCAAAAGGACAGAGAAAAGTTTCTTTATTCTATTTTTTTTTTTTCAAATGAAACACATTCTTTCACTTTGGATTTTTTTTGTGTCATTAATATTCAGCAGGTACTTATGATCTAGATTGGTCCCATCTTATTATAATGGAGATTTGGTGTCTGTCTGTATGTAAATGAAACTATGTCACTGTTTACATCACAATATCCTTAGAAATTGCATAAGTTTATCAATGAATATTTAATTTATAGTCAAAATCATTTATACATAGAATAGACTAAATCTTATTTACTAATGATGTCTACAAAAATATGAGTAAGACTTGTCTCAAAACAGTCCATGTTATTAGTGTGTTTAAAATCCTGTAATGTGTCTAAGAAATAAAGGTTTACATAATATATGGTGTGGTTAATTTTGTAAACATAAACAATAATAGATATCTCCCGATTCACTAATTACCAATTCAATTCGCGCACACATCGCAATAAAAAGATACACACACTCAACAACAAACAAAACATAAGTTGTGACGCCAACCGGAAGTTTACTTCATGGTAGCCTAAAAAGAAGTGATCAATTTAACACGTTTTTGCACATAGGCTCCAAATTGAAGTTCCAGTTGGAAAAACAAGAATGCCCAAAAAATAAAAATAAAATAATTTTGTAAATAAACTCACATTTTCATCCAATCGAATGCTCTCCCCCCAAAAAAAACAAAAAAGGCTTCTGTGATCCGGTTTCAGATCACACAGGCCTATATAAAGTCGGCTTTGAAAAGCCGACAAGAACAGAGAGATCCAGGCGTCAGAGTCGAACGCATCAACGGGGCCGACCTCGCAAACGAAACATACATCACAGGCGGCCGATTTACATCCTCACCTACCTCTACCCAAATCTGACCTCACAGGCATTCAGCAAATGAACAATTCCACACTGTTCAGCGATACCATATCGTACGCCGACTGATACACGATACAACCGCTAACGACTACTAAAAAACACAAGACTTGCCCACCTAATCAACACCTAACCACTACCACTGGTTCATCTGCCCACTTTTCCACCTACACTACAACTGATTCGGCCACTGGACATTCACTGACTTTTTATTCAAGACACAACTATCACCAAAATTATCCTTTAATTTTCATTTCTATCTTTTCCTCGCTTTTCATGTTCCTTTTTTGAATACAATTTTGAAACTCAAATTCCGTGTTTGTTTTTCCTCGTCACCGTACACTTGCATACTAACCCTGTTTATTACAATTTGTTTACTGATTTTAACAAAACCGGGTTTAATAAATAATTACCTGATCTCTAATATTATTGTTTTATTCTCCAATGTATCAAAATCAATCAAAGACAATAGTCTGAATAATCCAAATAATACTAATTATCAAGCCTCATCTCAAAAATTCAGCGGAATAGTGTAGATAACAATAAAGATGGGGACAATAGTCCAAATAATCCAAATAATACTAATTATCAAGCCTCATCTCAAAAATTCAGAGAAATAGTGTAGATAACAATAAAGATGAGGACAATAGTCCAAATAATCCAAATAATACTAATTATCAAGCCTCATCTCAAAAATTCAGAGAAATAGTGGAGATAACAATAAAGATGAGGACAATAGTCTGAATAATCCAAATAATACTAATTATCAAGCCTCATCTCAAAATTCAGAGAATAGTGTAGATAACAATAAAGATGAGGACAATAGTCTGAATAATCCAAATAATACTAATTATCAAGCCTCATCTCAAAAATTCAGAGAAATAGTGGAGATAACAATAAAGATGAGGACAATAGTCTGAATAATCCAAATAATACTAATTATCAAGCCTCATCTCAAAAATTCAGTGATTATTTTTTTGCATTTAAGAAGAACTTTCTCTACTAAGGCAATTAGTGAGATTTGAAGAATATTGATTTACTATAATTTTGTGACAGAGAACATGTGAGTGGCAGAAATGGAGATGTACCGTATTCTCGAAGGAAATGGGTTAGGCTCTGTTTGGCGTGAAGGAAGTTGCCCTAAGATCGAACCTGCGTTCTTTCAAATATGAAAAGGCAATACTTGAGCTTGGCCCTGAAGATTGAGCTATCTCAAGTTGCCCATATGTTAAACCCATGAAGGCTATAACACAGGTATAAATAAACCAGGAGAAACGAAGGAGGGTCAGAGTAAAATAACGTGTGTTACGTGTTTTAGACAGCAGCAGCCACTTAGAGTCTTTGAAAAAGAGGAGGAAGAAGAAGAAACACCGAGAAGTAGAGCAGACTTTTTGTTCCCCCTCAACATTTAAATTTAAATTTTATTTTGCTCACAAATTTCAAATCTTGTTTAAACAATATGGAGACATCTCCACACTGGATAGTAAGCCTAAGAAATTACTAGACCAGGTCACATACCTAGGTAGTAGTATCTCATCCACAGAATACAATATCAAATATGCATAGCAAAGGCATGGACTGCTATAGACAGATTATCGATCATATGGAAATCTCTCTGATAAAGTGGGAATCCTTCCTAGCTGTATCTGTGTCAGTGCTACTGTATGCCTGCACCACTTGTATGAAATGCTAAGAGAAAAGGCTAGATGGGAACTACACAATGATACTGCGTGCTATCTTGAACAAGTCTTGGAAACAGTACCCCACAAAAAAGCAGCTATACACCCTTCTTGCCTCCTATTACAGAAACCACATGAGAAAGATGAATGAGACATGTTGAACATTACTGGATTTGGTTTGTTTTGTTATACGGCATATCAACCTCAGTGGGTCATTTAATGCCGATTAAGTTTTGAAATAAATTAATTCTTAATAGATACACAATTTTTTTTTATAAATACATTTTTCTATTTAACCCATAGATGGGACCCTAACAGGTACTACCACTCCAGGTCAGAGTGGACCAGGGAGCAATGGTGATGAAGGGGTACTCCACATTCACCAAACCTCTAAAACTGGAACCTCACCATCAGATAGAGTTTAACGTCATTCCCAGGACATGTAGACCCTCAGTCACTGCCTTCTAGTACCCATATGATAAAAAGGGGTTGGGGCTTGCCATAAGGGCAATAGGGTTGGGGCAATCATATAGGTGCTAGGGCTTGACGTGACCAGCCGATTGATCGGAGGGGGCCTCTCCGACTGCCCGTCTAGCCCAAGAAAGGGTCAAAGTGGAGTATTGCAAGTCATGGACTGCTCATCCACCTGGGTTCTATCCTTAAGCAGCACAGGTCACCACCCACGGCCAACAGCGGGCCCCATTGGGAGAGTCTTACCCATCTGCAGAGATGCAGTCAGTGCATTCTAACGCCCCACCGACAGGGCGACATTACTGGAAAAGAAAACTCATGTGACATTCTCCTGTGGACACCTTCACATGGACACACCAGTGTTGACTGACCAGCAAAAACCTACATCAATCAGCTCTGTGTAGATACAGGCGTGGAAGACCTGTCAAAAGCGATGATTAATAGGGATGGATGGTGAATGAATGTCATGGGAATCTATGCTGCCAGCACAAACTGATGATGATGATGATGATGATAAGTAGTAAGGTCCTATTTAGAATAATAACATACATATTTCTCTGAATTTTTAGATGAGGCTTGATAATTAGTATTATTTGGATTATTTGGATAATTGTCCTCATCTTCATTGTTATATGTACAACATTTCGGCTGATGTGCCCTCCGGCCTTCTTCAGCTATTTCTTTTTGGACTGGGGAACTTTCTCGGACTCGGGAACCTTCTTGTTGTAATCGGGAACCTTCTTGTCATAATCAGGAGCCATCACAGAACTTTGAACATATCCCTTTATCAACACAGCTTCCCCCAGCTATGGTTAGTGGAATGAAAACAAGATACCCCCATAGACTGAGTAAAGGGTTAGGTTAAAAGGAGGGCACATCGGCCGAAACATTGATAACAATGAAGATGAGGACAATAGTCTGAATAATTCAAATAATACTAATAGCATACATGTATAGAAGGCTATCTACATTTCCCATAGTATTAATACCCTTGGAAAGGTATGCATCTATCTGCTCTCCCTCCAGCTATAGGTAAATAGCAAGGCAGACTAACCTTGATTAGGCAACCAGTCTAAAACTCTAAATTAAAACCTGTTAAACTCTGCCTAAAAAATGACCTTGTGTCACATCCTGCTCGTGCAGAAGGCTTGGTAAAAATGTACATACACAAGGGTTATTGTTCCTTGTTTTTATATTATATTCGATAAATTGAATATTTTATTTATATTTAAAATGGTGCTCAAGACCTAATAGTTTTCTTACAATCCTACTTTTATGTATTTTCTTCTCCCTACTGTTGGCTGGGGCTTTAGAATACACCGACTGCACCTCTGCAGAAAGGTAAGACCCCAATAGGGCCATCTGTTGGCAATGGGCGATGACCTGTGATACTTAAGGATGGAACACTGGTGGCTAAGCAGTCCATGACATGCAATACTTCACTTTGCTTTACTAAATGGGCAGTCAGAGAGGCCCTTTCTGATAAATTGGCTGTCAAGCCCTAGCACCTATAGGATTGTCCCAAACCTATTATGCTAATGGCAAGACCCAACTTTTTAAAATCATATATATATTTACCAACTCCTCCGCACGAGCAGGATATGACACAAGGTCAATTTCTTAAGCGGAGTTCAACAGGTTTGAATTTAGAGTTTTCCTTCTCCTAGACTGGTTACCTAGCCATGGTTAAAGAACCCAGTCTGCACTGCTATTTACCCATAGCCGGGGGAAAGTAGGATTCATACCTTTCCCAAGGATATCAGCGCTAAGTGAAATGCAATTACCATGTCCAGGATTTGAACTCGGGGCAACGAGTCCATTTCCCATGACTATAACCATTACACCACGCGCTTCCATGCTTTAAAATCATATATGTGCTAGAAGGCTGTGGCTGAGTGTCTTAGTGTCCTCAGTATGATGTTAAACTGTATCTAATGGTGAAATTCCCGTTCTAGAACTGAGGAATGTGGAGTACCCCTTCATCACCATTACTCCCAGGTCCACTCTAACCCGGAGTGGTAGTACCTGTTAGGGTCCCATTTATGGGTTAGATAGAAAAATGAGTTTTAAAAAATGTTGAATACTCATTAAGAATGAATTAAAAAAAACAAAAACATTTGACATAAAATAACCCAACAAGGGTTGACATGCCGTAAGATCCAACAAACCAACCTCCCTATACGCTTCTCGGGCAATAATAAAAAAATATATAAAAACAAGGGAAAGATAACTCATGCACATGATTGTTGGAAGGTCAAAGTTCGTTTTGACATTGTATTTATTTATTTATTATAAATCAATAGTAAAATCAATATTTGATCAAATATGACAAATTTCTTGACAAGTAGAGGAAGGTATTCTTAATGATTAGCAGCATGAATTAGACACGAAAAAAATGTGGACCATATGACCTCTAGGCACCCCTTTTTGATCTTGATTCAGAAAGACATGTTTTTCATTTACATCGTCAATATTCGGTTGTTTATTAACAGACGATTTTTAGAGTTTTTGTTTTAAATTATAAAACTAACCCCTAACCCTAACCCCTAACAAACAACCAGATATTGACGGTCTAAATTAAAAACATGTCCTTCTGAATCGAGATCAAAAAGAGGTGCCTAAAGGTCATATGGTCCAAAAATGTTTTACTATTTCATTTTTTTTCTAGACAGGATCAAACTTTAATTTGCTTAATTCATACATGCTCGTCTTTTGTAGCCCTGAGCTCATTTTTTCCCCAAACATGATAAGAATATAACGGGTGGACATGGGCATATCATTTTTTGGAGGGTGGGGTTCTATGGTCGTCGAATAAAGTAATAAATACTAAGGACAACAGTTGAGTTTTCGGACCATTAGGGACCACCAATCAGTTTAGGCCATCTTGAATAAAACGGAAATAAATATATCCGAACTTTGTTTATCAAAAATCTCGTAAAAAAAAGATTGCACAGGGTTGTTATAAAGAAAAATAGTTAATTCAAAGATCAAATTATCCGATTGGGAAAAATTACATCGTTATCTTAAAAAATAAACAAACCTATCCATATTACATGCAAAAGGGTAATTTTCAGGCCACAATTTGGACAGAAAAAAAATACATATTATTACCCTCTTACGGTTATGCATCTAAATACGGATGAGTGTAACGGACAAACATTTTTAGCCAATTTTTTTCTATTAAAATGAATAAAATCTTTAAAAACTTTAATATTACAATTTACTATTAAAATGAATAAAAACTTGAAAAAATTTAATCTTAAAATTTTGCAGTGAAATTGATGTTAAAAAATGTCTTTGGTTTTAGTATTAATTTTTAAAATCGAAAATAAAATGAAAATATGAATATTTTTTCTAAGAGAAAAACTGATAAAATAATCACGTATACTTACTTTTTATTCTAATAGCGTAAAAAAGTATTTTATTTAACTTTTTTGAACAAAGAAAAACAAACTTTGGTTGTTACTTAGAAGCATCTCGTCTCGTCTCTTTGTAAAACAAATATGTCGGTTTTGCTCTTCCGTATATTCTAAGAACCATACATTACTATTCAACAATAAAAATTACAAATTCTTTTAAAAATATTAATCGAGCTTGGATCGGACCAAACTTTTAGTTCACCTGAATTCTAAAAATCATATTTTTAAATATCCGTGAAAAATTCGATTTTTTTTCCGCAGAAAAAAAAAAATTTAATTTATTTCACGCAGAAAATAAAGATATTTAATCACACAAAAGATTGAAAATCTCGTAAAAATTAATTTCTTAAAAAAAAAATTTTTTTTTTGACAATTTAATAGAATATAGTACATACCAATTACATAAGCAAAAAAAGTTTTCAAATATTAATATTATGACATTTTTTTGCACTTTTTATTTCCGATTTCATTAATTTTTCCTAAAAATACTACAGCTCGGTACGTTATACAATTTCATTGATATAGTTATTCAGCCTCTTATCTTTATAGAAAAAAAAGTACATTTTTTTCCGCGTCATTTTTTTTATCTCATAAAATAAAATAGGTGGGGGGGTGATAGACCTTGTAAAAAAATATTTTCCTAATATATTTTAGAAAAAAACTATTTCATATGTATTTACATCCAATGGTAAACATTTATGCAAATTTTCGTGAAAATCGAACCATTAATTGATTTTTCATAGAATTTTTAAAAAATCCTCTTATTGTAATTGTTTTTAGCTACGTTAAATTTCAGTTGATTTAACAGTGCAAAAATGAAAACATTGTTTTTCAATCATAATTTTCATTATTTTCGTAAGCTGATAAAAAATTAAAAAAATCATCAGGAGTTTGGTTAATGTTTTTTCTTTCGAATGGAAAAAAATTTTCAAGAAAATATTAATTTTTCTGCAAGTTTTATTGTGTTAAATGTAGGGCGGGGGGTAAAATTGCACAGGGTCAAATTGGTGGTAACTACGGACCATATTACCTTTAGGCACCCCTTTTACGATCTCGATTAAGAAAGACATGTTTTCATTTACACCGTCAATATCGGTTGTTTGTTAAGGGTTAGGGTTAGGGGTTAGTTTTATAATTTAAAAAAAAATTAAAACTCGTCTGTTAAAACAACCGAATACTGACGGTGTAAATGAAAAACATGTCCTTTCTTAACCGAGATCAAAAAGGGGTGCCTAAAGGTCATATGGTCCGAGTTTTCAATCGTCGAAATGTGTTAATTTCATTAGGACGCATTTTTTCTACACACCGGTTCTAATTTTACAATAATTTTACTTCCGGTATGAAAACACATACATGTTATTTATTTATTGACTTCACAAAGAAGCATAACAATATGAATTTAATTATTATGCATTATTACATTATTCTTTATGTACATAACTGTAATTTAGTTATTTATTTACAGTTTTTTTTACAAGACTGATAAACACTTGCGGCGAATAAAAATCATTTATTTATGTAATTATTATTCTGCCCATTCATATATTTTTTCTAATTTACCTTTCAAGCGAGACAACATACACTCAGTATTTTAATCCTTGATTTTATTAAAATTCTAAAATTCCCTTTTTTTAAAAAAAGGAATTCAAGTCGTTTTAGCTCTTTTTGAATTTTGAAATAAGTAAATAATTAATAGTGTGAGTAAATTTCCATAATTTGAGATAAAAATCAAATAAATTCAAACCGGATACGGTGTAATAAATTTAAAAGTCCACCGTTGTCTGCCAAATAGATAAGTTCCAGGCGTTAGAAAGAACGTGTCGAATAATGTTGATTTCACATTTTTATTTTGTATTTAAACTCAAAACACAATCGAAATACTTGTTATTTATGTTTTTGTTTTTGTTGTTTTTTTTTTTGTTTTTTTTTAATCAGTGACGATCCTATGAACTTTTGACAACAAAGCAACACGTATCAACAAAATTTACCCAAAACATAGCGTTAATTTTAGGTTATTCTCAAGATACGCACTCCCGAATTTTTTTGCTTTTTATTTTATTTTATTTAAAGAAAAAGAAAAAAGAAAGAAAAAAAGAGTGGCCTCTTCAAATTAGATGCAGGGGCCAACCTCATACACTCATTTAATCTACCTTTTGTGGGGTAAATAAGTTTGTTTTTCATCTGAATTATTAAATAATTTTCTTTAACAATAAAAAATGAATAATAAAGAAAGAGTTAATTGAATTGAATTAACTCTTTCTTATTCGTTTATTTGTTTTTTAAACAATGAAATATTGAATTACCTATGGATTAACTTAATTCATTGTTAATTCAATATTTGATTTATTGTTAAAAAAAAAAAACACTTGAGATATATTTAGTGAAAAATTCCCAAAATAATTTATTGTAAAAGGAAATTTAGAAAATCAATTAAAATAACAAATTTAGGTTATCTTCAGGATATGAACTCCCGAATTTCATAGCTTTTTTTAATTTTTAAAATTTTAATTTTTAAATTTTTTTATTATGCTCCCTTTAAAATAGCAGCAGATGTCAACCTCGTACACTCTTTTTATAATAATAATAATATCCTTTCAGCTAGTATATTAGGTCTGTAGGTACCACCAGACCGTTTAGGTCATCTTGAATAAAACGGAAATAGATATTTCCGAACTTTGTTTATCAAAAATCTCGTTAAAAAAAGATCGTACAGGGTTGTTACAAAGAAAAATAGTTAATTCAAAGATCAAATTATCCGATTGGGAAAAATAACATCGTTATCTTAAAAATAAACAAACCTATCCATATTACGTGCGAAAGGGTAATTTTCAGGCCGCGATTTAGAGAGAAAGAAATACATATTATTACCCTACAGTTATGCATCTAAGTACGGATGGGTGTAACGGACAAACTTTTTTAGCCAAATTTTTTCTATTAAAATGAATAAAATCTTTAAAAACTTTAATATTACAATTTACTATGAATAAAAACTTGAAAAACTTTAATCTTAAAATTTCGCAGTGAAATTGACGTTAAAAAATGTCTTCGGTTTTAGTATTAATTCTTAAAATCGAAATAAAATGAAAATTTGAATATTTTTTCTAAGAGAAAAACTGATAAAACAATCATTCAATATATTATTTTTATTCTAATTGGTCGTAAAAGTTAAATAAAATATTTTTTTACGCTCAGAAAACAAACTTTAGTTACCGAGAAGCGTCTCGTCATGTCAATTTTGCTCTTCCGTACATTCTAAGAATCACACATTACTATTCAACAATAAAATTACAAATTCTTTTAAAAATATTAATCGAGCACGGATCGGACCAACTTTTAGTTCACCTGAATTCTAAAATTCATGTTTTTAAATATCCGTGAAAATTTTGATTTTTTTCCACAGGAAAAAAAAATTTTAATTTATTTCACGCAGAAAATAAAGATATTTAATCACACAAAGATTGGAAATCTCGTAAAAATTAATTTCTTTAAAAAAATTTTTTTTTTTGACAATTTAATAGAATATAGTACATACCAATTACATAAGAAAAAAAAAGTTTTCAAATATTAATATTATGACATTTTTTTTGCACTTTTTATTTCCAATTTCATTATTTTTCCTAAAAAAACTATAATTCGGTACGTTATACAATTTCATTGATATAGTTATTCAGACTCTTATCTTTATAGAAAAAAGTACCAAATTTTTTTTCCACATCATTTTTTTTTTATCTCATAAAATAAAATAGGGGGGTAGACATCGTAAAAAAATATTTCCCCTAATATATTTAGAAAAAACTATTTCAGATGTATTTACATCCAATGGTAAACATTTATGGAAATTTTCGTGAAAATCGGACCATTAATTGATTTTTCATAGAATTTTTAAAAAATCCTCTTATCGTAACTTGTTTTTAGCTACGTTAAATTTCAGTTGATTTAACAGTGCAAAAATGAAAACATTGTTTTTCAATCATAATTTTCATTATTTTCGTATGCTGATAAAAAATTTAAAAAATCATCAGGAGTTTATTTAATGTTTTTTCTTTCGAATGGAAAAAAATTTTCAAGAAAATATTAATTTTTCTGCAAGTTTCATTGTGTTAAATGTAGGGGGGGGTAAATTGCACAGGGTCAAATTGGTGGTACCTATAGGTCTGAGACCTGACAGCTGTTCCTTATAAACATTCATTTTAATTCCATAGAATATTTATAATCATTCCACAGATTATCCAACATTGCCTTGAAGGAGTTTAGAGATGGGGCATTCACTATTGATGATGGTAGTTTATTCCATGTATTCACCACTCTGTTACTAAAATAATTTTGTCTTGCATTTGCTTTACAAAATTTTTTAAGGAGTTTTAATTTATGACCCCTGGTATTGATATTTTGGGCAATGTTTAGTAGGTCAGAGTTCGTTGAATAAAATCCATGTGTATATTTGTAGGCTTCAATCATATCCCCTCTTATACGTCAATAAACCAGACTTGTAAGTCAATGTTCCTAAGTCTTTCTTCATACGAAAAGGACTTTAAATTATTCACTAATTTAGTAGCTCTCCTCTGAACTCCAAATGAGTTTTGTATCCTTGATGAGTATCAGGCTCCAAACCACATTAGCAAACTCCAAATGAGGTCTTACCAATGCAGTGAATAAATTTTTCAGCATTTCTTTATCCATGTATTCATATGACCTCCGTATTAACCCTAATATCTTGTTTGCTTTACTTACTTGTATTTCTATGTGTTTGGAAAATTTTAATTCAGGGTCAACATTCACACCAAGGTCTTTTTCTAACTCTGTATCCTTTAATATTTCTCTTTCATTAGAGAATTTCTTTTCTCATAGAGTATTCATGTTTTGGATTATTTCTTCCTCTGTGAAGTGCCTTACATTTAGATGTATTGAATCTCATTTGCCAACTATCAGACCAATCTACAAGGTTGTTTAATGTCAGTTTGGATTTTGTCGATATCATTTCGATCAATAACAGTAGAATATATTTTTGTATCATCTGCAAATATTTGTGAGTAGCATTGATAATTTCCGGGAGATTGTTTATAAAAATAACAAAAGACAAGGTCCAAGAAAAGTTCCTGTGGGATTCCACTTGTCACTGGAGCCCATTTTGATTTAGAGTTTTTAATTTTGACGCATTGTCTTCTATTACCTAGGAATTCTTTTATCCAATTCAGAAACCTGGCCATTTATACCATAATTTTGTAGCTTCAATAGCAGTACAGAGTCAAATACTTTGGCAAAGTCTAAATAGATGGTGTGCACTGTTAATCCAAAATCTAGAGATTCTGTCCACTTATTGTTACGAACGCCTGTGCTGATTGGGAACGATCAAACACAGTGTCGCACAAGAAAGAAAAAATAAAATAAAATGCGATAAAGGTCCCAGGTATGAAACGCTAACGGTTTCATAGAAGGGATAAAAGGGGAAAATCAAGCCTTCTACTTCTCGCTCCAGAAAGGTAATGAATAAGCCGAGAACACAGAATGGACCCTGGTCAAGCCAAAGAAAACACGAACACAATATCATACATTTATAACAAACAAAAACAAATAGCTTTTTATTATAAAATAAATAGCAGCGGCAGACAATCCTGGGTATTAGCCGTGCATTCAGTTAATACATCAACATATTTTCTTTCAAGGATTCTCTCCTTCTTTCTTTTCTTTTTTTTTTCTTTATATGATTATAAAGTTCACAATTCAAAGCTTACATAATAGTCACAGATGACAGTTCATATAAAATGGTCATAGTCAAAGTTCATATGGAATTGTCACAGTTCAAAAGTGTTCTTGAAACTACGGAGTCAAATGAGATAATGCAAAATATTTTAAACAAGGAGAGACTTACATTTATGAAGAGATCCTTTTAAACATTCCCTTTTCATTTCTCGTATTACTTCAGTGTCACGTAAAATGGGTTCCTTTTTTCTCTTCTTTTTTTCACACAATAACTTTACAAATTTCCTTAGCAAATAGTAGACCTTTTAAAATCACTCGATACACGTTTAAGGTTTTGCCTTCCCTCTGTCTCATCTTTCATAGCAGCAGCGAATTTTCTCATATGTCCAATCGCTTTGAAATCTTCTTAACTTGTGTCTTTTAAAACTATTTCTTTCTTTCTTTTTCACTAAATTGGCGGGAAGTTCACTCGAATGCTATGAGTTTTGGAGTCATGCGTACTTGAAAGTTCACTAAAGTTCGTGGCTGGTTTTGGCCACCGGTGTGAGGGGGGGGGGAAGGGTGGAGGTGTTATGATTCTTAATAAAGGGTAGTAATCAGAATGTAAAATATTTTATATTTCCTGACTTCATCCTTACCCGTTTTGTTTTTCTCTCTATCATTCAAACATTTAAAAGTGTACTCTTACATATTCATGACATTATCCATTACTGCCAAAAGATTTGTACTACAAGATCTTCCTTTAATGAATCAATGCTGGTTCGCCAAAAAAACTTTGTTTGATTCCATGTGTCTGAATATTTTGTCTTTTATTATAGATTCTAAAAATTTGCAAATGATACTTGCCATACTAACTGGTCTATAATTGCAGGATTATTTTATTTCCCTTTTTAAATAAAGCTGTCACATTAGCTTCCCTCCGTGATTGAGGTACATACTTCTCAGCAATACATTTAGTGAAGACTATACTCAATAGTAAGGATATTTCTTGTATCAATTCCTTCAAAATTAAAGGGTGATGTTCATCTGGTCCTGGATATTTGTTCGAATTTATTTTGCTATTTTTTTCATGAATTTCTTCTTTAGTTACTATTATACTACTTATATGGTCTTTCAGTAAAGTATGGTATATTTTCAAGATTGTCAGTAGTAAATACACTAGAAAAATACTCGTTCAATATATTCACCTTTTTTTCATCAGATGTAGCTGTGTTTCCATCTGGCCCTAATAAATCTGTGATTTCAACTTTAGTGTTCATTTTATCATTAACATAATTAAAAAAAGCTTTTGGATTATTTTTAGCTTCTTTGGCAATTTTCTTTTCAAAATCTATTTTTGCTTTCTTGCATTCCCATTTCAACTGATTCCTTAATTTTGCATAATTTTGATAGGACAAGAGATGGAAAGGACTAAGATAATTTTGATATGCTTTCCTTTTTTCCTTTCATTTTCTTAAATGTCATTTCATTCATCCATGGTGACTTTTTTTCCCTCCCAATTGTACATTTTCTTTTTGGAATTAATTTTTTAACACAGTTCAGTAAATCTTCCAACCCCTTCCAAGATTCTTCTGCACTAAGATTTATTAACTTGTTTTCAATTTTTTTATCCCTCAATATCTTTCTCATATCATCAAATTTACATTTTTGGTAATTGTATTTAATTTCTGTTGCATTATGTTCTTTTGTGTAACAAATGTAATTGAATTCTATCACATGGTGGTGACTTTTACCTAAAGGTGATTGGTGTATTATATTGGTTATCATATTTTCTTCGTTTGTCAAGATTAGGTCTAATATATTTGGGTTTTGATTTTTTCTAAATGTGTCGTTTTTTTGTGTGTTGAAAAAGGAAAGAGTCTCGTATAGCTTCCATAAAGTCTGTAGCCTTTATTTTGAATAAAGAGAAGTCCCATGATCCCAATCAATTTCTGGAAAATTAAAATCTCCAGTTACATGGCTCTTATTATTTACAAGGGAAGTAAGATAATAATTTGATTTTTTGTTATTTTCGATGCTGCTATTTGGGGATCTATAAATACACCCAATGGTTAACTTATCAGATGATTTTAATAATATTTCACACCAACCACTTTCAGTAAAGTCTGGTGATTGAATTTGTTTTGCTATATGTTTTTTTTAAATTAGTATTATTACTCCCCTTTGCATAGTTTCATCTTCTAAATTTGAAAAACAGTCGTATCCATGAAATTGAAACTCACAAGATTGGAGGCTCAATTTAATATTTTTTGGAATTATTTCCACTAGGCATACGACATCGGGTTGACTTTCTTTTATTAGTATTTCCAATTTGTTTCTTTTATTAAGTAATGTATCTACATTACTGTAGACGCATTTTAATTCGTTTTTGTTACTGAAATTTAGATGTTTCCTTCGTTTTGACATTTCTCATGATGTTTACTACATCTCCATTTTCTCACTTATCGGTTTATTTATTTATTTATTTATTTAAATGAAATTGTTTCATCCAAATTCTGAAATAACTTGATAAAGTTATTTCATTGTTAAAAAAAAGTTCATACTTATTTAAAAATACCCAAAATAATTGTAAAAGAAAATTATTTCAGAATTCAGATGAAAAGCAACAAGTTCTTTCTCCCCCCCCCAAAAAAAAAGCAGATTAAAAGAATAAACAAGATTGGCTCCTGTCACTAATTTGAAAGTAGCAATCCTTAAAAATAAATAAATAAATTAAAATTTTGGAAGTGCGTATCTTGAATATAACTTCCAATTTTATTATAATATTCTTAATGTTATAAATAAGAGGGAACATTGTATAAAATTCTCATATAAAAATAATATTATCATTATATAATGGTGTCCTGTCATGATGTAATGCTTAGCAAGCTAGTCTTGCAGATCCATTACTATTGAAAAGTGAGTTCAATCCTCGCTGAATGCCCCAAACTTGTGACCTTGTGTCAAATCCAACCCATGCTGAATGGAATGGGTAAATAATATTATCATTGTTATATAGTTTTTTTTTTTTTTTTTTTAATTGATTGGTATGCCAAGTTTACTTTTTTAATTGATTGGTATGCCAAGTATATTTTTTAATTGATTGGTATGCAAGTATATATTTTTAATTGATTGGTATGCCAAGTATATATTTTTATGATTGGTATGCCAAGTTAATTTTTTTAATTGATTGGTATGCCAAGTATATATTTTTTAATTGATTGGTATGCAAGTTAATTTCTTATTGATTGTATGCCAAGTATTTTTTAATTGATTGGTATGCCAAGTTTAATTTTTAATTGATTGGTATGCCAAGTATATTTTTTAATTGCTTGGTATGCAAGTTTAATTTTTTTAATTGATTGGTATGCCAAGTATGATTAATTTTTTAATTGATTGGTATGCCAAGTATATTTTTTTTTCATCTTGTTACATAAAATAAGGTATGTTCAAAATGTGGACAAAAAAAAGAATGCAACTTTAAAAAAAAATTATTTTAAAGTATGGTGGTTGTCTTGAATGAAATTATATATATTGTCGGCTTAAAGCCATATAAAAGTAAACACATTTGTTTCTTTACTTACCCTCATACTGTCGTGTAGCAAGTCAATAAAAAGTGGAATATAAATAAGTTTCAAACAAACGAAGAATGTGGAAATGGCCAGCTAGTGTAATGGTTAGAGACTTCGCCTGTCAGCTTGACAGTTGAGGTTTCGAGTCACACACGGACCAGTCTCCCATGTCTATAACCTTGCTGATGAGACCTAATAGGTCGAAATGTATATATATAAATATATATATTATATATATTATATATATATGGTGGACTCTCCTATCGAGAACAATAGATGAGGGTCAGCAGTGAGTGATTTGATTCCTCCCATGTTATGCATGCTGTCAAGAAGACATTTTATGTTTCCTCGAGTGTGACAGCAGCCCAGCCCTGCTGCGAGCCATGAAGCCACACTGACAAACGAAATGATCCAAGGCAGGAGTTAAATGTTTTTCTTTTAAAGTTATGCGGAGCCAATCTATATGCTTCAGTCTATTTTGTTCAAAGCTCTTTAGTTTAGCGAAACAGGTCTTACGCCATTCCTTCCGATCCGATGCTAGATATTCCAAGCACTCAGGTCAATATCTAGGCGTTTCAAATTAAAGTAAAGTAGAAAGCACGACTGCTCTGTAGATGTTAATTTTTATTTTAAGAGATACATCTTTGGTACTCCATAAATGATGTTTCAGATTGCTGAATGCAGTGCTAGCTTTACCTATTCTGGAATGGATTTCTTTGTCCATTTTTCCATCAGATGTGACTGTTGATCAAGATATTTAAATGTGTCAACAATCTTCAATGCTTTTCCATCAATGAAGACAGATGGATTTACAAGACGTGGATTGCAAGCTGCGGGCTGGTATAGTAGTTCAGTTTTTTTTTATACTGATTGTAAGTCCAAATGCTTTTGATGTCTCAGAGAATTTATCAATGATGGTCTGGATGTCTTTTAGGCTGTGTGCTAATAGAGCGGCATCGTCCTGCAAAGAGAAGATCACGTACAAGCTGCAAGGAAATTTTTTGACCTAGTTTTAAAACGTTGTTGATTGTATAGGCCACCACTCCTTCACTTAGATCTGAGAATGCTTTCTCGAGCATGGCAGAAAAAATAATGCAAATAGAAGTATATTTATATAATATAAAGAATAGAAGTATATATATATATATATATATATATATATATATTGGTATTACTACAACAAACACACAATAAGGTAACATATATAAAAACGAAAAACAAATAACTCATAATTTAATGAGTAATATGTGTATTAAAACAAATAAATTACAGTAGTCAAAATGTACTGTTCAAGGTCCAGCAGAATATGCTTTTTTTTTTAAAGTTCAATAATGTAAAGGGAGAAAGAGTTGAGTTCAGTCCAATAGAGGAAGAAAGAGTAAAGAAAGAGTATAAGTCTAATCAGCAGTGGAAATTTTAGAGAGGGTAAAATAAGTCGTACTTAATAGCAGGCAAATAGTTTAAGTTTAAACGACATGGAGTATTCAGGCATACATTGGTCTTTCTGAACTTCTCTTTGAAAACCTTCCTTTAAATAGGTTTTATCTAGGCTCCAGATTTGGTCTTTTTGAAAACTTCTTTTGAGGCGCAAAGGCTCCAAAATTATCATTTTTATTATTTCTATTTTTGCTTTCTACCTGCACTGATCCTATGCGCAGATTGCTTACTTTCGTCATTTATTTCTGCTTTCAATGCATTAACTTCTGGTTCGCTTCTTATTTGACTACAAAAGTGTTATGAAAAAAATGGAAAATTATCTTTTTACTGTTTTTCTTTTACGTTTAATAAAAGAAAGAACAATTCCAAGTTTATGTGTTAAAAAGAAAAAAAAAACAGATTTCTGTTACATATAACGTACATTTTTGTTTTGTTTTAAATCATTTTGCAATACATTTTTAATCTTTGTTGACATATTTCAATCCTTTTCTATGACAGGTCATAAGTATAAAGAATGTTTTCTTTAGTCTGAAACAAATACAAATTACTATTATTAGTATTTAGTCAATGCATCAGCATTAAACTCTTAATATCATTAAAAGAAAAAAGCTGGAAATATTAAAATTAGAATGTTAAAGATTAGATGATTTTAAAATATCAGAAATATTATAGAATCTGTATTGACTTTTCGGACCAAGACACCATTAAGCACCCCAGTTTGACCTAGATTCAAAAGAAACATGTTTTGCTTTTCACTGTCAAAATCCAGTTGTTTGTTAACAGACGATTTTTAGACGCATTTTTTTTTTTTATTATAAAACTATAAATGAAAGACACGTTTTTATATTAAAGATACATATTTAAAACTTATTTCATGTTGTTGTTAATTCAATAGCAATTCTTTTTTTTAATTGTAAAACTTTTAACATTATACACGTTTAATACGGGAATGATTAAAGCTACAAAAAAGTATATTATAAGGTTATAATAATAACTGCTAACCCTAACCTCAACCCTAACCCCTAGCAAAATCTTTTTTAAATAGATACTTTTAAATATTAACCTCCCATAGAGGCACATAGGAAAATAATAAACATGTCTTTCGTTTTAAGTTTGATTTTTTTTTAATAACAATATTAGTTTAATCTTTAGTGCAAATTAATTTCTTTCTGATATGCTAAAACAACATGAAATAACTAATTTAAAAAAAATTAAAATCAAAAACTATTTTAGTATATATTACTGGTTTTTATCAGCTGGCTGTTTTGTTTACTAACAACCGGTGAAAGCAAATTCAGTTCCTTTTTGGGCTGGGGTGCCTAATGGTGTTAAGGTCCAACTTTTCTATTTTCACTTCACTCCAACTCTTCCTGCCACAATTTGTGATGTAAATGGTTCCCATAAAAAAACCCCAAAGACAACCATTTTTACTTCCAAAATTATTTTCAATATTTTTTTTTCATAGAGACTATCAAATTAAAATTTCATTATTTTAAACTATATATGTTTAATACAATTTTTTAATTAAAAAAATTCCTTTATCAGCTAGTGAAATGGAAGAATTTATTTTACATTTATAATTTTAAGAAAATCTCTAAAATAATAAATTTAAAAGGTGGTAAATTAAATTTTTAACATCACATTCCTTAGAAAATTAGTGAATGATTAAAAAAAAATGTAAGACGTTCTACTACATCCTTATGAAAAATTGATTTTTTTCTTTCCACAAAGGTAAAATTCATTTTGAGTCATTGAAAAAAATTACGAAAAAATTTATTGCTCATTATATGAGGGGGGGGTAGGGGTTCAATATGCAACACAAGAACTAATGGAAAAATACTTAGCCTTTTTAATTTATAGGCTACAGACCCAAAGGTCAAAAAGGCTCTAGTTTTTTATTTAATTTGTAATTTTGATGGTGGGAAAAAAAGCGGCCAAATGAATGCCTATAGAACTCCTGAATATCATACTATTTTTCTGATGCGTAAATGTTGTTTATATTAAAGTTTTCGTGGGTACACCAATTTTCCCCGTGAAATCCCCCCCCCACACTATATTTAACATAATAAACTTGCATAAAGGTTAATATTATCTTGAAATTTTTTTATTCACTCAAAGAGAAGCATTAAACAAACTCCTAATGATTTAAAAAAAATTTCAGCTTACAAAAATAATGCAAATTATAAACGAAAACAATGTTTACATTTTTGCACCGTTAAATCAATTGAAATTTAACGTAGCCAAAAGACAAGTTATAACTAAGGTTTTTTTTCACATTCTATGAAAAATAATTAATGGTCCCGATTTTCACGAAAATTTCCATAATTACTTACCTTTAAGAATAAAAGGTGTCTGAAGGACCAAAATTCTTTTCCACTTTCAGGAGGCATTACTTTTAACCTTAAGAAGGAGAGGACTAACTGTAAGATAAATTGTATGATAAAAGAGTTTCAACTTTTAGGCTTCACTTACTATGACCCTCATTTTGTCACATACACATGGTTGAAAAAATGGTGGGGGTAGATTCTTTCTAAGATATAAGGCAAAAAGGACCAAAAATAAGATAAATAAAATATCCCTTTGAAACTTCAGGCTTCAATCCAGAGATCCAACCATTGCCAACTGCCTACAGTGAAACCTTATCTATTAGATAGATCTTCTGAGGGTAAGGGTACAGATATTAAATATACATAAATAAATTAAACTGAACCATAGAAATTCTATGGTAATATGGAAAAGGTATGAAAATGAATAAGATTTAAATAAACCATATACAGCTTAGGTTGGTTGGTTGGATTTATGGGTGGCATGACAAACCTTATTGGGTTATTTTATTGTCAAGACAAATTGTCCATCTACGCGAAGATGTTGTGTTAGTATACTGTGAATACTAATACCAAAATTAGATCTTTACTTGTTATCAGGGGCCGGGTTAGCTCAGTCGGTAGAGCGTTCGGCTAGAACCACAAGGTTCGATATCGGTCCGCCAACTTAGCGTATGAGTAGCACAGGGATCTTGGCGGTAAAGTAAGGAGCGATGGAAGGTGTGGCGCTCAATCCTAAAAACAATCTCCTTGGTCTAGCGCTATTGAAAAGGGGATAGACCCCCTCGCTGACTGGCTGATACCGACATTAGGCCACCCCGACAACTTTACTTTTTACTTATGTCAAAAGACTATTTGTTTTATTCATTCTTATAGGTACACTCATTTTTTTTTCTGTTTTTTAATCCATAGATGGACCCTAACAGTACTACCACCAGGTCAGAAGTGGGATGCTGAGGATCAATGACAATGAAGGGGNAAGAGAGAGATGCCTGTATATTAAGGAACATACATTAAAGAATTAAGAAAAATGTAACTGATATAAAAAGATTAAAAAGTTTAAAAATAGTTTAAATAGGGAGTTACTTTTCAATCACCTGTATATTAAGGAACATACATTAAAGAATTAAGAAAAATGTAACTGCATATAAAAAGATTATAAATAGTTTAAAATAGGGAGTTACTTTTCAATCAGCCTGTATATTAAGGAACATACATTAAAGAATTAAGAAAAATGTAACTGGATATAAAAGATTATAAATAGTTTAAAATAGGGAGTTACTTTTCAATCACTCTGTATATTAAGGAACATACATTAAAGAATTAAGAAAAATGTAACTGCATATAAAAAGATTATAAATAGTTTAAAATAGGAGTTACTTTTCAATCAGCCTGTATATTAAGGAACATACATTAAAGAATTAAGAAAAATGTAACTGAAAATAAAAAAAAGTTTATAAATAGTTTAAAATAGGTGTTACTTTTCAATCAGCCTGTATATTAAGGAACATACATTTAAGAATTAAGACAAATGTAACTGGATATAAAAAGAATATAAATAGTTTAAAATAGGGAGTTACTTTTCAATCACTCTGTATATTAAGGAACATACATTAAAGAATTGAGAAAAATGTAACTGGATATAAAAAGATTATAAATAGTTTAAAATAGGCAGTTACTTTTCAATCAGCCTGTATATTAAGGAACATACATTAAAGAATTAAGAAAAATGTAACTGAAAATAAAAAAGATTATAAATAGTTTAAAATAGGCAGTTACTTTTCAATCAGCCTGTATATTAAGGAACATGCATTAAAGAATTCAGAAAAATGTAACTGAATATAAAAAAGATTATAAATAGTTTAAAATAGGCAGTTACTTTTCAATCAGCCTGTATATTAAAGAACATACATTAAAGAATGAGAAAAATGTAACTGAAAATAAAAAAAATTATAAATAGTTTCAAAATAGGGAGTTACTTTTCAATCACACTGTATATTAAGGAACATAAATTAAAGAATTGAGAAAAATGTAACTGGATATAAAAACAGCAGTTCAAAGACCATATTAAGACAATGAAGAAATGTGCCATCACACCTTCAAGCGTGGAAGATCTGGCCTCCAACAGACAGGGTTGGTGAAACGCCAGCCACACAGGAGCTAAGTAGCTCAATATCGAGATAAACAGGACTGCAGAGTGGCAGCGTCTTCATCGTCATGAACAATCAAATGTAGATGTGAATTTCCCCTGCAATGTGTGTGACCGCATCTGCAAGTCCAAAACTGGACTAATGAGCCACTAGAGGGTCCACAACTGAAGGCATCATCATCTGCAACGGACTTCTAAAAGAAAAGAAAGTATATTCAACACTCACTAAACTCTATTGAACCCCTCATTACCCTACAAAAACCACAATGAAACTTGTTCCACATTTGAATAAGTACATACATTGTTCTACATCTATTATTATTATTATTACTTGCTGTTCATCTTATCCGATGATGACAACACGCGAATCCCTTTTCCTCCAATTTATTCGGTCTCTGGTTGTGTCTTGCCAACTGCCTATGGGGATATTCAAGTCCTTCAGGTTTCTCTTGATTTGGTATTTGTACCTGAGCTTTGGTCTACCGATTCCACATGATCCCTCTCTCAGTTGAGAGTACACAATCTGCTTTGGTAGTCTGTCATCCCCAAGTCTGTTTAAGTGGCCAGCTTATTTCAGGTTTCGTTGGACAAGTATTTCGAGCATGCTAGGGAGTCCAGTTCTCTTTAGGATGGTCCTGTTTGGAACATGTTGCCATCACCTGACATTTAATATACTGCGCAAGTGACGCATGTAGTAAACATAATCTGTGGGCATCTGCTTTGTATATCATCCAGGCTTCCGCACCATACATGAGGGTTGAGAGAACTATGGCACAGTATACTGCACATGTGGTTTTCAAGATGTTCTACATTACCAAAACATTTCTGAAATTATTATTTATTTCTTCCATATCAACTTTCCTTACAGTCTCAAGTTTCAAATGTACTGCTCACTGCTTAAAAAAACATTTGTCCTTTATAACCCAAAGTCCAACCCCTCCTCGCCATGGCGAGGTGGTGATAATGTGGTAATGTCAGAGCTATGACGTCCAGAACTCAAATTCTGGGTAGGGCCTCCCAAGGCAGATTGGTCTGTCACCCAGTGGTACTACAGCCACAACCCAACTAAAGGGGCTCTGGTGAAAATCCAAAGGGCGTCTCCATCATCATCAAGTATCAACGGCTTTTGGCATACTTGTCACTGCTTCTGTGAAAAATCTGCTGCAAACAAGAGCATCTCCTTCCCTTGACGCCCTAACCAGGATATGCATGCGGGGTAAGGGGACCACCTGTGAATTCCCTATTCCCTTGTTACTCGTTTCATAAATTCACTATCTCATTCATTCGGGATTCAGTGAATTCAATGCATGTAGCTGGCTCAACTGACCCAGGGTAAATGCCATCACCACAACAACAACAGTCCAGATTGAATGTATGGTAAATGTAACCCAAAGACAAACTTATTTTTAGATCTTAACTTTCCAACCCAATGGAGAACGAGTTACATTTTTCTTAATTCTTAAATTAAAGAATACAACACCATTTTTTTTTTTCCTGAACTCATAGATATGCAAAGATTAAAGTTTTTATGGCAGCTGAAAATTAAACTATAACAACACAATTGCTAATTATTCTTAAATGGTTTGCTTTGTTTTATGGCATATCAACCTTTTTCAGGTTATTTAATGCTGAATCAAGTCCTTTTGATAAAAGTTTCTATGTTTCAATTTCTTAATATCTTCAAATTGGTAAAATAATTTTCATTAACTTCATTTAGTTTGGTTTGTTTGTTTTATGGCATATCAACCCTTTTTGGGTTATTTAATGCTGAATCAAGTCATTTTGATAAAAGTTTCTATGTTTCAATTTCTTGATATCTTCAAATTGGTAAAAATAATTTTCATTAACTTCATTTAGTTTGGTTTGTTTGTTTTATGGCATATCAACCCTTTTTGGGTCATTTAATGCTGAATCAAGTCATTTTGATAAAAGTTTCTATGTTTCAATTTCTTGATATCTTCAAATTGGTAAAAATAATTTTCATTAACTTCATTTAGTTTGGTTTGTTTGTTTTATGGCATATCAACCCTTTTTGGGTCATTTAATGCTGAATCAAGTCATTTTGATAAAGTTTCTATGTTTCAATTTCTTGATATCTTCAAATTGGTAAAAATAATTTTCATTAACTTCATTTAGTTTGGTTTGTTTTGTTTTATGGCATATCAACCCTTTTTGGGTCATTTAATGCTGAATCAAGTCATTTTGATAAAAGTTTCTATGTTTCAATTTCTTGATATCTTCAAATTGGTAAAAAATTTTTCATTAACTTCATTTAGTTTGGTTTGTTTGTTTTATGGCATATCAACCCTTTTTGGGTTATTTAATGTCGAAATAAGTCATTTTGATAAAAGTTTCTATGTTTCAATTTCTTAATATCTTCAAATTGGTATAAATAATTTTCATCAACTTCATTTGGTTTGGTTTGTTTGTTTATGGCATATCAACCCTTTTTGGGTTATTTAATGCCGAAACAAGTCATTTTGATAAAAGTTTCTATGTTTCAAGTTCTTAATATCTTCAAATTGGTATAAATAATTTTCATTAACTTCATTTGTTTTGGTATAATAACTTGTGGGTTATTTAATGCTAAAAACTGTTAGAATGTGAGATAAAAGTTTATACTCAAGTTTACTTTGCAGGTTTTATTTTTATAGATATATTGTGTGGCTATATTTTATATCAACCGTGAAGGTTGATATAAAATATATCACTGATGAGATTTATTATTCTTAAAGAAAAGTGATTAAAGGGAGACAATCCATTTCGATTTGATTATCTCTGCATCTGCTCTAAGATCTCAAATGCAGCCTGGCATTTATTCACATAAAGTAATTACATAGAATACAGAACACAAACTGAACACAAGGCTTGAATTCTTAAGTGGGGAGGAAACGGTTGGTTGGTTGGTTTTTACAGTATATCAACCCATTTTTTATTTTATTCATTCCTGATGGGTACTCAGTTATTTTGTAAACTCATTTTTTCTTTTAAACACATTTTTAGAACTCGTGTTGTTCTATTTATCCCATAGATGGGATCCTAAAACGTACTACCAGTCCAGAGCAGAATGGACAAGGGAGCAATGGTGATGAAGGGGTGCTCCACATTCCCCAAACCTCCAAAACTGGAACCTCACCATCAGATAGAGTTTAACGTCATTCCCAGGACATGTAGACCCTCAGCCACCGCCTTCTAGCACCCATATGATAAAAAGGGGTTGGGGCTTGCCATAAGGGCAATAGGGTTGGGAAAATCATATAGCTGCTTGACGTGACCAGCCGATTAATCAGAGGGGGCCTCTCCAAGTGACTGTCTAGTCCAAGTAAGTGGAGTGTTACATGTCATGGACTGCTCAGCCGCCAGGGTTCCATCCTTAAGCATCACAGGTCACTATCCACGGCCAACAGGTGACCCCATTGGGGGAGTCTTACCCCTCTGCTGAGGTGCAGTTGGAGTATTTTAACGACCCAGCCGACATGTAGGAACGAGGTACAAAACTGGTCTTCTAATTTCTTAGTCTTTCCTAATCAGTTCCAATTATTGACCGATCCATGCTAATAATATACATTCATCCATTACTTTCTACAGTCTATTTACACCTAATTCCTCAAACACTCTATTCCATGACATGCAACACTCCACTTTGGCCCTTACTTAGCCTAGACATGCAATCATAGAGCCATCACCCCTATATGATTATCCAAACCCTATTGCCCTTATGGCAAACCTCAACCCTTTTTTTATCATATATGTGCTTAAAGGCAGTGGCTGAAGGTCTTAATGTCCTGGGTATGATGTTAAACTCTATCTGATGGTGAAGTTCCAATTCTGGAATTCTGGGGAATGTGTAGTACCCCTTAATCACCATTACTCCCAGGTCCACTCTGACCTTGTGTGGTAGTACCTGTTAGGGTCCCATCTATGGATTAGATAGAAAAGAATGTGTTTAAGAAAAATTGAGTACCAATGAAGAATGAATAAAACAAAATTGTCTTCAGCATAAAATAACCCAACAAGGGTTGACATGCCATAAAATCCAATCAACACCAGATGCTCTATGATTATTAGACCTACTTAAAAGACCAAATAAACATAAGATTTTTTATTTTCAAATTTTCTCAACATCAGCAAATGGAATAATCGATAAGGAATTTTATTCTGAATTATTTCAAATACTTTCCTTAAAAAATTATACTCTGAAATTTAAAAAAAAAAAAAACTAAAAATGTTTTTATGTAGGGATGCTCAAATTTGTGCACCTGCTAATAAGGAGGATCACAGGAAATTGTTGAAAAATCAACAAAAATAAACTAATTATCTGATTTTGATAAAAAATGTTGGTATTTGAAGTAATAAAAGAAGAGCTTACTCTAATAGGTCGGTTTCCCAAGACGAAAAAGATGACTTTTAACTTGTAATAAAAGCGGTGGGCATTATTTTTATGCAGAAATATGTATAAAATCATGAGAAACATTCTGTAACTTTTCTGGGTTTACGTTTTTCTCATCTTAATTAATTATATATATTTTAATCCACAAATTAGATGCTAAAATTTTAGTTTGCTGCGTACAACGAAGTAGCCAATCAGAATACATCTTTCATTGACTGCTGATAAATTAACCAATCACGATCACCGTAGCATAAGTTGTAAATCAACATAGCTGCTTCCAGCAAGATGTAAACAAAAAATTAAGACGTGTTTTATTTGCATGTTTCCGTCTTAAAAGTGCCAAGTTAAATCTTTTTCAGAGAATACATGGATGCACTTTCTAGAATATGTCTCAAAATGGAAATTTTTACAAGGTCCCCCAACAAAGATTGCGAAAAAATTCTGCGCATCAAACTTTTGTTACTAAAATCGGCTGCTAATGGCTGCTTTTGTTTTTTGTTTTTTAAACGAATTAAAATTAATTAAATCGATTATTTAAGGTCAAACTTTTATCTAAATCGATAAGTAGTAACATAATGACCATCAACATAAGAGCAAAATAATATTACACATGCAATTAATTTTTAACAAATTTAAAAGGTTTTTTTTTTTTTTTTTTTTTTTGTCAATTTAGATCACGTTCGTGTATCTGAAAAATTTGGTAAACATTAAACAGGAAAAACAAAAGGAATAACTATCTCTATATCATGAACTTAAATTATTAATAAGAAACAAAATGAAAAAAAACCCGACTATTTGAAAGTTTGACCTTTGTTTTTAGTCTGCAGGTTTTACTTTTAATCCATTTTTACTTGTTAAAAAATGCTTATTTATCTGCTATTTATTATTTAATGAATAAAGCAAATTCTTATTTGTTAAGTTTAATATTGTTGTAAAAATGTACCAGTTTTATTTATTTTTGTTCATTTTGGAAAACTATATATTTTCTTTCATTTTGTTTCTTATTTAAAATTTAAATTCATGATCTAGAGATAGTTATTCCTTTCGTTTTTCTTGTTTAATATTTACCAAATTTTTCGAACAGATATCTCTTGCTAGTTGTTAGTAAATATTAAAATAATTAAAGTAGACTGTTAATTCAGGGGAGTAAATTTTCCGTTTTAATTTTGACAATCTGCAAGTTTAACCAAAAATGTCTACCCCCCCCCTTTTTTTAAAAACAAATATTCTCAACTTTGAAGCAGACTATGGGTATAAAGTCCAATGTATATATACTAAATTATGCAGAATTTAATTTGGGGTAAAATGTGCTAAACTACATGTTTGTATGTTTAGTGGTTTCGGTGCTACTAGGGCAAGTCCTCATGTTTTATTTGAATGATTGTTAGGTACCTCCAAAATAGGTCATGTGATCAGTCAACTCCATATTGAAGGAAAAAACGTAAATATATTTTAACTTTTTTTTCAATCTCGCAAAAAAGAAATAACGAACCTAAGGAGTTGTTACAAAGAAAAACTGTTAATTCAAAGATCAAATTATCCGGTTGGGGAAAAATTACTCATCATTATCGTGAAAAATAAATAAAACAGTCCGTTTATTTACCAACACGGTCAGTTTCTTTATTGATATATTTTTTTAGCAGAAGTCTGTATTCATGGTTCTTTTACTAAAAAGCTTTGGTATTGAGACTTAAAATCTTGATATAATTATTCAGATTATTTATAGAAAAAAAAAAGTAAAAATCGTTTTTTGCCGGTTCATTTTTTCATAAAATAAAATAGGGGGGAGTAGACCTCGTAAAAAAATATTTCCCCTAATATATTTTAGAAAAAGACTATTTCAGACACCTTTTATTCTAAAGGTAAGTAATTATGGAAATTTTCGTGAAAATCGGACCATTAATTTATTTTTCATAGAATTGAAAAAAAACCTTTAGTTATAACTTGTTTTTGGCTACGTTAAATTTCAATTGATTTAACGGTGCAAAAATGTAAACATTGTTTTTCGTTTATAATTTGCATTATTTTTGTAAGCTGAAATTTTTTTTTTAAATCATTAGGAGTTTGTTTAATGCTTCTTCTTTTGAGTGAATAAAAAAATTTCAAGATAATATTAACCTTTATGCAAGTTTTATTATGTTAAATATAGTAGTGGGGGGGGGGGGATTTCACGGGGAAAATTGGTGGTACCCACGGAAAACTTTAATATAAACAACATTTACGCATCAGAAAAATAGTATGATATTCAGGAGTCTATAGGCATTCATTTGGCCGCTTTTTTTTCCCACCATCAAAATTACAAATTAAATAAAAAACTAGAGCCTTTTTGACCTTTGGGTCTGTAGCCTATAAATTAAAAAGGCTAAGTATTTTTCCATTAGTTCTTGTGTTGCATATTGAACCCCTACCCCCCCTCATATAATGAGCAATAAATTTTTTCGTAATTTTTTTCAATGACTCAAAATGAATTTTACCTTTGTGGAAAGAAAAAATCAATGTTTTCATAAGGATGGTAGTAGAACGTCTTACATTTTTTTTTAATCATTCACTAATTTTCTAAGGAATGTGATGTTAAAAGTTTAATTTACCACCTTTTAATTTATTATTTTAGAGATTTCTTAAAATTTATAAATGTAAAATAAATTCTTCCATTTCACTAGCTGATAAAGGAATTTTTTTTAATTAAAAAAAAATTGTATTAAACATATATAGTTAAAATAATGAAATTTTAATTTGATAGTCTCTATGAAAAAAAAATATTGAAAATAATTTTGGAAGTAAAAATGGTTGTCTTTGGGGTTTTTTTTATGGGAACCATTTACATCACAAATTGTGGCAGGAAGAGTTGGAGTGAAGTGAAAATAGAAAAGTTGGACCTTAACACCATTAGGCACCCCAGCCCAAAAAGGAACTGAATTTTGCTTTTCACCGGTTGTTAGTAAACAAAACAGCCAGCTGATAAAAACCAGTAATATATACTAAAATAGTTTTTGATTTTAATTTTTTTTAAATTAGTTATTTCATGTTGTTGTTAGCATATCAGAAAGAAATTAATTTTGCACTAAAGATAAACTAATATTGTTATTTAAAAAAAAAATCAAACTTAAAACGAAAGACATGTTTATTTATTTTCTATGTGCCTCTATGGAGAGTTAATATTAAAAAGTATCTATTTAAAAAAAGATTTTGCTAGGGGTTAGGGTTGAGGGTTAGGGTTAGCAGTTATTATTATAACCTTATAATATACTTTTTGTAGCTTTAATCATTCCCGTATTAAACGTGTATAATGTTAAAAGTTTTACAATTAAAAAAAGAATTGCTATTGAATTAACAACAACATGAAATAAGTTTTAAATATGTATCTTTAATATAAAAACGTGTCTTTCATTTATAGTTTTATAATAAAAAAAAAAAAATGCGTCTAAAAATCGTCTGTTAACAAACAACTGGATTTTGACAGTGAAAAGCAAAACATGTTCTTTTGAATCTAGGTCACAACTGGGGTGCTTAATGGTGTCTTGGTCCGAAAAGTCAATACAGATTCTATAATATTTCTGATATTTAAAATCATCTAATCTTTAACATTCTAATTTTAATATTTCCAGCTTTTTTTCTTTTAATGATATTAAGAGTTTAATGCTGATGCATTGACTAAATACTAATAATAGTAATTTGTATTTGTTTCAGACTAAAGAAAACATTCTTATACTTATGACCTGTCATAGAAAAGGATTGAAATATGTCAACAAAGATTAAAAATGTATTGCAAAATGATTTAAAACAAAACAAAAATGTACGTTATATGTAACAGAAATCTGTTTTTTTTTTCTTTTTTAACACATAAACTTGGAATTGTTCTTTCTTTTTATTAAACGTAAAAGAAAACAGTAAAAAGATAATTTTCCATTTTTTTTCATAACACTTTTGTAGTCAAATAAGAAGCGAACCAGAAGTTAATGCATTGAAAGCAGAAATAAAATGACGAAAGTAAGCAATCTGCGCATAGGATCAGTGCAGGTAGAAAGCAAAAATAGAAATAATAAAAATGATAATTTTGGAGCCTTTGCGCCTCAAAAGAAGTTTTCAAAAAGACCAAATCTGGAGCCTAGATAAAACCTATTTAAAGGAAGGTTTTCAAAGAGAAGTTCAGAAAGACCAATGTATGCCTGAATACTCCATGTCGTTTAACTTAAAACTATTTGCCTGCTATTAAGGTACGACTTATTTTACCCTCTCTAAAATTTCCACTGCTGATTAGACGTTATACTCTTTCTTTACTCTTTCTTCCTCTATTGGACTGAACTCAACTCTTTCTCCCTTTACATTATTGAACTTTAAAAAAAAAAGCATATTCTGCTGGACCTTGAACAGTACATTTTGACTACTGTAATTTATTTGTTTTAATACACATATTACTCATTAAATTTATGAGTTATTTGTTTTTCTGTTTTTATATATGTTACCTTATTGTGTGTTTGTTGTAAGTACCAATATATATATATATATATATATATATATATACTTCTATTCTTTTATATTATATAAATATACTTCTATTTGCATTATTTTTTTCTGCCATGCTCGAGAAAGCATTCTCAGATCTAAGTGAAGGAGTGGTGGCCTATACAATCAACAACGTTTTAAAACTAGGTCAAAAATTTCCTTGCAGCTTGTACGTGATCTTCTCTTTGCAGACGATGCCGCTCTATTAGCACACAGCCTAAAAGACATCCAGACCATCATTGATAAATTCTCTGAGACATCAAAAGCATTTGGACTTACAATCAGTATAAAAAAAACTGAACTACTATACCAGCCCGCAGCTTGCAATCCACGTCTTGTAAATCCATCTGTCTTCATTGATGGAAAAGCATTGAAGATTGTTGACACATTTAAATATCTTGGATCAACAGTCACATCTGATGGAAAAATGGACAAAGAAATCCATTCCAGAATAGGTAAAGCTAGCACTGCATTCAGCAATCTGAAACATCATTTATGGAGTACCAAAGATGTATCTCTTAAAATAAAAATTAACATCTACAGAGCAGTCGTGCTTTCTACTTTACTTTAATTTGAAACGCCTAGATATTGACCTGAGTGCTTGGGAATATCTAGCATCGGATCGGAAGGAATGGCGTAAGACCTGTTTCGCTAAACTAAAGAGCTTTGAACAAAATAGACTGAAGCATAGAGATTGGCTCCGCATAACTTTAAAAGAAAAACATTTAACTCCTGCCTTGGATCATTTCGTTTGTCAGTGTGGCTTCATGGCTCGCAGCAGGGCTGGGCTGCTGTCACACTCGAGGAAACATAAAATGTCTTCTTGACAGCATGCATAACATGGGAGGAATCAAATCACTCACTGCTGACCCTCATCTATTGTTCTCGATAGGAGAGTCCACCATATATATATATATATATATTATATATATATATATATATATACATTTCGACCTATTAGGTCTCATCAGCAAGGTTATAGACATGGGAGACTGGTCCGTGTGTGACTCGAAACCTCAACTGTCAAGCTGACAGGCGAAGTCTCTAACCATTACACTAGCTGGCCATTTCCACATTCTTCGTTTGTTTTGAAACTTATTTATATTCCACTTTTTATTGACTTGCTACACGACAGTATGAGGGTAAGTAAAGAAACAAATGTGTTTACTTTTATATGGCTTTAAGCCGACAATATATATAATTTCATTCAAGACAACCACCATACTTTAAAATAATTTTTTTTTTTAAAGTTGCATTCTTTTTTTGTCCACATTTTGAACATACCTTATTTTTATGTAACAAGATGAAAAAAAAATATACTTGGCATACAATCAATTAAAAATTAAACTTGGCATACCAATCAATTAAAAAATATACTTGGCATACCAATCAATTAAAAAATTAAACTTGGCATACCAAGCAATTAAAAAAAATATACTTGGCATACCAATCAATTAAAAAATTAAACTTGGCATACCAATCAATTAAAAAAATATACTTGGCATACCAATCAATTAAGAAATTAAACTTGGCATACCAATCAATTAAAAAATATATACTTGGCATACCAATCAATTAAAAAAATATATACTTGGCATACAATCAATTAAAAAATATATACCAATCAATTAAAAAAAATATACTTGGCATACCAATCAATTAAAAAGTAAACTTGCATACCAATCAATTAAAAAAAAAAAAAAAACTATATAACAATGATAATATTATTTACCCATTCCATTCAGCATGGGTTGGATTTGACACAAGGTCACAAGTTTGGGGCATTCAGCGAGGATTGAACTCACTTTTCAATAGTAATGGATCTGCAAGACTAGCTTGCTAAGCATTACATCATGACAGGACACCATTATATAATGATAATATTATTTTTATATGAGAATTTTATACAATGTTCCCTCTTATTTATAACATTAAGAATATTATAATAAAATTGGAAGTTATATTCAAGATACGCACTTCCAAAATTTTAATTTATTTATTTATTTTTTTAAGGATTGCTACTTTCAAATTAGTGACAGGAGCCAATCTTGTTTATTCTTTTAATCTGCTTTTTTTTTTTGGGGGGGGGGGAGAAAGAACTTGTTGCTTTTCATCTGAATTCTGAATAATTTTCTTTTACAATTATTTTGGGTATTTTTAAATAAGTATGAACTTTTTTTAACAATGAAATAACTTTATCAAGTTATTTCAGAATTTGGATGAAACAATTTCATTTAAATAAATAAATAAATAAATAAACGATAAGTGAGAAAATGGAGATGTAGTAAACATCATGAGAAATGTCAAAACGAAGGAAACATCTAAATTTCAGTAACAAAAACGAATTAAAATGCGTCTACAGTAATGTAGATACATTACTTAATAAAAGAAACAAATTGGAAATACTAATAAAAGAAAGTCAACCCGATGTCGTATGCCTAGTGGAAATAATTCCAAAAAATATTAAATTGAGCCTCCAATCTTGTGAGTTTCAATTTCATGGATACGACTGTTTTTTCAAATTTAGAAGATGAAACTATGCAAAGGGGAGTAATAATACTAATTTAAAAAAAAACATATAGCAAAAAAATTCAATCACCAGACTTTACTGAAAGTGGTTGGTGTGAAATATTATTAAAATCATCTGATAAGTTAACCATTGGGTGTATTTATAGATCCCAAATAGCAGCATCGAAAATAACAAAAAATCAAATTATTATCTTACTTCCCTTGTAAATAATAAGAGCCATGTAACTGGAGATTTTAATTTTCCAGAAATTGATTGGGATCATGGGACTTCTCTTTATTCAAAATAAAGGCTACAGACTTTATGGAAGCTATACGAGACTCTTTCCTTTTTCAACACACAAAAAAAAACGACACATTTTAGAAAAAATCAAAACCCAAATATATTAGACCTAATCTTGACAAACGAAGAAAATATGATAACCAATATAATACACCAATCACCTTTAGGTAAAAGTCACCACCATGTGATAGAATTCAATTACATTTGTTACACAAAAGAACATAATGCAACAGAAATTAAATACAATTACCAAAAATGTAAATTTGATGATATGAGAAAGATATTGAGGGATAAAAAAATTGAAAACAAGTTAATAAATCTTAGTGCAGAAGAATCTTGGAAGGGGTTGGAAGATTTACTGAACTGTGTTAAAAAATTAATTCCAAAAGAAAATGTACAATTGGGAGGGAAAAAAAGTCACCAATGGATGAATGAAATGACATTTAAAGAAATGAAGGAAAAAGGAAAGCATATCAAAATTATCTTAGTCCTTTCCATCTCTTGTCCTATCAAAATTATGCAAAATTAAGGAATCAGTTGAAATGGGAATGCAAGAAAGCAAAATAGATTTTGAAAAGAAAATTGCCAAAGAAGCTAAAAATAATCCAAAAGCTTTTTTTAAATTATGTTAATGATAAAATGAACACTAAAGTTGAAATCACAGATTTATTAGGGCCAGATGGAAACACAGCTACATCTGATGAAAAAAAGGTGAATATATTGAACGAGTATTTTTCTAGTGTATTTACTACTGACAATCTTGAAAATATACCATACTTTACTGAAAGACCATATAAGTAGTATAATAGTAACTAAAGAAGAAATTCATGAAAAAATAGCAAAAATTAAATTCGAACAAATATCCAGGACCAGATGAACATCACCCTTTAATTTTGAAGGAATTGATACAAGAAATATCCTTACTATTGAGTATAGTCTTCACTAAATGTATTGCTGAGAAGTATGTACCTCAATCATGGAGGGAAGCTAATGTGACAGCTTTATTTAAAAAGGGAAATAAAAGTAATCCTGCAATTATAGACCAGTTAGTATGACAAGTATCATTTGCAATTTTTTAGAATCTATAATAAAAGACAAAATATTCAGACACATGGAATCAAACAAAGTTTTTTTGGCGAACCAGCATTGATTCATTAAAGGAAGATCTTGTAGTACAAATCTTTTGGCAGTAATGGATAATGTCATGAATATGTAAGAGTACACTTTAAATGTTTGAATGATAGAGAGAAAAACAAAACGGGTAAGGATGAAGTCAGGAAATATAAAATATTTTATTCTGATTACTACCCTTTATTAAGAATCATAAACACTCCACCCCCCCCCCCACACCGGTGGCCAAACCAGCCACGAACTTTAGTGAACTTTCAAGTACGCATGACTCCAAAACTCATAGCATTCGAGTGAACTTCCCGCCAATTTAGTGAAAAAGAAAGAAAGAAATAGTTTTAAAAGACACAAGTTAAGAAGATTTCAAAGCGATTGGACATATGAGAAAATTCGCTGCTGCTATGAAAGATGAGACAGAGGGAAGGCAAAACCTTAAACGTGTATCGAGTGATTTTAAAAGGTCTACTATTTGCTAAGGAAATTTGTAAAGTTATTGTGTGAAAAAAAGAAGAGAAAAAAGGAACCCATTTTACGTGACACTGAAGTAATACGAGAAATGAAAAGGGAATGTTTAAAAGGGATCTCTTCATAAATGTAAGTCTCTCCTTGTTTAAAATATTTTGCATTATCTCATTTGACTCCGTAGTTTCAAGAACACTTTTGAACTGTGACAATTCCATATGAACTTTGACTATGACCATTTTATATGAACTGTCATCTGTGACTATTATGTAAGCTTTGAATTGTGAACTTTATAATCATATAAAGAAAAAAAAGAAAAGAAAGAAGGAGAGAATCCTTGAAAGAAATATGTTGATGTATTAACTTGAATTCCGGCTAATACCCAGGATTGTCTGCCACTGCTATTTATTTTATAATAAAAGCTATTTGTTTTTGTTTGTTATAAATGTATGATATTGTGTTCGTGTTTTCTTTGGCTTGACCAGGGTCCATTCTGTGTTCTCGGCTTATTCATTACCTTTCTGGAGCGAGAAGTAGAAGGCTTGATTTTCCCCTTTTATCCCTTCTATGAAACCGTTAGCGTTTCATACCTGGGACCTTTATCGCATTTTATTTTATTTTTTCTTTCTTGTGCGACACTGTGTTTGATCGTTCCCAATCAGCACAGGCGTTCGTAACAATAAGTGGACAGAATCTCTAGATTTTGGATTAACAGTGCACACCATCTATTTAGACTTTGCCAAAGTATTTGACTCTGTAACTGCTATTGAAGCTACAAAATTATGGTATAAATGGCCAGGTTCTGAATTGGATAAAAGAATTCCTAGGTAATAGAAGACAATGCGTCAAAATTAAAAACTCTAAATCAAAATGGGCTCCAGTGACAAGTGGAATCCCACAGGGAACTGTTCTTGGACCTTGTCTTTTTGTTATTTTTATAAACAATCTCCCGGAAATTATCAAATGCTACTCACAAATATTTGCAGATGATACAAAAATATATTCTACTGTTATTGATCGAAATGATATCCGACAAAATCCAAACTGACATTAACAATCTTGTAGATTGGTCTGATAGTTGGCAAATGAGATTCAATACATCTAAATGTAAGGCACTTCACAGAGGAAGAAATAATCAAAACATGAATACTCTATGAGAAAAAATTCTCTAATGAAAGAGAAATATTAAAGGATACAGAGTTAGAAAAAGACCTTGGTGTGAATGTTGACCCTGAATTAAAATTTTCCAAACACATAGAAATACAAGTAAGTAAAGCAAACAAGATATTAGGGTTAATACGGAGGTCATATGAATACATGGATAAAGAAATGCTGAAAAATTTATTCACTGCATTGGTAAGACCTCATTTGGAGTTTGCTAATGTGGTTTGGAGCCTGATACTCATCAAGGATACAAAACTCATTTAGGGAGTTCAGAGGAGAGCTACTAAATTAGTGAATAATTTAAAGTCCTTTTCGTATGAAGAAAGACTTAGGAACATTGACTTACCAAGTCTGGTTTATTGACGTATAAGAGGGGATATGATTGAAGCCTACAAATATACACATGGATTTTATTCAACGAACTCTGACCTACTAAACATTGCCCAAAATATCAATACCAGGGGTCATAAATTAAAACTCCTTAAAAAATTTTGTAAAGCAAATGCAAGACAAAATTATTTTAGTAACAGAGTGGTGAATACATGGAATAAACTACCATCATCAATAGTGAATGCCCCATCTCTAAACTCCTTCAAGGCAATGTTGGATAATCTGTGGAATGATTATAAATATTCTATGGAATTAAAAATGAATGTTTATAAGGAACAGCTGTCAGGTCTCAGACCTATAGGTACCCACAATTTGACCCTGTGCTAATTTACCCCCCCTACATTTAACAACAATGAAACTTGCAGAAAATTAATATTTTCTTGAAAATTTTTTTCCATTCGAAAGAAAAAACATTAAATAAAACTCCTGATGATTTTTTTAAATTTTTTATCAAGCAATACGAAAATAATGAAAAAATTATGGATTGAAAAACAAGTTTTCATTGTCACTGTTAAATCAACTGAATTTTAACGTAGCAAACAAGTTTACGATAAGAGGATTTTTAAAAAATTTCTATGCAAAATCAATTAATGGTCGATTTTCCACGAAAATTTCCATAAACTGTTTACCATTGGAATGTAATAGCATCTGAAATAGTTTTTTCTAAAATATATTAGGGAAAATTCTTTTAACGATGTCTACCCCCCCNAGGCATCTGGACACCTTATGTCACATCCTACCTGTGACTGAAATGCAGACTAATTCACCATTTGAACTTGGATTGCCAGGTTCATTTCTTACCATGATAACTGTTGTATTATGAGTGCCTCTCTGTGTCCAGTAATGACACTAAACTACATCTGATGATATTCCTGGTGGTCTTGATGTTAGCATCTGGACACCTTATGTCACATCCTACCTGTGACTGAAATGCAGACTAATTCACCATTTGAACTTGGATTGCCAGGTTCATTTCTTACCATGATAATTGTTGTATTATGAGTGCCTCTCTGTGTCCTAGTAATGACACTAAACTACATCTGATGATATTCCTGGTGGTCTTGATGTTAGCATCTGGAACCTTATGTCACATCCTACCTGACTGAAATGCAGACTAATTCACCATTTGAACTTGGATTGCCAGGTTCATTTCTTACCATGATAATTGTTGTATTATGAGTACCTCCCGGTCCTAGTAATGACACTAAACTACATCTGATGATATTCCTGGTGTCTTGATGTTAGCATCTGGACACCTTATGTCACATCCTACCTGTGACTGAAATGCAGACTAATTCACCATTTGAACTTGGATTGCCAGGTTCATTTCTTACCATGATAATGTTGTATTATGAGTCCTCTCTGTTGTCCTAGTAATGACACTAAACTACATCTGATGATATTCCTGGTGGTCTTGATGTTAGCATCTGGACACCTTATGTCACATCCTACCTGACTGAAATGCAGACTAATTCACCATTTGAACTTGGATTGCCAGGTTCATTTCTTACCATGATAATGTTGTATTATGAGTACCTCCCTGTGTCCTAGTAATGACACTAAACTACATCTGATGATATTCCTGGTGGTCTTGATGTTAGCATCTGGAACCTATGTCACATCCTACCTGGACTGAAATGCAGACTAATTCACCATTTGAACTTGGATTGCCAGGTTCATTTCTTACCATGATAACTGTTGTATTTTGAGTACCTCCCTGTGTCCTAGTAATGACACTAAACTACATCTGATGATATTCCTGTGGTCTTGATGTTAGCATCTGGAACCTTATGTCACATCCTACCTGACTGAAAAGGACTAATTCACCATTTGAACTTGGATTGCCAGGTTCATTTCTTACCATGATAACTGTTGTATTATGAGTACCTCCTGTGTCCTAGTAATGACACTAAACTACATCTGATGATATTCCTGGTGGTCTTGATGTTAGCATCTGGAACCTTATGTCACATCTACCTGTGACTGAAATGCAGACTAATTCACCATTTGAACTTGGATTGCCAGGTTCATTTCTTACCATGATAACTGTTGTATTATGAGTACCTCCTGTGTCCTAGTAATGACACTAAACTACATCTGATGATATTCCTGGTGGTCTTGATGTTAGCATTGGAACCTTATGTCACATCCTACCTGTGACTGAAATGCAGACTAATTCACCATTTGAACTTGGATTGCCAGGTTCATTTCTTACCATGATAATGTTGTATTATGAGTACCTCCTGTGTCCTAGTAATGCACTAAAACTACATCTGATGAATTCCTGGTGGTCTTGATGTTAGCATCTGGACACCTTATGTCACATCTACCTTGACTGAAATGCAGACTAATTCACCATTTGAACTTGGATTGCCAGGTTCATTTCTTACCATGATAATGTTGTATTATGAGTACCTCCTGTGTCCTAGTAATGACACTAAACTACATCTGATGATATTCCTGGTGGTCTTGATGTTAGCATCTGGAACCTTATGTCACATCCTACCTGTGACTGAAATGCAGACTAATTCACCATTTGAACTTGGATTGCAGTTCATTTCTTACCATGATAACTGTTGTATTATGAGTACTCCTGTGTCCTAGTAATGACACTAAACTACATCTGATGATATTCCTGGTGGTCTTGATGTTAGCATCTGGAACCTATGTCACATCCTACCTGTGACTGAAATGCAGACTAATTACCATTTGAACTTGGATTGCCAGGTTCATTTCTTACCATGATAACTGTTGTATTATGAGTACCTCTCCTGTGTCCTAGTAATGACACTAAACTACATCTGATGATATTCCTGGTGGTCTTGATAGCATCTGGAACCTTATGTCACATCTACCTGTGACTGAAATGCAGACTAATCACCATTTGAACTTGGATTGCCAGGTTCATTTCTTACCATGATAACTGTTGTATTATGAGTCCTCCTGTGTCCTAGTAATGACACTAAACTACATCTGATGATATTCCTGGTGGTCTTGATGTTAGCATCTGGACACCTTATGTCACATCCTACCTGTGACTGAAATGCAGACTAATTCACCATTTGAACTTGGATTGCCAGGTTCATTCTTACCATGATAATGTTGTATTATGAGTGCCTCTCTGTGTCCTAGTAATGACACTAAACTACATCTGATGAATATCCTGGTGGTCTTGATGTTAGCATCTGGACACCTTATGTCACATCCTACCTGACTGAAATGCAGACTAATTCACCATTTGAACTTGGATTGCCAGGTTCATTTCTACCATGATAATGTTGTATTATGAGTCCTCTCTGTGTCCTAGTAATGACACTAAACTACATCTGATGATATTCCTGGTGGTCTTGATGTTAGCATCTGGAACCTTATGTCACATCCTACCTGTGACTGAAATGCAGACTAATTCACCATTTGAACTTGGATTGCCAGGTTCATTTCTTACCATGATAATTGTTGTATTATGAGTTACCTCCCTGTTCCTAGTAATGACACTAACTACATCTGATGATATTCCTGGTGGTCTTGATGTTAGCATCTGGACACTTATGTCACATCCTACCTGTGACTGAAATGCAGACTAATTCACCATTTGAACTTGGATTGCCATCATTTCTTACCATGATAACTGTGTATTATGAGTGCCTCTCGTGTCCTAGTAATGACACTAAACTACATCTGATGATATTCCTGTGTCGGTGATGTTAGCATCTGGACACCTTAGTTCACATCCTACCTGTGACTGAAATGCAGACTAAATCATCTTGAACTTGGATCTCGGTGTCATTCTTACCATGATATATGTGTATTTGTGCCTCTCTGTGTCCTAGTAATGACACTAACTACATCTGATGTATATTCTCTGTGGTCTTGATGTTAGCATCTGGACACCTTATGTCACATCCTACCTGTGACTGAAATGCAGACTAATTCACCATTTGAACTTGATTCCAGGTTCATTCTTACCATGATAATGTTGTATTATGAGTGCCTCTCTGTGTCCTGTAATGACACTAAACTACATCTGATGATATTCCTGGTGGTCTGATGTTAGCATCTGGACACCTTATGTCACATCCTACCTGTGACTGAAATGCAGACTAATTCACCATTTGAACTGGATTGCCAGGTTCATTTCTTACCATGATAATTGTTGTATTATGAGTACCTCCCTGTGTCCTAGTAATGACACTAAACTACATCTGATGATATTCCTGGTGGTCTTGATGTTAGCATCTGGACACCTTATGTCACATCCTACTGTGACTGAAATGCAGACTAATTCACCATTTGAACTTGGATTGCCAGGTTCATTTCTTACCATGATAACTGTTGTATTATGAGTCCTCTCTGTGTCCTAGTAATGACACTAAACTACATCTGATGATATTCCTGGTGGTCTTGATGTTAGCATCTGGACACCTTATGTCACATCCTACCTGTGACTGAAATGCAGACTAATTCACCATTTGAACTTGGATTGCCAGGTTCATTTCTTACCATGATAATTGTTGTATTATGAGTACCTCCCTGTGTCCTAGTAATGACACTAAACTACATCTGATGATATTCCTGGTGGTCTTGATGTTAGCATCTGGACACCTTATGTCACATCCTACTTGACTGAAATGCAGACTAATTCACCATTTGAACTTGGATTGCCAGGTTCATTCTTACCATGATAATGTTGTATTATGAGTCCTCTCTGTGTCCTAGTAATGACCACTAAACTACATCTGATGATATTCCTGGTGGTCTTGATGTTAGCATCTGGACACCTTATGTCACATCTACCTGTGACTGAAATGCAGACTAATTCACCATTTGAACTTGGATTGCCAGGTTCATTTCTTACCATGATAATGTTGTATTATGAGTGCCTTCTGTGTCCTGTAATGACACTAAACTACATCTGATGATATTCCTGGTGGTCTTGATGTTAGCATCTGGACACCTTATGTCACATCCTACCTGTGACTGAAATGCAGACTAATTCACCATTTGAACTTGGATTGCCAGGTTCATTTCTTACCATGATAATGTTGTATTATGAGTGCCTCTCTGTGTCCTAGTAATGACACTAAACTACATCTGATGATATTCCTGTGTGGTCTTGATGTTAGCATCTGGACACCTTATGTCACATCCTACCGTGACTGAAATGCAGACTAATTCACCTATGGTCACGGACTGTCACTCTTGAACTTGGATTGCCAGGTTCATTTCTTACCATGATAACTGTTGTATTATGAGTCCTCCTGTGTCCTGTAATGACACTAAACTACATCTGATGATATTCCTGGTGGTCTTGATGTTAGCATCTGGACACCTTATGTCACATCCTACCTGTGACTGAAATGCAGACTAATTCACCATTTGAACTTGGATTGCCAGGTTCATTTCTTACCATGATAATTGTTGTATTATGAGTACCTCCCTGTGTCCTAGTAATGACACTAAACTACATCTGATGATTTCCTGGTGGTCTTGATGTTAGCATCTGGACACCTTATGTCACATCTACCTGTGACTGAAATGCAGACTAATTCACCATTTGAACTTGGATTGCCAGGTTCATTTCTTACCATGATAATGTTGTATATGAGTCCTCTCTGTGTCCTAGTAATGACACTAAACTACATCTGATGATATTCCTGGTGGTCTTGATGTTAGCATCTGGAACCTTATGTCACATCTACCTGTGACTGAAATGCAGACTAATTCACCATTTGAACTTGGATTGCCAGGTCATTTCTTACCATGATAACTGTTGTATTATGAGTACCTCTCTGTCCTAGTAATGACACTAAACTACATCTGATGATATTCCTGGGGTCTTGATGTTAGCATCGGACACCTTATGTCACATCCTACCTGTGACTGAAATGCAGACTAATTCACCATTTGAACTTGGATTGCCAGGTTCATTTCTTACCATGATAATGTTGTATTATGAGTGCCTCTCTGTGTCCTAGTAATGACACTAAACTACATCTGATGATATTCCTGGTGGTCTTGATGTTAGCATCTGGACACTTATGTCACATCCTACCTGTGACTGAAATGCAGACTAATTCACCATTTGAACTTGGATTGCCAGGTTCATTTCTTACCATGATAATGTTTGTATTATGAGTCCTCCCTGTGTCCTAGTAATGACACTAAACTACATCTGATGATATTCCTGGTGGTCTTGATGTTAGCATCTGGAACCTTATGTCACATCCTACCGTGACTGAAATGCAGACTAATTCACCATTTGAACTTGGATTGCCAGGTTCATTTCTTACCATGATAATGTTGTATTATGAGTCCTCTCTGTGTCCTAGTAATGACACTAAACTACATCTGATGATATTCCTGGTGGTCTTGATGTTAGCATCTGGACACCTTATGTCACATCCTACCTGTGACTGAAATGCAGACTAATTCACCATTTGAACTTGGATTGCCAGGTTCATTTCTTACCATGATAACTGTTGTATTATGAGTGCCTCTCTGTGTCCTAGTAATGACACTAAACTACATCTGATGATATTCCTGGTGGTCTTGATGTTAGCATCTGGACACCTTATGTCACATCCTACCTGTGACTGAAATGCAGACTAATTCACCATTTGAACTTGGATTGCCAGGTTCATTTCTTACCATGATAACTGTTGTATTATGAGTGCCTCTCTGTGTCCTAGTAATGACACTAAACTACATCTGATGATATTCCTGGTGGTCTTGATGTTAGCACTGGAACCTTATGTCACATCCTACCTGTGACTGAAATGCAGACTAATTCACCATTTGAACTTGGATTGCCAGGTTCATTTCTTACCATGATAATGTTGTATTATGAGTCCTCCCTGTGTCCTAGTAATGACACTAAACTACATCTGATGATATTCCTGGTGGTCTTGATGTTAGCATCTGGACACCTTATGTCACATCCTACCTGTGACTGAAATGCAGACTAATTCACCATTTGAACTTGGATTGCCAGGTTCATTTCTTACCATGATAATGTTGTATTATGAGTGCCTCTCTGTCCTAGTAATGACACTAAACTACATCTGATGATATTCCTGGTGTCTTGATGTTAGCATCTGGACACCTTATGTCACATCCTACCTGTGACTGAAATGCAGACTAATTCACCATTTGAACTTGGATTGCCAGGTTCATTTCTTACCATGATAACTGTTGTATTATGAGTGCCTCTCTGTGTCCTAGTAATGACACTAAACTACATCTGATATATTCCTGGTGGTCTTGCATTGTAGCATCTGGACACCTTATGTCACATCCTACCTGTGACTGAAATGCAGACTAATTCACCATTTGAACTTGGATTGCCAGGTTCATTTCTTACCATGATAATGTTGTATTATGAGTGCCTCTCTGTGTCCTAGTAATGACACTAAACTACATCTGATGATATTCCTGGTGGTCTTGATGTTAGCATCTGGACACCTTATGTCACATCCTACCTGTGACTGAAATGCAGACTAATTCACCATTTGAACTTGGATTGCCAGGTTCATTTCTTACCATGATAATTGTTGTATTATGAGTACCTCCTGTGTCCTAGTAATGACACTAAACTACATCTGATGATATTCCTGGTGGTCTTGATGTTAGCATCTGGACACCTTATGTCACATCCTACCTGACTGAAATGCAGACTAATTCACCATTTGAACTTGGATTGCCAGGTTCATTTCTTACCATGATAATTGTTGTATTATGAGTACCTCCCTGTCCTAGTAATGACACTAAACTACATCTGATGATATTCCTGGTGGTCTTGATGTTAGCATCTGGACACCTTATGTCACATCCTACCTGTGACTGAAATGCAGACTAATTCACCATTTGAACTTGGATTGCCAGGTTCATTTCTTACCATGATAATTGTTGTATTATGAGTACCTCTCTGTGTCCTAGTAATGACACTAAACTACATCTGATGATATTCCTGGTGGTCTTGATGTTAGCATCTGGACACCTTATGTCACATCCTACCTGACTGAAATGCAGACTAATTCACCATTTGAACTTGGATTGCCAGGTTCATTTCTTACCATGATAATGTTGTATTATGAGTACCTCCCTGTGTCCTAGTAATGACACTAAACTACATCTGATGATATTCCTGGTGGTCTTGATGTTAGCATCTGGACACCTTATGTCACATCCTACCTGTGACTGAAATGCAGACTAATTCACCATTTGAACTTGGATTGCCAGGTTCATTTCTTACCATGATAATGTTGTATTATGAGTACCTCCCTGTGTCCTAGTAATGACACTAAACTACATCTGATGATATTCCTGGTGGTCTTGATGTTAGCATCTGGACACCTTATGTCACATCCTACCTGTGACTGAAATGCAGACTAATTCACCATTTGAACTTGGATTGCCAGGTTCATTTCTTACCATGATAATGTTGTATTATGAGTACCTCCCTGTGTCCTAGTAATGACACTAAACTACATCTGATGATATTCCTGGTGGTCTTGATGTTAGCATCTGGACACCTTATGTCACATCCTACCTGTGACTGAAATGCAGACTAATTCACCATTTGAACTTGGATTGCCAGGTTCATTTCTTACCATGATAATTGTTGTATTATGAGTACCTCCCTGTGTCCTAGTAATGACACTAAACTACATCTGATGATATTCCTGGTGGTCTTGATGTTAGCATCTGGACACCTTATGTCACATCCTACCTGACTGAAATGCAGACTAATTCACCATTTGAACTTGGATTGCCAGGTTCATTTCTTACCATGATAATTGTTGTATTATGAGTACCTCCTGTGTCCTAGTAATGACACTAAACTACATCTGATGATATTCCTGGTGGTCTTGATGTTAGCATCTGGACACCTTATGTCACATCCTACCTGTGACTGAAATGCAGACTAATTCACCATTTGAACTTGGATTGCCAGGTTCATTTCTTACCATGATAATGTTGTATTATGAGTACCTCCTGTGTCCTAGTAATGACACTAAACTACATCTGATGATATTCCTGGTGGTCTTGATGTTAGCATCTGGACACCTTATGTCACATCCTACCTGACTGAAATGCAGACTAATTCACCATTTGAACTTGGATTGCCAGGTTCATTTCTTACCATGATAATGTTGTATTATGAGTAGTAATGACACTTGATATTCCTGGTGGTCTTGATGTTAGCATCTGGACACCTTATGTCACATCCTACCTGTGACTGAAATGCAGACTAATTCACCATTTGAACTTGGATTGCCAGGTTCATTTCTTACCATGATAATTGTTGTATTATGAGTACCTCCTGTGTCCTAGTAATGACACTAAACTACATCTGATGATATTCCTGGTGGTCTTGATGTTAGCATCTGGACACCTTATGTCACATCCTACCTGTGACTGAAATGCAGACTAATTCACCATTTGAACTTGGATTGCCAGGTTCATTTCTTACCATGATAATTGTTGTATTATGAGTGCCTCTCTGTGTCCTAGTAATGACACTAAACTACATCTGATGATATTCCTGGTGGTCTTGATGTTAGCATCTGGACACCTTATGTCACATCCTACCTGTGACTGAAATGCAGACTAATTCACCATTTGAACTTGGATTGCCAGGTTCATTTCTTACCATGATAATTGTTGTATTATGAGTACCTCCCTGTGTCCTAGTAATGACACTAAACTACATCTGATGATATTCCTGGTGGTCTTGATGTTAGCATCTGGACACCTTATGTCACATCCTACCTGACTGAAATGCAGACTAATTCACCATTTGAACTTGGATTGCCAGGTTCATTTCTTACCATGATAATGTTGTATTATGAGTACCTCTCTGTGTCCTAGTAATGACACTAAACTACATCTGATGATATTCCTGGTGGTCTTGATGTTAGCATCTGGACACCTTATGTCACATCCTACCTGTGACTGAAATGCAGACTAATTCACCATTTGAACTTGGATTGCCAGGTTCATTTCTTACCATGATAATTGTTGTATTATGAGTGCCTCTCTGTGTCCTAGTAATGACACTAAACTACATCTGATGATATTCCTGGTGGTCTTGATGTTAGCATCTGGACACCTTATGTCACATCCTACCTGTGACTGAAATGCAGACTAATTCACCATTTGAACTTGGATTGCCAGGTTCATTTCTTACCATGATAACTGTTGTATTATGAGTACCTCCCTGTGTCCTAGTAATGACACTAAACTACATCTGATGATATTCCTGGTGGTCTTGATGTTAGCATCTGGACACCTTATGTCACATCCTACCTGTGACTGAAATGCAGACTAATTCACCATTTGAACTTGGATTGCCAGGTTCATTTCTTACCATGATAATGTTGTATTATGAGTACCTCCTGTGTCCTAGTAATGACACTAAACTACATCTGATGATATTCCTGGTGGTCTTGATGTTAGCATCTGGACACCTTATGTCACATCCTACCTGTGACTGAAATGCAGACTAATTCACCATTTGAACTTGGATTGCCAGGTTCATTTCTTACCATGATAATTGTTGTATTATGAGTGCCTCTCTGTGTCCTAGTAATGACACTAAACTACATCTGATGATATTCCTGGTGGTCTTGATGTTAGCATCTGGACACCTTATGTCACATCCTACCTGTGACTGAAATGCAGACTAATTCACCATTTGAACTTGGATTGCCAGGTTCATTTCTTACCATGATAATGTTGTATTATGAGTACCTCCTGTGTCCTAGTAATGACACTAAACTACATCTGATGATATTCCTGGTGGTCTTGATGTTAGCATCTGGACACCTTATGTCACATCCTACCTGTGACTGAAATGCAGACTAATTCACCATTTGAACTTGGATTGCCAGGTTCATTTCTTACCATGATAATTGTTGTATTATGAGTGCCTCTCTGTGTCCTAGTAATGACACTAAACTACATCTGATGATATTCCTGGTGGTCTTGATGTTAGCATCTGGACACCTTATGTCACATCCTACCTGTGACTGAAATGCAGACTAATTCACCATTTGAACTTGGATTGCCAGGTTCATTTCTTACCATGATAATTGTTGTATTATGAGTACCTCCCTGTGTCCTAGTAATGACACTAAACTACATCTGATGATATTCCTGGTGGTCTTGATGTTAGCATCTGGACACCTTATGTCACATCCTACCTGACTGAAATGCAGACTAATTCACCATTTGAACTTGGATTGCCAGGTTCATTTCTTACCATGATAACTGTTGTATTATGAGTGCCTCTCTGTGTCCTAGTAATGACACTAAACTACATCTGATGATATTCCTGGTGGTCTTGATGTTAGCATCTGGACACCTTATGTCACATCCTACCTGACTGAAATGCAGACTAATTCACCATTTGAACTTGGATTGCCAGGTTCATTTCTTACCATGATAATTGTTGTATTATGAGTGCCTCTCTGTGTCCTAGTAATGACACTAAACTACATCTGATGATATTCCTGGTGGTCTTGATGTTAGCATCTGGACACCTTATGTCACATCCTACCTGTGACTGAAATGCAGACTAATTCACCATTTGAACTTGGATTGCCAGGTTCATTTCTTACCATGATAATTGTTGTATTATGAGTACCTCCCTGTGTCCTAGTAATGACACTAAACTACATCTGATGATATTCCTGGTGGTCTTGATGTTAGCATCTGGACACCTTATGTCACATCCTACCTGACTGAAATGCAGACTAATTCACCATTTGAACTTGGATTGCCAGGTTCATTTCTTACCATGATAACTGTTGTATTATGAGTACCTCTGTGTCCTAGTAATGACACTAAACTACATCTGATGGCGATGCTCTAGTTCTGGACATCTAGGGAGTGTCGAGTACTTTTTCATCACCAGATTTATTCTAACCCAGAGTGGTAGTACTTGTTAGAGTCCCTCCTATGGGTCAAATAGATGTTTAAAAATCATTATCATTTGAAAAAAGAAAACCAAAAAAAAAACATAACTTTTTGCTTACTAATATTTCGGAGACAAAGACGTCACTGCTCTGCAGACGTGTATCTCGATATTGAGCTGCTTAGCTCACGTGGCAGGCGTCTCTCGCCAACCCTGTCTGTTGGAGGCCAGATCTTCTACATTTGAAGGTGTGATGTTACATTTCTTCAACAGGGTCTTAATATGATCGGGGGGGGGGGGCTCCTCCCTTGTAAACTACTTTACAGTGAACTCACAGATGACATATAAAGTTTTCTCCAGCAAAATTAGACTGAGAAAGCATTTCAAAGATGTCTAGAATAACCAAATCCTGAAAATCAATATTTTTATTCATTGCCCACTTGCCCCCTATCTCACAAACCATCCGAATGAGACAAACAAGGACACTGCTGGAGGGGCAAGGATGAACTCATAAGTGATATTCTCCAGTAGAAGCCAACACACGGACATGCTAATATGGGCCGCCCAGCAAGGACCTACATTGACCAACTCTGTGCAGATACTGGGCAGAGGACCTCCCTGGGACAATGAATGATAGAGAAGGTTGGCAAGAGATTGTCATGGATATCTGCGCTAACTGCATGACACGATGATTATGAACAAAACAATAATGAAACCTAAATTTATCATTTTCATTTATTCTGACCAGTTCATGTTCTTTAATCAAGCAAATTTAATAATCAATTTGAAACTGGTGCTTATCATTGTCTACTTGCAAAACACGTAGGAGGTAGATGCAGAAAATCTGGCAGTCTGGTGCCTTAACGTTAAGCAAGGCACGAAGAGGAGGGAGGTGGAAAGGACAGTTGCCCCCGACAGCAAAGAGAGCCAGAAAGAGGGAGAAAAAAAAAACAAAAAAAACCCCAACCCAGCAACCCTTAAAAGCATCACAGTTTGTGTGTAGTAAGTGTACCAAAGCCACTCACTCTGGGATAGGCCTGTACAGCCACTTGCGCAGATAATTTTTTTTTGGACACTACGCCATCATCCTTAGTGAACTGAAAAGTGCCAACAACTTGCAAATTAAAACTGATTTTTGGAACATATCAGTAATTATTGGTAATGACATAAAATAGGATCTCAGTTTTAGAAAATAAAGCATTTTACTTGGCACTACTAACAGTTAATATTAAGAAAGTAATAATATTAATTAGATCTTTAACATTGTTTCAGAAATAATTCACAGAGAAATACAACATCTGAGCACAATTTGGGTCCTAACTTCTTCAGTCCAATCAGATGTAATTTAACTTCAACTTATACTTTAAAAAAAAATGTTATCACTGAAAAATCTCATTACATTTTGGGGTACTAATGCAAAACAGCACACAAGAGACAATATCCTTAGATTACGTATAAAAAGCATTATATTTCATGGAAATACCCAAAACCATTGAGACAGGGTTTGTTTTAGTGTTAGGCTACTTCAGGAGTTTATGTAATCTAATGCTATTTATGCGTAAAATGTGATTCTAATATTATCTCTTGCACGCTATTCTGCATTTGTACCCATTTTTATTGTTCAAACAAGAAAAAGTAAAGTTAAAAAAAAAAAAAAAAAAAAAAAAAAAAAAAAAGATTCTAATATTGACATGTTTATTATAGGACAGTCAGCACCCAAATTTAAAATCTTTTTTTTATCTGTGCTCTAAAGATTTGTCACCTGTATTTTCTATGAATGCAGAAATTTATTGACATAATAACAACAACAATACAATATTGATGAACTAAGCTTTATTTATTCAGTGACTGTATGATGTAGCAATCACAGGAAAGATCCAATAATTACATCTGACAGAGAGAAGGCATGACTGACTTCTTGAAGAAACGGGAGATTAAAAAAAAAAAAAAAGAAAAAAAAATTAAAAAAAAAAAAACAGGGTAGAAAAAAAAAGAAAAAAAAAAAGAAAAGGGAAAGAAACTAGATTTGGTGTTTGAGAACATGAAAAACAAGTTGAAAAACAATAAGAGGGGGGAATGGGGAGATAGAGAGAAAAAAATAAATAAAAAGAAGGGAAGGGTAATTGAAAAAATTTGATTAAAATTGCAATAAATAAAAATAGTCATCTATTTATATGCATTTCATGTCATCAATAGAAGATATTACAAAATGCAATAATTTTATTTTTGAAATAGTTTCAGAAAAAAAATTGTTGCTTTTTAATTTTTGACAGCCAATAGAGGAGAGTAGGCAAACAACAGAGCTAATGTAGTCAGTCAGATGGAAAGGCAGATACTGAAAAACCAGATGTAACCATAGCAACACTAAACACACAACATTCCAACCAATGTCTTTGTTAGAGAGCCTTCACTGAAAGACAATTACACATTTGAAAAGAAAAAAAAAAAAAAAAAAAAAATGAATTTAAAAAATTATAATACTTTGTTAAATTATAAGTTATTATATCGATACATAATTTTTTTATATTTTTTATTATAAAGTCAATCAAAATATTTAAAAATTCTAAATGTTTGTATCCGATGGATGCATTCTCACCTACGTCTCCTTCCCAGCATACTAGCTTGATCTATTTTTGACTGTTTCACAGACTGTTGTTCTCGGGTTTTCACTTATAAAAAAGCAGCTCTGCCACATGTTTTGCCAAAGTCAACACTGTTTTTTGCACTTCAAATGAACTGCTTTTCAATCAAATAATAAAATATTAAAATTGATTTATTTATATAAAAAAGGGTGGGGGTGGGAGAGTGTGGGGTGGGGGAAATTATACTTTTATACTATCTAAACACTGTAGTATCCCTAATATACAACAGACACATACAATTCTTAAAGTTTGGTAAAACTGTTAATCTACCTTCCACTCCAAAATTTTTTAATAGAGCAGATTAAATTTAGAATTAACCTTTGAGTAAAATCCTAAATAATTAATCTTATAGATTAAAAAATAGACAGAGAGAGAGAGAGAGAGAAAGAGAGAAAAAAAAAGATTTGTGGAATCAAATCTTAATTTTTCAATGAGGAAAAAATGAGGTAGCAACAGAAATTACATTAAAATTGAGAAACGTTATGTGTTTAATAATCAAATAATTCTGAAGGAGGACCAGTTCCTATATAGAATCAAATTCAGATTCTTGGTTTTAAAGGTGTTGTGAATTTCTAGCATATTTGTCAAAAAATACTGACCTTGAGGCTTCTATCTGAGCTCAGCTACACAAATGTGACTATTATCTTAATCTAGAAGATATACAATATCAAAGCGAGTTTTTTTTTGTTTTTTTTAAACTTATGGATGTGTGAATCTGAAAACATTTTTTCCACACATACATGTCACGATGGGGGGATGGGTGGGGGGTGGGAGGCGAGTTTTATTTAAAATAAGTCTACTGATTAATTGATGATAATGGTGATGGCAATAATGAACTGTCAAATATACAATGGATGTATAGTCTGAATGACAGTTATCACCAACAGGGAAGTAAATACAACTAGTCAATTATAGCAGGTTTTGAAAAAGATACAAAGGGTAAGAAGGAAAGGATGTCACCTGGGGGGTGCAAGAATACATTAAAAGATAAATAAATAAATATATATATATATATATATATATATATATATATATATATATATATATATATATATATATATATATATATATATATGCGCAGGAAGGCAGGCAATAAATAAAATGTCGGGAGGGGCCAAAGCAGGGTTGGCTTTGCTTCTTGCCACTTAATAAGCTCTGTCGTTTACTTCATCTCTTGGCCAAATTGAGCTAATACATTGTGTAATTGTGTGTGTGTGTGTGTGTGTGTGTGTGTGTGTAACTGCAAAAAAAAAAAAAAAAAGCATGAGCTGTAAATACCAAATTCCCTTAGGTTTTCCATTTTTTGTTATATTTTTTATTTCATTGTTTTTTTTTTTGTTTTTCGGGGGTTGATAAGGGGATGTTTCTGTTTTCAATAAAAACAATATTTTCTCTTTAATTTTTAAAATCTTAAAAATTCGAATCACAAAGTTGCATTTATGCTGTTTTTTTGTTCAGTATAAAAATGTTATTTGAGAAGAAAATGGGGAGGGTGGGGGTAGATAGAGAGAGAAAGAGAGAGAGTGAGGTTTTTTTTTTCTTTTTGTTCTTTATCTAAATTATTTACATTTTAGTTCTATTTATTATTATTTATACACAGTAAAACCACAAGTCACCAAACGAATCCAAAATGTTGCTGTGCTCTAGTGAGGCTGTACACTTTACAGACAAACACCATACATGGTAGCACAAATCTAGAGGTCAATAATCACAAAAAAAAAATTAAATAAATAAAACAAAGAAACAAGAAAAAAAAAATGGATGGAAGTATTAATGTTTTCAATAAATTATAAAGTTTTATGGTTGCACATTCAGGAGAGGAAAAAAAAAAAAAAAAAAATGTAAAGGATAGGTGTCTAGTTCCATATAGAAAATACATGTCTGTCTCACCTATACTTAACACCTCAGTCAAAAACTCGAAATATCGAAAGAATTAACTTCCTTGCCATATAATAGTATTCTTTTTTTCTGCTCGATTTCCTATAATTAAAGACATAACTTTCATTTCAAAAAAATTTAGAGAGAGAAGAAAAAAAAAAAAAGGAGGAAGAAACAATTCTGTGCATGCAAAAAACAATTTTTTCTTCTCTATTTTCGGGCTCTTGTTTAACAGCAACAGCTGCATGGTAATCGTGATATAGAGAAAGAAAGATCAAGGGGGTGAGAAAAAGGATTAAAAAAAAAAAAAAAAAAAAAAAAAAATCACTTTTTCATATACCCTTTAAAAATTGAAAAATCGAATTATCTCCAAAAAGAAATATCACTGCTAGTTGTTTCTACGAGAGAGAAAGAGAGAAAGAGAGAGAAAGAAAGAGAAAAAGAGAAAGAAAGAGCAATTGAGTGAGCATGCACTGTTGTAATCAATTTTGTAACAATTATATCTGTGATATGTACATCTGATCTGGTAGCCATTTTCATTTGGAATGAGCTGAAATCTGGCTAACCATTGATTATGTTATGTTGTCTTGAATCATTGGAATGCATATAAAAATGTTGCAAGGAAATTCACAGGTGAACAGAGATCAATGAAAATATGTTAGTTTTGGAACTGGGCAACTATCCCTTCACCCCCACCCGCTACACCTACAAACAGTCAGCATATCAACACCTTTGTGTGTGTGTGTGTGTATATATATATATATATAGTTCGGGTTATAAAAAATAAAATAGAAATACTTTTTTTTAAAAGCATGAATGAATAGTGAATGTAAGGGTTCAAATAGAATAATATTTGAAAAATACAGTTGACTTTGATTATAATTATATGGTTATAATTTCTAATATTCAAGAAATAGTCAACTATTTAAACACTTACATTTACTATTCATTCATTCTTAAAAAAGAAAGTATCATTTTATTCTTTAAAACCCAAACAAACATGTGAAGCACATGCTAAACTTTAAAACTAATATATATATATATATATATATATATATATATATATATATATATATATATATATATACACACACACACACACACAAACAAACAAACATACACACATAAGAAACGATAGAATAGTATGAATAAGAAAATAAAAAAAAGTTATTGTAATATATAGTAAGGCTTGTTCCTGTAGCTAAACTCATTGTGATATGATTAAACAAAGAGGAAAAAAAGCTAAATAAGATAATGTAAATCAAATAAACTAATTTCCTCTAGTTTGTTTTTCACCTGATGTTTTGATTAAGTTAGGTTAATTAAAATGAGTAGTTAGAAATTAAAGGTGGAAATAAAATCTAACACCTTGTAATAGTTGCAGAATTTCTTAGGCTGCAATTTCTTTTTCTATAATTCCACAGGGAAAATAAAGATTAAGTAATTCTACTCTTTTTTTTTTTTGTTCTCCCACCCCTACACTCCCCATGTGCAACCAGTTTTAAAAGGGGAAGAAGAGGCATGAAATATGAATTATTTATACACTTCAATCATATTTAGTATAACCATTCAGATTTTTCTTAAAAGGAAAAAAAAAATAAGGAAAAAATTGTAGCATCATTTATGGTAACCAAACTAAAAAAAAAAAAATTTTTTTTTTTTAATCAAATAAAAATCGCCCAAATTCTATAGATGACATGACATGAGTTGGGTGATCAGATGACCAACTGAGTAATAGTAATTTTTGTAGTTATAGTAGTAATAGAAGCAGGAGTGGTGGTGGTAGTAGTAATAATAAGAGTGGTGGTGTAATAAAGTAGTAGTAATAGTAAAACATTAGCTATATGACGCAGCATGAAAATAAAAGCTGGGTGGGTGGGGAGTGGCATGCTATACACATAGGCTGGCTGTACAATAAAATTAACATCAAAAAGGCCGACTTGACAACTGGTCTGAGCTTGCAGTTCTCGAACGGATACTAAGGTCTCCTATAGATCGACGGTTCTCCTGTAATTAAGAAAATAAAATTTTTTATTTAATATTCAAATATTATCAGATAAAATTCTTAATAGGGAATTTATAAATCCATTATTACTAATGGTTAGTTAAGTTTCTTAGATTCAACATTAATGTTCATGAACTCATCTAGATTCTCATTTAAGATTTTTTTTCATTTAATTACATAAACATAATAAAACATGCACTGAAAAATAAAGAATTTAGTTTAAAGTAAAATGTAAACAGTATAAAATGGCTATAGTAACTTATCATTTCTTTTGTTCTTTTCAATTTCAAATTTTCTATTTTTTTTTTTTCTTTTCTAAATTCAAAACTGACCGAAACATTTTCATATTTTAACTTTATTTGGAAGAATTTTATTACTTCATTAATTCTTTAAGTGACTAATTCAACAATTGACTTGAAAAGTCACCAATTGTAACATACCAACACTCAAGTATTTACTGTTAGTTACATGGTTTATAATTTGGACTAGAATTTAGATAGCAGTTGTTAAATGAATATTTTTTTTTTTTAAACTAAATTATCATCAAGAAAAATATCTGATATCAAGAATATCAAGTATGATTTGACCAAAGGATCAAAGAAAAAAATTTATATGATATAATTTTTTTTTTTTTTCTGAATTGTGCTCACAATACTTTTTGTAACTCTTTACCTGTTCATCAATTTGGTCAATTGTTTGATTTTCCTTTTACAATTGGACAACAATCATCATTTAGAGACTTGACAATTGTTTGTTGATTCTCCATATTGAAATATGATGTAGTGATGATAATCTGTATCTTGCTTATCATAAAATTTGGATTATGTGTGTTATTCAAAAATTTCCAAGTTTTTTTCCTTAATTTTGGACACTTGATATTTGAATAGAAAATTAAATGAATCAATTCTTTCTCTCCATATCATTCCAATTATCCTGATAATCTTAAGCACAACTGAACCACCAGTTATGTACATTTATTGAAAATTTAAGAAAAATTGGGTTTATTTTTTTTGTTGTTGTTGACATATTGACTTTTTTTTTTTTGTTCCTTAATTTTTGTCGCTACTGTAAAATAAAGACTTGTTTTAGAAAAGAAAAAAAAAAGAAAAGAAAAAAAGACTAATTTTCTTATCAAAGAATATATATATATATATATATAATATAATATAAAGTCCTGTTATGTAAAAAAAAGTATATTTGTAAACAAAATATGTAATCTAATAAACAACTATATTAATATTATTAAATACAATTTATTTAATCCAATTGATCAGGTCATTATTGGATGAGAAACTTTTATGAGAATTTTTATCAATTTCTGATAAAAAATTAAAATTACAAACAAGATCAATTTTAATATCATTTGGACTATTGTCCTCATCTTTACTGTTATCTGTACAATGTTTTGGCCCTCTTCAGGTATTTCTTGTCGGACTCAGGAACCTTCTTGAAAGAAAGGTTCCCAAGTCCGAAAAAAAAAAAAAAAAATACCCGAAGAAGCCCGAGGGCACATCGTCCAAAACATTGTACAGATAACAAAGATGAGAACAATAGTCCGAATAATTCAAATAATACTAATTATCAAAGCTTCATCTGAGAAATTCAAAGAAATCAATTTTGTAACAAAATTGAACTTGTTTAAAAAAAATAAAAATAAAAAAATAAAAAAGTGAAAATAAAAAAATATGAAAATTTATAAATGAAAACAAATGTACTCACATTTAATTTGTCGTCTTTACTGCTTGTGTGAAGTACCGACATGGAGCTTGCTCTTTTCATGCTGAAAGAAAGGGGGGAAAAAAAGGGAAAAAATTATGATTGACTGAAGAGAGTCATAAAAAGATTAAAACAAAACAAAAACTTCTGAGGATAAAGGAAACCAGATATATCTCGGCACAATGTACATTTGAATCAAAAGATCCTTCCTAAAAATGGGATATGGTACAAGTGAATGCTTTTTTAATTTTTAATTTTTTAAATCTCAATTTTATATATAAAATTCATATTTGGGATTCAGTGAATAGGTGGAGTAGAATTAAGAAAAAAGTAGTTAAATACTTAAAACTAAATTAAGGATTCTTAGCAAAAGAAGAAGAGTACAAATTGTGATATTGAATGATAGTAATATTTAAATTTGCTATTAAAGAGGTCAGTATTTTTATAACCAAATATTTTTCTTAACTCTAATCTGGTAAGCTTGGCTTTGAAAATTGAAGTTATCAACTGAGACATTTCAAATCTCATTGTAAACTTTAGGTTTGAATCTTCAATTATCTTATCAACTCAGTAAATAAAGAAAATTCATACACTACAAAGATGATATTCATAACAATTACAGAATATTTTTCTTTTTATTATGGAAAAAAAAAAAAAAAAAAAAAAAAAAATAGAGGCCTATTCTATGTTTGTATATCTAATAAGATAATTTATAATACTATTTTTACTAACTACATATCAATGAATGGCCCCTCTCATAGTATAATGATTAGCAGACCATTCTTAATGAGTTAAATTCTCACTGGGTGTCCTCTATACTTTTGATCTTGTGCCAATCTATCAAATAAATCAGAAAACTTATAACCAAACAATTATGTGGAGCAGAAATTTACCTATTTTAGAGAAATGTTTTAAGTACTCAAATTGATTATACGCTGTCATTTAAGAAAATATCTATTACACTAAGAGATAATGATATACAAATTAGAATGTTGCTTCTTTGGTAGAGTTACATTTAATAAAAACATTAACAGTAACTTTTATAGTGGAGTCAAATTTTTGAAGGTATTTTGTTACATTTATGATTATGAACAAAGAAAATTTGCAGTAAAAACGTATATGCATTAAATTGTGAAATATTTAATATAACTCCATCTGCTAAGAAAACTTTGATAAAAGTTTAATTTTTCTTGGTTAATCTAATAAAAGCAATTGATTTTTTAAAGCCTTTTAGTTAAGCAATTCAATTTCTATAAACAAAAAACTGTCAAAAAGAAAACATTAAAAAAAAAAAAAAGGAAAAGAAAAGACATTGTGACAATAAAGACTAATCTAAAAGGAATTCAACTGTGGAATCAGGTTCTAACAAACTCAAACTTCATATCACAAAATACAAATATAATTATGTAGTAGTTATAGTAGTAATGATAATACATATAAATTAACTATAAAAATTTAATTATTCAATTCCCTCCCCCCCTTGAAATTTTATTATAAAGTATTGATAAGTGTCAAGCTGAAATCAATTTAAATTCAAAACCTAGTAATGTTCAATATTTAAAGTTGGTTTATGTCTCATTAAAGATGAGATTTCAAGTTGTTGAAATCCTAATGTTGAAGGTCATAACCAATTTTGTGTTATGCATTAGTAATGTTAGTTTTACAGTCATTATCATTATTCCAAAGAATTAGTATCATCAAAATATACAAACTTTAAAACATTGAAGATTCCAACCACCCAACTATTTAAAATGATCTAATCTTAATTTACAGATAAATATATTAATACAAATAAGAATCTAAAAAAGACAAATTTGATTCAGACTTTAAAAAAAAATTTTTTTAAAAAGGCAAATATAGGTGTTTTTGTTTTATTTCTCCGATATTAATAAAAACATTTTAAGTTATCAATAAACATTTTATTTAAAAAAAAAAAACAAAAAAAAAAAAACATTAAATTTTTTTGCAAATGGTAGTTATCAAATGTTAAATGAATTAAAATATGGAACCTAATGTAAAAGCAATGAATACTCTTCTTGCAATTGGCAGAGAAATAAAATAAAAACATCTTTAAAATCCCAATTTAGAAAAGTCTACATGAAAGTTTTAAACAATGTGAACAATAAAAACATTCATAAAATAATGACATGTAATTTGAAGCTATTGATGCTAAATGTGCAAACAATTTGAGGATTCAAGTGTTTAGGACTCAAATTTCTAAGGTAATATTAGGATTTTGTTTTAGGGAACAATGTATAGTTGGATATAGAACTGGACAAACAGATTTTTTTTAGCATTAACAGACAAAATGATTAAAGACAAATGAACATGAACTATGTAATAATCACTTGTATAATGAATTGAGCAAAAAAAAAGTTACTGAAGAAAAAGATTTGAAAGGGTGGAACAAGACAATCAGAAATGTCATTTCTCTAATATATTTTAAAAATATCAACATACAAATACATGTGTGCTATATAAGAGAAAAGTAGAATGGCTAGAAAAGAAAATTATATATATATATATATATATATATAATATATATATATATATATATATATAGATACATATATATAATATAGATACATATATGTATATATATATTATAAATGTATATATAATATAAATATGTATATTATAAATGTATATACGTATATGTATATTATAAATGTATATATAATATAAATACGTATATGTATATTATAAATGTATATATAATATAAATACGTATATGCATATATCATTTTTTTTTTTTAATTGTGAAAATACAAAAGTATATATAAACAAGAAAAACCAATAAAATGGACAAATCAGTTTTCAAAATAGCTAACAGATTCAATTTAAAAACTACATTTAATGATAACAATTGCTATAAGGATTAAAAATATAAATAAAATAAAACTGTCCAATGATTCACTTGTCTGTCCAACTTGTGGATGCCTTTAAATCATTTCTTTTCTTTTTAGTGATGGAATAATAATAATAATAATAATGGATGGGGAAGTAGGGGGAGGAGGAGTAGGAGGTATGTAGCAATCTGGAGAAGAAGAAGAAGCATCGGTCTTGTGAGTGTGGATGCAATCAAATCACAAAATGCACAAAAAGGAAATAACAACAATGATAATAATAAATAACAACAACAACGACAACAATAACAAGGCATACAGATCAATCTGCCAAAAATAAATGAGGGATATTAAAAAAAAAAAAAAAAAAAAAAAAAAGAGAGAATAAAAAAAAAAAAACTAAAAAAAAAAAAAAAAACAAATTAAGTAACCTAATTCTAAATTTAAAAAGAAAAAATTCATATTAAAAAATATATAAATATTTTGTTTTCTTCCATTAAACAAATGGCTCACATTAACATTTTTCCCACCCATATAGAAACTTATTTTGCTAAAATGTACATAAGAAAAGATGTCCCCAACTTCAGAAACCAACATATCAAAATTTATTTTTAATTTAAATTAAATTGTATTTTTTACTATTGGGTCATAGGTTTTTTTTTTAAATTGTTAGAATAAAGTAGGATTTTTCTCTATTTTCATTCAACGTTTCTTTTAAAATGGCCACAAAATCCATAAATGAGATCCTCCATAAGACAAAAGAATGACTATTATATAAACAAAATAACGTCTGTGTGTGTGTGTGTGTGTGCCAACATGACTATTTACATGTAAATAAATTACTTATATGCAATAGTTTTTGGCTCAAATTTCAACAGCCTAATTGAACAGCAAAGCACAAGATATTAACAAGAATTTCACATTTATATCAAATTGTATTTTTATCTTCTAACTGAATGTCTTAGAGTTTAATCCACTCATTTTTTTTTTTTTTTTACTTATTTCAAATCTTTTTAAACCACTAACTTTGTAAAAGGTGTTCACCTTTTGCAAAGTAATAGTTTTTTTTTTTTTAAATTGAGTTTAAAGCAAATAAAAAGATAAAACATTTAAACTATTTGCAAAATTTGTACATTTTGAAATTAATTGATACAAAATATTAGTTCAAATTCAAGAAAGATTCAACATAAAAAATTAAAAGTATTAGTTCTCAACCAACCATAGGGTAAAACTTCAGTGTAATTCTCTAAGCAATTTGACTATTACATCAAGTAAAGGAAATTAGAGGATTTTCTTTTCTACACTTTCTGTAACTTTTTTTTTCTTTAGTAAGACTGGCCTATTGTTGGTATCATCCAAATGAGGGAGTCTATCACCTTTTCACTACCACTAGACCAGAAAGAGGGTTTTGCTGAGGTGGAACGCCACAAGTACCATCAGTTTACTGCACAGATCAGATTACCTAAAATGTACTACTGATGCACTAAGTTGGTGGGGACTGGTATTGAACCTGGAACCTTGCGATTCCTAGGCGGATGCTTTACTGAGTTAAATGGGCCACTTGAACTTTTTGTAACTAATTCTCTTAAAAGCAGTGAATATCAAAATGGAAACTAGATTAATTGATAAACAAAATGCTGTCAAAGAAAATCTGAAAGTAAAACATAAAAAAGGACTTATGAGACTTTATAAACAAGAAATAGTTCAACACATGATAATCAATGAAAATAGTGTTGGGGGTCTAATAAGAATAAGAGTCCTTTTATAAAATCATTACTAAACAATAAGCATTGATTTATAATTCAAAATTATGAGAAAGAAATTAAAAACTAAATTCATTATTGCTAACTTTGATGGTACTTGGTAAGTTCTTTCTTTATAAATACTGGAAACATTTTTGTTAGAATAAATCCAGAGAAATGGAATTTCAAAATCATGTAAAACAAACAGATTAAACAAACAAAAACCCAAATATCTTTAACCTAATATTTTCCTCAAATACAAAGAGAGAGAGAGAGAGAAAGAAAAAGAGAGAGGGAGAGAGAGAGAGAGAGAGAGAGAGAGGGGGGGAGATAGATAGATAGAGAAAGAGGCAGATTCCTTTTAATCAGTATACAAAACTTAATATAAATTGTAAAATCAATTTGTATTCCAACAAGTCAACATAAAAACAGTAATCTAAAGAGAAAAAGGAGGAAGGGACAGAAAAACAAAATTAAAAACCAAATTATTTTAATAATGTAAAATTATATTTTTCATGTATAAAACCTTCAACTCTAATTAGGAAAGTTTAAATTGCTAAATATTTAAGAAATGATATTCAATGAATTACAATTTCTTTCCAGAATTAACTTTGTCAACAAACATTTGGCTTAAAAACTATCTAACCTCCATAAAATTTTTTAAAAAGACTTAACAGTTATTGTACTTTAAAATTTCCTTTTCCTTCTTTAAGAAAACAGATGAAGCATCCATACTAAGGAGTTAAAAAAGTGAAAACAAAGTTAAAATTTTTTTTTTTTTAAATTGTTAGATTTGCAAAAAAATGTGCTCTAAATTTTTATCTATTCTATTTGTTGGTAAAAAGGATATTAGTTTTAATGCTACAATTATACATTTATACAATTCAAGACAGAACATTATTTTAATACAACTTAAATTTTACTAGTTGTATAAATTAAGTTATAAACTGCAAGTTCAATCATCATTGGGCATTCCATATATGTACTAGCCCTGTAGGTAGTAATGACAATTGAAAAATAATCTATTGTGTTAGTAACTTTTTTAAAAAAAGTTACAATAAATATACAATAATTATGAATAAAAAAAAACTTAAAAAACACATTTTTGAAAAAACTCATCAAAATACTAATTTCAATTAATTCAAAAAATTTTGTTTTTAAAACAATACAAATAACTTATTAAAATATAAAACTGTTATTAAATCAGTTACAAATAGTAAATAAATATTTACCATCCTCCAGTAATTTCACGTATCTAAAATGTTGCAACAAAGCAGTTTTCTTTAACATTTTTCTTTTCACAAATGTTTTTAATATTATTTTTACAATGATCACTAATTGATATGAATTCATCTTTTCCTTTTTTTTTATGGAGGTGTGGTGGCATAACACTTATTGCCATAGTAAATGAACTTGGTGAGCAGAGTTCAAATCCTTAATGAGGTTGTGTTTCACTTCATGATAATACCATTGGGAAAGGTGGGAATCTCCCTGCCCACCTGCTATGGGTAACCAATAGAGTTGACTGGGTTCTCTCTAGCATTGTAGGTAGACAAACCAGTCTATGAGAAGGAAAAAATGAATCCAAAAACCAGGAGTGGGACAAGGGTTATGGCATGGGGGGGCAACTCTACCACATAAAAACCTACTTGCTATGAAAAATCACAGCACCATTACTGATGTGGTGTAGCAGTGTCCCTAGGAGTCTACAGGATCAGCAGCACCCTTCCCTTTTGTAACAACCACCATATTAATTGGCCAAACAAAAATGGCCACTGAAAGGAAAAACTGAAGAAACCAATTTTATATGTTTGAGTATTCAACAATATTTATGAAATACAAGTAAACTGAACATTGAACAAATATCTAGAGGAACATTAAAACAACTTGGAAATTTTAAGTGTAAAATTTTGATTACAAAATTAAATCTGTTGTATACTACACACACACACCTATACACATTTTTAAAAATTATTATTTAACTTGCAATTTACATACTTGAAAATATTTGATTAAAACATGCTTTCATTGAGTGGAGGAAAAAAAACACAACTAAATTAAGATTAGTAGAATAAAACAACAAATAACCAAACTTTTCTAAATAATAAACAACAATGGGAAAACTTAATTCCTTAAAGAAATACAGCCCAACTGTATCAGAAAAATTTAACAATGAGAATTGATTTTAGTTTAAAATTGAACGTTTTGTCATATTCAAAATCTAAGCTCCGATGCTTTTAAATAACAATTTGGCAGTTTTTTTTTTTTTTTTGGTTAGTCAGAGTCTTTGCTGTTGACCAACCAGAGCGAGGCATGCTGCTGCTGCTGCTGCTGTTACTAATATGCATACAAAAAAATTATTAAAAAAAAACAAAAAACAAAAAACAAATATACCCCCTTCCCAAATAAAAACCCAAGTCCCACATGTTTATAATGGTAGAATATGGATATTGGATCCACAAAAAAAGTGGAACATTTACCATACCAAATCCAAATTATTATGCACACATAAAAATGAATAAACAAAAAAAAATTAAAAATATAATAAAAATAAACTTAATGCAGAAAACAGTGTGTATGTGTGTGTTTTTAATATATATAAAACTCAATTGTGGGCATTTTTCACAATATATATATATATATATATATATATATATATATATATATGTATATGTATATATATATATATATATATATCCTGAGAAAATTTTAAAAATTGTATGAAAGTATTTTTTTTTCCAAGATTTTATAATAAAGTTTACATGAGTAAATAAGTCTCTTGTGCTTGATGAAAAATGTTACAATGTGAAATAATTTTTTTATTAGTATTGTTTTAATATTTTTTCTATGCTAACGAAATAATCACTAACGCCATTGAAAACTTATATGCATATATCTATATTAACAATTAGAAAGAATCTGTCTTCTATAGACAACTAATTTTGATGTAGAGTAAATTTAATTTGTCTATTAGACACAAGAGAAGGTTTTAAGATTTTTTTTGTTCTTTATGAAGAACTGGGTTTCACATTGAGAAAGGATTTTTTTTTTTTTTTTTAAATAATAAACATGAGAATCCATGTTGCCGTAAAATGCAACTAATTTTACATAATTTATATTTCCAAATTTCAAAAGATTGTCTTATTAAAACAATTATTTAGATCTAATCAAAAATTACTAATTTGGCTTATAGTTAATTCTTCAAGCTGGAGAAGTAAATTTTATTGCCTTATTGCTTAATCTGGACAAAAAAAATGTTCAAATTGATAAATCTTAAAGTAACACTCAAATTTTTTAAAGATATTTTACAGAATTAACTTCAAAATATAATCAAATATATCTTTTAAAGTAACAATTGTAACATTTGCTATACATTTTTAAATCAACAAAGTTTGTAAAATATCCAACTGCAATCCAAATCATAACCTCTAACCCAGTGAAAATGTTTACTTCATCTACTTAAAAAAACCAAAAAACAAGAAAAAAAAAAAACAAAAAAACAAACAAATAAAACCCAGATAAAATAAACCTTAAATCTAAGTGTACAACATACTGAGCCAATATAATCTAAATATCCTTAAACAGTTTGTTATAACTTGAATAATTAAAGTTTAGCATTTCATACTTTTTAAATAAACTTTATGGGGTGAAATAATTTGAAAGAAATTTAACTTACGTTTAATATATATTTCCATGAATATAATAACCAATGTTTATGATTTCTGTATTAGCTTCTTTCATATCTTAAAATTGTTATCTTTTTTATCTATACATTAAGCAATCAGAAAGTCCTTAACAGGCATTTCTTTTCTTTTTTTTTAATTTAAATTTTTATTTTTTACCAAAGTAAATCTTGTGATCATTAAAATGTAACTTTACTTTTAATTTTATTTTGTACACACATCATTTGAAAAATAAGTTTTCCAATAGTCTTATTTTGAGAAATTATATTTATATATTACCCCACCCACCAAAGAAAAAAAAAAAAAAAAAAGAAAAAGAAAAAAGTTTATGAACAAAAATTAATTAGAATTACCACATTAACAGGATTAAAAATATTTATCAGATTAATAATTATCAAACAACAAAACACCACTGAGTTGTTTCAAGCAGAATTGCCAATTAAAATAAGTTATATAAATATAATGAAAGTAAATTCTTTGATAATTTTTAAGTAAATAGATTAATTATATTAGAGTATAAGTTAGTATTTAAAAGCCAAATTTAAGCATTAAAGTTTATTTTGCTATAAAAATAGAAAGAAATGAGTGATTCCATTAGTCTTTTCATTTATATATAGCTAATGAGTCATTTCAAATATACATTTGTCTATATTCTATTTAAGATTTCAAATATATGTGATTATAGTTTTAAGGTTTGGTCAAGTGAACGCTTGTAATTTTCTTGAGAAATGTATTTATGTAGTTTGATTACCATCTCAAAATGAACTGCATTTCGTTCAGAAAATTCATTAATTTTTAAATCATATTAGGGAGTGAAATTGCTCTAAAGTGGGTAAATGTATAGTACAATATAAACACACACACACACACAAACTAAGCCCATATTTATGATACATTCAATTTACAATGGGTGCTAAATGCTTCTTAGCCCACTCAAGAAAAAGAAAAAGAAATTTCCCCCAGAATTTAAAACCTACAACTAAAGTTGCTACAATGATGAATTCTAAACAGTAAGTTTTAAAGTGGTAGTGAGTGAAGTTCATCTAAAGTGAGTTAACCTACCAGAGAAATATTCAACACAATATTCCCAATTGTATATGACCATATTGTGGGCAAATTTGATAGTAACAGAAGAATTCTCTCCTAATATTGTGGCATTGATAATTTCTCTTCTCAATGATGTGTATGGTTGTTAATGAGATTTACAAACATTCCATTGAAATAAGATTTATAAACTTATATTTATTTTAAAAGTTGAAATCTGTAGAGTTTCTGTTTATCATTGATCTATAATTTTTACTATACAATGTGTAATGAATACCATGTGCGATACCCTGGTCTCATCAGCTGCCAAGCATGAGTGATAGCACAGTTTTGGTAGCTAAAAATGGAACTGCCACCTCTAGTGCCACCGGACAGGGTATTTTAAAAAATAAAATAACATTCGTTCATCTTATGAATATATTTTGTGATTTTATTAACATGTTTACTTTCACTCATAAATGTGTTGTTAAGAAAATGTTTAATGCTATTAATACTTTTTTTTTTTTTTTAAAGTTATCTCACATTAAAAAATTGTACAACTAAAAAAGATGACGTTTCGCACAAATGAAGACCCCCCCCCCCACAACCACCATCCCCAAATTATAACTCGGTTGGATGGGAAATTGTTTTATTTTTTTTTTAAGAGCATTTTAAGCAAATTACTTTAATAAAATATTAAATGGGCTGTTTTTAATACACTTAAATTTTCACTAGCTGTCACTTACTAAACCTAACTTAATTTGGCACGAGGCAAAAAGTATGAGGTATCCAGAGATCATTTCTCACTGGTTTATGAAAATTTGGGTTTGGTAGAGACTAATAAATTTTTTTTAAAAAGTCCTTAAAAATTAGTAATATAAGACAGTTTTTTAGGTCTTCTGTTGAGAAACAGTAAATACAAGTTATCTCATCTTCCCATAAAGATGGACACAAAATCAGTGTCTAGTTATGCGTTATATATATATATATATTACACACAGATCAAATGTACACTTTACAGCCATTTCACTCGCTCCCACTTTTAAAAATTTCTGAAAGAAATGATTATTTTCAAATAGAGCAACATAAACTACATAAGAAAAATACATTTAAATTACAAAAGGTTCTGATAACTGAATCTTACCATTTTCTTTCAAATTTTAGATATACATTTATATGTAAAATAACTTCTTAGAACTAAAATATATAACGATGGGAGGGGGGAGAAAAAAAAAAAGTAGTGATTAGTGTTACTAATACACTTTCATCCGAAAAGAAGAACTAATCTTACACAACTTTGTTTCATATTTATTCAGTTCTATAGTATTAACCTTTTGAGCCGAGTTCCCAAGCCTAAATTTATCCTCTGTTGTTTAAGTGTGATCTATGCACCTGTAAAATGGTGCTATGGTGTGGGAGGGGGGGAATATATAAGTACCACTGGTATACCAGGTTAAAGTTGCTTTCTAAAGGGTAAAATAATTGTCTGAATTTTGAAGGGCTACAAATTTTAATGACTGCAAACTTATGTAAACGTGAAATTGGAGTGAAAGAAAATAAGTTGTTTATCTCACTTTGTTTCTATAAATTATTAAAGTTTTAAAATAAAACATTTGATAACCTTGACAAAACTAATATATAATGAAAAGTATTTTTAATTTTATTTTAAATGAAAAGCAAAGGAAAAGAAATGAGAAAAAATTCTGAACAGTTGGGCTATTAAAAAAATTTTTTTTTTTAAATAGAAGAAAAAAAGGGAGGATATATAAGTGCAGAATGAACAAATAACTGGGTCATGTGGTGCATTGTGTCCACATGATCCAGTTCTAGGTAGATTGACCTGTTTAGAGAATCTGCGCGACAAATAGTGTAAAGAAATAGCAAAAAGGATCAAAAAGGGACAGGTGGTAAGGTTGGAGTGATTGAGCCAGGGTTGGTTGGTTAGCAAACTCAGCAGCTATCAACAGGATAGCATTATTTTTTTTTAAATCATATCTTTCATCCTCCTCACCTTGGAGCATAAGGGACATAGTCCAAATTGCTGGATTAAACAAGAAAGGAACAACAATTAGTAAGATACTGTTAAAAACTAGTCTAAATAAAGTCTAGATATAAATTTAGGTGTCTGTTTTAATTATCTAAAATTACTTAAGCAGTCAATATAAGTTAAGATCATTATGACCAGAGAAAGAATCAAAACTGCTTATACTCTAACTTTATGAACTGAAGGAACAATAACTTCTCTATAGTTAAGAAAATGTAAACTTTGGATTATCTTTAATCAAAAATAAATAAATAAAAAGCTATTTTACAAAAAAATTTCTATTGAGATTAATCTGTATCAAAGACTTTAGTTGTCTTTCATAATAGCTAATAGTATTAGTAAATAATAAATAAATATATATAGAGAGAGAGTAAAGGGAGGGAGGGGCTGTTCAAGACCATAAAGTCTCTCAATTTCCTATTTAATATCTAAAAATCAGATTAATTTTACTCCTGTAATAAATCAACCTTTTTTCTCCTAAACTATTTGCACTTAAAAAAAAATTATGTGCATGTAATAGAAAAAAAAAGTTCAACTGCTAAATGAAATGAGAAGATAAAAGTTGCAAAAATATCTTTCTCATAAAACTATAATTTCTAATAACAACCACTGTCCCTTTTTTTTTTTTTTTTAAATAAAACATTAAAAAAGAAATTTTATCTTAAAAAAAAAAAAAAATCATTGTTTTTACAAGTTTTAATTTTCATAAGAGAATCTTTTGAGGATGGCATGATTTGTTAATGAATATTCATTAATTTAAAAAAAACAAAAAAAAAAAAAACAAAAAAAAAAACAATGATTTTATATTTTTGCTAAATAAATTTTACATTTTATCATTAACAGTTGGGTTTTCAAATTTGATATGAAAAAAAAAAAAAAAAAAAAAAAAAAAAAAAAGAAAAAAAAAAAAAAAAAAAGAAAAGTATTTTTCATTTTATTGAATCTTGTTTAAACGTTTCAGTATCGCAAACATTTCTACACAAAAATTACTTATATACAAAATGTTTATTGCTAAATAAAAAAAAAAAAAAAATCAATAATCTTCCAAGATCAAATTAATCAAATAAGACTTTCTTAAACTAAAAGATCAAACCATAATGTTATTATAAAAACTATTATGTAACAAAAAATCT
>CM042179.1:42736069-42773569 GCA_023376005.1 Doryteuthis pealeii
GATGACAACAACAACAATGGTATAATAGTAGTAATAGTAGTTATAGTTGAAGTGGCAATATATATATATATATATATATATATATATATATATATATATATATATGTGCATAGACACATCTATCTATATATATATATTATACACATGTATGTATGTATGCATGTTTGGTTGTGTATACATTAAGACTGATATGTAGATATATAATTGGTATGGCAGATGAATAATGGACAGACTGACTAATGTGTATGTTTCAAAAATGCTTAGTGCTTTGGCTGTGACATACAGACACTATAAAAAAAAAGTAAATAAATAAATGAATGAAAGTGTGCAAGCAGAGTTAGTTAAAAAGATAAGCTTTTTTTTTTTTTTACAAGCTGGCTTAAGAAAAATTTACACGCGCACGCACACACAAATATATATATATATAAATTATATACACAAATGTTATGTGTCCATACACAATATTTTCTTTGTGTGAGGGAATTATTTTAATTGAATTATGTAAAAGATGTTAACATTTATCCCCTCTAACCACTTAAATACAAATATCATAAAATCATGCAAAGAAAAACATTGGGAAAAAAAAAAAAAAAGAAATAAAAAAAATCAATATAAAGGCACAAATTCATGCTTTAACAAGTTGCCAATAATAGCATAAAACATCAGAGATAATGTAATAAGAAAATGGCATAACAAAAACATAATATATTTAATAACATACATAGTTTAAAATCAGAAAAGCTAATAACATAGGGCAGAACTCTATATAATATAAATTATGAGCTGTGGAGCAGGCAATGGACTAATATGAACAAATTTAAGAAAATGGTTTAAGATAAAAACTCAATGAGATTTAGAGAAGAAAGACTATTTAAAATATCAGCAACACAGGAGGTAGTATCATGGGAAAAATAATTATTCTGATAGCTTCTACTTGAAGGATGCAAACATGGAGGAATATTTGAGTGAAAGGCTCTAAAGATTCTCCATGCATTTGAAGAGAGGATGAAGATAAGGCTAAACTTGGAGAAATTTATCAATGACATTATGAAATTCATGGTAAAAGGAGATTTATTCAAATGACAAGATGCAATTGTATTTTAAAACAGAAATAACACTAAAAAGATTAGTAAGTTCATATTGAAGTCAGTTAAGAATTCTATTATCAGCTTATAATTTAAGGTAACATTTAACATTAAAGTTAATAGACAACATGGGGGAAAAATCATGCATAACTTATAGTGCTAATATTTACCCCCACCCTCCCCATCTATTTCCATTTAATTTTTGCTTTAGTGGAAGTCATTACTATTACTTGAAAAAAGCCTATTTGATAAATATATTCATTAGCCAATAAAAAAACCTGGTTATCTTGAAACAATATAGTATCCTATTTCAAAGTTAGATTACAAAATGTAGGCATCAAATTATGATGCAGAATGAAATAAACCTAATAAATAATGGATAGATTTTAATGTTAGAATAAATCTTCATTTTTAATAAAGCACTGAAAATTTAATTTAAAAAAAAAATGTTATAATTCTTTTAATTTTCCTTTTTTTTAAATACTTGTAGTCATAAATATTTTAAGTTTTAATATACAAAAGACAAGGCTACACTTTTTTTATTTATTTTATTTAAATATAAATCGATTGGATAAATGTATTTGAACCACAGCTCAAAGATTCATATTAATTCTTAATATTTTGTTTAAGCTTAGGAATTACAATTTATCCATTTTTATAACAAAATTAAAAAAAAAAAAAAAAATAAAATAAAACTTGAATTGTAATAATTTACTTTTATATTCCCTGGATATTGAAAAAATATGTTAAATTAAAGATATTTCCAAGGGTTTTGATTAGTATTCTAGCTTGGATATATAAATACTAAATATCTTATAGTTGTACATCAAGAAAAAACAAAAACAATTACTATTGCTGGCAACTCCAAGACAAGTCTGAAGGTGACAAAACCATGCACACACACATATATACACACAAGCGCGCGCAGTAATATTTAAAAAAAGAAGCTATACAACTGGTAGCATTTGCAAAAAGCAGCCATGAAATCAGCGACAAATAATTTAATTAAATTTAAATAATAATAATAATAATAATAATAATAATAATAATAATAATAATAATAATACACACTCCTTATATGAATGTAAACAATATGAAAAAGCAGATTTTGAAGAATACAAGCTCAAGCAAAGAGCCTTTCTCAGCTAATATATTCCAAGTGAATCATGAACAAAAAAAAAAAAAATTTAAAAAAAAAAAAAAAAAATATATATATATATATATATAGTTCTTTCTCTGACATACTTTTCTTTATAAATTAAGAAATAGAAAACAATAATAATAATAAACAGTTGCTGCGATGGCATGTGTCATAAAATATGTCCTCAGGTAAACTGAAGTATTCCACTGATGATTCAAAGTCATAAAAAAGAACAAGTTCATTAATTTTTTTACCATCCATCATGTATGCAAGCAAAATGTATAAAATACTTTTTTTTTTGTTTTCTAACAAAGAGAAATGAAAGAAGAAATAAAAAGGGGGAGGAAAAAAAAAAAAAAAAAAAAAGATTTGACTGCTTATCCTTTGATTTTAAATAAAAAAATTAAAAAAATAAAACTGAAAACACCTAGGTTTAATTTCATGGCTATTTTTTAATTTTTAATTTTTTTTTTTTTTTTTTTTTTTTTTTTTTTAAAAGCAAATTTTTTTTAAATTTTTTTTTTTTTTAAAGTTTTACAATTTTGAAGATATAAACTACAAAATTATAAACTTTAAAATTGTATATCGAAATGTAATAAACAAAAAAAAAAAAAAAATTTTTTTTTAAATTTAATTATTTGATGAATTATACAAAATTATTTGTTAAAAACACCAACCAATGATCAAACACCTTTTAGACAGTTCTGTAAGAGTTGCCAGCAACATGTCTTTTGCATTTAAATATATTCATGCATAAATAAATAAACACAATCTATCATGACATTTAATTTCTTTTGGATGGGTCCATGCAAAAAATAAATAATAATAATAATAATAATAATAAAAAGAAAAAAAAAACCCTCCCACATAAAAACATTGAATACGAGTACAGAGTCTTCAGTGATTTCCAGGGCATCAGATTCAAAGAGATAGAGAAAGAGATAGAGATAGATATAGTAAGACCATTTCGAACCCAAATCCAGATATAAGAGAGAGATTTTGAAATTAGAGCATGGTTAATAAGGAAGAAGCAGACACATATAGCAACATGAAAAAAGGTTTGTTTGTTTTTTTGATTGATGGATGCTTGCAAACTAATATGATTAAGATGTGAGAGTGTGGGGATGGAGGGGCTGGGAAGTGGGAAGTGCTGTAGTCAAGATTATTGTAACAAGCAAATCAATGTTCCACTAATGTTTAAAAAATGGTTAGAGTTTGCCAAACACCAAACTAAAAGTGAAGAAAGAAAAGGTCAAGAAGGGCAAAAATATGATTTAGTTTTTTTTTTTTAAGTGGATTAATACAAAAGATGTTATGTTAGGAAGACAGTGATGTGACCAGAGAGAAGGATACAAAAATTGTAGGATGTAGGAATTATTTAAAGCAAATGGGTTACTTGGAGGAAGGGGGGAGTCCAAAAAAAAAAAAAAAAAAAAAAAAAGCAGCATTTTGTTCCCTTGCCTGTTTGTCCACAGACTAATTATTTAGCATATGAAGCTCTGCCACCAGCAATCACTAAAGACAAGGAGAAAATTAGAAGGGATCCATTCCAACAAGTTTCTCACAAACTTGATATTTTAATACAAAAATGCATTTTTATATTATATATATATATATATATATATATATATATATATATATATATAGATAAATCAGGACACACACATACACACAGGTGTGTAAAGCATTCCATTTTTTGTTTAAATCAAGCATAATAGATAAGCCAAAAACATTTTGGTAAATAGACAATAAAATTCACCACTATTTTGTATAAATTATTTTAATCAATTAAAAAAGGCCAAAAGATTTTTTGTTAATATAACATACTCCATAATAATTTGACAAAATGACCAAAGTCGAGAGAGATAGAAAGATAGAGAAATAATCAATCAGATAGGGAAGAAAAAGATTGATTAAAAAAAAAAAAAAAAAAAAAAAAAAAAAAACACTTCCAAGGATCATAGGTTTTTTTGTTTCAAGACAAAGCATCATTCACTTGCTGCTTGTAATGTTGGAATGTCTCCCATATTCTGTACTCATACTCACCCCATCCCCTGACCAGCGCATAGTGATACTCACTTCATCACCATCACCACTTTTCTCATATGAGACACTATCCATTGAGTCTCGACGATTGCGATCTCTGCTGTTAGAACGTTTCCTGTCTTTTGGGGATTGGCCCTTAGAAAAGTCACTGCCTAGAACATCAGAAATTTTGGTCTGCCTGACTACTTCCAGAGCCTAACAGGAAACCAAAGAAACACCAAGATATTTAAAAAAAAAAGAAAAAAAAAAAAAAAAAAAAAAAAAGAAAATGTGTAGCTGAAGCCCAGTAGAAACTGAGTCAACTTGAGGCTAAACTAAAAAATAGTGCAAATAAAGTAGCATAGAAATAAAATATATAGGTATGTAGATAGATATATTTAAAGGTAAAAAGGTAAATAGGGGTGACTATCACAAAATAATCACATAAAAAATATGAGAGCAGTGCAGGCATGCTTCTTAGGCATTATCTTTTCCCAACACCAAAATTTCAACCCCACAATCATTTATCATTTTATACCACGTTTTAAATTATAAAACCAGAGTTATATATGTATATCATAAAATATCCCAAAGAGAGGAAAAAGAGAAAAAAATGTTCCCATTGCTTTTTAGTTTTACCCATCATCAGGATGAAAGTGGTTTTGTTTTTTTGTTTTTTAAATCTATGAAGTATGTAAATGGGAGATATACAGGAAGTATACTTGTAAAATTATATATCCTGAAGAGAAAAGTGGACAAGTTGGACAGGCAGAAATGCAGGAAAACTGTGTGTGTGCCTGGCACTTGAACAAACCTGCATTAAACATTAAAATCATGTGAGAATGACAATTCATTCCCAAGTTTATAGTCAAAGAATAAAAAAGAAAAACAGATTAGCCTTGTCAAAAATATTAAAATAAAATTGAAAAATTATCTATACATATTATAAAAATGTTACATGAATAAATGAGTTATGTCTGAAGTCAGTAGATTAAAAGTAGTAGTAGTAGTGGTAGTGGTAGTAGTAAAGATAAAATGACAAGAGAAAAGTAAGGAGGACAGAAGGAGGAATTGTGAAAGTGAAAGTTGAGAAATGATCATCAGAAGAACAAGGTTTTACATCAGAATATGCAAATTATATATTTACAATTTTATATCAGGAAAATATCCTTGCAATATTTATGTCAGTATTTTGTGCTAAAACATTTTATAAGATTATAAAAAGCTGAAATGATATGGAAGTTGTATTTTATTTAATATACATTGATTTTTTTTTCTTTTTTATCTGATGTATAAACCCTATATCACAAAATCTGTGATTACATGAAATATCACAATATAATGGGAAAGGATTAAGAAATAATCATAGTGTGAGATCTTAAAAATAGAAATATTATCAAATCTTTAATACATCCAACAATAAGGCAAAGAAAGAGCAAAATGGATAAACTTTTTCAAGTTTCATTTTTTAATATTTTTCACAAAAAAAAAAAAAAAAAAAAAAAAAAAAAAAAGGTTAGGATCACACAAATTGCACTATGTATAATGCTGTTGTGATAAATTAACTAAAATATAGGAGAAAAAAAAGAAAAAAAAAAAAAAGAAAACTTAAGCAACTGAAATAAAATTTAAGCAGTAAATATATTTATCAGAGCAAAAAAAAAAAAAAGTGCAACCCTGTAAAAAAAATGTTTTATATTGAAATTTTGCATGCTTTAACTTTTATAAGTATGCATTTGATATAAGTTTCTGAATGTGTGTGGAAGACAGTGATAGAGATATAAACACTCATTCAGAAACATATATATAACACATACTTGAGATTGCATTGATAAAGTATATTTTGTTTATCTAAGACATTCCTATTAAAAGAAGGAAATTAAAAAAAAAAAGAAAAAAAAAGAAACAGCACTTGCAAGATTCATTTTTTTTCCTTTTTTTAACGGCACTTAAAAATAATAAAAATCTATAGTTAAAATGCAAAAAGCATTGCATGCAAAAGAGCAAATGCAGGCTTAAAATAATTTTCATAAACGGATAAATAGAAAATGTTGAAACTAAAATCATTAAAATATCTATTTTAGGTTCATTGAATACAAAATTCTTAAAAAAAAAAAAAAATTAAAAAAAAAGTTTTAATTAATCTAATCTTAAAATCAAATAAAAATTCTAAATATGAAAAAAGATAAAAAGCAAGCATTGATAAATATGAGAATTAATGGAAATATTTAGAAAAATATATCCACTTACACTTTTTCTTGATCTTAGAGCACACTCCTCTAGTGTTTCTGCAGCTTCATATTTTCCTTGTCTCCGGTAAAGTGCCCCTAAGTTTTTCAGGGTTGTAGTCACAGTTGGGCTAAAGAAATTTGTAACATCAATATATTCAGTTAAAAACAAAAATTACAAAATTATAATAACATTACAAACATTATTTTCAACAATTAATTTTTCTTTACTCACTCACACACTAAATTTAAAATACTAAATTGAACTAATCAATTATGAAAATATTTTGTGTAAAATAATTTTTAAGTTTTTCATGTCATATGTACATTTTATCAAATTATTTTTTCTAGTCAAAATTTTATTAAAAACACTAACATGTTTTATATTGTGCATGATTTAATGTAGTTTAATGACTTTTTAAATTTTTTTAATATATAACTGAAAGAGTAGAACATTTATATATCAGCCAATAAACAGGATTATAAAAATGAAGGAAAGACTATAATCATCTACATTTGACATTTGTTGATGAATGAATAACAAAATCTATATTAGTTTGTTTAGGCGACAAAAAATTGGTTTCTATAAGATAAATTCCCACTCATTTTGTTAGTAAAAAATATAGTTAGTAGACAAATAAACTATAAATTAACGTGTAAAACTAGTCAAATTATCGGAAGCAGTTTTGATTTTATGTAAAACTAATGTTACTACATATGTTTAAAGATGGATTAATAAATTTAATTTATCAAAAATAAATTTAAAAAATTAATAATAATAATAATAAACGAAAATGCAACTAGGGACCAATAATCCCAAATTACAAATATATGAATAAAACATTATCAAAGCATTAAAAAAGGTCAGCCTTGACTTTGGAAATTTTGAAGATTTAGACTTATTGGCACATGTATCTACTAAGTAGAGCAGTTTTTTAAAAATTAGTACAAGCATGACTGTCATTTTTGTTTTTCTCTATATACTTTTTAGTTAAGAGATTAAAGACAAGATATGATTTATTTGATAAAGATTATAGTTCAATAGTTTTGGTTAAAACATTCAAGTTTGAACTGAAGTTGCAGTCATTGATATTTCTATTTGATGTGAAGGGAAAAAATAAACTGGAAATGTATTAATGCTAATACAGTAATAATTCAACTAGGTAATAATTCAACTAGGTAATAATTCAACTAGGTAATAATTCAACTTCTAAAATTATGACAATTTCTCATTGAATAATAAAGCAATCTAAACTAAAAAGAAAAAAAAATCTGTAGACCTGATTTTTAAAAAAATTAATTTTTTAATCCTATCTAATCTTTATTAACCAGTTTTTATAAGAATATTTCAGTTACATTCATTAACTAAAAAAGAAATCTAAATTGAATATTTTAAAATGACAGATTTTCAAAATAACATTTGAACTATGTTGAAATGCTTTCATAAAATATTCTATTTAATGAATATTATCAAATCAGTATTTTTACATTTTTCATATTGGAATTGTGCAAATGTAAACATTGATGTAATTTGTTATTAGAAACAAAGCTAAATTCTATTTTAGAAAATAAGTAATCTAATATGATCATTCTTAAGATTAAATTCTTATTCATTATGTTTTGAACTGATAAATAATTGAAAAATCTCAAAGAAATGACTTAAATATCTTGTCTTAAATGCAACAAGATATCATAAGATAATTATAAACTTAAAAGAAAGAAAAAAAAAAGATCTATGCAGTCATTTGTTTTCTACAAAGCAAAGAATGTTATAAAAATAACTAATTATTAATCAAATTACTTCTAAAAAAAAAAAAAAAAAAAAAGAAAAAAAAGAAAGAAATAGAAGCCTAAATTATGTTAGTTATCATAAAAGTCATTAAAAATATTTAGCAAAGACTGTTCCATTAACAATTTGACTAGAAAAAAAAATCATTTAATGCATACATGAAAATTAATTTGGAAATAAAAATGTAGCTTAATATTTGCTGTTTTTCAGAATTTTGAATTTAAACTATTCATGCAAAAATGATATTCTAAGTTTAAAATGTTTTAAACTGTTGCGTCTCCATATGTAATTTCTAAAATCTAAGTCTTATACCACAATTGCTACTGCCTGCAGCTAATGAAACTTAGCCTTTTGCTAGCTGTGTTTTTCTCTCATTTGTTGTAAATCCATTGGAATGGAATGTTGTGACAACCTCCGCACTTCAACATAAGATACAAGTAGAGGTAGTGTGGTCAAATGGTGTTTTAGAGATACCTTATATGTAGGGATAAAACACATAGCAAAAATAACATTTTGGATTTCTTTATAACCACATTGTATACTTCATCAATGGAAGCCTTTTCCAAACTTTAACAATTTGGTGTAAATAATGAAACATGATCTGTGTCTTAAGTGCACACTCATTCATCAAACTTGGTTTGATTATGGATAAATTAAGAGGAAAGGGTGGGGGGTATTAATAACAATAGGCGATTATATTGGTAAACCCCCAAACTAGTTTTAAATCTCCAGCTTTCTCTGTGCCAAAATTTTTATTTTAAACTTTAGTCTGTACCTATTTCATTATTCTTTATAGTTTCATATTTTATTGTGTAACAAATTTCATTTTTTACAACTTTTATTAATGACAAGAAATCATATTGCCACACATAATAAATATATTTAATAATAAAACAAAATGTATATGAATTTAAAGTAAAATTTAGAGAAATAAAAAAATAACCATACATTCTTTGTCTGAATTTTGTTATAGAGGTTATTAATTGTAATTCGATTTTATTAGATGTTCTATTTCCTAGTCCATGTTCTTTACAATATTTCAGTTATGTTACTCTGACCTTTTTTTGGCGTATTGACCCTGCTGGAATTGCTTGTGTCAATTGCCTATTAAGTTTCAAACAAATACAAATATTTTTTTTCTAGATATTGACCAGTCATTTTACTTTTTTTTTTTTTTTTTTTAAATTAGGTTTGTATAAGCCCCTTCCCCTTTGTGTTTTTCAATCCTTATTTTTAAGGAGGGTGGTTGTTGGTTTTCCCTGGCATTGTGTCTGCCACAGTTACAAGTTATAAATGCAAATTTTGGTAACATTGTTTTTATAAGGAGTGTTTGTGTGTTTGAGATGATAAGTGGATACTTCACATCCAGAATAAGAATCTATCACCTCCATATCTTAGTCATGCAAATATTTTCAACGTTGCAGTAGAAAAGCCATCTCCTCAAAATACTCCATTAATATGTTAGATACCAATGTAGTTAAAGGGCTATTAGATCATGTGAACTTATTTAGACCATCCCACCATCTATTTCACCATAGAAAAAGGAATTATGGAATGTTTGCATAATAGACAGGGAAACACACTCACAAATAAGATAATTGAAGGAAGATATGCATATGTGTTCAAATTGACTATCAGCAAATCCTATATAGAATTTAGCAGTATCAAGGATTTTCAAATAAAAAAATTATTAAATAACATGACTAATGAATAGCAAGAAAGATGCTTTGCATTTGTATAAAACTTAATGTATAATTGAGATTCCAGAAGGTTGGAAGATATACAGTTGAAATATTATAAACAAAGAACAACATAGACAAGGAAAATAGTCTAATAAAAAAAAGACTTATACATATTTCATTGCTTTTTTTTAAAAAAAGAAGGTCTTTATCATAGTCAAAGTTTTAAGGAACTTTGATATTAAAATAAAAACATAAGTAACAGTTAGTTCTAGATGTGTAAAGAGACTTACCCTTTATTTCTGAAAAAATTTATAAAAAGAAAAGTACCCAGATAAATCATAATAACCTTGAATATATTATTATATTGGATTAGCTAAAAAGTAAATTTTCTTTATTGTTAGCTATTGTTAACTACATTTAAAAAAAAAGATTTTTTTAGTTGTATTATGACTATCATATATGCATTTTCTTTAAAAAAGATCATGATGTAGTAAATATACTAATTCTAATATTGAAGTTAGAAAATAAACAACATAATCAGCATATTTTGTTTTTAATTTTAAAAAGGGTAAAATTGCAGCTTAATTGTTAAATAAATAAGATGTGTGCTGAAGATATTAAAAGTGGCTTGCAGAGTTTTTGTGCTGGAGATTTTTGTTGAAGTAGCTAATATAGTAAAAACACCCAAATTAAACATTGCAAATCATTTATACCAGCTTGGATATGCTAGCCTCTTTGATATATGGTTTCTACATTAGGTAGAAAAGCTACAGGATTTTAATTGTGTATGATGTGATACTTAATGACAATATTTCATTTTTAAACCAAAATGTGAAAGGGCAATGAAAAGTGGATGGTTTACAACATTGTGGGATGTAAGAGATTGTGAGGTAAGTGAAATGAACAACTAATGATACCAAAAGTCAATCTTCACCCTAAACAGTTGATATATATATGATTGAATTGGAAGGGAGTTTTCCATTTTAAGCAACTCCCAGAGAATCAAATGATAGATTCAATCAAGTACTATTTCCAATTAGACCAATTCAAAGCAGGATTTGACAAAAATTAACCAGAATTAGTTAGGGAATGAGCATAACATATTAGTATTAAAAATAGATTGGTTGGTTGTGTCTTTGTTGACCAAGCAAAAATTATTGCAACTTGGCTGAGAATGTCATACTCTTTTATTCAGTAAATATTGTAATTCATAATTGCCATTTATTTTCATATAATAGAGAATTGTATTAATTTCAATCCTCTGGAATGTGGCAAATAGCAAACTATTCTTTTTAGAAGGATGAAATTATAAAATTGTCCAAAACATGACAGAAGATGGAACAAAATGATAAATATGTTCCATAATGTCAAGTTTTTTTTCTCTTTTATTTAAAAAGAAAACTTTTTAAACCATTCAATTCTAATAAACCAAATATTGAATTTTAAAAGCAATTTTACAAAAAGTAAATTGATAAATGAATATTCTAAAAAAAAATAAAGGTATTATTTTGTTAATAAATTTGTTAATAACAAAAATAAGATCAATACTCCAAATAAATGTCAAATTTAAAATCAGTCTTAAACGTGCAATAAATTAATGGAATATTTTAAATAGAATGTTTAAAATCTACATATATAATTTTTTTCCATTTTCTTTTGTAAAAATATATAATCTAAATGTATAATCATAAAAGTATAATAAAAAAAATAAAAAACTTTGAAATATATTTGTGATATGGCTATATGACTGACAATAAATAAAGTATCCTTATTCAGAAGACTTTACAATTTTTGAAGATATTATAAAATAAGAATCTGATCAAATAAAAGTGCTTTAAAAATACAGCAGATTAAATAATTAATAAAAAAAAATTAACTACTCACAAACAGTGAAAGTTATAATAAATTGAAAAATATTTCTATTTTGCAGTTTTATGAATTAATTAACTTTAATTGCATTCAAAGTGTAAAAAAATATTTTGTGAATAAAAAATAAAATAAAGAATTCTTATTGTTAATCTGATTATATAAGAATTCATGTTATCAAAATGTGTAATGGATTTTGAATATTTTTTAATGATATCATAAGATGATTAATGTAACAAAAATCATGTAAACAAGATACATTTGTGTATGAATTATCAACAGGAAATTAATAAGAGAAAAAAGATGTATATTGATAACAGAATAAATCTACATTTATCTTGTGATGACAAAATATCAGTGGAATTTAATTTACTGAATCAACAGAAAATGAATATAATTAAAAAAAATTGTCATCATAAATCATAGTCTACAAGTAACCCAATAGAAGGATAAGTTAACAATTATAACGTTAACAAAAATATTCTAATCTATTTAGAAAACTAATCCAACAAAGACTTACTATATTGCATAGGGAAAAAGTTTCAATCAAAGCAATATTAATTAAAAGAATAAAGAGCCTTAAATAAAATTTGGATATATATAATCATTGCATGTTATCAAAGTCCATTGAGAATATTTCAGATCCTATTAATATGTAGATGTAAGAAAATTCTAAAAAGATTTTAAAAATTTAACTGCAGCAGCAAAAAACTCAGTGTATAATTAATTTTGGAATGCAAGAAAACCAGCAGCTGATTGAAAGCATTATTCCTTGCAAAATTCCTAAAGCTTTTTTCTTTTCTTTTCTAAACTTAAACAAAAGCATGCCTTTTTTTTTTGTGGGTCATGCAGTAAAATGTATTATGAAAAGGAATATTAATCTGCATTAACATCAGCACAATACAGAAATTAAATATTTTGTGACACTTAGATTTTTTTGTATTACTAAATCATTCTTAAAGATTATATCTGAAGAAAAAAAAATTATAAAATGTTAATAGGATAAAAAAACAAGAAAATCTTCAACCAAAAAAATATTGGTCATATTATTCTTAATGAAAATGGAAAATGAATTTTATAAGTAAAACTGATTTAAATAGAAAAATCAGCCATGAACTAATTTTGTTAGTTTTTACTAAATTATTAATTTTGTTTTTTAATGAAAAAAAAGAAAAAAAAGAAAAAAAAAGTAGTACTTTTTTTTTTAATGTGGCATTATTGCCTTTGAACTACTACAAACAATATGTAAATACTAGAAGTATTGGACCAAGTAAAAAATTTAGAACTTATAATGTCATATATGGAGGCGCATGGTGTAATGGTTATCTTTGTAGTAAATGAACAGGATGACACGAGTTCAAATCCTCAACAAGGCTGTTTGCATTTTACATAGCGCTAATATCGTTGGGAAAGGTATGCACCCAACTATTCTCCCTCCAGCTATGGGTAAATAGTAGTGGCAGACTGGGCTCTTTAAACTTGTTTAGGCAACCAGTCTAAAAAAATCCTAAAAACTATGCTATTTGTGTATAATCCTAATGAAAGTAAAACAAAAAACATTTTCTGTATCTTTAAATAAAACAGCTTTTATAAAATATTCCTACTTTGTGAAAAACATTGGAATGACAAACCATTTTTTCCAATCTAATTTGTATTAAAATGGGGAAAAAGTGGATAACACTTTATTTTAGGAAAGAGAAGAGATTCAATTTCTTTTTAGAGAAAGTTTTGTAACAAATGTTCCTCTAGAAAATATTTTAAAACTATATTGTGCCAATGTTCATCAGTGAAAGAAAAAGAAGTCTAAATGAGTGCATGAAAGAGAACAGTGTTATCTAGAAGGGGACAACATATTTCCCGTTCTACAGAAATCTGAATGGTGCAGAAAGCATATATATATATATATATATATATATATTAAAAAGCATTTGTTCCTGTAATGTTTTGCTTTTCAAGTAAATAAGAAAAAGAGGGGAGGAAAAAAAAAAAAAGGGAAATCAAGAAACAAAGAAAAAACCCATAAAAATATCACACGCATCCAATGCCAAAGCTATCTTAACCAATATTTTTCAAATCCCCCATCATCAGCTATACAAAGACAATAATCCATCAACTAAATGCAAGTCTTAAATAGAAAAGAAAATACTCCCACCACCAAATTTACTACCAGCTAAATTAATTAAGAAATTAGCTGATAGAAAAACATTTCTTTACTGATGCATTTTAGTCAATGGAAATGTTGACTTAATACAGTTGATGCATCACAAAAATGTACCTCTGGTGTCCCCTTCTGTTGTCACCATGCTCTGTCATCCTAAAGCAAAAAAGAGAAAAAACTCAAAATTAAAAAAAACCATATATACAAATAAAAAAGGAAAAATAAAAATAAAATAAATAAGCAATAATGATGTGAAATTAAAAGAGGAAAAAGAAAGTAATAAAATAAAGGAATTTAAAAAAATAAAATAAAATAAAATAATTGTTAGTGCAGTTATTTCAAAGTATGTCCCCATTTTTAATGATTCCATTACAGTGTTTTAAATTAATATATTATCTTTGAACATCATGCTTGTGTTTTCTCAGTTAAATATATGTATAAAACACAGGTTTTCATTTAAATAGGACATTTATATAGGACACTAAATAAATTTATAACCAAAAAATGTCTCTTTCAAAAATGTAAGAGTAAAAAATAAAGCAAATCCCTTGACCAGATGTAGTTTAAATATATAACTTGTCTGAAAACTTTTACATAATGATACTATTGTTTGTTTTTTTTTTTGTTTTTTCAGTCATAGTTCTCATGGGGAAAATCTTATTTGCCAAAATTATTTAGAATTTTAAAAATCCTTTCTAACATATTTATAGTTTCCCATGTAGTATAATGTTCTTTTTGCGATTTAATTTTCTTGGTAATTTTTTTTTTTTTTTAATTCTTAACTTCTAGTTTTCATCTTTAAATATTTTTGAGCCAAACACAAACAAAAGAACACAGTACAATCAAGTAATAAACAAGATTTTTCAATATATAAACCTAATGTAAAACAGTAACAGTGAAGTTATAGTATGAGATTCACTGAAAATGTTCACAAGGTACAAAAAGCAAAATTATTTGCTTTTTTTTTTTTACCAAAGATCTATTTTTGCATTTGAAATATTGTGGATGACTGATTAACTAAGCACTGTCATCAAGTCTGGTGTTAACGTCTCATCCCCACCCAAACGGAATCTATTATACAGGGGGACCCTACTCTACTAAAAATGTCAATTTTCATTAATTAGTATTCATAGAAAATATATGAATCCCTCCCTCCAAACAAGCTTGCCTCCCACCCCCGATCAGGAGGTTTGGGAGTAGTAAGGACCTGTCATGGCTGACAATAATTATAACAGCCTTTGCTGTTACTATCTGGACAGGTAAGTCAGCTATGAGAGAGTGGTTTTATCAAGAGCTCTCTGTCTACTCTCACAATATAGTGAATGCAACTGTACCTTTCTTAAGAACATTAAAATAAATGTCAACACAAATTCAAAATGTTTGCAGATTCCATTACCCTCCTATATCATTAAATATTGTCCCATACGCCCCCCCTCAATGTTGCATTAATAACTAAATAGTAATACTTATTCACTATTTGTGATGCCATAAATCTTTACCGTATAAAATGCCAAAAATTTCAAAGCACCAAAAACTCAAAATAAAAGTCAATCCTTTTTCACTTCCCAATCTGAATCCATTTTGTTTTGTTCTTATGTAATCAAAACATATACATTCCTAATTATCAACACACAACAACCTTGTATAATAAGCAACTTGCATTAATGCATAATAATTGCTTTTAAAGTTTATTAGCACATTCATTTACTATTTGCTCTTTACCAAGCAAAACGTTTATGTAATCAAAAAAATACTTGGACTAAATTTAACGTGTGTGGGTGGATAATTTCATAAGTTGTTCATATCACATGGAAAATCTTTAAATTCAATTCATGCATGTGTGCACACAGAGTTCCATGCAAAAATTTTATTCAAATTATGCTGTTCAGCTTCTCCATTATTCCGCACAATGATTATAAAAGATTATGTCAATATAATAATATATGAAAAAGTAATTTGAAAATACAGATTAAAGTAATAAAAAATTAAAGTGTTATGCAATAAAGATTTTATTTTTATTCTATATACAGTAATCTTAATATACTAAATACAAAGTAAATTTTAATTTCAATGCTATTTTAAAAAAGGGTGGTTTTGAATTAACCTAAGTCAATGAAAATATTAGCCACTACATGTACTTTAATTACAAATAGTTGATTATTATCAGCCTAGATTTAAACATACAAGATAATCAGAATTATTTCAGAATAAAAGTAAACAATATAAATTGAAATAACTTAAATTCATATAAAACTAAAAAATATTTGTAAACTTTAATCCACTTTTTAAAACAAATTCTTTAAAATATTCCACAAAATTTTAGGTATAAAAACTTTATTAAATAAAATGAACATATTTCTTTTTTTTAAATTTTATAAATACCTTGATTAATTGCATATTTATTATTGTTATAAAATTCTATTTGTAAATTTGGACACACACATACACACATTTTTTTTATTATATATATATATATATATATATATATATATATACATACACACACACACAAAAAAAAATGTCCTAGTACTGTCCAGGAATTAAAATATAAATTCCAACATCAATCAACTGATGCTAAAATTTAATATTCTGCCAAGTCGATGTTGAATTTTGATATACAATGACAAAATATATTTTATTTCAACATCTTAGGTACCTCTAAGTATTATGTGATAGAAAAGTACCCAAAACTTGTATTGATATATTCTTTGTATCTGTTCTCTAAGCCATGTAATAGTTTACAAAGAGTTGTGTACAAATTTTCAGAGCAAAGAAAACAATTCACTAATAAAACTACATGGCTGAACTAATAGTTAACTTTTAAGTATAAATAATTGATTTTTACTAAAAATTATGTAAATCAATCAACAAATTCCTGTTGATTAATCAAATATTGATTAGATACAAAGATTTTTAAGAGTGGCTCAAAGTCTGCAAATATTTTCTTTAGTTGTATTAGGCATAGAATATTTGTGTTTAGATTAAGAAAATTAAAACTAAAATTCTTTTAAAAGAAAAAATGATGCTAATTTGTAAAAAATGACATAGGTAATCAAACTTTAAAAATATGTGCTATTAGATTATAGATATTATAGTCACATTATGGACTTCTTCAGGTGTCTATCATATTCTGGAAATTTTCTTATAACTTGTTAATTTGTAACTTGTAACTTAGTTAATTCTTCATTGTGATATTGTATGAAAATCTGATGGGTAATAACTTGAGAAATAAAGGACATTAATGCAAAAGGAAAAACTGGTTCAGTTGAAGAATCAGATAAATGACATTGAGTTTAAAACTCAGTTACTACCATCATATTGTGGTTAAAGTATCTAGTTATCTATCAGTCAGGAGTTCAATCCCAGGATTAAGAAATGCAATATATTCTTGTTCAATAGAATAGAGACAATTGACATCACTAAGGAACATTAACTTATACATATGGAATGAGAATCCACTCTTGAATATTGAATAAAGGTTTTAATTTGAAATTCCCAATATATCAAATGTATAATCTTTGCAAACTTATATATTAAAATGTGCTTGAAATATGAAAAGCTGTCATGCAAACATAAACATGGCATAAATATAAACATTTTCCACATTCGTAACAATAAATGAAGTAAAAAGTCTTTGTGAATCTAAAATAGAAGCAGGTGAAAGAATGTGCCATAATATCTATTATTCATTCTTATCATTTGACCAAGATATTTTGAGGCATCAATTGTAATTTTAAAAAATAAATAAATAAAAAGGCTATTATCAAATTATTTGATATCAGTAACATTCCTCTATTGTTTTTATTCAACTTTAAAAAAATAAAAATACAACAAACAAGCTTTGCAATATTTTAAAAAGAAAAATGTGTTACCTGTCCACTTTAACAGCTTTGTGCCAACTTCCATAGTCAGGTTGAGGGGCTCCATCTTTGTATTTGGCCTGAATAAATATATATTTTTATATTTAAAAGATTTATAAAACTTTTCAAGCAAATATACAAATTAACAAACAAAACTATTTTTACAATTGGCTAATTATATTAAATTCTTGGTTAATTTTTCTTAAATCTAATACAAAGTAAAAAAAAAATCTCAGGGTTGGACTATTATTACTATTAATATTAGCATTAATTTTCACTAATGTATTCTTTTATCTTTAATTTTTAGTTGTTTATTCATATTATTCTATGAGAGTGAATAGAATGTGAATTGAGAATAAAGAATAAACTTTTAGTGAGATTTGAACATTTATTCACCTTGATTCTTTGAAGCTTTGTTAAATTTACCAACTGCTCTACTAAGTGAACTACTACTAGTCATGGGCTTGCAGATGTTCAAATCAAATTTTTTAAAACTCATCCCTCATGATTTTCTCAACCATTCTTGGTGCTTTTCAACACTAGTAGTATTAATAGAAGCTTTTAGTTTATGTTTTAGATAAAGCATTGTCAACCATTAATTAATTCTTTGACAGAAATTCTTAAAAATTTAGACAACTTAAGAAAATGATTATTTCTAACTAGAAATAAACAATTATCAAAGTTATTAAAAGAAGTTCACAGAGTAATATAGAATAACATCCACATAGGATGGTTGATTCAACTTTAAATGATGCCTAGTTTTTATTTTTATAAAGAATAGAACAATTGAACTGGATATAGCAACAAAAGATTTACTTGTTTATACTTTCATATTCTATCTTACCTATTAGTATTTATAAATTAGGTTTGTTGAGGATAGTGTAACTTTAATTTTTAGTTTAATTTACACTGTGGAAATAGTTTTATATGATTTTTTTTTAGATACAAACAAAAGCAGTAAAAATATGAACTATACCTTGTTTTCCTCTCTTTCTTCAGCTTGCATCCAGATTGGTTTGTTGTCATCTGTAAATGAATAATAAAAACTCTTATATCGTAAACAAGTATATGTATTATGCACACAAAATAAGAGAAATAAAATACATTTGTCTATGTGCTAAAATTCTAGAAAAAATTTGTATACTAAAGTGAGTTGTATCAATGACATTTTCACTAAATTGAAAAAAAAAAAAAAATGAAAAGGAGATTCATAACTTAGATGAAATTGTTAAACTGAAATATATTGTATTTCTGTACTAAAAATAACTAGCTAAAGATCTTGTATATATTTTAGGAAAGAGAAAAACAAAAACTGTTACTTGTTAGTTGTGAAATTTTAAAAATTCATTTATCAATTTTATTTTTAAAATATTTAATATAATCATCTAATAACAAATCAGTATGAATTAAATTTGTTAAGTGCTAATTATATAAAATATACTATAAAACAGTAATAATGGCATAAGTATATTCACTGTGGTCAGTGGGTTTATACAGAAGAAAAATTATGATGTGCATACCATTTAGAGTTAGGGTTTAGAGTACAGATGTTGATTTAAAATGGTGTTCTCATTATGGTAATAGGCAACTTGACTGTCAATATTTTTTTTAACAAACCATTTATTCTATAAAAACTTAAGTACAAATTTAAAAAAAAAAAAATTAAATTTTTCTAATAAAAGACAAAAGAAATAATTATAGATAATCTATAATGCTGTATATTTTTTTGTCACTTTTGTAAATCAACATTTAATTTAGAAAATAATTACTTTTATCACAACAAAATGTGTTAACAGAAAATTATTTTTGCTAATAGATTCTATTTGCAGTTTTAAATGACTTATTACATACAGATATCTGCCAATTTTCTAGTAATTCTTAAATGTAACTAAATATTAACAATAAAAGAAAGAACCATTAAACCTAGTTAAACAACTAATTTGACTAATCATACTATCAGTACTTTTCTACTTCAATCTGTTTTGCCATTAAAATATAACATAAAATAACTTTTCAAAGTATTTAAATTAAGAACGGCTTATCAAATAATATCTGAAGATTCATACCATCAACTTTGCCAAATTCTTTCTCATGTGCTCTAGTAAGTACTTCTTTATAGAGAATTTCAGCCTGCTTGTATTTCCCTTGTTTCAAATATGCTGATGCCTGAAAACAAAAACAATAAAATTAATCATTGTTAAAAAACTTGTTGAAATAATCATTATACTTCTTTCCCATTATTTGATCTAAATGGTTCTAAGACATTTTGGCCATGAATGGTCCAACCTAGACATTTCAGCAACATTATGATTCTAAAAATGAGAATCACTTACTAAATGAAATTTAAAATCATGACAAATCTAATACACATTAATCAATGATGTTTTCAGTTTTATAAAAAATTCTTACAAATAATCAATGATAAATAACTTAGAGATAAAGTTTTCTAATTTTGTCTTTAATTTTTTATACAAATAAAAATTTTTAAATTCTTTTTTTATAAAAGAAAAATCAATGATAATTATATTGTAATGTATAGATATATAACATTCATGTTTGTTAACTGTTTTCCAAATTTTGATGAATCGTTTCTACATAATTTTTCCAAAGGAAAATAAAATGGATTAAGAACTATTTAAAAATAAAATGCTTCCCCATCTACAAATAAAAGTATCTTAATTTTATCAATATAGCCCAAGTTAATAAAATTTAAATTTGTTATATACTATCAATAGGAAAATATGCTTACCAAATTATTTTTGGTCTTTGCAACATTTGGATCATCTGGTCCCAGTTCCTTTTGGTAAATTTCTAAAGCACGCTGGTAGTAACGCTCAACCTAAAAAATTAAAACAAAGGCAAAAAAATAAATTAAAATAAAAAAATTGTAGATTTCACAATAATAAAATTTAATAGATCACAGATTCCAATCAATATTAGGTGTAGTTTTCTTAAAACTTGCTTATCTTTTTTCTTTCAAGACAGAATTATCTATTTCCTTGACTTGACAAAATATTTTTTAAAAATATGCCAATGTGACCTGATAAATTAGTATCATTAAAAAATATTAACACAGATTAAAAGGAAATTCATGCTACAATTAAATTTAATTCACAGGCAAATAAAATTACCTCTTCATATTTTCCTTGGTTCTGGCAAAGGAGAGCCAGATTGTTTAGTTGCTTAGCAACATCTGGGTGGTCTTTTCCAAGAACCTTTATTAATGAAATCAAAAAATAATATCAGTTGAAATGTTCATTTTATAATCATAAAAATTTTGTTGTCTAGACAAAACTCGCATGCTGCTTGGTAAAAATAGCGCAACGTTTGATTAAAAAAGCAGTTTGGTAAAGTTTATAACAAACTCTTCCACTGAAATCAGTGGATTTTGATGTATTTATTTTTTGATTAACTAATACTCAAAAAATAAATACATCAAAATCTTTCAAGTAAAATATATCCATGATTTGTTTTTTTTTTTTTTTTTTTTTAAATGGAAATTAAGTAGTATTTCTATTTTACTGCACTTTCTAACTTATGACAAGAATTATTTTAGATTTTAAATAAATATCACCTCTTTCATTTATTTTTTGTTATTCAAACATTTTTTAGATTACACATTTTTAACCAAATGTGCCATTTAGTTTGTTTTTTAAAAAAAAGTTTTTCACCTAGATTCAACCCCCCACACCACAAAGGATAACCAAGCATTTCGGTCAAACTATATTTTAAAAAGATGAAAATTACTTACTATATGTAATTTAAAATAAATTCACAATATATAAATTCAATACAATGTTGTTTAATGATAGAAGTATAAATAACAAATGTTGAGTGTTTGTATTTTTTATATGAAAGCTAATGTATTTTTTTTTTCATTTTAAATAAATGAAAATTAAATAACTATAGATATGTAACACAATTCATGTTTGTTTACTATATTATAAAGATATAAAGCTAATAATTTTTTTTTTTTTTTATAAAAATAAAATAAAATGGCTTATGGTCTATTTAATAATGACAATGTACATTGCATTAAATTTATATATTATGATGGTATTCTATTTCAAATTACATATCGAGGTGATTTTCTTAAATTATAGCAGGACCAAAATATACAGTTAGTTATCTAACAGAAGTAATAAATAAACTATGATTAAGAAAATTAAAATTGTGATTTAAAAATTCCATATATTTTTGGCAAGGTAATTTTGAGATGTTTGGTTGCAGGATTTTTTACAAAGAACTTTTTAATCTTTTTTTTCACATTATTCATACTTAAGGGGCCAGTTTAGCTCAGTCGGTAGAACATCTGCCTAAGAACCATAAAGTTCCAGGTGTGATACCGGCCCTTGCCAACTCTGTTCAAGAGTAGCACAGCATGGATCTGTGCAGTAAAGTGAGGAGCTGATGGTATGCGTGGTGCTCCACCTGAGATGCAAAAATAATTTCCCTGATCAAGCACTAGTGAAAAGAGGATACACTCCCTGTCTGGCTGATACCGACAATAAACCACTACGACAACTTTTTTAGCTCAGTCAGTAGAGCATTTGTAAAGTAATGACAAGGTTCCAGGTTTCATACTGGTCCTAAGTCAACTCAGCTCATGAATAGCACAGCCTGCGCAATCTGATCTGTGCAATAAAGTGGAGAGCTTATGGTAGGTGTGGCACTCCACTTGAGCAAAACAATGTCTAGTGCTAGCAAAAAGGGGGATAGACTCCCTAGCTTTTATTCTTTTTTTAAGTTCCCACTTAAATGTTTCTATCATTGGCACATTTTTATCCCTTTGTTATTTAAATTGTCTTTTAAAAATAAATTGACAGAATTAAATTCTAATTATAGTTATAATTAACTTTTAACATTAAAAAAAAAACTTTTACTTTACTATTCAATGCTCAATATTAATAGCATGAAATATTTCCCTATGTACATTCAACCAAATTAATCCAAAATGAGGGGAGGGGAAGATAGTAATTAATATTCCCTTCTATACTCAGGGTTTTATTTCTATTCCAATAAAAAAAAAAAATAGAATCTTATAATTTTATTCCCCAGCATCACTTAATTATAAAATAAATTTCACTAAAAGAATTTAAAATGTCAAAGGTTAATCTTAAAAAGTTCAAACTTGTAAATTTAAAAAAAATTTAATGAGCATAAAATCAATCTTAAAATGTGGAATAAAGGTTATACATAGAAAGGTTATACATATATCAATAAAATATTTTTTTAATAACTTAGAGGATAAAAATTCTGATAAGAAAACATTGTGGTGATATTTTTAATTTGTGATAGATCAAAATATAATTTTAAAGATCTGTTGAGTAGAATATGATACCTGATAAACACTTAAGAATAAGGGAGATAAAAAAAAGTTTAAAAAATGTAATCACCAATTATTTAAATTTTTTATGATTTTGTTCTACTTTTCACTTTAAAGGGAATTTTATAATGAACATTTTGTTTGGGTACCATTTTGGTGATACATTAAAACACTAAAATTTAACATTCAACCATAAAATATTGAATAAAAAAGCCATTAGTAAGAAGAAAGTTTGAAAATTTAAATATAAGATGATTAGTGTTCACTTTATAGAACTGGAGATATTTGTTTGAATAATTGTTTTTACTATCAAACAGTTTAATGCATTAATTATAAGAAAATTCTAGGGAAAAAAATCTATTACAAAAACTGCTATTTTTTTACTCTAGAAGTTAGGACTTTTAAAAAGAGTAATAAAGAAAATAGGACTAAATGTTAAACTTAAAATTAAATCAGTAATTCAAATAAGTAATGGTATTCATTTTTGTATAACTTATTCTTTAGAAAAGTATATCAATCATTTATTTAGAAAAACTGATCTCCTATCCTAATTAACATTTGTGAAATTGTAACATTTTTAGGCATTCACAAAAAGAATACTGCTGCTACAAATTAATTACTTCATCAGGATTTTTTAATTTTTTTAATAATAACTTTTTATTTGGATTTTTTTTTCTGTTGAATTCTAATTTTCAATTTCAATGATTCTTAGGTTTGTAACTTGAAAATAAACAAGTTTGAATATTTCAATTTTAAAGTTATCAATTCTATCTTATTTGAACACAAATCATTTTATTGTAATTACATGATAGAAGAAAAACATGAATAATTAGAAAATAAATGAAAAATAAAATGTTATGTATGAAAGTGATACTAATTACTTTTTTCTTTCAGGTTTGTTTTGTTAAATTGTTGGTGTGAAAATATTTCATGCTGTTAATACTGAATGGATATTTTTCAATTATTTTGTAATAATTGTTCTAATTGTTAAGAAAAGGAATCAAATAAAAAAGATTTTTAAAAATTAAAAAAAAAGTATAATTGTATAATTGACTTACCTTTTCACGGATGACAAGGGCTCTTTTGCAGAGTGGTTCAGCATCCTTGTACTTACCCCGCTTCCCATATAATACTGCCAAATTATTTAAAGTGGCAGCAACCTAGAAATAAAATAAAATAAAAAAACATTATAATCTAAGTTTAATTTTAATGTACATATAAGATTTACAATAAACATCTTTTGAGAAAAATAGAAAAAACAAAAAACAATTAACCTATCAACAACAAAATAAAAAGTTTTTTTTTTAAATGTATTATTAGAAAGAATTAGTAAAATATTCAATTTAAAATTATATTGTTTGCATGCAGTAATTTTGATAAGTAGTAAAAACATTTTTAGGTTGAAGTGACCTGTTTTCACTAGAAATTAATCTATTACAATTAATTAGTGTAATTTTTCAAAGTATTTTAATGATAAAAGATTTTTCTAATCTAAAACCAGCAAATAAGTATCCTAACAATGTAATTCAAGTTTATATTTGTTATAAATAAAAATAATGTATGTAATATGAAGAAAAATGTCCAAATGTGATGATTGTATTACATTTTGAAATTTCCTTGTGAAAAGACATAAATAATAATTTATCAGACAATAGATTTTTTTCTTCTTCTTTTCCAATTGTGCAATCATGTTCAAGTTTCTGTAGTTGTATCAAACAACAAACTAGAAGATACTTTTGTGCTGGTTTATCTACATTTAAGGATAACAAATGAGAATAAGTCAAACGCTATGAAAAATTTGGTTTTAAGATGTTTCAACCCAGACATTTTGACTACACTTTGATTTTAAAAATAAAGATAACTTACTGAGTCAAATTAAAAAAGTACCAAAAAAATAATTTTAAAAAAATAAATAAATTTAAAAATCCTAGTATGCAATAATTCATATCTATATTTTTGTTATATTAATTTAATTTTTAAAAACTTAACAGCTAATTTTTCATTTTTAAAAGACAAATACAATTAGTTGAATTATATTTTCTTCTATTAGGTAAAAAAAAAAGTTAAGATAAAAAAAATATATATAAATCTATTATGTGCAATGATAAATATATAATTTATATAGATAATGCATCTTTAAATTCATATATCTATACTTATCCATTTCAGTATTGCATTATATTTGCATATTTTGATTCAATTATAAATCAAACTTGTATTATTGATTAAAATCAAGTTACATTTTCAGGTATTTTGATAAGAATGAAATTTTATATTTTTATTAAAAATTCTAAACAAATTTTACCTGCAAAATCTTTTCAAATTGTTTATAAAACACAAATCCATATAGAATGTTACATAATTATAGATGAATGTACATTGCATTAGAATTATTATTCCATCTAGCAAGTCATTCTTGTCTTTAAAAACAAAGCACAATCAAAATGTCTTGGGGGTGGACCAAACTACTGGATTAAAACCTTCATCAGCTAAAACATCTGGTCACTGTTAAATTTATATGATTTAATCTTAATAATTATTGCCTTTTTTTTTCATGCATAAGATCAACTTGTACAAAGGATATCAAAAACAAATTGTTTTTCTCAATTATTTTCTAAAATAGGAAATAATTGAATTTTAAAGTTTCTAATGAGACTATTTTTTTAAAAACCCTTAAAAATTAATAAATCTATAACATTATCAATAGTCACATACATATTGAGAAAAGAAATGTGTAACCAATAAGGAATGACTTATCAAATAGAAAAGTTCTGATTAAAATGTCCTATAAAAAAAGGACATACTTATGTTCTTAGTAAAATATACTAAAAGAAAAGAAAATTTGTTAAATATTTTCAAACTAAATTAGATTCTTAATTAGATGAACTTAACATATTATATACTAAAGATTTACAGATAAAGCTTACAAATTATTTAACTTTTTATTTTAATTTTAAATAAGCTTGTAAATCCAACAATTCAGATATCTGAGAGAAATTAGAAATAATTTCTTTATCATATGATTCAGGAACAAAGTTCTGATAGCTTTATAAATCTTTTCTTTTAGTCCTCAGCCTTTATTAAAATATGGACAATTCACAAAATTAAAATGTAACATAACTGGTTACAAAATCTTTTCTAAAATGAAAGTGATATTGATAAATCTCACTGATTATCTAAAACAAAACGTTATGAAAAGAAAGGATAACATTACATACTAAGTCATGTAATGGAAATTATGATTAAATTGTTAAGAGTTTTTGGTTAAGATTTAATAGAATTAATATTTACAGTCCACAACACTTTTGAGGCCAAGTTTTTTTAACACAATGCTTAGGATATAAATGTAGCTTTGACAAGTGGAGGGAAAGAAAAAATATATCTTATGTGTAAAAGAAAGATTTCTTCAACGAGCTATATTCAACAATATAATGGATTTAAACTAACAGTAAAAATTTAATGTGTAAAACACAAAATAGGCCTCAATGTTGTTGCGGATTGTTAAATCACCATATATTAGAATGTTATAAGTAAGAGTGACAGACACAAAAGCAGTGCAAGAATAAAAACTATAAGCAATAAAATTAAAAAAAAAACAAAACAGAAAACAAATGACATTTCTTATACAATCATTATACTATCTTATCATATCATATCATTGATTATTATATGACTATTATCTTATACTAAACCATTCATTCCTTTTGAGACAGAAATTTTAAGTAAACAAAACTGAAAAGGAATTCTTATAACAAAATAACTGAAATCTTAGTTTATAAGAAGTAGTTGTGTTATTTTTTTTTTAATTAAATAGCTTTGTATAGGCAGTAATGTTAAATCACAAATACTAATGAAAATATTAGATTCTTTAAAACTACTGTGCTAACTACTGCATAAAGGAGTATTAAATATGAATCCTCTCCTTGCAATTTCCATATTTAATTTATTTTTTCTTGTTCAAAAAGAAAAAAAATTGTCATTATATTTAGATTTTGTAGATTTTAATTTGGAAGAGTTCAAACTAACAAAATTCTTTCTATTAAAATTTGATACAATGAGAAGATAATCTCAAAAGTGTATAAAGCAAATGATAAAAACTGATTTTTAAAAGTTCAAATCTATATTATGACTAATGAAAACATTTTTCTTTTACACAAAAATTTGAGTTACATTTTGCCATACACCCGCCCCCCCCAACTTTTAATTAGTATGGAAAAAATTTAAAGTGTGTGGTCATACCCAATTCCATGTTTAAAATGCTGCTATGAAGTTTTTCTCTAGTTATTCTGTAAAAACTAATTTCCATAACAGTTGTTTCTTTAGAAGTTTTTTGATAAACAACTTTGAAAAGTAGTTTGATAAAATTTAATAGGCATTAAGTCAAACACATGGCTTCATTTAAATGTGCAAATTTTATTTGATAAAATAATATTCATAAGCAAAAGTATTTGTGGTGAAAACAATCTAAGCAAATGATACAAGTTTGACTTTTTAAATCAATGACCTGTATAATGGGTAATTTAGGAAAGTAATTTGGTATTTGTACACTATCTCATTTTCCTTATATATTTATCTATTGGAATATCTGGTCAAAAATTGTAATTCCCATACATAGTCTAATTATTATTTTATCAAATTTCTGATTATAGAAATTACTTAAAACTTAATTTGCTGAGAATAAAGTAAAAGTTAAAATTCACGCACTTTCATACAAACATTAAACAGAAAACAACAACAAAAGACAAACAATGCAGACAAAAGAAAGTATAGAAAATATTAAATAATTTGCCCAAGAAAGCTGTTACCCAAATAATAATCATGCACATAAAGAAACTATTTAGCTACACATATTTTTGACTCACAGCTGGGTGATCAGGTCCTAATGTTTTCTCTCTGATGCCTAGGGCATCATTCAGTAGATTGGCAGCTTCCTTATATTTGCCTTGGTCTCTGAAAACAAATTTTGGAAATTTTCTTTTTTAAACAACTGTCACATTTTATCATCTCCCTTTGAGTATTCCACAAGCAGGTCTCAGCCTAATTGCATGAAAACATAGAATCACTAAGTTTTAAACAAAGCAGAGTTTAATCATTTTTTTTTTCAGCCACAAATGACAATTTGTGTGGAAATATTAATTTGATCTTTAAACTCAAAAAAAATCATAATTACTATGCAAGAATGAGAGAAATAATGGGGGAGAAGTAGAGGTCAAGAATACAGACATCATTAGTATTCATAGCTATGAAATTTTTATGAATGTAAATTTTCATTTTTTTAAATAAATAACGAATGTTTATAAATAACAAACATTCTTAAAATAACTCAATACATTAGTTTTTGATACTAATTGTTCAGGCTTCTTTGTTGCAAAATATTCAGTTATTTGATGATTAAACACAGAATACACTATTTTCCTTGCATATTATAACTGAAATTGCTGAAAATAAAATTAATGATAATTTTCCAAAAGTTATTCAATGTAATAATAAACAAAATATACTAAATCTTTAAAACTGTTTTCTATTGAGTTAAGCAGTTTAACTGAGGCTTGCTTGAGAATTATGCAAAAAAAATTAAAAAAAAAAACAAAAAAAAAAAAAAACAAATTGATAACATTTCTAATAAAGTTTAGAATTTTTAATAATTTTCTTCCTCATTTAAAAAATATATGAAGCCATAAGATTATACTTAAAAAATAGTAATACATTCAAATGAATACAAAGACAAAAATACTTATGATTTTTAGTATAATAGTAATATAAAAAGAGAAGTAAACATTTATGTGGGTCTCTCATAAGAGAAAACCTCACCTTGAGCATCTATACAATTCCTTCTTTGTAAAAACTAGCAAATTATTACTTAGAAATACCAACAAAAGAAATCTAAAAAAAAAAAATAGAAGATAACCATTTACTAGGAACTAAGTGGATATACAGAAAAGAAACTGATCCAGAATATCTTAGCAACCGACCTGGATTCAGAATCTGAATTCGGAAGTTGCCCGGCACCTAGGCAGTCAGAAATTGGGGTATCCGGAAGATCCCCAGGCCCTCTTTTTGAAGTCCTGTAAGGTAAAACGCCATTTCGGAAGGGGACTCAGGTGCCAAATCAAAAGAAACATTCTTTTGCTATGCTTAATTTTGTGTCAAAACAAAATCCAAAAGCTTAGTTTATTGAAATGAAAGCTAATAAATAAAATAATGAACATAACTATTGAGTGCTCGTTGAAAGGTTAAAATAAATAATCCAAATTAAAAAGCAAGGAAGCCCTAAACAAAACAAAAGGCAGGAAAGCAAATAAATAAATAAATGTCTTAATAAAAAATAAGAAAAGCTAATAAATCTAAAAAGGCAAAAATCTGACAATATAAGGAAAGTTATATTAGTGAAACAGAATTAAAAGCTAAAAGTCAATGAAATAACTAAAAAGAAACTATTTTTTCAGTTACAATATGCAAGGAGAGCCTAACAGGTTTGGTCTTTTTTTATTTTTTTAAATATTGATGTAATATCTATTTCAGTTAAATATTGATGTAATATTATTTCAATGATTTAATTCACCATTACAGATATTGTGAAAGGGTAACAGTGAATCATGGGCATTTTAATATAAGTTATATCATTTGATGTTGATAAATCATTCATCAAAACTCACAGCAATATCTTCACACCCAAGTGTATTTATTCTAACATTGAGTGCAGAGTCAAGACATTTTGTTGCTTCTTTTATTGATCCCAAATCTCTGTAAAAAGCAAATAGCTTCTTAAATTAAAAACCTGAATGAATATCTTCAAACACAAGTGATTATCAAATTGGGAAGTTTCATAAATGCCCAAAACAGGATGAGGTAGAGTGGAAAGGTCAGTTTTGCTTAAAGAAAATAAATAAAATAAATAAATGAAGCATTTTTTTTTTCTCTCTTTTTTAAATAGGCTTGTTAAAATGCAGAGCAGTTCCACAGATAAAATATTTGTGAATAATCAAGTCTGGTGGAGTAGCAGATTAAATGGATATTGTAGGTAATAGGATAAGAAAAGCAAAATAGCTGTGGTGCAACAGTTTATTTTTTTTACAGTGAAAATAAAAATACAATTATTTCTTTTAATATGTTGGTTCATTATTACAATAAAAGGATGCTTGCATATTACCAATTATGTCTTTTAGATGAATATTACATTTTTTTTTAATATCACAAATATCATTAAAGCTGTTGTGATATGATGTAAGAATAATGAACTATAATAACCAACATATTAAAAATAGAGTAACAAAAAAAGTACCCAAAACTAAAAATATTGGAATATTTTTTAAATTAAAAAATTTAAAGATATATCTGAATAAAAGTATTTGCATATTTAAATGTTTAAAATTTACATTTTCAAAAATCAAAATATATTACATGTTTTATATGAAGCTATTGAAGCTTTCAAGTTGTAAAGGATAGTTAAGGTATCTCTTATGATTCTACATATAATTTATTCTATGCCACAAATAGTCAAACTTTAACAATTGACCTAACCCCTTATTATATGATGAATAAAGAAACTATTTAATAATTAAACAATAGATAAAATGTGAGATCTTTCAGTGGCTGCTGCCTACACTTTTCCCCTTCTGTGATTCTGATGATTTTGAATGTACAAAAAACAATAAAACACAGCTGAAATATTTTTCAAGTAATATTAAAGTTATGACAATAGAATGTTGGCTAAACATTATGAATGGCATAATTTTAATTTCTTTTTCAGTCATGTAACTTTTGAGATGAGAGAGTAACAAAAAAAAAAAAAAAAAAGAAAAAAAAAAGATGTATTTAAATATGAATGGAAAGGGAATTTAAAATTCTTTTAATGACTGAATAAAAATTTTTTTTTATCCTTTTATCAATTTTTGTATTGTTTTAAATAGATGAAAATTCTACTTGTTTCTATTATAATAATAATAATATTACTATGGAAAATAAAGGATTATAAAAAAACTCTTGATGAAGATAATTATTAATACTATTACTGTTAACCATATATTTTCACTGCTGACTTATTTATGATTTTGACTTGGTTAATTTATCCTTCTTTACTAAAGATGACCTTTTTAAACACTAATATAGGCTTCAGGTTTTTCCTCCCAAAAAGCTGCAAAGTTAACATTAATTTCTAAGCTGAAATCTTATTCGGTATAAAAATCCACTAGAAAATATTTTTGTATTTGCATTACAACTATGGCTTCAATGCTATCATATAACATTAAAAATTTGCAATTTACACAATGAAATATATTAAAAATTTACTTTTAAGTGAAATAACAGATAACATAGATATGTTTAAAATGATGTTGATTAAAATAATTAAAATATTGAAAGACTTTAAAATTTAGTTACATTATGAAATTTATAAAAATTTGATATAGGATTATTAAAGAAAATGTTTAATTACCTGTAAACGAGAGCCAAGATATTTAACATAGTGGCAACATCAGGGTGGTCATGGCCACTAGTTTTCTCCAAATCCTCAAGGGCTTGCTTGCAGAGTGGCACAGCCACTTCATAACGCCCCTGAGAGGCGTATTGAATAACAAGGTTATGTAGTGTACGAAGTCTTGCTGGAATTTCATAACCACCACTTGCTGCTTGTGCCATTGCACTGGGTTGGGTAGGTGACAAAACTGAAATGAAAATGATCAAAATATTTTAAAACAAACAAAATACAAAAACAGATATTTGAAAATAAGTTAAGTGTTAAGCACCTATTTAAATGAAAATCAAGAAATTATTTTGGTTCTTAAATTAGATTAATCTTTGTTGAGAAAAGATGTGATATGAACATTCAAAAGAAGGATGTCCGCAATGCCCGATATTCAGGGGAGGGGGGGGGTGAGCAGACAGTGTTATATATTCAGGGAAAAGCATAATGTATGTGATAAAATATATAATCTTGTCCTGTAATTTCAGGCATGAAATTAGTCTGAAAAAGTGTTGAAATTAATGTTACACTAAATTATCTTAGTCCAAGTAAGATACTATAATTCTATCTTAAGTATGTATAAATCTTAATCCACTCCTTTCATTTAAGATTTTTGAAGAGTATTTAAAGATATCCTCAAAAATAACCCTTAGAAAAATAACTGTTGTGTGAAATTTTACAGTTATTTTTAGGATTTTTTGCCAATTCCTTTTTTTAGAGTTATTCTAAATAAAAGCCATATTTATACATTCTATCAATTTACACTTAAGTATAAACTAAAAATTACATTTTTGACCAAATTCAATATTTTAGACATAAAGAAAATGACATATACCATAACCCGGTTTGTTTGTAGTAGGTCTATTCATATAGCATTCCTTGGACACAAATACTGGTGGAGCTTACCAGGTCTACAACTAGGTTGAATTCAGAGTTTTCCTTCTCCTAGACCAGTTGACATACCAAGGTTTAAAGAGCTCAGTCTTCCCTACTATTTACCTATAACTGGAGGGAGAATATTTTGATTCATACCTTCCAAGGTTATTAGCACTATGTGAAATGAAAACAGCTTTGTCCAGAATTTGAACTCTGGTAGTCAAGTCTACTTTCTATAACAATAGCTGTTACATCACAAGTGCCCTTCCCACCCAATATTTTAACAATTCTTTAATTATTTTTAAAAAGTTTTGAAAGAATTATTTCCCATCAAAAGGAGATATATTGGAATAAAAATTGAGATTTAAGAATAAAACTCAAAAAATCAAAAATAAAAGATTCAAAAGATACAACAACTGATTAAAGTCAATAAATAATTGTGATAAATTACCTTCAGGTTGGCCTCCGTCATCATCATCATCTGGAAAGCCCAAATCAAGTGAAGACTGTTCACTTTCTTTTTCTTCATTCTTCAAATAGAAATAAATATGAAACCATTACATATTCACATAATATTACATGATCCTAAAATAAGCAATAAACATTTCATGTATAAAAAAAAAAAAAAAAAAAAAAAAAAAAGTGATGTTTGAAAGTATTATAAATCTTGAATAGTTTATTAGTTCATTTTCTTCAACCTAGAAACTTAAGAGTAAAAAATAAAAATAAAAAGTTAAATTCTTTTTAAAAGACAAACAAATTCTTTCATCTAATCTAGAAAAACTGTTTAAGAAATTTTACAAGTCATTTATTGTAATTCCTGTCATAAAATGAGCATATTTTCACAAAAAAAGATTTTGCTTGAAAAATCTACTAAGGTTATGGTTTGGGATTGACCATGCTAATAGAAGTCTATCACAGACAATGATGACCTTACTCGACATTGAGTGAAACTTGTGCATGAGATATTTTATGTGGAAAGAGGCTGCACAGACCTCAGTACACTGTCTTGATAGTCAGGCAGTTGGTCCAGTAGCAAGGAAAAGTCAGAGATAACTGAACTGCCGAGCTGCTGTAGGGTGCTGTCTCAGGTAGTATTGAGTCACTTCATGAGTGGCTAACCCTAACCCTGAAAGAGAGCTTGCACCCTAGCATCAGGTTGTATTGGGAATTTATGCAAGTAGTAAGTACCCCAATCCTACTACTATAGTAGTTTGGGATAGACCTATATGGTAAAGTGTCTGGTATCCACGTATATTCTAGATGCAAGAATTGGCCCAGATTGAATCATCTAAAGTGCAATATATCAATGTAATAATACTAATATATTCTGGCTAAAATATTTCTTAGAATAAAGATAGTTTATAATAAGAATAAGTTATCAGTATCCTACATGATACTACTAAAACCAGATGATTACAACTTTAAAAGAGAATATGTTAATTTCTTTTTTCTCTGCTAAAATATCTCATGCCAATACAACAAGAGTATATAGCAATATACTAGAAAGTTTAAAATATAAAAACAGATACAAGTTTAATGATTGGAAATAAACAAGTATTTAGTTCTTATAACACACAAAAGAATTAAGTATGATCTTCATTTTATAGGATAGGTTTGTATGTTCCTACTCTTGGATAGAATGTATTGCAAATTTACAATTTTATATTGTTGAATAAAGTAGATGTGTTGAATAAAATGAAAACTAAGTATAAAGAAATGAATGAAAAAGATTTTCTAAAATGATCTTTCCATACATTTTTCTTTTTTTATTTCATACAATATAAATATTCATTTTTAAGTACAAAGAAGTAAAGAACAAAAAGCAATGCTTACGACTTGGGCTTCATTTGTATCATATTTCTTCATTTCATTCATGAATTCTAGATGTTTCTTTTCTTCTTCAATAGTAGCCACCTTTTGCTCACTCATCTGAAGTTTTTGTTGAGTGTTTGCCAATTCATCTCTGAGCCAGGCATTTTCCTGACACAGTCGGCGTACTTGAGCTCGAAGTTTTTGTTTTTCAGCCTCAGTATGCTGAAGATGATTAGCAAGCGCCATCATTACCTGAAAGAAGAAAACAAATATATCAATATTTTGTCAAATTTATTGTTTATCATTCAAGGAAAACCAGAAGAAAAAAATCACTTGAATTAACAAAAAGATAGATTTCATCAATGTTAATTGTAGAATATAAGAAATAAATGAAAAATTCTAGAAACTTTTGTAAATATAAAAAGTTTATTTTAGAACCATACAAATCAACTTTACTTCCTTACTATAATCATTTTGAACTCTTATTTTTTTATAACCCACTTTATATTATCTTTTAAGAAGATATCTTTTTAATCTGAAATGTGTTAAAAAGAATCAATAGTCTAAAAATATGGATTAATGAAAATACTCAGAACTTTAGAAAACAACTATTATAATTATTCTATCATTTTGTCAGTTTTAAAATCATTTTATTCTCAAAAATAAATTTCATTAGATGATTTAAAAAAAATATCCATGAAAATTCAAAATGAGTAAGATTGATTATAATAAAGTATCAAGTTATTTTCCGAATATTTTATTATAGCATTATTCATTATATCATACATCTTAGTCTTCTTGAAGACAAATATTACATAAACTATCATTCCAAGACCTATTCTACATCAACTGACAAACTTAGTAACAGACAAAATGAGAAATGAAAGTTATATGGACAGTATCTAGTTAAACACATACACATGTATATATAAAGGAATTGTGTATGTTTTGTTATGTACAAGTTGATTTATAAATCATTAAACTCACACATACACTTTAATATGTTTATAATAAGGAAAAGTACAAAATTTAATTTTTGATTTTTACTGATTAAATAATATAATTCAATAATTAAAAACCAATTGATTTGTGAAATCCTTCATAGTTCTTCATAAGTATATAAAAAAAAGCATGTGCATGTTTATATATCACAGATTCCATAGGTGAAATTTGAATTTAATGCCTTTTGAAAATTATTTTTGTAATTTAGTAAAATAAATTTTTTTGAGAACTAAAATAAAAAATCATGAAAATATTTCAAAGCAAATTTTTTAAAATAGTATTTTAAATGTAAACCCCCAAAAATAAATTGTAACACAAAACTTGAAACAAAAGCATTGTTTATCGATAACTCAAAAACTGATTTATTTTTAAACGAATACTTTTTCCTATTTCTCAGAAAATATTAATTTTTAATCAGTAACTAAAAATCTATTAAAAAAAAAAAAAAAAGAAGCTATTCATGGGATAAATTAATAATTTTTATTTGAATCAATATGCACAATTTTCCACCTACAAATAAGAGCACATCTAATTCTTAACTCCTTTTTATTGGTACATTTTTGGAGTGAAAAAATAAATAGTTCTTGATTGCTTATTGAGTTAGTGATAAATGTATTTATTCAATAAGCAATTAAGAACTAGATTTAATTTTTTTGTCATATGTACAAAAGTTTTTAGAAAAAGAAATTGTTTCAAAATACTCATGAGTTTAGGATTACATTTTTAAAATATCTTAAATATAAAAAAAAAAAAAAACATTGTAAAACGTGAATTCTAACCAATTTTTAAAAAAATTTCATAAGGAATTTGCTAAATTATTTTCCTCTTACTCTTTCGTACAACCTAGTGTCCCTAAAATCTTTTTAAGCCAGTCATGGATCACATGCTAGTGTTTGTCAGTATATATATATATATATATATATATATATTATATATATATATATATATATGTGTGTGAACAGTCTTCAACACTATTTTGAGTCCTATTTTGTGTTTTATTCAGTTTTTACACATTATATTGTTAATAGAGATTGTTGAAATCTTTCTTTTATGCATAAAATATATTTTTCTCTCCCTTCATTCATCTAATTCATATCTATCTCCCAATAACATCAAAGCATTGTGCTTAAAAAAAGAAAAGAAAAGAAAAAAAAGAGGCCTCAATAATGTTTAAATTTACCTCCAGTTTAGGATAGTAAAAATTAATTCCCCAAATGATATAATCATTTTCTTTCTAAATTTATTAATAAAACTAGTTTTTAAATATTTGATCATTACAAAATAATATCACAATTTAGGACAATTTATAATTATTCCTTGTTAAATCAAACCTATTGAAATGTTGGAAAAAATTCCTAATTGTTGGAATTAATACTTATAAAATTAACTGATAAGATTAATGAAAATATATTTAGGTTAGGTTATCTTATCTCAAATAGGAAAATGTTTTCTTATATGTAATATGTTTATACAATGCTTTAAGCTATTTACATGTTTAATTTGAATTCAAAATAATACTTAAATGAATCAATATCAGAATTTTTAAATACCATAACTATTTTTGTTTTCTGCAGGACATTTAAAGTAAACCTATTGATGATTTTAGTCTACATTTAACACTACCATAGAAATACAGATATTTGAAGAGTCAATACATAAAAAAAAAAACAAATATTAAACTGCAACACCGAAATATCTTTCAGGTACTACATTAAAATTATTAAAATAGAAAGTTTATTAAACTTAAAAAGGAATTTATAAACTATTAGCATGAATCGAAAAATATAATTAAAAATATAAATTACCTGAGCTTCTCCAAGACCCAGTTCAATTGAATCCACAGACTTCTTGAGGATGTTCGCTTTCTCTTCCACCAAGTTAGTATCGCCATTCTCCTTTCTAATAGTTTTCATAGAAGTCAAGAGACTGTTGAGTATTTGATTATGCTCATTCTTCAGAGTATCCAGACCCTGTATAACTGTCTTTGTGTTGGAGATAATCTCCTCCTGAGACAAGGCAGTCATCTTGCCAATCTCTTCAATTTTCTTTCTGCAAATATAAAAAAAAAAAAGAAATGTTTAAGAATAAATTATTTCTTTAAAAATATGTTTTGTTTTTTTTCATCAAAATCCTTAATTTTAGAAAATGAAATCAATAATAGAATGTTGTAAAAGAATAGAAAAAAA
>CM042179.1:42776069-42848569 GCA_023376005.1 Doryteuthis pealeii
TTAATGATTCTATTTCCACTGTACAAAACAAGGTTCTAAAGTTATGCAGTAATAATTTTATCCCTTCTTAACAGAGGACAATTAACTAACTAAACAAAAAAACAAAACACATTCATATTAGTCAATTATGAAACAAAAACAAAAAAATTAATTTAAAACACACCTTATTGATAAGTGAATTGTTTTTGTCATACCATTAACTATTATACCAAGCAATACTTTATTAAATAGGATGGGAATATATAATTAGTGGGTAAAAACAATTGTGAAAAATGATAAACAAAGGTTTTTTTCTACTGTATCTTAATAGTTAATAAGTAAAATTATACAAGCCGTTACAATGAAATTATTTTTAAGTGTATATACTACAATCAATTCCCACTAAGTGATAAAATCCTCTTCCCATTTTTTAGAATTTATCAAAAAAATTCACCTATTTACTGAAAATGTATCCATTTGAATACCAACACAAGATTAAAACTAATTTCAAATTTAAAAATTTCCTCACAATCATTTCTTTTTCATACAAACATAAAAACATTTCAGTGAAAAATGTTTGGCTTAAAAAATAATTAGGTAGTTTTAATAAAAAAAAACTATTTAATCTATGACGGAGAAAATTTGATTTCTAAAAATAAGTGCTTATTGAGGAAGCCATAGGATGAATACTGCTATAAATTTTCATCATACTAAAAATCAATATATCATATGTAAAGTAAATAAAGAGGGCTGTATGTACATCATATATAATTAATTACAGCCTAAACCACAAAACATTCAACAATATTGTTTATATAAATATCTATTTTTTTAGAATAAATTCATACTAAATTGTATTTGTACTGCTAATAAAAAAAAGGATTAATATCTAATCAATAAAAAGGACAAAAATCATCAATTACACTGAATTAAACATTTTTTTTTATATCAGAAACTGTACATCTCTGTAAACAAACTGATATTTTATAATCAAATGTGAATTTCTCCCCCCCCCCAAAAAAAAAACCGACTAGTTAGTGTAGATTGTAACATTTAAAACATATCAACCATTTACGAGAGAGAGACAGAGAGAGACAGAGACAAAGTGAGAGAGACAGAGACAGACAGAGAGAGAGAGACAGAGAAAAGGGACATTTTTATCAGTTATATTCTAATATCAGCCAAGAGATAAATTACAACTAAAATGTTAGTAAAATAATTATTTTGTATAAAATGATGACACTTAATGCATTTAAAATTATTTTCTAATTTGAATGCAAGAATAAAGCAGCATGCTCGGTTTGTGTGCGCGTGTGTTCGTTATCACACACAAGTGAGAATGACTCAATTTTCACTTTACATTGATTCACCAAGTAGACAAGCCAATCACATGCTTCATGTATTCATTTCTATGTACATAATGAATAGCTGGACATAAAACCTTTGCATAACCTGATGAGAATGCATGTGTGTACACACAATATATAATACATATTTCCAGTATAGATTAACATAAAATACAATGATAACAATCTAACTTGAGATATATATATATATATATATATATATATATATATATATATATATATATATATGATGGAAAAATAATTCAAGTATTTTTTTTGGGGGGGGGGAATCATATTTAATTACCTTAATTTTTGAAAAATCCTATTTTTTTTATAAAGCTGTAAAATGTTTAAATACTAAACATAAAGACAGCCAGTAGGTATCCAAGTTGGCAACATAATTCTTACGATATATAGTAGCAGTCTGTCTGCTGCTGGCAGTCCACCAACTTACGGTATATACAACATCTATCATGAGTGAGGAACAGGAGAATTCTATGCATAACTTATTGATTTTTCTTCTTCCTTTTTCTAACCACCAATGGTTACTAGGTAGCAGTAATAAGCTCTGCTTTAAATCATTAGCAGATCATTCTCATGGGTCTAATGCACAATAATTAGATCATTAAAAATAAATAAACAAAAAAAAAAATGTCTTATGACTTAATAAAAAATACTAACAATTATTATGCATAGAAATGATTAAAACTGAAACAATATTTTAAGCTATTTTTGAATATATCATTTAAGAATCTAAAATACTAGTAACTGAATAATTTTTTTTTTTCAAAATATATAACATTTTATTCTGGAAATATTAAATAGTTATAACTGCTAATATAGTAGTAATCAATTTTCTATAAAAAGAGCAGAATACAATTATATGTATATTTTCTATAAAAAAAAAAAACACTAAATACAATCGTATGTATATCTTAATGCTAAGAATAAATATAACTTTATTAATTCAATAAATAAATAAGCCAGGATTTTAAATGTCTCATGAATCATTTAGACAATCACATATTGAGAAGTTAATATATAAAGTCTGAAGATATTTCTAATAATACAGGTGAACAATTATTCAAGTGAGTTCAGTTTTTATTAAAATAATATTATATTCTATAAATGACAATTTATGAATTAAAATTATTTTAAACAGAAAATAAGTTTTGAGAAGTCTTTCATCACCAAAACAAATTCAAGTTTCATTAATAATATAGAACTAAATAAAAGTTGATTACTCAAAAAAAAAAAAAAAAAAAAAAAAAGTTTATTATACTAAAAAAATTACAGGGTTAATTTCTACTGGAAATTCTATAGAGGCAACAATTAAGAAATAATGTATAATAGTAGTAATGTTTAAAATGTTTATTCTAAAGCATTAATCTAAACGTAAGCAAAAATGATATTTAGAGATTAGTATTATATACAAAATCATAATACGATTATAGAACTGCTGTAATTTCCCATAAAAATAACTAATATAAGCAATATTCCCATTAATTTGAAAGAATTAAAACTCTTTGAGATGGGTACATTTCAAATGGAGATCATTGAAATTTTAAAAATAGATAAAGTTGAATGAAATATGGTTAGATTGACACACAAGTACCTGCTATACATTTTTTTAAAAAGTAAAAAAATTTTTAAAAAGTTGTTTTATTTACAAAGTAATTTTAGTATACCCCACACCAAAAAATAAAACAAAAACTGCATACATACATCTATATATATATATATATATATATATATATATATATATATATATATATACATCTATATATAAAACCCGCGTATTTTTTTTTCATTCATTCAATGTCCTTTTTTTGCTCTTACCTGACCATAGAAAAAAAGCCTGGGGACTGTCTCAAGTGAGATGAATGAGTCAGAATAGTGAGGGGAAAGTTGGCTGCAATTATTGGCTAAATATGACGCACTTAGTCATCAGTGGGTGTAAGAATCTTACAAAGTCATTATTACAGTGCATATGTCAGTGAAGAAAGGAAAAGACACATTAAGATTAACAGCTTTTAAATTAATAAGGAAAATTATTGAAATATATCCTAAATGAAAGTAGCTTATAGAATTATTATTTTTTTTAATTAAAGACATTCCACAAGAGTAAAAATGTCAAAATATTTAAAATATGACAGACAAATCAACAGTTATGTGACAAGTTTAGTATAAAGATATGGAAGAATAAAATATCAAATTTAAGTGTATATCATTAAGAAAAGAAAAACTCTAGAATATTTATTCATCTAATTAATGGTCATCCACATGCAATGGTTTAGTTAATAGAACAACTTTTTTTGGTTAACATAAAAAATATCAAGTTAAACAATCTATTTAAATCTAATCAAACTTGTGTTAATAACTTATACTCAACTACGTATGGGTAAGCAAATATTAAACAGAACCCCCCCACCAAAAAAAAACAACAATGAAACATGATCCTTATTAATAAAATAGTTTCTATAATAAAATATCATTTAATATCTTAATATATAAGCCAAAAAAATCACTCTGAAATATTTAAAATATTATACTGCTATTTCAATTAAATAGTAAGATTTGTAAACAAACAATTTAATGACAATGCATGTAAAATAAATGATAAAAGAAATTATTCAATGAGCAATATATCAGTTTGTTAAAAATTGATAAACTTTAAGATATATATTACAATGCAGCTAAAGAAAACAAAAACAAAGAAACTTAAACCTTTATGTGTCTATGTAACACACACACACTAGTTATCTGGAATTTTCACTATATAATGTTTGATCTATGATTAATATTGACCACCGAATTAAGTGCATTGACAAAAAAAGGAGATTATGTTGAGAAAAATATTTGTTGGATGCCTTTTTTCTTTTTCATCTTTAGGTTATGGATTTATTGATGTACCTATCAAATGTTACAAATTATCAGTTACTAATAGACTGATTAAAATCTTAGTTAAAGAATTAAAAGACTAATAGATTGTTGGTGACAATGGAATAGAAACTATGAATAAACAGAAAATATTAACTTACTTTTTTTTCCTGAATTTTACAAAATGATATTTCTGGTTATATATTTGCAAAAATGGAAAATAGTTGTAACCAGAAGAAAAAAGTTGAATTTTGCCATTATTATTTATTAACATAAATAAACAAGTGATTGACTTATTCTTATCAAGAATTTTTTTTTTCAAGAAAGGGTGTAGTAAATTTTCTGAATTACAAATCTAAATGAATTCAGAAATAAATATCACTAACCAAGAACAAAAGGCCAGACACTACAAATTACTTACAAAGTACACTATCATAAAAATTGATGCTTAATAATGGAGATGTTATCAGTTCTTATTGAATTATGCAATTCATACACTTTCTGAGTCTTTAGTAAAAGAAAATCAATTTCAAACTGAAATGTTTACAATTCAACCTTTTTACTTCTGCTTATTCAGTGAATCAATATCACAGTTTAGGGTACACAAGAAAGTGTTTTAAAAATATATATTAAAGTTTTTACACATTTCCTTTATATCACTTGTCTTGCAAAAAAAATTGCAAGGACTCAACCAATGTTTTGATTTGTTTTAATTTTTTTTTAAATTTTTTTATTTAAATCAGAATTTTCTTTGAAAATAATTATCTTCATCCAAAGATAAAAATCTCACATTTGTGGTCGAATATCAAAACGACGGCAAACAAATAAGAATTTCTATCTAAAAAGGAAGACATTAGAACGAAAAAATGAAAAATAATAGCAGCTAGCTACATGTATTAGACCTTAGAAAAAAGGCAAACACTCCCAAAACACTCTTATGCATGTACCATAAAGAATTGAATAATACTATTCAGAAAAGACTAAACTGACTTTGGAACCAATAACCAAGAATAAAAACAGAGAAAGAGAAATTATTAATATTTTGTTAACAGGTAGTTCCTTATTCCGTTAACCTTTCTACAAGTAAACTATTGAGAGTCCCTACTAATAAGTACTGATCGTAGAAGTTTACAATTATTGGTAATCAAGGACATAACTTTTTGACCTAGCATCATTGGTGTTGTCACCAATTGTCAAGTAATATGTGTACTACTTCCAATGAATCCTATATTTGAATTATAAAAGAGAATAGAGATAAAATGTCTTAAGTAAAATTTATCAATTTCTAAACCAAACATCACATTTTAAAGGCTTGTCTTATCAATACAACATTATGTCTACTCAAAATACTCAACAAGTTATTTGGTTCTAATTTAGCCTTGGTTATTCAAAATATTCTGAGATTTAACCATCACAATGAAAATTCTTTTTATCCATAATGAAACAATTTAACACATTTTTAAAGCTAATAGTAATTCAACCTGGCTTGCTACCAAGATGTTAACTTGAATAAGAAACTTAGCAGATGTTAGTACTATAGAAATATAGACCAAAATCATTAACTTATAAAATAAATCTTATACATTATGTTATGCTTGTATATATGTAATTGTACCCCAACAAAAATGCTGCATTATAGTGAGATTTTTTTATTATTACAGTAATACACTTAAGATATTAATTCAGAGAATAAAGCAATTTCCAGTTCAATTTTCAATTGAATGTTTTTTATTTTTTTAATATCTGGTCAGTGTGAACACTGACTAATTTTTTGATCTTTCAAATTCTAAAATCAACATAACCATAAAATACAAACTAGATTCCTTCAATAGAAGCACAAATACAATTATGGACAGCTGTTAATATGGGAACCCAATGGATTCTCAGGTCATATAGTTTACATTTTAAAACTTTAATTCAATTTAAATATATTATTCCAGAAATTCATATACAGGTTTTTAGTTAATATTTGTAATTTCAATTAATGACTAGCTTGATCTGTAAAAATTTAATAGGTTTTGAACAGCATTTTCCATTGCTCTTCCCTTACTCTTTTCTTGTATCTTCTTATTTTCTCCCTTATCCCTTCCAATCTCCATGAACTATCCATATTTTTATATTATATAAACATGGATTAGTTTCAAATACAAAAAAAAAGGATGCACATTATTTTACTGTCTCTCTATAAAGATTTTTTTTAATGCATCATAATTTTAAATCTTTTCCATTCGTAGTCAATTTCAATCTTTCACTCATTGTTTTTTTGATATTCAGCCAACAAGCCTGGTTGTTTTTTCCCTTTTTCAATATTTTCTTACTTCCCAACTTCACTCTTTTCTCAATTCCTTCATACATAATATTACTGGGTAGTGTGGACATGAAGTCAATGGTGTTTGGTTACTGACAGTTTCTTGCCTATGCGATTCTTGGTCTGAGAATTGCATAGATAAGAAACTATCAGTAACCAAACACTTAACTTTATACCCATGCTACCCTAACACACACACAATCTAATTGGTTTATGCTATTATTTATGAATTTGAATATTTTTATAAAAATCAAATGCAAAAAAAAAAAAAAAAAAAAAAAAAAAAAATCTTTTAAAACTAAAATATATTTAAAACCAATTATAAAATATATAGGCAAGGCTCACTAAGTCATTTATTTCAATTCAATGTTAAAAAAAAAATCTATATGTATCAATAATATACAAATGGGATATTTAATTAAGGTAAAACCAATTCAAACAAATTTATAAAAAAAAAAAATTAAAAAAAAAAAAAAGTCAGTAATATTTGAAGAAAAAATTGTTAATATACGTTTTATTTTGTGGAGTTTAACTAATCCATGTTAGTAATTTATTCAACCTATCCTGTCTACATTTAGACATAAACAAAATTTCATCCAAAGCAAACTAATCGTTTAACCATTGATTTCTATTACAATCGATAGATTTTTTAAAGGATGTTCTAATTCTGAATAACAATAGTTATTGTTTTAATGCAATATACAATTTAAAAAAAATTAATGCAAGTTTTAACATTTAAAAAATTTCTTAGTATGAATGAATTAAATACTTTTAGATTGTTTACAAATCATAAGATAGTATTTTACCTACAGTTGTGACCAAGTTCATTTTATTGAAATATAAATAATACAGATAATATCAGTGTCACTTATTTTGTCTGAATATTCTAGTAAAAATAACTTTGAAATCATTGAAATTAAAGATCTAAATAAAGACAAATTAACAATCAAATAATGTATTAAAAAAATTCAAAAAAGACTTTTAACAATTTAAAATAATATTTACTATTTAAGCATTTTAAAGCTCTAAGTAAAGTAACAAATTAATTTAGAATACATGATACCAAAATAAACCAGAACCATGTAGAACAAAAAGATAAATCTTTAAAAAAAAATTTTAAAAAAATAAAAAAGATTTAATGGAAGGTTTAAAAATATTTTTACTTAAAAAAAAAAAATCTAATTCCGAAATATCTTTGTTTTTATGAGTTTCTTAATATAGATTGTATCAATAGTATCATTGATTGATTTCATAGCAGCAGGTGTAACAATTCATCTAATTAGTTAGGAATTACAAGTTGATCAACAAAGAAAAATATATAATTAACAAAATGCCATTTACACAGAATTAAAAAAAAAAAAAAAAAAAAAAAATTCCAAGAGTGGTATCAGCATAATTGAAATAGCAATCATTGAAAAGGTCAAGTCTTCCATAAAAATGTCCTTTCACTTTCCTATTAACAGGGAAGAATTTTTTATTCTTTCAAAAAGCATCTATGAACAAAAATACAAATAGCAATGTTATTTTTACTGGTAAACTTTTTGAGTCAACAGTTTCTAAAAGCAACACCTGCTTTCCACTTCAATAACAACTATAATATCTATTTTTAACATTGCTTAGAAAGAAGACATTGTAATATATAATAATAGTACCTTGCTTCCTTCCCACAATGGCGACAATATCAATAGTCATACCAATTCTGCATCTAATACCAGAGTTGTTAATATACAATTAGTATTTTATGAGCAGAGTGAAGGAGCTTTTGCCAACATGAATAATTTTTTTTTTTATCAATGATACAGAAATATTTTCATCTTCCAGACTGAATAATATATATTTGTTAATTTCTTTGTTATTTATGTGAAAGACATTTTACAGAAACCTTGAAATTTTTTTATCTTATATCTAAATATATATCAAGATGGTTAAAATCTATGCAAGATCGGCTAAGTCAATACAATTTAAATTTCATTTTTAAAAACTGAAATGCCATTTAAAAGGAAAAAAAATGGATTCTCAATAAAATCAATCATTGCAATATGAAAAAATAAAGCAAAATGCTATCAACTAACAATCATTATATATATATATATATATATATATATATATATCTCACTGTTAAAATGGTAAATGTTATTGTAATATGAAAAGATTTTAATGCATCTATTTCAACATTAGCAGACAATTGGATAGAATATTCCCTTTTTAGTAGCAGTTTTATTTATCATCAGATTCTTTTTATATTTAAACATTCATTTTAGAGTATTTTTTATATAAATGAAAAATTATTCATGAGAGGAAATAAATTTACCATATACAAATAAAGTAATGAATAAGTAAATTACAATTCTGACTAATTTTATATTAGTTGAACATTAAGATTCTATTCATAGTATACAAATTTCCAATATATTTCCTCCATCAAAAATCCAGAATAAGATAAATATAAGATAAATATGAGATTAAAGAGAAAAAGTAAAAAAAATCAAATATCAACTGTTGATAGAAATTTGGTTTAGAAAAAAAAAAACACCCCAAAAAACTGACTAAGTTATTAATCAGTTTAAAAATATTCACTCCAAATCAACTAGTACATATGTAAATATAAAAGACAGCTCAAACATACACACAATCACAATTAAACAGATATTAATTATGAAAGCAACCAAAGCAAGTCAACTGCTACGCATCAAAGACTGCTAGATTTTGACAACAGAAATAGAATTTATTAGATTTAATTATGAATAAATTTTTTAAAAAAGAATACAAGGTTATTAAAGAATTTAAGGACAGTAAGTTTCATTTGAATTTTTTCAAGGGTAAATTTGATTTGCAGTATTTGGTAATGTATTTGTTAAAGATGAAATCCAATATGGCTTCCTATGAAGTATGGTTATGCTGAAAAGGAAGCAGGTCAGCTCAGGTACAAAATGTACATACAAAACAATTTCTAAATCAAACTATATGCATTCTCTATTAATACTTTATTAAATTAACTATTTTACTGATTTTCTTTAAATTGACAAGTTCATGATAATAATTGAATGATATACAACTCTTCACAATGACTTAATTTGATATCTTATGAATATATGCACTTTAGCTGAAAATTTTGACATTGAAATTCTTAGCAAAACATTTTCAATAAACATTTATTTATACAAGTAGAAAATATTTTGAAAGATCTATAAAATATCAGATTTATTATTAAAATTGATAAAAGAGTTGTAGAAAAAATTCAAAACCTTTTTTTATTAAAAAAAAAAAAAAAAAAAAAAAAGAAACAAAAATACTGACATATATTGTCAATAAATATACAAAAATAAAAACTAAACTAAATAAAATAAAATAAAAAAACAAAACAAAAAAAACACTAACAAATACAGTTAAAGATAATTCATAGGATAAAAAAGTGTACATAAAATTAATCCATAAATTAAGGGGTAGAGAATGAGGAGATAAGAAAAACAATCAAGAGTAAAACGAAAGAGAAAGAAGAATATCAGAATAAGCTGCAGCTTAGAAAGAAAAAAGAAAAATATATAATCAACAGCCAATGTATTGTTTGTTTTGAGTTTTTTTTTATATGAAAAGCATTTAACAATGAAAGAAATAAAATTCCACAAAAAAATTGCATCAAAAACAAAACAATGTCTATCATAAAAAATTGATTCAACATTAGGCTTAATAAATGAACAATTTCAAAATAACAAGAGGAAGGGAGGGGGGATGACTAAAATACAATGTTGTTTTTAAAATGTACAAAATGAACATTTTTTTACTTTATGGATGAAATATGAATTGAATTTGATAATAGAAACTTGTTGCAGAGATGAGAACGAATAAATGACACATTAAACAACTAGCAAAGAGAAAGTAAGAATCAACCAGTGAGTCTGAATCAAGTGTATAATGGAAGCATCAGTTTTGACATTTAACATAAGAATCTTTCTTTTAAATCAATTAAGATGAATTGAGGAGAGAAAATAAATCAGACACATCTATCAGCAAAGATGAACTTACATTCGATATGATTTTACAGTTTGTGTAACTTCCATTGCCGATATAAGTGATGTGCTGAGGATCTCTGCTAGATCTGAGTTCTCCACAAGGTAGCCACCATGGCAGAAACAGTTGACTAACACACAGGGCATGCTCACTGATGCTCAGGGATGGGGAGACAAGGCAGTAACACAACGTATGACTTTAATAATACAAACAAAATTGTTTTTTCCCCCATTCTATCATATAGATCAGTAAAATAGTCAATATTAATATGATTGAGCAAGATTATTATAATAAGATAAGTCACCAGGCGCAAATAATTAAAATCAACAATTTCAACTCCCTTTCCCCCATTTTGTTTCAACTAGTCTTAGTAAGTAGGCAGCAGCCATGCTAACACCCCCTTTCTATCATAATAGAATCTTCTACTTGTGATAGGGAGAGCAAATCCATTGGAATAATTACTGCTGCAGCAACACAGCTGGCATATTGATTTTTCCTAAAACTTTCCCACTCACCCTTCAACTTGTATGGAAACAGACGAAACAGGCAAATGACATCATGTGCTAGATAATTTATGAATGGTATGGAGCTTAACATTGGCAAAAGCAGTTTTACTACGCATCACAATATTAAAACCAAGATCAAGGTTCAAATAGGACATTTTTTTTTTTTTTAATATGAAAGAATTCAGAATAATGGTGACTTCTTTTCAAGATAAGAAAATAAAAGTCTTATATACAAAATAGTAGAATGCTAAGTTGTTGCAAGTAAGGATGGTGAATAGTAGTAATACATTGATCTCTTCTTTCATCCTCTTGTTGATGCAAACAGTGGAAGAAGAGATAACAAAAAAATAGTATTAGATTCTTCCTTCATTTATTTTTATTTGGATAAAAAATTACAAATGACAACTATTGTTATAAAATAATATAGAGAAGAGAGGATCACTCATTAGAAATGAAAGTCAGAAGAATGTAAAAATACATTTTTTAATAAGAGAATGTGGGATTATATCAAAATAAAAATAAAAATTCCTGCCTCTAAATGATTTAGTATTCTTGGAGGATGGCCATGAAAAGATTTTATCAGAATTAATCAACATTTGTTTATTTTTAATTATATCATTCCTATTTCATCAAACTAATAAGTGTACCATTGAAATTAGTACAAAAAACAAAGTTATATTTGTAAACATTATATATAATGAGAGAGAGAGAGAAAGAGAGAGAGAGAGAGAGAGAGAGAGAGAGAGAGAGAGAAGAGAGAGAGAGAGAAAGAGAGAGAGAGAGAGAGAGAGAGAGAGAGAAAGAGAGAGAGAGAGAGAGAGAGAGAGAGAGTGTGAGAGAGAGAGAGAGAGAGTGAGAGAGAGAGAGAGTGTGAGAGAGAGAGAGAGTGAGAGAGAGAGGAGTGTGAAAGAGAGAAGAGAGAGAGTGAAAGAGAGAGAAAGAGAGAGTGAAAGAGAGTGAAAGAGAGAGAGTGAAAGAGAGTGAAAGAGAGTGAAAGAGAGTGAAAGAGAGAGTGAAAGAAGAGAGAGAGAGTGAAAGAGAGAGATGTGAAAGAGAGAGAGTGAAAGAGAGAGAGTGAAAGAAGAGAGTGAAAAGAGAGAGAGTGAAAGAGAGAGAGTGAAAGAGAGAGAGTGAAGAGAGAGAGAGAGAAAGAGTGAGAAAGAGAGAGAGTGAAAGAGAGAGAGAGAGAAAGAGAGTGAAAGAGAGTGAAAGAGAGAGTGAAAAGAGGAGAGAGAGTGAAAGAGTGAAAGAGAGAGAGAGAGTGAAAGAGAGAGAAGAGAGAGAAGAGTGAAAGAGAGAGAGAGAGAGTGAAAGAGAGAGAGAGAGAGAGAGAGAGAGAGAGAGAGAGAGTGAAAGAGAGAGAGAGAGTGAAAGAGAGAGAGAGAGTGAAAGAGAGAGAGAGAGTGAAGAGAGAGAGAGTGAGAGAGAGAGAGAGTGAAAGAGAGGTGAAAGAGAGGGGAGAGAGAAGAGAGAGTGGGTGAAAGAGAGAGAGAGTGAAAGAGAGAGAGAGTGAAAGAGAGAGAGAGAGAGAGAGAGAGAGAGAGAGAGTGAAAGAGAGAGAGAGTGGGTGAAAGAGAGAGAGAGTGGGTGAAAGAGAGAGAGAGTGAAAAGAGAGAGAGAGTGGAAAAGAGAGAGAGAGAGTGGGAAAGAGAGAGAGAGGAGAAAGAGAGAGAGAGTGGGTGAAAGAGAGAGAGAGAGTGGGTGAAAGAGAGAGAGAGAGAGTGGGTGAAGAAGAGAGAGGGTGGGTGAGAAGAGAGAGGGTGGGTGAAGAGAGAAGAGAGGGGTGAGAGAGAGAGAGAAGAGAGGAGAGAGAGGAGTGGGGAAAGAGAGAGAGAGAGAGTGGGTGAAAGAGAGAGAGAGAGAGTGGTGTGTGAAAGAGAGAGAGAGTGGGTGGGTGAAAGAGAGAGAGAGAAAGAGAGAGAGAGAGAGTGAGAGAGAGAGGAGAGAGTGAGAGTGGGTGAAAGAGAGGGTGAAAGAGAGAGAGAGAGAGTGGGTGAAAGAGAGAGAGAGAGTGAGAGGAGTGAAAGAGAGAGAGAGTGAGTGGTGAAAGAGAGAGAGAGTGAGTGGGTGAAAGAGAGAGAGGAGAGAGTGAGTGGGTGAAAGAGAGGGAGCGAGAGAGGGTGAGAGAGAGAGAGGGGGCGAGAGAGAGGAGGGAGAGAGAGAGGGAGAGAGAGGAGAGAGAGAGAGAGGAGAGAGAGAGGAGAGAGAGAGGGAGAGAGGGAGAGGGTGAGGAGAGAGAGTGAGGGAGAGAGAAGAGGGTGAGGAAGAGAGAGAGGGTGAGGGAGAGAGAGAGAGAGAGAGTGAGGAGGAGAGAGAGAGAGAGAGAGAGAGAGAGAGGGAGAGAGAGAGAGGGTGAGGAGAGAGAGAGAGGGTGAGGGAGAGAGAGAGAGCAGGGAGAGAGAAGAGGGTGAGGAGAGAGAGAGAGTGAGGGAGAGAGAGAGGGTGAGGGAGAGAGAGAGAGAGGGTGAAGGAGAGAGAGAGAGAGAGAGAGAGGTGAGAGAGAGAGAGGGTGAGGGAGAGAGAGAGAGAGGGTGAGGAGAGAGCAGAGGGAGAGAATTACTATAGTTAGAATTACTATAGTTAGAATTACTATAGTTAGAATTACTATAGTTAGAATTACTATAGTTAGATTACTATAGTTAGAATTACTATAGTTAGAATTACTATACTATAGTAATTCTTACTATAGTTAGAATTACTATAGTTAGAATTTTTGACATGGTTTCCTCTTGTAAAATAAACCATAAACAATGAATGATAATATATGGTGCATTTATTTATGCAAAAAATAAAATAAAATAAAAAATAAAAATTAAAAATGGTTTAGATTCTGTTCACAAGAAATAAATTCTTAGCACAATTCTAACACTAGTATGATTTACCAGATTAAAATACATTAATACAAGAAAATTCAACAGTTTATAACAAGTTTATAACTGACAAGTTAAAGCGACAATTCTTCCAAACTGTGGTTATATCAGTGATGTTGTATGGCTGCATCACTTGGACCCCAACAAGACGCCTTGAGAATAAGCTAGATGGGAACTGCACAAGAATGCTGCACGCAGTCTTGAACAAGTCGTGGAAATAGCACCCCGCAAGGAAGATGTATGGCCACCTATCTTCCATCTCACAAACCATCCGAGTGAGACGGACAAGGCATGCTGGAGGAGCAAGGACAAACTCATAAGCCAACATTTGCACATGCTAGTGTGGGCCGCCCAGCAAGGACCTACATTGATCAACTCTGCAAGAATACTGGATGCTGTGCAGAGGACCTCCCAGGGGCAATCAATTATAGAGAAGGTTGGCAAGAGATAGTGTTTAGTGAGTGCAATCATTTAATAACAGATGAGATAAACTATTCTTTTTTTTTTTTAAGTTTGTGGGATTCCCATTTAATTATTTTGATAACCATATATGTAAATCAATAACAAAGAGTAGCCTAAAAAAATCCTACTTAAAAAAAGCAAAACAAACCTTTATTGTAACTTGTAACACTTATGGATTCTCTCTCTTTTTAAATTAAAAAGATAATACTTTGAATTCTTTGTTTAGCTAATGTCAGTTTTTCTGTTGATATTTTACGTACAGGATATACAAAAATTTTTTTTAAATAAATAAATAAAAGAGCAACAAACTTCCTTACATTTACAACTTCTACAAGAATAAAGGTTTCAACTAATCTAAAAAGTATACGAAGCAGGGAAAATAAAATTTCAAGTTAGGCATCTGTAAATATTTATAGAAATAAAAAAAAAATAAAAATTATTAATGGGCCCCCCTTTAATTTGAGAAATTATTTTCATTAGATAAGTTTTTAAAATTCTTGAAAGTTCACTGAATTCCTTTTAAGAGTTTAAAAACATTTGTTTAAAAACTTTGCACATCTTTAAAGAGAATTTAAAGAGTATAAGCGTATTAATCTTAAATCTCTAAATTGTTAGTCATTTAATTAAGAAATAAAAGATCACTTTATCTTAGATATTTTCTATTTGACATGTTTATAGCAAATGACATCAAAAAATTCCTTTTTATTGTACAACAAATCAATGCTTCCAAAATAATGCTACTAGAATTCTAGATGAAGCTATGTATAATGCAAAAAAAAAAAAAAAAAAAAAAAAAGTCTTCATAAAACCAGCATACAAGAAATGACTCCTTTTGCAACAGAGCATTTGACAACTTTGAACAGTAAACTCATTTTCCATTATTAAAGAAGACGCTTAGTGTGTGTGTGTGTGTGTGTGGTACAAAAGAGATCAGACTATTACAACTAATCATTGTAAAAGAATCATTAATGAAAAAGGAAATTAACAATTATTCAAAGATAAAGATCAGAAGTCAATTATAAACCAGAAATGCAATGTAGATAAAACACTCAATGTAACAGTAAATGAATATGATTATTAGAGAAGAGTAAACCTTTTATTGTCAGCAAGAAAACAAGTGTAAATTAGATAATTATCAAAATTTATTGAAATAGTTGGTAAATTATTCTATGACTTGATGATACAAAACATTTACAACTATATCTACATTCATTTAGTGAGAAAAAACTAATTTGTAAGAATTCAGGAAACTATAACAGAACTACTTTTGTTTTGTTTATATTAGTTTTGGGAAAGAAAAAGTTTGCTAAAAATATGACAAATTTCAGAATAATTCTAATTGAAATATCTTACAGATTTCAAGGACAGCTTAGTTCACATAAAGTAAATTGGTCTTAGTATTTTAAATGTTAGATATGAAATATTAATATAACCCTCCAATAAGGTGGTGTTTTGTTTTAATGAGCTCGCCTTAATTTGGAACAAAAACTTTCATTTCAAAGTAACCCTTGAGGTCAGTCTTGTGCCTATAGAACATACAATATCATAAGCAACATTAGGATAATTCTGCTAAAATCCTGTTATTAGAGAAATACAATTTTCAAATCAATTTTAATTTAGTTATAGCATCAATCTGCAAGAATTTGCAGTGTATGCATACCTATATATGTCAATGCATGTGTGCGCATATACATATATATATATATATATATATATATATACATACACACACACATACACGGATGATCTTAGGCTGCAGTACCATGACAAAATGCTGTATTTAATTATAAGGTGCCCTTAAAAAACAAGCCATGTCTAAAGAAATTTTTGCCTTCAACTTGAAAATTTTTTTTAAATTTTTATTTTTTAAATTAGAAGAGAAAAATCGCAAAAACTTTCTTGGAATTCAAAACCATGCGCCATCGTTGAAACCTGAAAACATTCATTCCATGCGAATTTGTTTTATTTTTGACCAAAATAAAACATCTAATGTTCGATTTCTTTTTTGAAAATGTTTCACTGCAATGTATCATTGCTGATAATTCTAGTCATCATAATCTATGTTATTTGTTAATAAAATATTAAATTTTAAAGCTTTTTGTTTATTCTTATCAATTTAAAAAAAAGATTTTACATTAATATCACAATTTACAAATAAAAAAAAAACAAGATTTGCAAATTCTAAAAAAATTGCCCACATTTTTAAGGGTTCACCAAGGCAATTTTTGCCTGAGCCTCTAAAACTCAAATATAAAATTAATTAATAATCCTAATTAATAGTTGGAGATTGTAAAATGACAAGAGCATAAAACTTTTTGGAAATATTTTTAGCTTATATTTTACTTTTCTGTGGCTGTTCATATAATTTATAAAAAAATCTCAATTTCCAGAATTAAACCAATCAGATATAGTAATGAAAATTAGGTTAATAAAAAGCATGATTTTTTTTGTCTCTTTAAAATATAATTCAATGCTACTGCGCATATATTTTATGCTTATTTTTAAAGATTAAAACAATTATAGAAAAAATGCACTAATGAAAGAGTAAAAAAATAAATAAATAAATAAATAAATAAAAATGTGTATGGGGGGGGGGCAGTTAATTTTGGAGAGAATATACATTTTAAGTACACTTTTTTTCTAATTAGATGTTGGAAAGAAAAACAACTTTATAAGATTAGTGTGTGTGTGTGTGTGTGTGATAAATATTCTTATAAATATGTATTGATTTTTTATTTTAATCAATGCTCATTTACAAATTTATTAAATATATTTTACAAAGTTTGATATTGATGCCGAAATATTAAAAGGAATTTTTTTTATAGGTATTCATCACATGAATAGTTTTAATTAATGTCTTTATTAAATGAAGAATATATCATTCACACACAAAAAAAAAAAAAAAAAAAAAAAAAAAAATTAATTACTTTAAAAAAATCTAAATTTTATTCTTCAGCTAAAAGGGGGTATGGTGGGGTCATATCCAAGGAAGAAATTAGGAAAGGGGTGGGGGTAGATGGGCAAATAAAAGTAGATTAACAATGAAAGTAATTTCCTATTAGTGGGGTGAGGGGATAGAAAAGAAAGTGGATTTGAATAATTATTTAGTTTTAGGAGGACTGGACAGGAGGATATAGTGGGATTATCCCTCAGCTGTATCAATGAATGACAAATGCTACCAATGCCCTGGATTATCTCCAAAATTCACTGTACTGCAGCTACCTATCGCACATATACATACATGCATATAAATACAATGCTGAGTGGTGGTGGAGATCCTAAGTGGTAATAATAGTAGTAGTAGTAGTAGTAAGAGTATTATACTGTTGTTGCTGCTACCAATGCAGGCAGCTTCTCTGGCTACCTCAGATAACATTACCAACAAAACTACTTGTCAAGTATAAATCCCACCATAAAAGAATAAAGCAGCATTGGTGACCCATTTTAAAAGAAATTATCGGTTGAGATTCAGAAGAAAAAAAAAATGGAAGAGAAGAAAATAAAAAAACAAGGTTGGCAATTAAAAGGAATGTAAAATATTGCATTTAATTTAAAAAATTTTAAAAAATTAAAAAAAATAAAATTAAAAAAATAGATGACATCTTGTGATTTCAAGCTTGCAGAGTCATCTATTCATATTGTTAGTCCATATTTCAATAAGTATCAGAAAGCCAACCCATTCAATGTTTAAACAACAATTCAACCAGACAGTCTAGTTTTATATTGTTCCAAAAGCCAAGCTTATTATTGGAAAATCAATATATTTGTTCATGATAGATAGTAGCAGTGCTAGTTAATATACAATCTACATTCAACAGTTAATTTCTTCATTAATATTCAACATTTAGAAAGAACAAAATTCAGTCAAATGTAAAATCATCTATCAGCAACAAAATAAGAAATAAAATAAACATTAAATATCAGAGAGGTAAGTACATAACAGGTGTGTGTGTGTATGTGTGTGTGTGTGTGTGTGTGTGTGTGTGTGCGCATGCTAGTGGACTATATTTGAATGCTAAATCAATAGATTAAAATATACTATTTATATGTGCAATTTTTTTTTTAGCAATCATCATTAATCTTGTCATTTTAAACAACATTAATAATAAATTTTAAACAAAAAATATATCAGTTGTATGTGTACAAATATTCTTATTTATTTTTTATTTTTAAAAAGGTGTAAGAATAAAAAAAAAAAATAAAATTGTTTCTGCAAAATATGTTATACATTTTTTTTGTTGATAATACATATAAATACAGACAAGGTCTTTCAACTGATCTTTGTATTGTAAACTGCTACAAACATTCAACTCGTAATTCAATTGGAACATGCCTGTAGTTATCTTTATATCACTAGAATTCTTGCATTTGTATGAAACCCAGCAAAAAAAAAAAAAAAAAACAGCACATCATAGCAAGATCTTTATTAGAGCAATATATTTAAACTGATATAGTAAATAAAGTAATTTCCATTTCCATTTGTAACTGAATGATAATTTTGTGGTTGTCTACATTCATGTCATTCAATTATCAATATAATGGAGATACCTATGAAATTCAAATAAGAATCCTTCAAAATAAAAAGTATTAATATCATCATAGATTACTATGACTGAAAATTCAGTAGGTTCATGAATCATCTCGAAGAAATAGAAATAATAGATTTTTAAAATATCAGAAATAAATTTTTTTTAAAGTGATGTAATTTTCAGGGACAGCGATATAATTTTTTTTTTTATTTTGCATTCACAAATAGTAATTTTGTTGAGCAAAATATGTTCTTTAAACTTTATTTAAGTTTTATTTTAGGTTTTAATGTCCCTGAAAATCTAAAGACCTGAAAGAAATGAATATTCTCAATATTCACCCTTCTCTTAGATCTTTTAATTACAAGATCTTTTAAGACTTCTTTTAGAAGCAAATTTATACATGTTTTTCTTTCTATTTTATGTAGAGGTGTGTGGTGTAATAGTTATAAAAAAATGGATACAGTGTGACAAGTTCAAGTTCTGGACTAGGCTGTTTGCATTTCACATAGCACTAATACCCTTTGGAAATGTATGCATCCAACTATAGGCAAATAATAGGACAGACTGGGCTCTTTAACCTTGGTTAGACAACCAGGCTAGAAAGAAAACTGAATTCAAATTTGTTAAACTCTGCTCAAGAAATTGACCTTATGTCACATCCTAGTCGTACAGAGGGGTTGGTAGGTATGAATGCATTTACCTATGTTACACATGTGATTGAAGACTAAACAAGGAATGTCATTTTAAAAAACTTTTGTTTATATACAACAAAATATAGGAGGCGTGTGGTGTAATGGTTATAGTCGTAGGAAATGGACACATTGACCAAAGTTCAAGTACATGACAAGGCTATTTACATTTCATGTAGCGCTGATACCCTTAGGAAAGGTATGCATCCAACTATTCTCCCCCCAGCTAAGGGTAAATAGTAGGGAAGACTGGGCTCTTTAACCTCAACTAGGTAACCAGTCTAGGAGAAGGAAAAGTGAATTCAAACCTGTTAAACTCCACTTAAGAAATCAACCTTGTGTCACATCCTGTTCATGTGACGGGATTGGTGTGTGTGTGTGTGTATATATGTCACACACACAATGCATATCTGGATTCAGTAAGTGTTGTCTAAATATTTAGTATCAAATGCTTGTGGCCATTATGAAGATTAAAAACAAAAAAATATGAATGATAGTTTTTATAATTTCTACTGAAATGACATCACTTACAAGACAATATGCAATCAAAATTCTTTATTGAGCCGAATATACCCAAGTTGTTAAATATATTAAAGATCACTGTTTCTAAACTAAAGTTTTTTTTTTTTTTAAATGTTGAATATGTATATTGTTTACAGATATTTGGTATGAAGTAGTAAAGTATGCAAAGTGGTCTATAGTTTGTATCAGCCGGACAAGGGAGTCTATCCTCTTTTTACTTGCACGATAAGGAAAATTGTTTTTTTTTTTTTCGTCTGAGGTGGAATGCCACACCTACAATCATATCCCCACTTTACTGCACAGATTAAAACTGTGGTACTGATGCGCTGAGTACTGAACCCACAACTGTATGGTTCCAAGGTGGATGCTCTACCAACTGAGCTAAACTGTGTCTATTTGCTATATACTAGTAGGAATATCAGTACCTAGCAGGTTAGGTTTATTAATATCATTGAATTGTACTTTGAGCAGATAACTGGCAAGAATCTGAGATAGGATAGTAGGTATATGACCAACATACAACATTTATGCATAATAGGGTAGACAATTACCTAAATTGCAAGATAATTTAAACTTGACATTAGTATTGTTTAATATAGTTTTTGAAGGCAAGAATTGTTAGTAGTGATAAGAATGCTTTAATACTTTTAATAGATTATATTTATCATCTTTAACCGGAGTAATGTACCCATATAGTTATTTTATATTTGTTATAATTCTGGTGCATTTGGTTATAATAGTCTTATTCTATTTTTTGTTATTTTAGTCATGTTATCTTCAGTTTTCTTTAAGGTTAGTTTTATTTGTTTATCAATACCAATAAGGAAATCCATTATAATAGTTTCTTTAATCATTTTTTTTATGAAACAAATGTTTAATAGGAGATGAGTTAAGCTCTATTGGTCAAATTTTTAATAACAGCTATCTTATATCTGTACAGACATAAGGTAGAAGGAATTAATATTGTAATTTTTGCAGTGGGTGGGAGGTGCATATAGATGGCTCAAGTGTGGCTATTAGAATCAAATACGATGGCTAAGAAAGAGATTCTAAAACAAAGGACTGAATTATTTTCAAAGGCATTTTTTCTTTAAATTATGTTTAAGCTATCAAACTGGATAAAAATGTCAATTGTAATCTGAACAAGGCTTTTAAACATTATTTCTAGGTGAAACATGTAATTTTTGTAACAACATTCACCCTTGGTCACCTGTGGTGAATTCATGGAAGGAATAACAAATTCACAAGCAGTCCCCAAACCCTGCATACATATCCCTGTCAGGGGAAGGAGATGCCCTTGTTTGCCACAGTACGCCAAAAGCAGGTGATTCCCGACGATGATAGAGACACCCTTCGGATTTAAAAATGTAATAATTAGTAAATGTTGGTCCAAGAGAAAACCTCATAGCGATGACATAGGTCTGTAATATCAATGATTATAAAAAAGCAACATATATATATATTAATATATAAAAAGCCATTGTCACTAAATTTGTTCATTCAAATGTGTCACAATGAAATGAACCAAATCATATAATTATTGAGAACTGGTGTGGTTTGAAAATATACAAAACAGGCTGGTAAGCTACCATTCAAACATTCAATTACAAAAAGGACATGAATAAAATACATTCCAATCTGAGTAAGTATTTTTTTTAAATGATTTAAAATGTTGGTACATAATATTTGAAAGAATCACATTTTGTCCAATTAATTTTTTTCTATTCTAAAGTCATTGTAATAAAAATAAAAAAGGACAAAAATTTAAAAAAAATTGGTTGGTTGGTTGGTTTTTAACTACTACTTCAGGTCAGAGTGGACCTGGGAGTAATGGCGATGAAGGTGTACTCCACATTCATCAAACCTCCAGAATTGGAACTTCACCATCAGATACAGTCTAATGTCATACCCAGCCCATCAAGACCCTCAGCAACTGCCTTCTAGCACATATAGGATTTTTTAAAAAGTCGGGGCTTGCCATAAGGGCAATAGGGTTGGGACAATCATATAGGTGCTAGGGCTTGACGTGACCAGCCAACTGATCGGAGGGGGACTCTTCAGCCGCCTGTTTAGCCTAAGTAAGGGCCAAAGTAGAACGCTTAAATTCATGGACTGTTCAGCCACCAGATTTCCATCCTTAAGTGTCACATATATATATATTTCTATCAGGTTATACACAATTTATAGTTTATGATAATATTTAACTTATGGAAAATAGAAATTAATAAGTTTATTAATGTTTACTATTTTATGAATGTCATAATAGTAATTATTGCAAGAGACAATATGTGCACCGTGTATCCAGATGTAGTGACTGTTAGCAATTTGATAATCCCGCTTCTGGAAGAGGAACAATAACTCTGGATTATGATCTTTGAAAGGCATCTGTTGAAGCAGATCTCTATCAAAATAAAGATTTATCAAAGAAAAAAAAGATAAGATGCATGAACTTTAATAATACACTAACAAAGTGGAGCCGTATGATGTAATGGTTATCAGCATAGGAAATGGACATGGCGAGACAAGTTCAAATTCTGGACAAAGCTGTTTGCATTTCGCATAGCCCTAATAATTGAAAAAGGTATGCACCCAACTATTCTCCATCCAGTCAAGCGGTAAATAGAAGGATAGACTGGGCTCTTTAAAATTAGTATGGCAACCAGTCTAGGAGAAGGAAAACTGAATTCAAACCTGTTGAACTCCACTGAAGAAATTGACCAAGTGTCACATCCTTATTGTAGAGGAGGGGGGGGGTAAATATGCAACATCAAGTAAATTAGAAAACTCAGCAAAGACTTTAGCCGCACAAGTTATTCACTAGAGACATTCAACAATTTGTAACATTCTGTTTACTAATAAGGAAAATTTTCCCACTTGTTACTGAAAATGAGAAATAGGTATTTTAAAGCAATAGTTATTATCTTCTCTTTTTTTTAAAAACTGATCCCAACACTAAACCTAGATTTCATCTAGAGAATGTTTTGCAATATATTTCGTAGAAAATGACTAGTATCCTCCACTAACAAAAATTTTCATCAAAAGCTTTTTTCATAACTTGAGTGTGGCAATTATTAGTTTGTTAAAATTAATAGATAAAAATCATGCAGCATTTAAATTCAAAACATATCCAATGATATTTCATAATAGTAAAAAGAGAACAAAAAAAAAAAATTGTAACTTCTATCCTCTTAAGCTAAAAATGTACAAGTAGTGGATTGAATGTGATGAAAAACTCAATTGTAAATATCAAGAAATACATCACTATAATAAAACCTTATTAGCCTTCACTAAAATAAAAATTATGTAATAAAAAAAGGGGGATATCAATCAGTAGCTGATGTGTGTGTGTGTGTGTGTGTATACAAAATGGACATTTTATGTCTGACAAGTTTCTGTTCAATCTTTTCTGTTGATTAGTCCAAAATTTTCGTCCCAAGTACTTTCAGCACTCTAAACCAACCCAATTACATCTACCCTAGACAATGACACTTCGGAGTGCTGAAAGTACCAGGGATGAAAACTGTGTGTGTGTGTGTGTGTGTGTGTGTGTGTGTGTGTGTGTATAGATATCAAAAACTAAAATAAAATCTAAGCAAGATGGCATAACATGAGATACAAAAGTTTGTAGTATTTGACAAAATCTATATTCCAGCATAAGCAAATGTTTTCTTTGATAAAATTTTTGATATTTTAAACTTTTTGAAACCAAGATCAGATAAGGAGGGGTTCATTGAGAAGGAAAAAAAAAAGTGATAGTAACGTGGAGAATTTTCCATCTCTCAGTTTCATGGTTGTTTTGCATTTACAATACAAAGACAGGCATTGTTAGACAATAAAACCATAAACCAATTTCTTTGCAACAGAAAAGATCTTTTCTTCTTTTCCAATGAATAATTCAACAAGTTTACAAAATTCACTTCTAATTTTATATGCAACTCCTTTAATTCACTTTTGTGGCCCTTTCATAGACATTATTAGAAAATAGGTATATATTTTATTTACATGATTTCAAAATATGTAAGATTTTCAATCACTTTCTTTCCCAATATCCCATTTATTTAGAAAAATGTGTTTCAATTCAAATTTCTTTAACTTTAATCTTATAATCATCTAAAATGTATACTAATTGCTAACATTATATGAAACTAACAGAAGAACCCAGTATTTTCTGGGACAAAAATAATGTACCAAAGTACATCTTGTTGAACTAAAATTCATACTATTTGCTTTCTGTATGAGCTGTATTAATTTTCTTCCAAAAAATCCCAGTCCCCCTGTGAGGGGGGGGGTGCTCCTGTAGATGGCAATTTTATTTGCTTTCTGGACAAATTAGACCTATGTAAGATGAAAGGAATTAATAATCCAAATTTCATTAGGATTACATTATTAGTCCTTTCCAAGTAATTTTCTTCCCCTAACTCTGGTACCAGGCAAGGAGGACACTTTTGTTGATGCCAGTTTCAAAACACCCATTCAGGTGAAAGGGTGTTCATAGGTAATAAGCAAGCAAACTATATATATATATATATATATATATATATATATATATATATATATATTAAAAAGAATGATCTCCATGATAATGTCCTTAGATAAAAAATTTAAAAAAGAAAAAAAAAAAAAAAAAAAAAAAAAAAAAAAAAAAAGATTAAAAAAAAAAATCCTTTCAAAATATTTCTTATAAGTAAAGTTGGCAGAGTGGCTTATTAAGTATCAGCTGAACAGCGACAGAGCCTATCCCTTTATTGCTAGTGCTAGACCTGGGAGATCGGGGCGGGGGGTAAGGTAAGGTGGAGTGTCACACCTATCATCAGCTTCCAGATGCTTTACTGCACAGATCAGATTACCCAAGCTGTGCTACTCACATATGCAGTGAGTTGGTAGGGACCAATATTGAACCTAAAACCTTGTGATTCCTAGGCAGATGCTATACTGGCTGAGCTAAACCGGACCCTTATTTCTTTTAACCACTGAAATATACATTCTTTGGGATTATGAGATAATAAAAAAATTTAAAAAATGTTTTTTTAATTCATATAAAAAAGAAAAAAAAGAAAAAAGTTAAATGCTAAAAACAGTTTAGAATTTTTTATCTTTAAGTATTATATAGAGAACTGTTAATAGTGCAAAGAATGTATAAACTATAAACAAATAGTTGCAGGAAATGTTTTGAAATGTTCCTTGCATTTCATTAAAAAAATAAATAAATAAATAAATAAATAAAATAAAAAATAAAACTGAAAGCTGTGAAATTTCTTTAGGCTTATGAAGAAATATATTTTTGTATTTCAGCTAATAGATTACCTCAACAGTTATCCCCCATTAATTGCTGGGCTTTTATACAAAGTATTTAGCTTAAATGTAAAGTAAGTAGTTAAGTCTGTGGAAAGGCCTATTGTTGATATCAGCCAACAGTGAGGGAGTCTATTCCCTTTTTGAAATAGTTTTTGACCACACCTACCATCAATCCCCTGATGTTTCATCACACATATCAGATTACCCAAATTGTGCTACTCATGAGCCGAGTTGGTGAGGACCAATATCAAACCAGGAAACTGGTGATTTGTAAACCGAGAAAATCCAATAATTCTTTAAGAGAAAAAGTTCTGCACATTTAAAAAAACAAAATGTAAATGAATTTAAAAGTTTTAATTGGCTTGCAAGGTTCTCAAAATATGGAATTTTCAAAGTATAAGAATACTATACATTTTAAAAATATCTTGTTACATTATAAAAGTTATACAATTTGATATGAATTATAGAGAAACCTAATATCAACCTATTAAAATGTATATCTTCAAGATTTTTATAATTAATTGTCCTATTTAAGTAATTAAATCTTGGAATATATCTAAAAACCTTTTTTCTTGCATATATTCAGCAACATCATACTTTTTAAAAGATTTTAAAATAATTTGTATGTTTAAGTTAACTGTCTCAGCTCAGTTGGTAGAGAATCCGCCTAGGTGGGTGTGGGGCTCCACCTCAGCAAAAAATCTCTCTGGTCTAGCACTAGTGAAAAGGAGATAGACTCCCTTGTTGTCTGGCTGATACCAACAGTAGGCCACTCCGCCAACTTTACTCGTCAAAAAGATTGAGTAAGGTGTACTAAAAATATAAAAGCAAAAGAAATACTAATGCTTTAGTTACAAATAGTGTGCAAGTGTCTTCAAGTATTTTCATCAAGATTTGTGAAAAAAAAAAAAAAAAAAAAAAAGAAAAAGATTTTATCATGACTAATTAGATATAACTATATAAATGCATAAACACCTTAAGTATCTCAATTATGCTAGATTCTCTTGTGACATAATTATAAGATAGTGAGGCCTTAATGTATATTTTTGTGTTAAAAATCGGTGTCAACTATTGTTTATCTTAATGCATGAGCCTTTGTGGTGCTTTTTAGTTTCATGGACCGTTTTGAATAGTAGTCAGACAACTTGAGTGCTGGGTTTATGAAGTAAAGAATCTCTACAGTCTTCATTGTTTTATAAATAAAAATAAATCATACATAGCACCAAATACTGTAATTACATAGAAGAAAAAAGTAAATCATTTTTAAGTTTAATCATAAAAATAAATCTAAGAGTTTCTTTGATTTATTCTTCATATAAACTTTATTAAAACAACATTTATAATTATGTTCCATTATCTTGACAATTTCTTCATGATTCTGACTTTCTAGAAATCTTTGTTAGTTGTTCTAGGTTTTTAGGAATGTAGAATTTTAATTGTTAAGACAATTCTGTAGAGATCAATAAATAATAATCTGAAGGTGTAATAATAATAATACCTGGTGAATACAGTAAATGAGTCACAATTTTTTTGATTCTTCATCCAAGAAAATTGTAGTATAAATCCTTATGAAATCATTTGGTTTTCTATGTAACTTAAAAATGATATTCTTTCTGTCTCACTATATAAACATCTTTTGGGGTTAAGAACAACATTTGGCATGATTAGTAGTGTTATTTCACTTACCTACTCTCCATTGATTATCACAATTTTGTATAAAAACATAATACGGTCCAGTAGCCTCCCCCCCGTATTACTTTAACTCATATGGAAACTACAAATCAAAAGCAACTAACATAACCATGCCAGTGCAAATAATTTTGCATGCTCAATTTAGATAATTTCCTACATCATGTAATTAGGATTATTTTCACATTTATAAGTCAACTGTGGAGCATTATTTAGTAACTCCCCCCCCATGGAAGCTACATTTTTTTTTTTTTAAACTTAAAAGCATAATGTGAAAATATTGCTTATTTTCTTCTATCATCAATATTAAAATCAATAATCAAAAATACACCTATTTTGACTAATTTTGGGATTCAGAAAAGTAATCACACAAAAGTTGTACAATTCAAATGAACTGAATTAATGTGATTTTGATTGTGAGGGAAAAAAAGTAAAATCTTCATGTAAATAACATGTATTATGCAATGATTATCATGTATACAAGTATAATAACGTTCTCCTGTGGAGACCAGTACATGGACATCCTAATGTGGGCTGCCCAGCAAGGACCTACATTGACCAGTTCTGCACAGATGCAGGATGCTGTGCAGAGGACCTCCCAGACACAGTGAATGATAGAGAAGGTTGGCAAGAGATTGTCATGGATATTAGTGTTAATTGTGCGACATGATAATATCTATCAAATAACACTGAAATTAAATTTGTTGTTTCTTACTCATTGAAATTCAGTAAACACTTTTCTAAAAAGTGGTTTTAAAAAATCTTTAAGAAAATTTACCTAGGGTTATTTATGGCAAATTTTATAGTTTTGGATATAGAAAAATAAAACTTTAAAAATTAATGATTATATCTTTTATAGATAAGTTAAATTTCTGATGCCAGATTTAAATAGTACCCATTAATATATAAATCATGTATAAGCATAAAACAATCCAATTGCAAGTAACATATTAATCAAGAGAAATCCACATAATGAGAAGTGATAATATACTAAAATTTCAACAATATTTATTTAATCTTATTCCCCAAGGTTTTTTTTAACCCACGCCTAAACCCTTAATTTTTTAAAGTATAATTATCCTAACCAATACTCATTTAGCTTATAGCTATTTAAATTTTGAATAATTTAAAATAGAAGTATTAATCAGGTAGGTAGGTAGGTAGGTAGGGGGCAGACAGAAAGAGAGGGGAGAAAAACAATTGCTTTCTGTAATAGTCTAGTGTCTGAATTTGATATATCATTTTTAATTTAGAATAAATTAAAATGATTTTGTGAAAGAATTTATAAATATTTATTCTGAAATTACCATCTCAATTTGAGACAAAAGTGATTGATGCAATATCTACTTGCTTATAAGTATTGTCTATAATTTGAAGTAGTGAAAGGTATAAAAAAAATTTAAGGCCTCTTAAAGACAAATTACCTTTTTGATATTTCAAATATGAAGTATTTAAATTTCAATATATCTATTTTAGAGGAAGGAGATTTTAAAAGTCTAATAGATTGACAAAAAAGAATGTTTTAAAATCATTAAAAACTATTTAAGAAAATTTGCAGATTAAACAGAAAATGTGTGTAAAATATTTCAAACTATATGTAAAATTCATTAGAGGTGTGTAAATATCAAATTTCATTCAAATAGCAGAAACTTTAAAATTTTACAGAAAATTTATCAATTTTACATATGGTAAGATTTAACTAATATATATATTTAAAACTACTTAAAAAATACAATTATTAAAAAAATAATATTTAACCTTTATGAAAAGGTCATATATTGAAATATATACAAAAAGATACATGAATAAATAAAATCCTACATTAAATAATCTAAAAAAAGACTATGATGAAAAACTTAAGATATTCTGAATAGCAAATATTCAATTTAGCTGAATATATTGAGCACAACATCACTTTATGTAAACAAAAACAATTTAGAATATGATTTAATAGACATTAATGACTCCAGTATCTTCATTAGTTATCACTTCAAGGAGTTGTACACAAATGTTTAAGAAAATGCATAATGCTTACATAACTAATCAATTATAATGACATTTTTAGGTGGCCTATTTCCTTTTTACAGTAAATTTTAAAATCATTTTACAATTAAAATGTCAGCTGTAAATGAATATGCCATTATTGTCCATTTTTATCTTTACATATACCCATCAGTAATTAGTGTAGAAAAAAAAAGAGTTTAATTGATAACTTTGTCAGTTTTTGAAGAAATACCAAACACTTATCTAAATGAATTGGCCATGTGTTCCAACAAAATAAAACTGATTATCAATCAATATTTCTGGATGTCAAGTTTAGAAAATAGGGAGATAGAAAGATTAACCTCATTTGTTAATATTTATCTTTGAAATTAGATAAAAAGATAAAATATTTTTAGCTAAATTAAGTCATACTCAAAAACTGATACACATTAAACATTTTTCTTCTTTGTACACAATTGATGATTGACATAATATTGAAATTAAAGTGATAATGATTTTTATTTCTTTTAATGAAATAAAAGTAGATTCCACAATTAAAAACTTATGAAATACATTAAGAAACAGACATGAATTTTGAAACACTGAATCAAAAAGAAAGTTAAATTCCAGAATAAAAATTGAGGAAAAGTAAATACTACTAAGACATTTACAAGTTTCACTAATATCTAAAATACTTTCTAAAACTAAATTACATAAGAAATATTTCAATAAAGGAAATAATCTAGTAGAAAATAGGTTTATATTTTGTCAGGGGGTGGGGCATATATACATTTGTAAAATCTTGAAGATTTTGCATTATTTTAAAGCTTTCATAAAACTTTACAAAATACTATGAACATAAGATTTTTTTTTTTCCAACTGAAAAAGAAAAGTTAATTGAAGAAGTCAGAAAATAGAGTAACAAAAAGGGAAACAAACCTGGCAACAATCCAGGTGAAAATCTAAAAACAGCTAAGTTTGGGACAGGTCATCCACAAAATAAATCAATAATTACCATACAAGAAGAGTACTAGTTTTAAAATTTACACTGTAGACAGTATAATTTCTTTTGATAAGTATCATAGAAAGAGTGTTAAAACCTAATAAGACATACAGCATTTCATAGAGGAAAAAAAAGATGACAGGAACATGTTAATCAAACAAGAGAAAAAATGCATTATCTGGACAATAATATAGTTTATAATTAAGATAAAAATGAATAAAAACAAATAAAACAAAAGCTGAAAGAAAGACATTCAATTGTTTTAAAAAGAAAAAAAAATTGAATCATTGTTCAGATGGTTTCAAACACACATGCACACACAAAATATACATGAACAAATCAAGCATAAAAATATAAATAAAATCATAATACCATAAAATTATAAAACTTCTTGAACCATCCTATTAATGGAAAAAACTTTTATCTCACTTTTCAGTTCCACTTGAGAGAAGTGGAAAACAAAAGGCTTAACTATTCAATTTGAATTAGAAAATGAATCAGAAACAATTTTATAGTTCTTTTTAGTGCTGCAACCACCACCTGATAATTTGTACTTCATCACCTGTCCAAAGAAGAAGACTAGGTGACAATATTGAAAGGAGGGGAGGAGAAGTGAAAGGAGAGGGGGGTAGTGGTGGTAGAGGCAGGACACTCATGACTCACCTAACCTGCATAACATCTGAGTCACAACAATACTAATTTGTCAAGGGAAGTTGAAGTTGTAAGAATGAAATACCTGATAGATGATGGTCCTTTGACGAGTCTAGTTTACTAGAGGCAAGATATTATTTTGTAAGTAAATAAAAAAAAAAACTAAAAAAACTAACACCAATCCAATCAAAGTGGAAGACTTCTGATAGAAGTAACAAAAGTTAAGAAAGTTGAGAATATCTGTACAGCTACCAGAAAAATGAAAAACACAAGGTTAATTATATAATTCTTTTCCATAGATCTAAGCAACCTTATTCCAACTATGTACAACAATTTTTATTTAACATTCTTAAAAGAAATACTATAATTTTTATTGAGAACATTCTCCTTTGGATTCACATTACAATTACTATTTAAGATTTGTTTCACTCATTTTTGCTAAGACATTGGCTTATCTCAAAAGGAAAATAATATATTTGTACACCAATTTTTAAACAGGATTTAAAAAAACGTTTACAGGGTAAAATACTTGCCAGTTAAACTTATTAAATTATTTTTAGGATCGCGTTAAATGTCAAAAATAATTTACTAAATATCAACCATTTAGTCTAAACTAATTTGTATGTTTATCATTGATATACATACCTATTAAGTAATGCATATTGAATTTAATATGTATTTAATTTATATAAATATTTTGCTCTGAAGAGAAAAAAGAAAAAGTAAAGATCTGATAATAAAAGTAAATTGAGAATTACTTTTTATGTTTTAAATTCTTAGTCATCATAATATTTCTCCAGACAACCCAGCTGCTGAGATGTTTCTTCTAGGACACATCAGAGCTGCTGCTATTCATTGGATTGGCTGCATTTTTAGAATTCCATAACTTTATTTGTACCAAATATTGCTTTGTGTCAATTTTGGGCATAAATAAAATTTATACAGACAAATTCAAATTAGTCTTAAAATTTTTAAAGCTATTCTATTAATATTTTTTTAATAAATAAAAGAATTCTATTTAAACAAAACCATTTTCTAATCAGAAATTGTCATCAAATCAAACTATTTGCCCTTATATTTAAAAAAGATATTTGAATGTTATTTTTGAACAATGGAAAAACTATTTGTAAATAGATTTTTTTTAAAAGTCTTTCTGAAAAAACTATAAAAATTAGATGTCTGAAATTAAAATTATGAATAGTTCAGTAAACAAATATTTTTAATACTTAAATCATTAGAGTTAATATATTTATGCACATGTTAACATTGTTACTATTGGGTACGATATTCTCTTTAAACTTAATATACATTTTCTAGGTATTTTTTATAGCAAATATAATTTTATATAATTCAACATTTGCTGAATACATGAAAATATTTCAAATCAAGTGTAAGTTAATTAAAAAAATTAAAATATAGAAAATATTTAACATATTTTATGAAAAAAGTATCAATTTATCAAGTTGTCATTTATATTAAAATGCAAGACAATTAGTTTTATCCAAATAAAATGGGTTTTTTTTTTATATATATAAAAAAAAAACAAATTTGAAAATAAGACATGTTTTACCTGTATAAATAGTTTTGAGTTGTAAGTCATTTGAGTCAAGTATCTTTCTTCAGATAGTTTGACACATTATGCGAAAGCAAGTTGTCTTGATTCCTTTCAGACAAACAATGAAACACATAGCAAAGCAAACATAGTTTGACTCAGCACATCTGCTGCTAAACAACTTTTTCTGAGGATTGGATCATTACTTTCTGCATTAATAAAACAATAGTAGTAGTAATTGTGAGATTAGATTGGGTGTGTGAATAACAAAATGCTTAGAACTTAAAACAGACAAATTCTTGAGAAAGTAACTTTATTTTAACTATTTAAAATATGTCACATTTCTTTTCACATATATTAACCACCATGAAATTGTTTCTGCTTTAGAAACGTAAAGAAAAAAAAAGGAGATCAAAAGATCTTATCTCCTTCAAAATAATTTATTGAATTATAATAGTTATAATTGTTTATATTTAAAAAGAAAAAAGGTATGGAGCAAACTGAAAGAGATCAATGGTATTTTCTCAAGTATACTCAACATTAATTACACAAACACAAACTCATGCACATAAACGCACACTTTCACAAGATCTAAAGCAAAACAAAATTAACTCCAGCACTATTTCCAATAACACAATTTAAAATACCTTTAATATGACACTGACAATTTATATCAAAATATACAAAACAAAATGAACATTGCATATATTGTAAACAAAGCATTGCTAGTAAATAAACAATGTTGAATATTGATAGCATCATAAATTCATAAAAATTAAAAGTTATACCATGTTAACTCAGTGGTTCACAAACAATATACCATAGCACACCTATGCTCTGTGAGATGTAGCTATGTACTAAGAATAAAAATATGCAAAAAAAAAAAAACAATATAAAACAAATGATAGCTATTATAACAGAGCATTTGATAGAATTTATAAGAAAGAAAACTTATTTCCAATCATAAAAAACAGATTATTGGTTTTGAAAAACCCTTTCATAAAAATGAAATTATATACTATACCTCTATATCCAGTGATCACAGAAGACTTAAATGCAAGTTACCTACTGATATATATATTTTTTTAATCTTATATTACAGAAGAGTATCTTTCAGTAGCTGAAAAATTTAATGGTTGATCAAGTTTGCCATTTCATATCCATGTGAATTAAGATTATCTTCTTACTTGCAACAAAACAAAAAAGGAAATAAAAATATTTTATCTCATGGACATTTTAACGTAGAAAATGTCATTAAGAAATATCAATCTCGTCTTTCTCACAAATAACTAATCTTAATTTACTAAATAAAAAAAAATAAAAAAACAAGTAATAATAATGTCCTCCCGTTTATTTTTATAAGCTAATATTAATAAATACCTGTTTATTTATTCTTTTTTAAATACATTTTTAAATTTACTTATAAAATATGCCAGAAAGTACGCCCTGAACAAGGAAAGTCTAGGAACTATAAAGTGTTCATCTTTAAAATTTCATTATAGTATTTGCAAATAATGATCATTTCTCTTTTGGCTTAGACAGAATTTGAATTTGAGCTAAAATTTTAAAAAGTCATATAAAAAGCTGGATTAAAAATATATAAAGTTAAAAATGAAATAATAGCCACAAACAAATAAAACCTTATTTTTTAAAGTTTGATTATATCATTGTCCGAGTATGATACTTAGAATCATCAATATTATTTATGATGTGTAATACACTAACAATAAGCTTTTGCTTATGTATCAAGCAAGTAAAAAAAATTTTTTTTCTTCCTCTAATATTAACAAAATTTTTGATCATTTGAAATTAAAATCCCACTAAGATATGTAGAAAATTTGTTTTTATCTTACCCTAACAAATATTCAGTCTAAGAGCTGAAAAAACAGACACTATTTTAAGCAAATGAATTTGAAATATGCAAAAATGAGTAGATTGACTGAAATGAATTAGAGATAAAATAATATATAACAGTCTACACAAATTACAGGTAAGTAGAGAATGACTATTGCTACTATGACAAGGGATATATGGCTCTTGTGAAATACTGCATCCTTACATTATATTCAAGAGGTTAATCTACTTAAGCCATAATCTTTTTCAATTGTTGGCTAATCAATCATTTAAACCTTTTTCTAATCATATTTGTTGTGATTATCTTCTGTCCCTTTCATTTTCATATCCTTTCCTCTCGTTGAGGTTTTGATTTTCTTTAAATAGATACATAATATTCAGGGTTTTTTTTTTATTCTTATTTTTTATTAAACAAGGCAGCTCCAATTGGGGAGGGGGGGGAAGAGAGTTACACTGTCAAAATTGAACTAGATGATTTTGCTCAATTAAGAAGTAATTAGTACACATTTGCAGCAGCAACCCTTGGCTTCTTACAACTGCTTTCTGCACATAAAATATGAACACACATGCACATACACACATACTACATAATAATTTACAGGTGGAAGGAAAGTAATGGATTAAAAATGATTTGCTTTGAAAATTCAGTTTGGTTTAGGTATTTTAAAAACCCAGTCTACATAACAGACAGTTATAATAGAAGTGAAGAAACAATAATTTGTCTTTTTTGTTTGTTTGCAAACCTCAGAAATCTAATCAATATCACTTATTTAAGAAAAAATAAGTTTGAAAGATTTTTATAAGTAATTTTTTTTTTTAAATTTTAACTAAATATAGATACAAGTCTTAAATGACATCAATTATTTCTAATATGAAAATAAAAAATAAAAATGAAGCATTTACTTAAGTTATCTCTAAAGCATTTTTTTTTTATACAATATGTATTGCTTTTAATTGGGATAAAAATACAGTAAACAATTATTTGTGTCCATTCCTGGTATGTAGAAAGGTTAATTGGTGCAAAGAATTTAAGTCAATAGCACTCAAATGACCAACATATCTTATGGCTTTGAACCATCAACAGGTTAGTCAACAAATGGTCAGCTGATAGGTGAATTTTTAAGATTGACCAAGTAATGGTAAGTTTCCAATACAATAGTGGCAAAGGAAATATTCTAAATTATATAAATTAAATCCAATTCTTTAAAATTATACTTAAGACCTTTGAAGTTTGAAATGGTAATAATGAAATAAAATGTCAAATAAAATATTAAGCCTGACATAGGCAATCACAGAAACAAAAAAAAAAAAAAAAAAAACAAAACATAATTTAAGCAGAATGTATTTCATAAATCATTATGAGAAGTTAATCCTTGTTTAGAAGCTAAGAATATTTCTTGAGCATTATTTTTATGGTAAATATCTGTCCGTTTTCCCAGATCCTACCTAAAAAATTGACATAAAAAAAAGAAAAAGGAAAACCCTGCTTCTTGCTCCCTCAAAAATGTTTTCTATTGCTATATAACTTGACAAAAAGGTAGTATTTTTCCTAATAGGGTTAGCCAATTTCCATCCTTTGCTTTAAGAAAGGAAATAAAAATTAGGTTATTAGAGAAAGAAAAATGAAAATGAATAACTTCCTAATTCATTTCAAGTCATACTGTTTTAATAACTTTTTAGTTGTTGGTATAAGTGATTGTTTTTGTTGTGATAGGTTTTATAACTATTCTTGACTGCAATAGTGTTGTTATCAGCCTTGACCTTTTTAGCCCTATTGTAAATCAAAAAACAAATATTTATATTGGTGTAATATTGTATTAACAAAGTTTCATAATTTCATTCTGTACATGAACAATGTTTATGTTATAATAATGATTTGTTTTTTGCATATCAAAATTCACAACAGTAGAGTCATCTTCCACTAGTACTTAACTTCATTAAGAAGGTATTGAAATTAATATAATAAAGGTAAAATAATGTTAGTCAATATATCTCTTTCATAACCAGGCAAAACTTTGCTGTAAAGTGTTCACTCATCTACCATATTCATCAGACATTGAACCTTTGAATCAACTTTTATTCTGGTATTTAAGAGGGGGGGGGGTCAATTCTTTGGAAGACAAGAAAAAATTTGCTCAGAAAGATTAAATGTAATGTTTCAAACAGAGCAAAGTTGAAAATAAACCAAACTTCAAATTTAAACTTATTAAAAACAATTTTGGGTACCATTATAGTATGTGGCCTACCATAAAAAGCATGTTATAAGGTTATAATAACTGCTAACCTTAACGCTAACCCTATTTCAGATAAATAGATCTGATTCATGTAAATTATGGATAAATTCTTTTTTAATTATTCTTAATTACTATATACAGCTCATAACTGAATTACATTTCTTGAAATTGAATATATGTGAAAAATAATTTCAATAAATTGCCTACTACTTATATTTATAAATATACTCTTACTGAGGTATGACAGATTCAAACCGGGTAGGCCACATATAACAGATTCAAACCGGGTAGGCCACAGACTATAACAGATTCAAACCGGGTAGGCCACAGACTATAACAGATTCAAACCGGGTAGGCCACAGACTATAACAGCACCCAATTTTGTTGGTCACTTAATACTATAAATGCCTGGTGTTAATAATCTGACATTTGCCTCGCCAATCTATTAGTTTCCAGAAAATTATCAATCATGTTAGTTGGGCTAAAAATAAATCATCTATCAAAAGATGAGTTAATATGACCTATCCACACTCATTAAAAAATAAATAAATGAATGAAATAAAAAAAATTAATAACTTCATTTATGTAAATTAGTAAAAAATTAGTAGATCTTGTATTCACAGCAAACAGAAAATTTATAAAATCAAATTACTTAATATATCAACTTTAGCAAAAAGCCAAAAAGTTGAATCACTTTTCTCATTACTGAGAATATTCATGTATCATGAGAAGTGATGAGTTCTTCAAAACAATGCCAATTTGTTTGTTTTTTCAAAGAAGCATATAGCTTATTAAATGCTGAAAAATATTTCAATATTTTGAGAATGTCCATCTCAAAAGGAAAAAAATTTGAATGCACTAAGCAGACAAAAACAAGAAAAAAGAACATTATTATTTACCTTTCTTCTAGTGCCTTGTTTTCCATGGTGATTTCACATGGTCTGTAAAGACAATCAGGGAGGAAAAGCATTGTATAACATGCCACAGCCAATAGAAAGTGTCAGTACAAAGCCATTCATGAAAAATCTGCTCGATACAAATCGATAATTTAAATCTAAATTATTAAAATAATTCAAAAAATTGCTTACAGATTTTTTTTTTTGTAACAAAAATATCAGACTAAAAAAGTATGATTATTTTATACCAGCAGATAATTTAATGCTATGCTTTTTCATGCAACATTCCCGACATTGCAAAACTGTATCACCATTTATAAAATGCATCTGTGATAGGCAGGAAAAAAAGCTGTCAAGCAATATAAGAATTTGTGTGGACAAAAAGGAAAGTATTAGAGAAACCAATTCTATAAAAATTGTCTTTTTCTGTTGCTTTTTTTTTTCATTACTAGCAAAATGTTGAAATATGCTAGAAGTATTTTAAGTCAACTTCTCAACAATCCTCAAGAGTGAATCAATCAGCTGTAATTTTGGTATAATATTTGATCATAACCGAAGAGAAAAATATAATTAGTGTAGATAACTAACTATATATATAATATATATATATATATATATATATATATATATATCAAAGAGAAAAAACCCGGAAAAATAGACAAAGAAAAAAGGAAAAGGACATAGAGAAGGGAGAGAGGGACCAAAAAATATACCAGGGTAGGGGAGCGACCAAAAAAAAGAGAGGGGGGAGGAAAAGAGGCCCCCAAAAAAAGAGAGGGGAAGAAAAAGAGCGATAAAAAAAGAGGGGGTAAGAAAAAGAGTGACAAAACAATAGAAAGAGGGGGGAAGACAAGAGTGACAAAAAAGGGGGGGGATAGGGAAATACAAAACAGGAGACAGATTACATAACACTTTTCTATATCACCAAAAGTTACAATAACATTATGTTACCTTTGCAGTTACTCAAATGAGTAAATGTCCAAGTTACCATAAACAATTAAAAAATTGAAATGGAATAAAAATCATAAATTGTAAAGTATTAAATGATACAAATATACATGTAAATTGGATATAATTAATGGATTATTGAAACTTTTTTTGTTACAATTTTATGGCACAGATACACATCAGTAACCTGTTGCTATTTTTCAAATTGCATCTAAAATAAGGATTGATGAATAACAAAATCACAGTTTGATAATTTAACTTATTCCTATGGTTTCTGAATTCATTATAAAAATGAAAAAAAAAAAATGTGGATGTTACTATTTTAAAATATGATAAAAGTTTATACAATTTCCAAAACAATTTGATATTGTATAAACAATTTGTAATAATTGATAAATGAAATAGTTTTAAGTAAATCTTTTCAATTTAAATTTATTGAAAGTAAAATGGAAAAAAAATGAATAAAATGATAGTCACAGATTGTAAAACTATACTAATGTTATAATTATAAATAGGAGTATCAAATACAGTAAAATCATTAAAATGAAGAAGTTCTGTAAATGAAAATGGTTACAATAATGAATGAAAAACTTAAATTGGTTGTAAGGTAAAAAGTACCAAATAAGACATAAAAATGTTGAGAAAATAGGAATGTGTAAAAAATTAGAAATTCAACATTTCAATAAAGTTTATATATTTTTATGTGTGGTTTATAAACTGGAGTCAAACAGGGTTTTTTTTTTTTTTTTTTGTTAAAATCAGGTATCTTGTCATAATAAGGCATAAATATCCAACAATCCATTTAGACAATTTTCTGGTATGACTGTTTGCTAACATTTTTGTAATTAACCTGTTCAACAATTCAAATAAGATTTTTTTCTTCTTCAAATTTGTCAAAGATTTTTGTTCAACTTAAGTGGAAAGAATAAACAAAACAAAAATGTTGAATCTTTGATAAGAAATCAATGAAAATGAATCAATTATTTTAATGTGAAATCAAATTTGTATTAACTACAATTACAGAATAGATTGGTATAATATATTATTGGTATGTAGAGTAATAGTTTAAAGTGGTTGTAGTAAAAAGCCATTAGGTCATTTGGTCTGACTGATGGGCTCTTCTCATTGGACAAAAGTCATGTGATCAAATGACACTAAAAGTTTAGAAACCAAATATCATTAGTCAGTGAGTATTCATTGGCTAGACAGGATCTCTTTCAACATGCTCTGATCATAGGCTCCTGACAATGAAGTAGGTAAAACATCAAGAAATAAAAGGAAATAGGTGCACAGAAGATGTTTTGTTCTTATAACCAACACTGAATCGAATAAGAGATCAGAAAAAGATGACAATGGTTGGTGATAGAGAGACGACTAACAGAGCAATTTTGATGACAAGAGTAGAAAGAGTGAAGAGTTGGGTGCCGGCCAATAACTTAGAAGATAAAGATAAAGCAAGAGTAGTTAATGATATTATGATCTGATACTATGATGGCCAATTTGTAAGAGTAAGGGTACATTACAATTTACAGAGGAAAGTTTATTTTTGTCTGATTCTTTGTCTATTCATTTTTTTTTCCAAGGAGCCTTCAATTACTTCAATTACTTCAATTACTTAAAATGGACAAAAATTTGAACTAGATTTGAACTAGAACTAAATATCTCATGTCAATTTTAATAAATTCTCAATTTGTCCAAATTTGTTTTCATATCAATAACAGATTTTTACCAATCTATTCTGTAACTAGTTAAAAAAAAACAAAAAAAACTTTAATTTCATAAACATGTCAAGTTGAACACATTGTGCAATAGATATAAGGGTTGAGTTAATGCAGCTTTAAGTGACAATCATCTGGAGTTTGCAGGTTCAATCCTGGCCAAAGGCGATAATAATGTAGAATACTTAACACTTGTACAGAGTCAGGGCTAACAGAATGATAACAATCTACCCTCATGGATTGAATAAAGGTTCAATTCAAAGTTCCAAGAAGGCTCCCAGTTCAACAAGAAATTTCCCCATGAGAAGAATCCCAGTGAACACACTGGATAAAACGTGTTATAACAATAAAGACAAGGACAATAGTCTGAAAAATCTGAATTATCAATGTTCTATAAATGAAATACAAAATAAAGAATAAAAGAAATTAAAGTACTGATTATAGCCTATATTTTACCTTTTATTATAAAAAAATTCATTTATTTTTAAAAAGGTGTTTCAAATACTTTACATAAGAATGATGACTATGAGAAAACAGCAGGGACAGATTTAAATAAAGACAAAATCAGTTATTTACAGAACTTTTTAAATATATCCAGAGACATAGAAAGTGGAAAAGATAAAAAAGGTATTTGAAATTTTGTATGAAGAAAATTTGAATTATCTTGTTTGTACATGTTATTTTAAACAGGATTAAAGTTGGGTTTTTTTTTGTACATATATGTACACACACTTATATAATTTTCAAAGTAAATCTGCAACATTTTTCATATTCACAAAATGAATTTTTTCTCCATGTTTAAAGTAAATTTTAAGAGCACTTAATAATTATTCATGTAATTAACTTTTATTTCATTACTGTCCAAAATCATTATAAAAATTTCTGAAACTAAGTTTGATTTCTTTAAAAAAATTCACAATTTAATTTTCTGATTTTACTCAATATTAAACAAAGTTTATGATATCCAATAAAAAATTTAAAAAAGATATATAGACAACCTTTTTAATATAGATTTAAAATAGAAATAAGAATATGGATTATTAGATTTATATATTAATTTCTAAATTACATCTAGTGATTTTTGTCTGGATTGGAAATATCTGGTTTCCTTGTGTTTTAATATTTGTTTCCTTATGAAGTAATAGTGTATCTCACAGACCATTATTACTGGTTTGTGAATCTGGTTCTCCCTGGCTGTTATTGTACCTAGTGACCTTGTTTCAAGACTAAGCAAAGTTTAGTATTGACATTACAAAAAGTAAACAGTGGTAAAGAAAAAGAATTTTTCTTTTAAAAAAAAAACTACCATAAAATGAAATATCCACAAGCACATACAAGAGAATAAGAATAAATTTTAACTGGAAAATATTACATAAATTAAAATATCCTTTTAGAACCGTTTCATATATATCTAATTCCAATGACTATATTAATCAGGAGTACATTTTATTAAAAACTCTCTTTTTCAGACATATGAATGAAGTAAATAGATTTACTAACCACATCACATGTCCTATGTTATGTAAATTTGAGAATTAGCATTTTATTTTATTGACTTTATGTTGAGACTAGAATACTTGAGATTTCCTGGCCACTTTATATAAATACATATTATTTAGTCATATGTTCTCATACTGACAATATTTTATTTAATGCTAATAACACTAATAAGAGAATATTTAAATCAAAAATATTTTAACTGCTGCAATAATTTTTAAAACAAGAATGTCAAATATACACAAATTTGAACCTTGAATTTGATACAAGTTTCTATTTTCATTAAGAGGATTTTTTTCTAAATATTCTATGATTATGATAAATAGTATCAAAATATGTAATAACTAAAACCAAGCAATCTCCAAGAAATATTTAAGAATATGGCTCATAGTTTTAAATATTTAAAAGATTTGTTTTATTTTGTTAAATGATACCTATAATAAATCTGTAAATGGTATGTTGACACTTCAAAAGGTCTTGTTTCATCTAAGTTATTAATAAAATAATCAATTTACTTGAAAAGTTTTAGAAAATTATATAATTCCTTAAAAAGTTACTCAGAGGATTCAGACAAAAAAGAAAAAGAAAGCAAAACGTAATGAGTATGTAATACAAATAATTTGAAATTAAACAACTATATGAACCCCCCCCCAATGACATATAGGAGAAGAGAGAAGTAATTACTACCTGGAGTTTGAGAGGAAAAAGATTAGAATTTTAGACTGATATGACAAGCTAAGTATCATCATTTTGTTCATCTAACACACACACACACATACATACAGTTTTCTTCCATAAAAGATTAAATACTCCAAATTGAAATCCTAGAAAGCAATTTTTCGTTTTGCATAAAAAGTATTTGTGAAACCCTCTCCACAAGTTAAAAAAAAAAAAAAAAAAAAAAAAAAAAATTTTTTTAAAAGATGAATAATTTCTAAAAGCAATAATAAACATCAAATGTGTACAGTTTAATATGATTTTATAATTTTTCAAACAAAACTTCAACAACAATAAATAAAGAGAACAAAGTGTGAATAATTTTTATTAGTTTATCATATATTAATCACATATGTTAGTATGTTGCTGCTCTTATAAATGAATGGTCATTCATTCTCATTTTCAATCACTTGTGAAGTTCTGCTACAACACTAACAGCTTTATCTTTAAAATCCACATTTCTATATTTTGTTATATTCCTCTAAACAGACATAACATTTAAATGAAATGTTTTGCTGCTTTATCCCAAAATAAGTCAATTGGCAAAAGGTTTAAAAGAAAAAAAAATATTGCTTTATCTTTTAAAGTTAACTCAAACAAGGAAAAGAGCAAGTAGATGAGGACAATAATTTTTTCCTTTTTCTTCTTCCAGTTTCTTTCCTATAGTTTATATCTCAATCTAGGTTAAATGTGTAGTAATACATTTCTCAAGATAAAGTGTGGCTAATCATGCAGAAACAATAACCTTATAATTTTAATTAATATCCTCTGTGGAAGGATTTAAGATACTGAATGTAATATGAAGTTATATCTTTATTCAAATTATTTAAGATTAGTGTGTATCTAAAAAAAATATTGATATTCTGTATATATTTTAATGAAAGTAAAAATTCAATCAGATTCTATCAGCTAAAATGTTTATAGTTTCAAGTACACTATGGTATCTATTCCAAGTTGTATGCATTGTGGTGTCAGCCATTCCAATAAAAAATGACAAAAACAACATAAGTGAACTTTTGCTTGCATAGATCAATTGTACAATTGAATGCTGAAAGCATGAACATTTTTTTAAAAGATCTATAATTAAGTCAGTAGTCAAACTATTCTAAATTTGAATATAGCTGATTTAAAAGTGTATCACCACATCACTGCTACCTGGAATAAGAACAGAAAAAGGAATTATACACAACATATGCCATAAAGATTTAAAAAATATACAACTATTAATTAGCTCAATAGCATTATTATCATTTAATTAAAATGTATATAAAATTAATTTTATATATATTTCTACTTGAAGAAAATGTGGAAGTTTAAATTTAAAAATATCTAAGCCAAAAAAAAAAAAAAAAAAAAAAAAAAAGCATAAAATATATTAAAGAAAAACTTACCGAATGTATGTATAGTATCCAACTTCTTTGGAGCATTATAAATATGTAAATATCACAAAGCTTTCACTCCCACACACACAAAAAAGAACATAGTAAATAAATTACTAGTTCATCTCTAACACATTTCAATACTTTTAGAAAAAAAGTAAAAATAAAAGACTACAGATCAGTTTAGACCAGAGATTAAACTATTTCTGGTCCCTATGAACCAATTTCAATTGGTTATGTTTTTTGTGGCTTAGTAATCTTCAAATTCTTTATTTCTTCATTTAACTCTGTAAATCATCACCGTTTCAAATATCAATTTTGAATATTAAAAGAAAATATAAGGAACATTTTCATTGACAACTTTCCCCTTATATTTTCCTATGTATATTTGTTTTTAAATAAACATGTAAATTTCTTACAATTTCCTAATATTGCATAATTTACTACAACACAATGTAGATGTGTCTTTAACATGTATATCTTTTGATGACACTATGAAGAAAAAGAAAAGCTACTGCCAATGACTTATTCTTTATAGTTTAATAAATTTAATCTTATTCACCAAAATAAAGCTAAGTAATTTGATTCAGCAATTTCTAATGGCAAGATTAATAAAACAAATTAAAAAATAACATGTAAGAGTTTAAAATATCCAAGATGGCAGCAAATGTATTAAGATCATATTATTTCTAAGTCTCTCCCTATATAAGTTGGCCTGTCTGCTTGTGAACTCCAAGGTTACTGGGCAAATATTGAAACTTAACATATAAACCCCTTTTACCTCAAGGAGTGTTTTAATGGCATTGAAGCAAGGGCTTCAATCCTAAGCTACAGGAAGGAGGGGGGGGGGCAGTTTTTTAAAAATGTAATACAAATCAATAAGAATTATCTATAGTAAAAATTTTTTTTTTTTTTAAATGTATAAGAGGAAGTAATATCATAATTTGTATCTATCAAATTTTTTTAGATCCTCATATGAATTAATATCACAAAAATGTATCATTTTAATGGCCAAATATTTAACATATGATAAACTGCATCACTCCCTTATTAAAAAAAAAGTTTATAAAAATTAAAAAGACTAAAAATAAAACAAACATAATTGGGGTTAATTTTTCAACTTAGTTGCTTGATTTTCTTATATTCTGATCACTGAAATTTTGATTAAAATAATTTTATTCATTCATTTCAAGTTATTTTTCTTTCATTCAGTGAGGATAGAAGAGGAGAACTTAGTTTAATATACAATACTAATAGAAGAACAGAGTTATCCAGGATAAAATATTAAAGTATATTTTGTTAAACAAAAATTAATTCTATTTGCTCTGTGTATGAAATAATTCATGTCTGTTTAATCTTCTCCCTAAAAGTCTCCCCATCCCCACAAGTCTGCATTTTAAGATAAAATATTCCAAGCACCCCCTGATCAACAAATACCATTAAAACACTCCTTAAGGAGAAAGGAATTCACATAGCAAGTTTCATATCTATTAATCTATAAGTTCATAAGTAACAAAGTATACAAGCAAATGAAGTGACTACACTATTGGGAATCAAGAAGGAACACAATGTCATCATAATCCATATTCTAGAAAACATTTGAAAAGGTTAATAAACCTTACAAATTAAGAAACAATTGTTTTTACTTTAAACAGACTTAGAGATTAAGGAGGGACATGTATCCACATATTTTGATCTTGATCTGCTTCTTTTGAAGGATATTAAAGTGTGAAGAAACATTGTTATAACCTATTTGGTTATCATAAAATCAATATTGTACAATAGATCACTTTTGATAGAAAAAACAAGCGATCTTCTCAAAGTCTGGACAAGACAATGATTGTTCAGAAACTCATGAATACACTAAGTGAACTACTAGATAAGAAAAATCAGTTCAACTTCAATTCTGAAAAATCAATTGGATGCCCAAAAAGCACAAAATAAAACTTGATACTATCTACTCAGTACTTAATATTTCTCCTGTAAAAATCTCAGAAAAATGAATTTACCAGCAAACAAGAATCTGTTGGATTTTTGGCAAATCATTGTTTAAAAGAAACAAAGTTAAAAACTTTTATGAAGATGACAAATTTAGCCAAGTGCATATGTTAGAATCAATGGAGATAAAATTCAGAAACAAAATTATTAGACCGCTGAACAATTTGAAAGAAATGTAGAACTTACAAACATCAACAGTTTTGTGAATTTAGACTACAGCAGTGTGATAGTACATGTAACAAGAGCAGTGTTTCTAGGGGGTACAATTAACCAAATTATGAAATTAAATGTTTTTATAAATAAACAGTCATGTCTACTACAAGATGTATGTAATTTAGAATTGAAATGTCTATCCTTCAGCAATGAGAACTGTGCTCTCATGCAGTTGAAGACTACTTATCAAGCTAAACATCAAAATGCTCAAAGTTCCTGAAAAATAAATCATTTGTTGTACAAGATATAGCTCAATATTTCCATTGGGAGAAAAGCCAACCAATGCTGCATCCCTTTGGTAATGTATCACAAAATTTCTCATGTAAAAAAAAAGTCAAGTGAAATTATTACTTTAGTGATGGTGCAGTGAACAAATACAAAAACTACAGAAATTTCCAGAACATTTGTTATCCCCAAAGATTTTGATAGTATAATAGACGAATGGATCTGTTTTGTTTTTTGACAAGAAAAAAAAAAATCAATTTGTTATGGTGTAGAGAATACCGCAAAAAGATTGGTAATTTGTGCAATCTTGCAGAGATTAACAACTGGTCAAATTCAGACACCTGCTCACCTCTAAACTATCAAAATGAAGTGCATGGCATTAACCTTTTTTTATGTCATCAAAAGAGATACAAACTGAAATGGAAGCATAAAAATTTGGGGGTAGTTACTGCAATTGAGGGGGGGGGTAGTCATTGTTTTTTTTGTTTTTTTCATAAATTGAGAACAGATTCAAGTTAGTAAAATATCACAAAATATTTTTTTTTTTTTTTTTTATAACAAATGTTGGGATCTACAAATGAAATTGATAGAAAAGAATTGAAAGTGCAATCAGGTTAATATGTGACATGTTTTTCACATTTTCTCGTGGATTGGAAATATTTTTCAAGTCTATAAAGAGCAAAAAAAAAAAAAAATGTAGATATTACATTTATGCAGTTACAAAGAGTTAGGAAACAAGTTTTACTGGCCATCTACGCAAGACTATAACTGTGTTTCAGAAAAGCATATACAGGTAACTATTACTGTACCTGCACACCAGCTGCTACAAGCAAACAGTACATATTACATGCAAAAAACTTGTCAATTATAGAAAACTGTTGGCAGTTCGAGATTTAGTACTATAAAGTAGAAAAAAGTCATGGGAGAGTGGTACCCATGTGAGAGAACTGCAGAATTATCAAGCATGGCTCCTAAACAATAAGGATACCAATTTCTGTCATCAAAACTAAATATGCATTTTATTATAAATAGTACCTTTAATAGTTATGAATAAAAGAAATTGACAATGACTTATAAGCCACCTTAGATCATGCAGGATTGTAAATTCTAAATTTGCAATGTCATTAAACAAAATCTCAGTACTTTATTAGAAAATGAATGAATATGCTATTTTCAATGGTTTTGATTAGAAAAATGATACAGCTTGTTCTACATGTTCACTTTTGCCTTTAACATTTTTGTTTTCTTACTGTGTCCTTAATTAGAACCATTTGGGGATTTTATAGCACAGGATCTATAAAGGCTACAAAGAACCAGTGACATTTTGTAATGCATTAACACGGCTTGATAATTTTTTTTTAAAACTTAATTATAGATGGACACAAGAAAGAAAATTACTAAATACATTGGCTCAAAGTAGCAAAACTGACTCACAAGATTTCAAACCTAAATATCCTTTGGAATGGAAATGTCTACTATTTGCAAAATAAATCTTTAAGAAATCAAAATACTGACAATTAATAACAATATGTTATATTACATGTATCTGAAAATTATAGCTTATTCTTTTAAGAATATCTCATGAAATTAAACTAAAGTATTATATCAACATTTTTATTACTTATAGAGTAAAAGTAAAGTCGGCAAAAGTGGCCTATTGTCAGTATCAGCTAAACAGCAAGGGAATATCTCCTTTTTGCTAGAGCTAGACCAGAGAGATTTTTTTGTTGTTGCTGAGGTGGGGTGCTACAACTACCATCAGCTACCAGATGCTGCTTTACCACACAGATCAGATTATCCAAGATGTGCTAATAATGCACTGGGTAGGTGAGGGCTAGTATCAAACCCGAAATCTAGTATTCACTAATTTTATCTGGTTAAGAACTTTTTTTCATAGCTATTATAAAAAAAGACAGCATAATAATAAAATATATATATATTTTTTATATACAAGACATTCTTATTGTCTTTTGTTTATGGGGGTGGATTTTGAAGATGAAGATAAACCATGAGAATAATAGAAATATTTAAGCTAGATAACAAAAATTGCATATATCAATTAGCAATTTTTAAATTTCAATCATTGCATATATAGTAAAGTTGTCGGGGTGGCCTAAAGTCGGTATCAGCCAATCAGCGAGGGAGTCTATCCCCTTTTCACTAGCGCTAGGCAAAGGAGATTGTTTTTTGAGTCTGAAGTGGAGCACCACACCTACCATCAGCTTCTTTACTGCACAAATCCCTGTGCTACTCATACGCTGAGTTGGTGAGGGCCGGTATCAAACTAGGAACCTTGTGGTTTCTAGCCATAGAATGCTCTACCGACTGAGCTAACCTGGTCTCTCATCATTGCATACAAAATAGGTTAATGTTCTATTGTTTTTGAAGTTGCATTGAATAAAGAATTTATTTGAATATCATTTTCAGGTTGTATGCAAGTAGGAAATTAAACCATTTTGCAATTTTACTAAAAATTAATGTTACTATATCAGAACATTTAAAATAGACAATGTTTCTGGAGACATTTTATCTATGTCCAACATTTAGTGCCTTTTAAAGCAAACATGATAATTTTGTATAAGCTTACATACCATACATACACAGTGATCATGATATTCAAATTTAAATAGATAGGACCAAGAAAACATTAACATTATAACAACCCTACCAAAGCTACCTAATCATTCAGCTAGAAATAAAATCAAGCATGTGGTAAAAAGCAGCAGTTTACAAAAGATATACATACTAAGATGCACTAATAATACTAGTTATAAAATACTCAAGACAAAGCTCACAAGGAACAGTTAAATCATTTGCAAAGTACATATATATATCTACAAACATAGTATGCATTTAAGAAAGAAAAAAAAAACGGTATTATTTATGTATGTTATATAGCAAATTTCTCTTTAGTCTATTCTAATAATCATTGTTTAATAACATTTCAATTATTTAAATAAAAAAAAAATTAAAAAAAAAAGGCCTGTAACAAAGTTCTAATGTAATCTTATATATATCTATATATTCCTATAAGAAACTGTTTTAAAACTTAAATCTAAGAGCATTTTTTTTTTAAATTCAATTTTCTGAAATGTTAAAATTAAAGATTTTAGAGAAAATTTTCTTATCACAGTTTCTCATCCAATTGCTTTGAAGCTAAAAAATAAAATGTTCAAACTGAGAACTTACAATTCTTTTTTCTTTTAAAATCTTTAGTGTATCATTTATAGATATTTTCTTTTATTATCATTATTTTTTTTAATTATTTTCTAACAATTAAATTTTGGATTGGAAAAGGAATTTGATTAGAACAAAAAATTGACTCATTTAAAAAATTGCCTACCAAGATTTAACTAAAGTTTTTAAAAGAAATGAATCATAGAAATTAGGATGTCACACATTTGTAAATAGCCACATGGTTGTGGCTTCCACCCCTGTTCATTTTTGAATCATGCCATTATTTTCATATAAATTGGTTTCCTGAATGACATATATGGGTAAACAAACAAATTTAATGATAACAGCGTATGTGTGTGTGTGAATGTTTATTTGAACAACTCCATAGCATAAATATACTCTTAACAAGTTTCTACAAAGATACATTTTAAAGTAAATAAAAGAATCCTTTATATAAACATATGTGGAGAAAGGTAGACAAACACTTGTACAAGATGGATGTTTATTGTATGTAGTGAGATATATATATATATATATATATGAGAAATCGAACAATGTAAGTCAATACTGTTATAATTTAGTTAACTTGAATTAAACTGTTTTATTTCAATCTACAATTAATTAAAAATTGTTTTTTGATAGTTGAATTATCAAGAATCATTATATATTGTTTTTTTAATCAACTAATTAACTAAATAAGTACAAAATATACAAGCAAATTTTATAGACATTAATAGATTGAAGAACATAAAAAACAAAGATCCTGCTAAATTTTCAATAACTAGAAAAATTGTTTTCAGATGTTAAATTGTTTATGAGTAGAAATCTGCAGTATTTTTAAATACTAATAAATTTCCTTATTCTAAAAATATTAATTTTTAGTGTAAACCTGTAATTGCATGAATTGTGTTATTTTTTTTCTATTTCTTTGCTATGTACTAATATTTAAAAAAAAAATAAAATAAAAAAAATCAATGTTTATTAAGATAAGTATGGAAAAGTATAAAATTCTTCATCATTTTCCCAGGTTTTAGGGATTTTTTTTAATAAGAAAAATGTATTTCCTACAATTGTTGGTAAAATCTAAAAATAAGGAGTATCTCAGATGATTTGTAAATATTTCACAAATATACTCACTAAATCCATAGTTTACTAAGTCATTAAAAATATTGTCTAGAATATACTGTCCTTGTACTGCCAATCCTATAGAAAATTCATTTTTTTAGAACAAAAATATAATCCTAATAATGGCAAGGAGTGAGCCTGTTTGATGTTTGAGAATTGAGACTTTAAAAAGAAAATTGTCAGCTGCTATGATCAAATGCTTCACAGTGAACAACCAATAAATAAACTAACCTTTAAAAAAAAACCCAGCTGTTAATAGAAATTCTTTTAGCCAATTCATATTTTAAACTTTGAAGGACACACAAGTTAAAAATTTGATTTAAGTTGCAAAATTTGTAGAAAATCTATACTTTTACTAATGCAATTGTTTACTTTCTTAAGACATACTAATAAAAGCTTAAAGCCAAGTCTAAAAATCAATAATGAAACTGATCCTTAAAATGTAAACAACTTTAAGTTTGCATAACTCTTGATATAATCAATGAGGATGTATAGATGATCTAACAGTTAATGTCATGGAAAATAAAATTGGTAGAGTTCAAATACTAGCCAAGAATAATTCATGTTCATTTTGCACTAATGACTTTAGGAAAAAACATGAATCTTCAACTGTAGAAAAAGAAAATTTTGGTTAGTAACCAATCTAGAAGGATAACTCTAAATTCAAAGTAATATAGGCACAGAGTTAGCAATTCCATACAGTAAATAAAATGTTTTTTTTTAAATACTAAAATTATAGCACTTACAATATTAAAAAAATGCCCATACCAAATTTAAAGCTTTATAAAACAGGAGTTACAAGAATCAATTGCCCCCAAGAATACATTCAAGTGAGTTTAATGCTTAATAGCTGAACCTGTGAAAATTCAATAGGTATTAACAGGTATCATCATCATGTCGCACTAATAGCATGGATATCCATGACAATCTCTTGCCAACCTTCCCTATCTTTCATTGTTCTCAGGTCCTCTGCACAGAGCTGTTCAATGTAGGTCTTGCAGGACAGCTCACACCTAGCATGTCCATGTGCTGGTTTCCACAGGAGGATGTCGCTTATGAGTTCATATTTTCTTCTCTAGTGTTTTACAGGTCTTGTTCATTTCACTCAGATGGTCAGTGTGATAGGGGGCAAGTGGCCATACAGCTACTTCCTTGTGGAGTGTTGTTTCCACAATTTGTTTAAGATCACATGCTGCATTCTTGTACAGCTCCTAGTTTATTTTCTAAGCACTTTGTTAAGGTACATGTGGTGCAGTCATACAGTAGTACTGATACAAGTACGACTTGGAAAAATTGTCGCTTTAACTTGTCAGTAAGATCTAATTTCCATATGACTGATAATCTGTTTATAGCAGTCCATGCAATCCCTATACGTTCATTAAAATGAATTTCTATGGATGAGATATTACTACCTAGGTATGTGAATTGTTCTGAGAATTATTTATTAACAAATACTTCTGCTCAAATCTCACTCACTGCCTGTATCTTTTCATTTTTCTCCTGATCCCTTCCAATCCATCCAGGATTTTTATCTAAATGTTATGCAAACAAGGATCCTTAAATGTTATTCAATGTCGAAATTTGATTCATTTATAAATGTTAGATTATAATCATAACTATTTTCAATGTTCAATTGCAATCTTTTTTCTTTTTAAATCATACTTTTGTCTATAATACTCATTTGTTTGCAGTTATATGGTATCATGTATTTCATCTAAAACAAATGATTTGCACAGTTGTATGGTTTCCAGTATTCTCTTTTAATACTAACAATTTATACACAAATCTATGGTTTCAAATAATTATTTAATAAGAGTTATCAGAAATTCTGTAGAAGATAGACAATCTCAATTAGCATGGCAGACAATGGAGTTAGCAGTAGGAAAAGCACTTCAAGCTAAAAGCTGCCAACTAAGAAGATAGACTTCTGAAGTGGAAAGAACACTTCAAGAATCTGTTTGGAAACACTTCTAAAATCACAGATGAACATAAGAAATCTTAATAGCCTACTAGACATTAAACTAGAAGACTTTAAAGAGGATGAACTTGACAAGGATAAAAAACACAATCCAAATCAGAAAAAACTGCAGACCTCCTGAAGTATGGAAGACAAGGAAATTTGATGACCTACTTTCGATTATGCAATACATTGTATAAAACAAAACAATACAGAAATAAAAAAAGGTGCATCCTCCCATTCCCAAAGAAATCAATCCACAACTTTTCAGGTTCCAACTATTCATCGAATTGTCAAAGGAGTATCGCAAGGGAACACTTTTGTTTTTAGATTTCTCTAAGGCATTTGACTCCATACACAGAGGAAATATGGAGCAAATACTTCTAGCTTATAGTCTCCCCCCCCCAAATAAACTGTTACTGCTTATAATGATGCTCTACAAAGAAACAAAGACAATGGTTCATTCACCTGATGGGGGATACAGATTTATTTGACATTGTTGCTGGAGTCCTACAAGGAGATGCATTATCACCATTTCTATTTATAATATGCCTAGACTACATATAGTCTCCCCCCCCCAAATAAACTGTTACCACTATAATAATGCTCAACAAAGACAATGGTTCATTCACCTGATGGGGGATACAGATTTATTTGACATTGTTGCTGGAGTCCTACAAGGAGATGCATTATCACCATTTCTATTTATAATATGCCTAGACTACATACTACAAATGTAATTAGAGTTAATGAAGGAAAAGGTTTCACACTAAATAAAAAAAAGGCAACAGGCAGGTGATATCTCACAGAAACTATTTACAGATGCAGACGATCTAGCACTTCTTGCAAATACACTTGACCAAGCTGAATCACTGCTGCATAATATGGAGAAGGCAGCAAGACGCATTGGACTATGTGAACTCATTTAAAACATGGAGAACTCTCCATTGGATGGTAAACCTCTAAAATTAGTAGACCAGTTCACATACCTAGGTAGTAATATCTCATCTACAGAAAGCGATATCAATATATGCATAGGAAAGGCATGAACTGCTATTGAGAGGTTGACAATCATAGAAATCTAATCTCTCTGATAAAGTGAGCATTCTTCTAAGCTGTAGCTGTATCAGTACTACTGTATGGTTTCATGAAATGCTTGGAGAAAAAGTTAGATGAGAACTACACAAGGATGATGCATGTTGTTTTCAACAACATCCTGGAAACATTACCTCACAAAAAAGCAGCTATACAGCCACTTCTATCACATAAACCATCCAAGTAAGACAAACAAAATGTGTTGGACACTGCTGGAGAAGTAAGGATGAAGTTATAAGTGATGTTCTCCAGTAGACACCTACACAGAGATATACACAAGAGTTGGCCAACCAGCAAAAATTTACATTCATCAGCGGTATGACACTGGAAGCCATGGGGAGAACTTGTCAAGAGTGGTGACTGATAGGGGTGGGTGGTGAGAAAGTCATGGGAATCTGTGCTATCAGCACAACTTGATGACATGGTATTAAATACTCCTATCTAATATTAATTTTCAAACAGATCTATTTGACTTATAGATGGGACCCTAACAGGTACTACCACTCCAAGGAAGAGTGGACCTGGGAGTAATAGCAATGAAGGAGTACTCCACACTCCCCAGAACTGTAGAACTGTAGTTTCACTACCAGATAGGGACAACGCTTTTGTATGGGGTTTTTACTTCTCTGCAGAGGATGCAAGTAGCATATTATAAACTCTGCCAACAGGGTATTAAAATTCCAAGCAATAAATGTGTAATTTTCATAATACTAACAATAAATTTAATAAAAAACTTTTACCAATTTTTTGAATATGAATACAAAGCTATTTTAAACTTTAAAATATTTTTATTTATAAAAAATAATGGAGCAAAACTCATTGTCTAAATGAAAAAAAAAAAAAAAAAAGACTCCATCAATAAATATTCCTATTAAGATCATAAAATACCCTTTGTTTACTTTTCATTCAGAAAAGTCACAATTGCTTTAGTTATTACAATAAAGCAATTGTGATATTTCTGAAAAACAAAAACCCTACCACATTCATCTAAATTTTTTCAATAGTTTTTTGTATTTAAAAAAAAAACAAATATATTTCCATTTTAATGAATTCAGTAAAATTTACTGACATTGACGTTTTGAATAAACTGTTCCAACTCAATACTTTTCAGTATTGAGTAATATACACAGGATTAGAACATAGTGTGTATGTGTGTAAATTAAATGTTTATTTTAAACTGGAATACTTTCTTATGATAAATTTACATCCAATCAAAATAATCACATTTAAGAAAATTCAAATCTCTTATCCTGAAAGCATAAATGAAGGTAACAAATTACTAACAAGTTGTTTGATAATTTAAAACACTTTGTAATGTCTTTTAGATTGTTATATATATGAATCTTTCATAGATTTTGAATACAGAGCAGAGTTAAAATATTCTATGATCATTTAACTTAACCATTTTATTGCAGTTTATAATAAGTTATTTTTATGTTTGGTATTTTTAATTTGTTCCTTCAAAAATCTGCCAAAAGTTATTATATATTTGTCCTATTTAAGGTAAACTGTATTCAATGGATTTCTAAAATCTTTAACTTCAAGTCAACATCATGTTTTATGTATGAACATCTGTTAACTGTATTTACTTTCATAAATTTAGTTACAGACATTATGTAGACACTGGATGCCAGACTAAGGACTCACCAGGAGCATTGACTAATAGGGACAGGTGACAAGAGTGAGAGAGAGTTATGGGAATCGGTGCTGTAAAGTATATTTTACTGCTTTTTTTTTTATTTTATATAAATTTTGATTAGTTGCTTTATGCCACAAACTTCATATTTATTTTCCTTGCTGTATAAAACATCAAACTGGGATTCTGCTAAACATTGCTTAACTGTATATGTATATAGCTAAGTATATGTCAAGGACAAATAGATTATGAATTTAAGTTGCATAATGTTTTGGGTTTTTTTTTTTTTTTTTTTTTTTTTTTTTAAATATGCAGTAAAATTAAAAATATGCCATCTGAAATTTAGGTTGTTTTAATATAGACTGTATAAAGAAAATTTTAATATAAATTCAATACAAAATGTTCCACCTAATGTTAACATTCCTGTTTATTATGAATAAAAATGATCTTTTTCTTAAAGATTTAAACATGTATTTGTCAAGTTTTCTCCCTAAAACAGCATTTTGTAGTTAATTAAGAAGCTGACAGATTACCAATATTTGAAAAAAATATGATTAAAATGTATTAGAAGCAGCATGGAAAAAGTGATTTGTCAAGAATAATATATAACTTGGAAAACACTATTGCACTGTCATCTTACAAATGTTTACAAATCCTTAGTCATAGCTGCTAAAAAAATAAATAAATAAAAAAATTTAAAAAAACCCAAAAACCTATGTTGATCAAAGACTATTAATAATAGTAGCCTATTTTCACAGATTTTATTATCTTCTCAAAAAAAAAATTTTCTGGTTTTAAATTAGTGTCATGAAATAATTTAAAATATTTCCACTCTAAATGTTTTAGATGAAAATGAATGTTCTTGTTTGAAGGTGAAGCGCCTTGTACAGAAAATTTAGTTCTAAGTGATAAACAGCGCCATCAGTACATCAAGGGCGATAACTCCAATAAATTATGCTGTTTTTAACACTAATTTTCCTGATATACTTTTTGTCAAAAAAATTAAAAAATCATCCCATCAAAAGATTCCTTCTTTCGTTAATAAAATGTCAATAGACAAAATGTCATTTGTTTAGTGACAAAATGAAGAGCAAACTACAATAATACGCCTATAAATGGCTCACACATTGGACTCGAGACTACTATAGTAAGAAACGCTTTGATGAGTTCAAATTAAGTTAGCTCACTTTTTAAAGATTTTTTTTATAAAATCAGATATTGGGTTACAAAATTTAAAAAAAAAAGGACAATATGTTATAAATTCGATAAATCAATAAGGATTGTCACGCAAAAAATATTTTTCATCCTCGTGACCAATATTTTTTTTTTTTCAACGATCGACCCATCCATGTTACACAATGCCTGCAGGCAACTGTGTAAACGTCAATAAAAAAAATTAAAGAAATTAAAAAAACAACTTTTCATGGTTTGGTAGGATATCTGTTGGGGGTATTCGTTTTTCTTAATCTACTCTTCTTGCTTGTCATTAAAAATATCACTTGTCATTGTTTACACAAGAAGCAGAAGAAAAAAATAATGAAAGGAGTTACCCACGTTTTGAAATTAGGTACCAATGTTTTGTCTTTTGTAAGACTAATACTACTTACTGATAGTTAACTGGGCATTGGCAATCATTTAAAATAATACGAAAATTTTTCAGATAAAAATTTACGTGATTAATTAAAAATAATGAAATTTGTTCACGAATAATATGTAACGCATTCCATGTTTAAGAGAATTAAATGACTTTTGCATAAAAAGGTTTGAAAATTGACTGCTACAATAAATCTACTACAATAACTTCCTTGATTATAAACAGGAAACAGACAATAGATAAAATGCTATTATTCTCACCTGTAAACAGCCCCCATGTTGATGATGGTGGTGATGATAGTGTCACTATTAAATGTCACAAGTAGAAAAGAATTATTGATGTAGAATAATACAAAGACAAAAAAAAAACAAGAATCGAAATGTCTTTTAGGCAAAGTGGATATGCCAATGAATTCTTTTCTTGTTATAAGTTACAAGAAATCCTCGCAAAAAGTTTTGGTTTAAATAAAAATGGTAATAAAAAAAATAAGACGATGGGATCAAATTAAGGCTGATTTTGAACTTTTCTTCTGATTTAAAAAAAAATCGTTGTCAGTGATTTTTTTGTATAGAGTGATTATTGTATCTTGTTGTTCACTAGTTATGAAACTAGCAAAATAAAAAGGAACAAGTGATAAAATGAGTGTGAATCAACAAAATTGTGTAACAATGATTTGATATAAAGAAGAAGGAAACGTTATGAAAGAAAAAAAAGAAGCTTTTAAAGGCAGGCAGACAGCTGTCACAAAAATCGGTAAATAATAAAAGAAAAATGGCCGAAAATACGTTGAAATCTTGTTAAATACAAACGTAAATATATAAAATAAGGTGTTTTAAAGAAGTCGGATTGAAACCCCAACCACAATGTCTGAATAGAAAAAAAATGTTATTTCTTTTCTTTTTAAAGACGAAAACCAGAAAACTGAAATCAAATAAGCAAAGACAGAGAGGGGTAAACTTAATCGGGGGGTGTTACTATTATTGTCAAGGGGGATGGACTAATATTATCATAATAAATACTAAGGAGAATCGAATATGTAACTACTAAGCTTATGTAAATTTATGTTAACATTGAAAGAGATATTTGAGACTATATGCAAATGAGTAGTAAGAATTAGTACGTAATTCAGTTGGAAGTAGTAAATGTGCAGTATATAAAAACAAGACATTGAACATGGTTTAGATTAAGAAATGGTTTTAGATTATAATTTTGATTTTAGGTTATATCAAAAGAAAATACTAGAAAATATTTTAAAAAGCAAGAGAAAATGGTTGAAGTAAAGCAAGAGAGGAAATAAAAAAAGAGAAAAACCGGGTTATGGCTAGAGAGGATTTAACACTAAAAAATAAACCATTGGAAAAATAGTTTTTATAGAAGATCTAAACAATAAAAAAGAAAAATGTTTTAGATATTTCTGTTATATTTATAAAATTTGCTGAAGTCTTTTCTTTTTTTTAAATTGCTAAATCATAATTTGGCATTGTTTCTTTAAAGCTTGACAAAAGAGATTTGTCGGCTAAATTTGCAAAAGTGCATAAAAAAAAAATGCAGATTTTTCTTAATATGAATCACATTAGAAAAATCTTTCTCGTGATTGTTTCTTCTCTTAAGATTAAAACCTCAGGAGATTTATCAAAAATAAAATCAAAATCAACGAATGACATTACATGTAGACATGGTATATGCATTTTTTATTAAGTTTGTCGGAATAAAATACGGGGTAAAGAAAAATCATTGGAGGAAAGATACCCTGGCCACCCCAAAGAACATGCCTCCACCCTTTTTCCCTTTAATTATTTTTGTGTTGGGGTATAAGAAATCAGATTTCCGAAGTTTTTCTTTCCCCTGAAACATTTAAAAGAAACTCCAAATCGTATTTATTCACGTTCAACATTTCTATTTTAATAAATTAAAAATAAAATGATTCATTTTTAGATTTTTGAATGAGAAAAAAAAATTAAAGAACGTTAAACTAATCGAAATAAAATTATTTTACAGAAAGGGTAAAAAAAAAAAAAATTAAAAAAACTTTAATATCTAAGGCAAGTTTAAACATTTGGTAAATTTTTAAACGATCAATTTTTAAAGTGCAGAAAGTTTATTTGAATTCATATTTCAACGGAAAATGAAGTTGGTTACAAGTTTTTGCTATAAAAAAAAGGAAAAATTCAGTGGGTGTGTCGATAATTCATTTAAAAATAAAAGACAAAAATATATTTGCAATGTTGACGTTTAAAACTGTGATAAAATGTGAAAAAAGTGATTTAGTGTGCGAATTGCACAAAGAAATAAGAAAAGTTGAAAGTGAGAGGAAAAAGTTTTGAATAGTGTTACTGTTGTGTATGTGTGTACGTCCAAGGAAAAAAATCAAGGGATATGAACTTTCGGTGACAGTAAAAAAATGTTAAGAGGTGAAACTATTGACTTATGGTGAACTTTTATTAAGTTAGGATATGATCTAAAACAAAAATGGAGAGTGAATATTAAATACAAAAAGAAAATAATAACACTTATTTGTCTACTTGTTACTCACCTGCCTTGTCATATAAAAAACCAAAATGGCGGTCCGGTCCGTTTCAGAGCCGTTCACTTAACAGTATGCGTATGACGAGAATATGAGTGTGTACGATGTGTTAATAGTTTTCCTTTCTTTCTTTTTTAGTGAGGGTACGAATATAAGCGTAATGGTGTACGGAGAGAGAAAAAGAAAAAAAAAGAAAGAGTTTTTATAGATATATTTTTAATAGATAGAGAGCTTAGACGTTACGTGAAGAGAAAGAAAGGAAGGAAACTGAAGTGAGAGAGAAAACGCATGTGTAAAGAGAGAGGGGGAGATATTGTCAAGTTTTATACGGTTATATATAGAGAGGGGTGAGCTTGAGCGAGTGCGGGAGATAATGAAACTACCAAGATCGAGTGGGATTGCCGAGTTTTAGTTATTTGATATAGAGAGGGGGTCGGAGGTAACACAGAAATGAGAGAGAGAGAGAGAGTAGGAATGCAGGTTTTCGGTTATCTTAAAAAATAAATAAATAAATACAGAGACGGGGGAGTGCGGGAAAATTGATAATATAACATGTGATTATACAAAGAAAGAGGGGAAACAGTGAGGGAGAGAGAAAGATATATATATATATATTTTATATATATAGGTGGAGTAAGACTTGTAATGAGAAAAGTATGTAAGCTAAGTTTTACTTGTTAGCTAAGAGGAAAGGGGTAAAAGAGAAGATCGTTACGTTACGACTTAAGGGTGGAGTTGCTGATATAGATTTTTAGGGGGGCGTAGAAAGAAAAAAAAACGAGTCAAAAAGTAAATAAGACAGTTTGAAAAATGTTAAGAGTTATTTATTCGTTAGTGAAAGGGAGAATGAAGCGACATATTGTATTTAACTTTAATAATTATTCAAATTTCTATCTCCGGTGTACCCGTTGTTATATAAGTGATGATGTTAGGCACCTCACGTGGTGTAAATGGTTTTTAGCAAGCTAGAACATTGGATAACGAGTTCGATTCTCACTAGGCACCTCCTACTTCTGGCCTTGTGCCACAACTAAGCTAAGTTTACTAAGTGACTAAAATGGTTACTTTAGTAAGTTCGATTCAAACTAACTAAACACGCCCATATTTCTAGCCTTGCGCCACAACAAAGCTAAAGCTAAGTGAATAATGATTATGATGGTCCGCAAGATAGATTAACTGACCCTTGGGTAACGACTTCGATTCTCACTAAGGTGCGTCTTACTTCTTGTATCGTGCCACATCAAAGCTAACCTTAATAACTTTGGATGTACGGTGTCCCAAAAATTCGTCTGCTATTCATTTTAAAAACGAATTAAAATTAATTAAATCTATTATTTAAGGTCAAACTTTTGTCTAAAACGATAAGTAGTATTACTAAGTAACATAATGACTATCATTAAAAAAATATATATATATATCATTACATATGCAATTTATTTTTTATACATTTATAAGGATTTTTTTGTCAATTTCGATCCGTTCGGCCATTTTGGCTCTTTTTAAATGGCTTGTAATGGCTTGTTTACAAATTTAATGTAACATTCGCGATTGAAAAAAAAAATTACCAACAATCATAGAATTATCTGATTTTAATTAAATTTTCAGTACTGATTTATCAATTAATCAATTTTATAATGCATCAGTTATTTTATTTCAAAACTTTAATTTAGTATTTTTGCTATGAAAAATTAATATTCATTCATTTAAAATAAAAATATTCTGATGTTAAGTTTAAAATGTTATATTTTTAGATTCTAGAAATAAATATCTATTTAATGCAAACCTTATTTTAGTCAAACAAAGTATACGTTTTGAAGAAAAACTCTATTGAAAATTTAGCCCCCCCCCCTTTTAAGCAGAAAAATATCGATGCATAATTTTTTATTTTATAAGATAATAGCCAATTAAATAATTATCGAAATGAGTAAAAAGAAATCTCCAAAAAATTAATTTTTTTTTTTTTTTACATTTTATTTTCCGATTTTTGGTGCTTATTTTCTTATAAAATATTCCACTTAAATTTAAAAAAAAAAAATTTTTGTATACAACTTCGGTCCTTTATCTTTTTATTTCTACTGTAATTAGTATCAAACACTGACCAACTCACCGAGATTTTACGCAACCAAAATAAGGGGGGGGGGTCAAAATTAAGTGACCTGCAAAAAAATGAGAAAATTTTGAAATAAAATATATAATGCATTATAAAGTCCATTCATTGATAAATCAACACTGAAAATTTCATTAAAATCCGATAATTCCCTGATTTTTGGTAAATTATTTTCTGTAGGGGGGGGGGGCTAAATTCATTTTGTCAAAAACGGGTTTTAGGCCAATTTTGGGTATACCTAATGTACACAAATACGCGCACTTGCTACGAATAATTGTTGGATTTTAAGAAAATGTTCGCCATTACCGGATTTTAATAAAATGTTCGGTATTTAAAACAAGAAAAAGATTATTTCTTTTAAAACACATTTTGGCATACCATAATCCCCACTACAATGTGCTTGTTTTAAATTTTCAACATTTTTTCTTTTTTACTTAAAAATAATATCTATCATTCAATAACCAATTCATCTTTTTATGAAGAAATTTGTCCCGATGAAGATTTTCATGAAAAAACCGAAACGTTTTAACATTGATTAACTTTCCACCAATTAATAAATTCATCTTTTGGAATACTTTATTTTATTTACATTTCAAAACACACACAACCAACCCACCCCCACACACACACACATATATATATATATATATATATATATATATATATATATATATATATATGTGTGTGTGTGTGTGTGTGTGTGTATATATATATATATATATATATATATATATATATATATATATATATACTACCAAAAGTACCCAATCCATGACCGAACTATATATAAAGATTGGACTATAGATAGGCGAGAGATTCTGAGCTGAATGGTTTAGACTGCGATTTTGTTCACTAAAATTAAACTAAACTGCTGGTATAGCTATAATAGAAACCAGGCAGCGAACAATATTTTATTATCAGCAGCAGCTGGTATACAGACAGTTTCGCAAATCGGTTCATTTTGGTTTAATTAATTAATTATACCCCTTAATCAGTAAGAATCCAATAACCAAATTTGGCATGTTTCTTAGTTAGAAGAACATTAAGGTGTGTGCAAGATTTCGAATCTGAGTGATCTCCCGTTTCGGAGTTATACGTCGACACGTACATACCAAACATTTTATATATATATATATATATATATATATATATATATATATATATATATATATATATATAGGGATGTGCAAAAATACGCATAATTGTTAAAAATATTTTAAAACGTCAATAAAAAAAGGAAAATTAACTTTTTAATGTTTTATTTTGCGTTTAATATAAAGAACAATTTCAAGTTTATGTGTTTTAAAAAAGAAAAAACAAATTTCTCTTACATAAAACCTAAATGTTTGCATTTAAAGGTAAAATTCCGCCATTTCTTAATCTTTGTTGACAAAATTATCGTATCTTGACGTGTGCAATATTTCTTTGTATGGAGTTTCGTACGTATGTTTTCAAACAAATAAAATTCTTCAAACACTGTTTGTTTGAGTTCTACAAAGTATAATTTTACTAGTGTCACGGATTTGAACCTATCAACTTATGTATCTCTGAAGCAAAAAATAACAACAAAAACAATACCCAAAAACCAGATTTTTTATATCGCTTAGCGCCCCCTCATCAATAAAAATGACGACCATTTGTAATTCAAACCTTATTTTCAATTTAAAAAAAAAAAAAAAAAAAAAAAAAAAAAAAAAAATATGTTAGGTTATTATTTTTAGCTAGATATTTTTTATACAATATTTTCTTTGATCAATAAATATGATTTTGATATCTGCTAAAGAAAAGTATTTATTTTACATTTTATAAATCTAAAAAGTCCCTGAAAATAAATAAATTAAGTAAACAATAGGAACTTTTAATATAAAATTCTTTAGAAAATAACCTAACAATTTACGAAAAAAAGATACATATTTTTCTTATTTACGAGATTTAAGTTTCAATGTTAAAGATGCCCTATTACCAAAACCGAATTAGTAGCGATTTAGTTTTTTTTTTACATATGTTCTGTCATTAAATTATCTTTCCAAAAATGTAAAAATCATTTATATAAAAAAAAAAAAGATCTTTGTACGGGGGATCAATGCACGAAACAAAAACTAACGAAAAAATTATCAGCCTTTTCAATTTAGCAAACATCTATTTACAATAAAAGTTCGTCTTTTATTACTTCATAAACCGAAAGTTTTATTAAAATCGGATAGTTAGTTTATTTTATATGATATTTAGAAGAATTTCCTGTTATTACCCTTTTTTAGAGCCAGTGATAAATTGCACATCCCTATATATATATATATATATATATATATATATATATATATATATATATATATATAGAGAGAGAGAGAGAGAGAGAGAGAGAGAGAGAGAGAGAGAGAGAGAATGTGCAAACCGCAGACTTTCAAAAAGTCCGCTTAATTGTTAAAAATATTTTAAAACGTCAATAAAAAATGGAAAATTAACTTTTTAATGTTTTATTTTACGTTTAATATAAAGAACAATTCCAAGTTTATGTGTTAGAAAAAAGAAAAAAGAAATTTCTCTTACATAAAACCTAACTTTTTGCATTTTAAAGTAAATTGCCGTAAATTCCCACTCTTTGTTGACAGTTATCGCGTCTTGACGTGTGCACCATTTGTTAGTATGGAGAACTATAAGTATAAAAAATTATTTTCTGAAGCAAAAACAAATTACTAATTTAGCATTTCCTTGATGCCTCACGATTTAACTCTTAATATTATTGAAAAAGAAAGTTGGGAAAATCAGAATTAGAATGTTAGAAATTATTTATAATAAAATTTTAACTGAACGGTAATATCTGCTTTCTGGATATAAACGGGAGAATTATTTGTTTCCAAATAAAATAAATTTCTTCAAACACTGTTTGTTTGAGTTTTCTTTTACAGAGTATAATTATACACGCGTCACGGATTTGAACCTATTAACTTATGGACCCAGAACACATCAGTGAAAACAACAACAGTTTTCCCCAAAACCCTGTTTTTATTTCTCTTTGATCCATCCGTAATAAGAATGACGACAATTTTTAATTCTAACCTTATTTTCAAAAATTTATAAAATAAAAACCGACATATATTATGTCATTATTTTAGCAAGATATTTTTATACAATATTTTCTTTAATTAAATAAATACGATTTTGCTGTACATTGAAGAAAAGCATTTATTTTACATTTTATAAATTTCTAAAAATCCCTGAAAATAAAATAAAAATGTAGACAATAGGAACTTTTAATATAAAATTCTTTTGAAAATAATCTAACAATTAAAAACAAAAAAAGAAAAAGATACATATTTTTTCTTATTTACCAGATTTAAGTTTCAATGTTTAAGATCTCCTATTTCCAAAACCGATTTATTAGCGAATTATCTTTTTTTACATATGTTCCTTCATTAAATTGTCTTTCAAAAAATGTAAAATTTATTTATCTATAAAAAAAAAAGAAAAAAGAAAAGATCTTTCTACGGGGGATCAATGCGCGAAACAAAAACCAACGTCTTTTATTACTTCATATACCGAAAGTTTTATTAAAATTGGATAGTTAGTTTATTTTATATGATTTTTAGAAGAATATCCTGTGATCACCCTTTTTAGAGCCAGCGATATTTTGCACATAGCTATATATATATATATATATATATATATATATATATATATATATATATATATATATATATATAAGTAAACGGAATGACTTAACGGTAAAAATATTGGGTTGGTTTCAATATTTGGTTGGTATAAGTGTTACTCGGATAAGTCGGCGTTATAACAAATATATAGTCCTCAATACATAAGTAGAGCGGATTTATTATTATAGTGTGTACAGTAATAACCTACTCGAGTTTCACCATAAGGATCTTCAGGTTAAATCCACTGAATTAATCAAGATATTGATTAATTACAGCTAACTGCGGGAGTTCATATTGTGATTATGCAAATTAACTCCTGTAGTTAGCTGTAATTAATCAATATCTTGATTAATTCAGTGAATTTAACCTGAAAATCCTTACGGTGAAACTTGAGTAGGTTATTACTGTACACACTATAATAATATATATATTATATATAGACACATGTGTATGTTTGAGTATAGAATCATGCATATACTCAAACATGTACAAACGTATATATACATTATTTATTTACAATGTAAATAATGTACGTGTTTGTATACATGTGTTACATACATACATACATATATGTATGTAAATTTTACATGCATGAAATAATCAAACACACACACACACACATACACACACACACACACACACATATATATATTTATATATATATATATATATATATATATATATATATATATATATATATATATATATTATATATGTCTGTGTCTGTGATTATTGTGTGTGTATGTGTGTGTGTATGATTATTATACATATATATGTGTGTGATTATTTCATGGATGTAAAATTTACATACATATCATATATATATATGTGTGTGTATGTAAATAAATGTATATGTATGTATACATATGTAACATATGTATTGATATGTATGTAAATCTTACATGCATGAAATTAAACACACACACACACACACACACACACACACACACACACACACACATATATATATATATATATATATATAGACACACGTATATGTTTGAGTGTAGAATCATGCATATACTCAAACATGTACATACATATGTATACATATATATACATTATTTATTTACAATGTAAATAATGTACATGTGTGTATACATATGTTATATACATATATGTATGTAAATTTTACATGCATGAAATAATCACACACACGCACACACACACACACACATATATATATATATATATATAATCATATATATATATAATCATCTATATATATAAAAGAAAGTTTGGTATGTACGTGTCGACTTATAACTTAGAAACTAGATGTTATTCAGATTCGAAATCTTACATACACCTTGAAAACCTTATAACTAAGAAACACACCAAATTTGGTTATTGATTTTTACTGATTAAAGGATATAATTAATTAGTTAAAACAAAATCAATTCATTTAAAAAATCTTAAATGCAAACAAAAAGAAAAGAAAAATTCCTAAAATAAACAAACATTTTACTACACAAATTCTTGGACATTTTTTAAAATTTTAATAAATCATGTTCCTTTTATTTTCTCCCTTACTCCTGTTTTCTCCTCACTCACTCTTTGTAGTCCGGTCATGGACTGGGTACTTTTGCTAGTATATATATATATATATATATATATATGTGTGTTGTGTGTGTGTGTGTGTGTGTATATATGTGTATATATATATATATATATATATATATATATATATATATATATATATATTTATGCAATAGCTATTGTATACAAATTGAAGAGAAGGTGAAAGAAATTTTGAGAGGGAGGGGAGAGAGACATACATTGACTCCTTGATCGCCTTTTATTTTTAGTCAGGCAAACGGGTAAGTGGAGGTGGGTTCTTATTTTCACAAGGAACAGACTTTTGGGTACGCACCGGTGACAAAATGGCCGGGTCGTGTCCTGTTTGATGATAAAGTAACGTTGCAAATTGAACTACTCCTCTAAAAATTAAACGGGTAAAGTTTTGCTCAAATTTCTTCATGAGAAATTAAATTCGTTAATAACAGATGTTATTCTTAAGTATAAATTGCAGAAAAATTAAAACACAGATTTGTACTGAGTTTCTCAAAATTCTGAAGCCGTGTTTTTTTTATTGTTTTTGGTTGACATGCACTCCTCCCCCGCCAATCATTTTGTTAATTTGACCCCCCTTAATAAAGGTGCATGTTAATGATTTTTTTAATGTTTTAAAGATAATTCCTTGGCGAATTAGATTTTGTCTACATTTTTTTATTTTTTAGATAACGGTTTGTCTATTTTGTTTGTACGGGTAGCTTATTTTTGAAGTTCAAAAAACGTTAAAATAAGATAAAATATTGCTTATACCCGATTTGTCGAAAAATCCGTGTTTTTACAAAATAAATTTATCCACCCCATCCCCACCGTTTGAAAAAAGTTACCAAATATCAGGGAATTATCCGATATTAATGAAATTTTCAGTGTTGATTTATCAATGAACGAATTTTAAAATGTATCAGTTTTTGTTTTTTTTTCAAAACTCTGATTTAATTAGGTATTTCGAAAAATTATTTTGAAATAAAATAACTGATGCATTATAAAATTCATTCATTGATAAATCAATACTAAAAATTTCATTAAAATCGGATAATTCCCCGATTTTTAGTAAAAAAAATTTCAATCGGGAGGGTTAAAATTATTTTGTAAACACGAATTTTACGCCATCTTTATGTAATGGGTACGGCCATATTTTAGCAAAATTGACCGAAAAAATAGTTTTAAATGTATTAAAAATAAATTACATGTATAATTTTTTTTCTGATTCTCATTATGTTACTATTTTTTGACTTAGACAAAAATTAGACGTTAAATAATCGATTTAATTAATTTTGATTCGTTTTTAAAATGAAAAGCAGATGAAAATTTGGGTATACCTAAACATTGCTCTTCTGGTAGGTATGCTCAATTTAGGGACTTTTCATACGTGCGTAAATTGTTAAAAAATATTTTAAAACGTCAATAAGAAATAGAAAATTATTTTTTTTTTAATGTTTTCATTTATGTTTAATATAAGGAACAATTCCAAGTTATGTGTTTAAAAAAAGAAAGAAAAAATACATTTCTGTTACATACAACGTACGTTTTTGCTTTTTAAATAAATTGAAAATAATTTCTTAATCTTTGATGACATAGTTATAGCATCTTGGCGCGAAAAATTAGAGCAACGTAATTTTCTATGGAGAATCATACATGTAATAATTTTTAGTCTGAAACAAAAACAAATTACTAATTTAGCATTTCGTTGATGCCTTAGTATTTGACTTATATTAAATATAATGGAGAGAAAAAGAGTGGGGAAAATCAAAATTGAAATGTTAAAAATTATTTACAATAAAATTCTATCAGAAATATTATCAAAAGCGAGATTTTTTTTCTTTGATACATTTCTGATAAGGTATAGATATATATATATATATCTAAGGAGAATGAAATGCTAATTTACAAAATATTAATTTGGCCATTGTGTCATTAGTTCCACGGATTTGAACTTATTTGAATTTATTCGCAGCAGTAGCAAACGTGAATAGAACATGGTCCCCACAACCTCCCATAAAAAACGACGACAATTTTTAATTTAAACATTATATATATATATATATATATATATATATATTGAGAGATTATGTGCTTAATTGAAGTCATACCTAAAAGTCATACCTTTGAAAAATAATCTCCCAAAAATTGTTGGCTATCGCCATCTCAAACAGATTGTTTGTCCACTTCATATATATATATATATATATATATATATAAATATAATAAGATAAATATATAAAGGTTTTACATATCTATTTATTAGGTGACAAAGGAACAATCACAACCATATTGGTTTCATGTGATGCAATCATCAGGTGAAGATGTTTCAAATGTAAGGAAAATCGAAAAAATTACAAAAAATTTCAAAAAATTCAATAGACATGGGATGCGTATGATTGGATAAGATGATGTGTGTGTGTGTATGTGAAGGTGAATTGAATGTGTGAGAGTGTTTATGGGCTGCATAAAGGTTGCATACGCGTAGTAACTGGTCACACATATAATACGTTGATCTGTGATGTGTGCGTATATACGTTTGTGTCTGTGTATGTATGTGTGCGTATCTGTGTATATATGTGCATGTGGGGTCCATAGTAATATGCGTATGCACTTCAATATGTATATGTAGGGCTAACGCAGCACATATAGTGACATGTGTGTGCATATCGGTATGTATGAATATTGTTTTATATGCGTGCCTATGCCATGCATATGTGTAACCGCGTGCAGCGGTTGACACCGCTACACATCTATTAAACAGCACCGCCATATATATACCCCCCACCCGCCCATAATATACAACATTTGCAATCTTAAAGTTAATATTATTCATCCGCACTCCTCAATTAACACGACCCAGCTATATACAACATACATAACCTACACATCCGACAGGAAAAAAAAACATACACACACACATACATGCACAGGCACAAGCGCTCGCACGTAAGCACTGTTAAAATACCACACACTCACAGATCAACGTATTATGTGTGTGACCAGTTACTACGCGTACGCAACCTTTATGCAGCCCATAAACACTCTCACACATTCAATTCACCTTCACATACACACACACATCATCTTATCCAATCATACGCATCCCATGTCTATTGAATTTTTTGAAATTTTTTGTAATTTTTTCGATTTTCCTTACATTTGAAACATCTTCACCTGATGATTGCATCGCATGAAACCAATATGGTTGTGATTGTTCCTTTGTCACCTAATAAATAGATATGTAAAACCTTTATATATTTATCTTATTATATTATATAACAGCTCTATTTTATATTGAGCACTCTACTACTAATACTGCCTTTGGTACACCATTCCAGCAAAAGTTGAAACAGTGACCATCTCACACTATATATATATATATATATATATATATATATATATATATATATACTATAAAGACCGTTAAATGGAGTCTCATTATTTTTAGCTACATATTTTTTATACTATATTTTCTTTAATTAAATAAATATGCTATTGCCTTCAAATGAACAGGAGTATTTATTTTACATTTTATAAATTTAAAAAAAATCCCTAATTTTTTTTTTTTTTTTTTTTTTTTTCAAACATAGACAACTGGGACTTTTAACATAACATTCCTTAGAAGATAAGCTAACGATTTAGAAGGGGGAAAAAATAAAGATTTTTTCTTATTTACAAGACTTAAATTTCAATTTTTAAGACGTCCTACTTCCAAAAACGGCAGAGTTTCGATTTTTTTATGTTTTTTTTTGTTTTTTTTTACATGTTTCGTCAAATGTAAAATTCATTTTCTTCCACCCAAAAATTACAAAGAAATTTGGGCTGAACTTGCACAACGGTCGGAAAATTAAAACGGAAAGTCTTGGTGGTCCCCCATAACAGTTTAACTACAGTCTATGAATTAACTTCTTGCGAATTGGGTTACGGTTTAGGGCTTAGGGTTGTTTTTGATTACGTATTGCTTAAAAAACAACAAAGAAACCCCAAATTTCTATATACAATGTTTAAAAAATATTTTTTAAACCAAGTTTAATTGAAATTATACATTGCAATACTAACACAAACAACTGTCTCAATAATGGGTTCAATAATTAATTTCAATGATTAATTAAATGTATAGTAATTTGTTTTTTTTAAGCAATACGTAATTAAAAACAACCTTAATCCTCTAAAACCGTAACCCAATTCGCAAAATGTTAATTCATAGACTGTAGTTAAACTGTCATGGGGGACCACCAAAAAACTTTCCGTTTTAATTTTCCGACCGTTGTGCAGGTTCAGCCGAAATTTGTACAGGGCATCAATGCGCGAAATAAAAACTAACGATAAAAATTATCCTTTTCAATTTAGAGTAAACATTTATTTACAATATACTGAAAGTTTTATTTAAATCGGATACTTAGTTTATTTTAGTTGATTTTTTAGAAGAATTTCCTGCGATCAACAATCTCCGTAAATTTTTCTGGGCATTTTTATTTACTTAATTTTTTTTTTTTTTTTTTTTTTTTTTTTTTTATATTAATCTTATAGGTATGTGGTTAATAAAAGGTAAAAGGTTAAACATTGTTTTTTTTTTTTTTTGGGGGGGGGTCTTTTTTTTAAAGTTTGAAATTTACATCCATTGTCAAATTCTTCATTTGACTGGAATTATATTCATTAATGCAAAAAATACTGAATGAATAGATTTGATTGATTGAATAAAAATATCTTTATATAAATAATAGTATAGTATACTATACTAAGTATACGTTTTTGGTCTTTTTTATGTCGTCTTTTTTTTTTTTTTTCTTCATTGTATGCTCTTTTATTTTGTCGATGGATGCCCGCAAAAGAACCTATTTAATTAAATACAGGGTAGATATTATCTACCCTGTAACGAATTAGATAAATATTTTCCGAGAATTAACCCCGTACGAAGATTATTTGCTCTAGTACAACTGTCAGTTTTTTTTTTATTATGTATATTTCTTTGTCAAACTTATTTCTTTAAAAAGCGGTCATTCCAATTATAATATTTATTAACATAAAAAAAATGTATTATTACACTTTTGGATCACCATACTTTAGAAGAAAAGTTCGGTGATATTGCCGGTGTTAAACATTTTCGGAAAACAAAAATGACTTAACATAGCTCAAATTACACTTCTAAGTAATGGAACTATTTTTAAAATTTTTTTAAAAATATTTATTTTTGCACAAAGAAATCTTGGATCTATTGAATAGATCTGAGATTACTTTGTGTATAATTTAGGCATTGCCAAAGTTGCCGAAAAATCCGCGTTTTACAAAACAAATCCCTGATTTGAAAAAAGAAAAAAGAAACCAAAAATCAGTGAATCAGGGATTTTAATGAAATTTTCAGTGTTGATTTATCAATGAATGGATTTTATAATGCATCAGTTATTTCATTTGAAAACTTTCTGATTTTTTTTGTTCCAGGTCACTTAACTTATGGGGGGGGGCTAAATATCGGTGGGGTTATATAAAGTCGAAACTAATTACAGAATAAATAAAAAGACAAAATAGAAGGAGAAAAAAAAATTAAGGGAGCTATCCTGGTAGAAAATAGTACCGGAAACCGGAAAATGAATTTAAAATAATAACATTTTAAAGATTAAAAAAGTAAAAAAAATAAAATTTTTTGGAGATCTTTTCTTTACTCTTTTCGATATTTATTTAATTGGCTATTATCTTATAAAAGAAAAATTATACATCGATATTTGTTCTGTTTAAAAGGGGAGCTAAATTTTCTACAAAAAATTATTAGAAAACGATAATAAAGTAGTTATTAAATAAATGTTTTTTAGAATTTAAAAATTAGGCGTTTCATATTTTAAAGGAATTTTATCTATTAATTTATCATAGCAGAAATACCTAATTAAATCAGAAAGTTTTGAAATAAAATAACTGATTCATTATAAAATTCATTCATAGATAAATCAACACTGAAATTTTCATTAAAATCGGATAATTCCCTGAGTTTTGGCAATTGGTTTTCAATTGGGGCGTGGTGGGGGTAAATTTAGTTTGTAAAATACGGATTTTACGTCATCTATAGACAGTGTTTACGGCCAAATAGTTTAAAATGTATTAAAAATAAATTAAATGTTTAGTATTATTTTGCTTTTTTACA
>CM042179.1:42853569-42928857 GCA_023376005.1 Doryteuthis pealeii
ATAACAGCAGCGGTGCATAGATATCTGTATTCATATACATACATATATATCTATACATATTGAGAGAAGACATACAAGTAGTAGCAGGCACCAAGAAGGACGACGGCCATATTATCGCCGACTAGGACGAGCAACTGTGTTGCCTCTATTCAGCTGTTGCCAATCGCCAAATTTTATTCCTACTTTAGTCCTTTCTGTTGTCGTTTTTATGTCCTTATTGCACCAAGACGGTAAGTAATATTTAATTTTTTTAAATATTTCTTTACTTCATTTAAAAAAAAATTTTGAAAGTTTCTTTTTTGTTTTTTGGTTTCCTTTTTGTTTCTTTCTTTCTTTATTTTTTTAAATATTTAATGTCTAATATTCAATGTTGCCGATATAAGTAAACTCCGATTTCTCGAGATATCGTCTTTTCTACATATGCTCTTTTAACCTTATAACGGCCCTAGACTCTTTCTCTTTTCTACAGGCAAAGAAATTAAATAGCAGTAATTCACCGACCTCTGTCGATGTTCATTATTTTAATTAAAACATTGTCCACATTTCTGTATTTAATGAGCTAGGAAAGTTTAAAAAAAAAAAACGAGTACTTGTCGGTATTAATAATACTTATTTAAATTAATGTAAAATGTTCGTGTTTGATCGATTGTTGGTACTTATAGTTTAGATTTCGTTAAAGTGAATACTTCTTCTAAAATATGTCCTTTATAGTATGTTCTTTTTTGTTCTTTTTATTCTTTAGTTGTACTGAATAAACTTGGTCAACAGAACAAGTCACGCACACTTCGGCCTAGTTTCATTTACGTATCATAATCCATGTCTTTCGTCGTATCCATATGTTACAAAAAATTAACCAAGATTTTTTTTTCAAAAATCTTTGTCAATCGACAAATTTAAACAAATGCGTCATAATTTAAACTTTTTATATTAGTTTACTACTTAAACTACTTTTAAGTCCACCATGTGTTACATGTATTTATTGTGACTTGACTTGCTACCTCATGGTTTACTGCGATCCTCCCCCTCCTCTTTAAGTTATTTCTAATTTTCAATCCATCGAATTTTAACTATTAAATTTTCTCGGCATTGTATTTATTTGAATTTATCCCTATTATGAAAATATATATATATACTTCTCAACGCTTGAGTTAACGCAGAGACTTTTTCAGGTCTTCCGTACTTAATTTCTCGTTCCTAATTACGCATGCGCCACTCTGATTGAAATGGCGGCAGTGTTGGTGTGGTGAGAGATCAGCAGAGGCAGGGATTAGATTGCATCGTAACTTTTGCAGCGTGTGCGGCATTTTCAGTTCCCGATAATAATATAACGGTAAATAGAAGAAGCGAAAACCTGCTTTAATTTTTCTTGTATCAATTTATTTTTTAATGTTGAGTGTGAATTATAACTTTGATTCGCTGGCCGACTCCATTATTTATTATACCTACTACCATGTAGATAGACCACGCGATATGTTACAGTTCACACAAATGACTAAGTGACGAGTGAAGTGTTGATTAACGTTTTTTCACTGGAATTAAATTAATTTATAACCAGCGCCATGATCGATCGATCGACTTTTTTATTTTTTTTATTCTTAAGCTTAAATTTATTTGTTATAAATTTTCCTTAATAAAATTGAGGTGGACATAATTTTATTGAACGTTTTAAAATTATTAATTACTTGATCAATACTTTGCCTTAAATTCTTCAGTTTCTAAACTCTGCCTTTATTTATTTATTTATTTTACCTAAAATAATCAAACTTGGCACATGTATTAGTCTTTGCTTCTGCTACGCATTAAAATCGGTCACTTTGAATTTAAATGTTCTATAGCGTCTTTTATCTTTTATTTTTATTCTTTCGTTTTTAGACTGATTTCATTTTGTCTTGGACTTTAATGAAGACGTCTTCCACTGTCTTTACTCAAAACACCTTTTGTCTTTATTTTGTTTTCAATTATTTCTTCTTGATATATAAATATGTATATATTTAAAAAAAAAAAAAAATATTTTCTTTCAATTTTTCCATCTGTTCTTTAAAAAAAAAAATTATATTCTAATCACATTTTAGTTCTTAAGCTCTTGAAGTTAACTTTATTCAAACTCTTACAATTTATTTTTTAAATTTGATTTTTAAACATAACTTCAGCTTGATTTAATTTTGTAAATTACTTAATTTTAAATTTATTTTTTCACTTAAAAAAAAAAAAAAAATTGTTTTCAGTTCCCCAGTATTCAAGAAAGACAACTTTTAAAAAAAAAAATTTTTTAAATTATTTTAAATTTTTTTAATATTTATTTTTTTTAGAGTTGTCATTGTGCCCGCTGAGCACGAGAACTGAAAGTTCGGCCAGAAGTAAATCTGACCAAGGTTTTATGAATTTCTCCACGGTTTGGAGCCATTGGCGCTATCCGGATAGTAGTATTCATCGTAAACACAAGTGTCACAAAAATCAATCAGAATGGCCTGTGTTAATGTCAACAGCAATGTCGCAGACCAGTTTTACCGATATAAGATGCCTCGTCTCATAGCAAAAGTAAGTTTCTAAGGTTATTGGATGCATTCTACAAGTCTTAATTTTTTAAATTAAGATTATTCAATCCCATGAAGTCAATCTAATGAACACTTGCAAAAAGCTAATATACTCAATTTATGGATATGAAGACATCTTCAAAGGCTTAGATAATTATGAAAATTAAGCAAACTTAAAATCTCATCTTTTTAAAGATTAAGAATCTCATCAGTCTAAACAGCTGGGATGTCTAAAGCAGTGATGATGATAACTTTTTGTTTTAATGCGTCCTGGGATGTGCATATTTGCTTTGAATGAGTCCCGGGAAATTTGATAGGTCCCAACTAAAGTTTCTTAAATTGTAGGGGTTTTTATTTATGATCTGGGGAAACAACTAAAGCCACCTAACTCCTACCCTGTAACCTATCCTATGTGATTCCTTTCTATAAAAAAAAAACTATTAAAATGTATTTACAGTTAGCTTGAAATGGTGAGGGAAGAAAAAAGAGGCATGGATATGAATTTAATGCGTCAGGTACGCATTTTGCATCCCTCTCAGAATCTCTGCTAAAGATTAAGAACTTACAATTCTTAACAAGTTGAGATTTAGTGTTAAAGTGACCTGTTGGCAAGTTTCTAGATAAAGAAACATCTATCAGCAGTTGCTGTGAACTAACTTTCTCATTCATTTTTTTTTTCTTTCTTTTTTTTTTTTTTTTTTTTTTTTTTTTTTTTTTTTTTTTTTTTTTGTGATTGATAACAGGTCTGTGAAGTCAAACAATTAAGGTGTCACTAGAGTTTGTAAAACTATATCAACTGCAATTCTACAATTATACTGACTCCAGTTGAATTTACACTTTATATGGCCCTAATTTAGTCTCTACAGTTAAACAGTGCAAATTTCTTAAATAGATTTTTTTTTTTTTTAAATCATGGTTTTATATTTGTGTAGGCCACAATCATTTTTAATTGCATAAAGAGTCTGTTGCCAGAAATAGATGAGTCCAAGTCGAAGGTTTTGTTTCAACTTGCCACCCTGGTTGACAGCTCATTTAAAACTTAGTTGTTTTATAAATACTGATGAACATATCAGTTTGGTGATAATCAGATCTATGAACATGATATCAGATCATGATCAGTATGGTGATAATCAGATCTATGAACATGATATCAGATCATGATATCAGTATGGTGATAATCAGATCTATGAACATGATATCAGTATATGGTGATAATCAGATCTATGAACATGATATCAGTATGGTGATAATCAGATGAACATGATATCAGTATGGTGATAATCAGATCTATGAACATGATATCAGTATGGTGATAATCAGATATAGTTATCAAAGACTTATGTTGATTATCTGTCTTACAATGTGTTTAGTCTCTCATTTTTCTCAAATCTGAAAATGCTTTTCAAAATTTAAAAATCAGGTTGAGATTATATTTATTTAAAAGTAAATATAAAATTTCTGCTTGTGATTTTTTTTTTTTTTTTTTTTTTTTTTTTTTTTTGTCGTGGAGTTATCTTTGCCCTCTAAAATAATCTTCACAGCAAAGAAAGTCACCTAATTATTTGTGCAACTAGAACCATTCAACTGGTACCAACAAATATGCTAATATGAAATACCAAGAAGATACCAGATATAACATTGTTTCTTGAATTGCTGACATTAGATTTTAAGTAGCAAATATCTTGGTGGTAATGTAGTCAATGTTTATGAACAGGTTTCAAAGAAATTTTCTCTATATTAATCATTTAGATTGCATTTATTGGTTATATAAAATTACTTTCAATTTAGACTTTAATTTAATTTTGATTTAAATAATTTGAAAAATATATAATTAGCTTGTCATTGGAAATCTGTTGGAATTTTAGCATTTTCTTTTCCCCTCCCCCTCGTGATTAAACCAGATTAGTCTTAGAAGTTGTGACTAAAAATGAATTTAGTCAAGCAACTTGATAGTTGCTGGCATAAAGTAAAAATTAATTTTCTTTCTTTAATTAAATGAATTTTTCTTTTCATTTTTTCCCCTTTTAGGTGGAGGGCAAAGGAAATGGAATCAAAACAGTTGTTGTCAACATGCCAGAGATTGCCAAGGCTCTCTCAAGACCTCCAAAGTGTGAGTTTCCTACATAAACATTCAACTTTTAATTTTTTAAAAATCTTTATTATTGCAATTTTAAAACTTAATTTTTTTTAAATTTTCAACTTCAGTCAAAATTGTTAACTCTTGAAATTGTGTAGATTTAATGTAGTCTTACTGTTCTATTTGTCATTAATCCATTAACTTTTTTTGGATGTTACAATTCTATATCACTTACTTTTATACTTGTTGACTTTATAGATCCCACCAAGTTCTTTGGTTGTGAGCTTGGTGCCCAAACTCAATTTGACTTGAAAAATGATCGCTATATTGTTAATGGTGCACATGATGCTATTAAACTCCAGGGGTTGTTGGATGGATTCATTAAAAAATTTGTGCTTTGTCCACAATGCTCCAATCCGGAAACAAATTTGGTAAGTAAAAAATTTAACTAATAAATTGTTTTTTCTTTTTTCTTAATTCGTTTTTGTTACTTGTGGAACATGTATCATGAGTAATATTTAAATTTATTTTATTTATTTATTATTTAGGTTATATTGTCTAAGAAGCAGTTGATCCTGCAGCGTTGTATTGCATGTGGGTATCAAGGCCCTGTTGACATGAACCATAAGCTGACTACATTCATCTTGAAGAATCCACCTGATCAGGTATTTGAATTCGTCAAATGCACTTTTGTTTTTGCTCAATAGAATATTTTCACTATCTTTTGCTAATATTAATCAATCCCGATTTTAAACTCTTTAAATTCTTGCTTCTAGTTGATACACATATTAGATTTTTTAACTTTTCACTAAATATTCTAATTTTACTTGTAACTTTTGCTGTTAAGCTTAGTCTAGAAACTATTTTAAGATAGCTATTTATAGCACTTCAGCTTATTAAAAAAAATGTTTTTTCTTTTAATTAGGTTTTTCAAATTATAAATTCTTTCTTGTATTGTAGGAGAATTCTGCCCAAGCATCTGGTAAAACCAAAAAGTCCAAGAAGTCAAAGAAACAAGAGGGGGTCAATGGTGATAGGAACAGTCCTGAGGCAAATGCACAAGAGCAAATGGCTGCTCAGCGTGCAACTGGTGGAGATATTGTGGCACCTCCTGAGGTAAAAAAAAAAAAAATTATTTTTAGTAGTTTAATATTTTAAATCCTATTAAAGGATTCTTTACTTTTAAAAACTAAAAAAAATTCAGTATTACTTTTCATTGTTTGTCCTTAAACAAATTTATACTTAAAATGCATACAAATTTTGACTAAATGTTTTTATTATAGGCTCAAGATGCTGATGATGACGACGATATCTGGACTGAAGATGTAAGTGCAGATGCTGTAAGGGATCGTATGAAAGATCTGACGTTAGCTGCCAAAGGCTTAACTCTGACTGACGATCTTGATAAGACCCAAGGGGAACGTGTTAACATTTTATACGGCTATATTAAGGTAAGAAATAAGATTTTTAAACAATTTCATGGGTTTGTCAATTGTGTATGCCAGGAAGTAGTCTATACAAATTAATTTTAGAATGGAATACTGTTAATTAGAGGAAAAAACTGTTTTGATAAAATATAATTCATTGACTTATGGTAACAAGATTATGGCTTGTTAAGTAAACATCCAATTCTAATATAAATCCATTATTAATAGAAATTTAAAGTCTCCTTAGAATACATATTAAAATGGACTTATTTTATGTTTTGCTAAATGTTTTAAGAAATAAACGGTTGTGGATTTTTCTGAAATTTCATGGTAGTTTTAACATTTACATTAAAATTGTTACTAGATTTTGTAAAAATGTTATTACTGGCCTTGTAAATATACTTGAAAATAAAAGTGCAGTGAGGAAATGCATTATAAGTATTGTGGTATGCCATCTAGAATTCCTACTTGAGTCAGTTTGTTTATTTTGATAAAATGGTAATTTTTTTAAAGCTTTTTTTTTTTTTTTTTTTTTTTTTTTAAATTTATGCCCTTGCTTTTTATATTTTTTTTATTAAAAAAATTTTTTTTTTCTTTTCCCTAATAGCAAAAAATCGATTCTAATAGTCTGGTTGGTGCAGACAAAGATATAGTTGCAGAAGCTGAACGTCTTGAACTCAAGGAAAAATGCCCCATGGTTCTTGTTGAATTGTTGTTTGATGCGAAAATACTGAAGCAGATTAGAGAACACAGGAAACTTCTGTTGAGGGTAAATAAACATTTTTATATGTAGATTCATTATAAAAGGATCAATGTAAAATAGATAATTTAATATATTCATTTATGAAGATGATACTTTTGGAACTCTATTCCATTGTTTACTTAACTTATACAACTTTTGATTTAATTACTTTATATAAGAACTGATTATTTCAATTCCATTTGTTGGGTTTAGATTACAAAATAATACAGGTTTATTCAGATATTAAGTGAATACTAAGAAATATATACAGTTTATTGTTCTTATCAAAATATCTAAAAAAAAAATTTTTTTTTCTTTATTGACTTTTCCAGTTCTGCCATAACAGCCCAAAAGCTCAGAAATATCTGTTGTCAGGTATTGAAATCCTTGTTGGTAATGTCCATAAAGATGTTCTTATGCCAAAGGTCCCTCATATCCTGAAGATGCTCTATGATGGTGATATACTTGATGAAGAGGTTATCTTGAAGTGGGCAGGAAAACCAAACAAGAAACATGTTTCTAAGTCTGTTTCGGAAGAGCTACGTGAGAAAGCAAAGCCATTTATCAAATGGCTTCAAGAGGCTGAAGTGGAAGACAGTGCTGACTCTGAAGAGGATGATAATGAACAGGTTAGTCTATATTTTTAATTTGTTTCTATTAATCTATTTTTAAATAAGTAGGTAACAATCTTCATAACTTATGCAGACTTAAAAATGCATGTAATTGCAGATATTTATTACTGTTCAGCTGCTTGAAATATTGTGAAAATTGTTGCTGGTATTTTATCTTATTTTATAAAATGGTAAACAATTGTGAATACCTGGCTTAAATTCTCTAGTTTCATTCTATTACTAATAATATTAATTCTTACCTGAATTGAACAATTGTTGAAAGTATATTTAAAAACTTAAAAAAGGCTTTAAAAACAGTTGTTTGTCATAAACATTTTCTAGCAATCATATTTATTTAAACTTGTGTAAAAATGACTCCATCAAAATTCACTACGTTAAAGATTGTATTTTTCTTTTTATCGATAACCTATTCTTCCTAACTTCTATTAGTCATATTTATTTAAACTAAACTTGTATAAAAATGACTCATCAAAATTCCCTTCCTTAAAAATTGTATTTTCTTTTTACAGATAACCTATTCTGATACTCAAAAGGTCGGATTACAAGATGCCAGTGATGCAAAAGATGAAAGTGAAACTGAAGATATTGACATTGATGCTATCTAAGCCACAGATTACTTATTTAAGAAATTCAAATAAAAAAATCTGGAATTAGTATTTTTTAATTTGCTTCCCATTTTAGTAATGAAACTAAATTCGTATGCAGCTTTCTTTCTATGTGAAAGATATCTGCAACTTTTAAAAGATAATGAATAAATATCGACTACAAATTTAAGTTGTTACTCAATTATTCTAAATATGCTGATACTTAGATTTTGAAGCAATCTGTTTTAATAAATATAAAGAAATTTTTAAAAAAGATGAAACTTAGGCTGTTCTGTCAACCACACTCTCAAAAGTGAGTGCACTTATTTGCTTTTATTTTTATTTTTTTTATTATTATTAAAAGACAAATAAAGGCTTTTTATTTTTACATTGTTAATAGAATCTCTGGATAATTTACCATAGTCAAAAAAAAATTTAAACGTCTAATCACCTAAGTCAAAAATGCTATTACCTTATTTATTTCTGAAAGGATAATACTGCTTTTGCATAATTCTCTTATATGCAAAGAAACATGAGAGAATTAATGGCTATCAAGTTGGGCTTGCATATCTTGGCTAAGTAAATAAGACTTCCCTCGTTTTCAGCAAAGGTTCAAGACTTGTCCTTAACCCGTTTTTTTTTTTTTTTTTTTTTTTTTTTCTTCTTCTTTAGCCAAATGGTAGATTAAGTATCCTCATCTGTGTTGAATTAACATTACTGCAAGTCTCAGGTTTAATATTTGAAATAACTACATATTAGCAAGTGTAAAGCAAGTTGCTTAAATATTTTTTTTTTTTTAATATATAAATGATATCTGAATAAATTGTAACAAAAGTTCAGTGGACCTATTCTAAAGTAGGTTGTTATGACTGAACATGGTCAGTTGCTGTCTAAAGTTTATAAAGCAGCATAACTTGTACAAAAAAAATATTATAGAAGTCCTTGTCAATACTTTTTTCCTTTTTTGAAGAAAGGATAAAGTGAGAATGCTTTCTCAAAACTAGTTTCCAATTTTTTAAGTTATGGTTTTTGTATTAAGACCAAATTGGTTTGCCACTAGTTCGATATTTTTGATTTAGTTTCTAATGTCAAAACAAATTAGCACTAAAATTTACTCAGATCTTCATCTGAATACTTTCGTTGTAACTGAAAAGATCAGTTCATCACTAAAAATGTTGGCAAATGGCTACTAAATGTTACTGCAGTGGACAGGATATTAAACTTACCTTAAATATTTATGAATGGCAACTTTTAAAGGCCTTGACCAATGGTGACTGGTTTATATTTTATTCTAGAGGTAGGTATATATATATATATATATATATATTGGTGAAAGAAGACCAACCTAAAGACGCTAGATTTCTACAATTAAATAGCATCAATTGAAAAAAAACCAAAAGTAGCCATGATGTTTGGGCTAGTAACCTGGTGGTCATCAGGTGTACTATATAAACTTAAACATTTTAAGATTTGTTTATAGTCCAATGTCACTTGTTAGCCAATACGCTTCACACATGCCTTTTTTTTTTTTTTTTTTTTTTTTTTTTTTTTTTCTTTTTTGCTCTTAGCCAAGTTGACTAAGAGCCTGTTGTATAACCAAAGGAACTTTCTATTTCCCCTTTTTATAGTATGCTATGCAATTGTACATATCTAAGACCCTTGCATCTCTAGAATCTCAAATAAATTTGGTTAATAAAATTTTAAATATCTTACAGCCTGAAGTCTTGTTTTCTATATAATATATAATTTTTTTTTTCTTTCTATAATTAGATGGCATTAACAAATTATCACTTGCATTTACTTAACCTGTATTTATTTATATTGGTAGGGGTGGGAATCACCTGAATTGTTTTGAATACTGTTTCTTTGGATTTACCTTTTTATTACTTTTAATGACTGATCAGCTGAAAGAATTTAATTTCAGATCTTTTTTTAGATTTTTGAGAAACTGAAGCTTTGCTTGCTATAATTGGCAGATTGCTTGAATGTCTAAGATACGAATGTGCCATTTCATTTTTTGGGGATGGGTAGAGGTGGAAATTCTGCTTAGAAAATGCAGTAGGTATTTTATTTTGAGTGACTTAGTTTATTTGATTACTCACATGAAAGATATAACTGAAATTATGGAACCAGAGATGCTAATAGATACATGTCCTGCATCTCTGATGCACAAAAATCTAAAAGGATGCAGTAAAATTATATCCATGCATCTCAGTGTTTTTCTTTTTCTTTTTTTCTCCTCACCATTCCAAGCTAACTGTAAATACATTTCTATAGTTTTTTTAGAAATGAATTACACAGGATAGGTTACAAAGTAGGGGTTAGACGGCTTTAGTTGGGACCCATAAATTTTCCTCATTCAAAGCAAATGTGAGTCCAAGGACACATTAAATCAAAAAGCTATCAGTATCACTGTGGGACTATAAAAACTTTATTATAAAGAAAAAAATACAAGCCTGTTTTTAATTTCATTCTTTAAAAACAAAATGTAACTTGAAAAGAAAAATCTTCCTCTAACCAAGGCATGCTAGTGCCAAAATGATGATAGAATTATTTTGGTAAAACTTAAGAATTTAAAGGAGTGACCAGAAATACATGATCACTGAACTTTGACATGTTTGCCCACTCAACAACAAAACAAAGACATTGAGACTTTAAAGTTTTAATGGGTACCAATAAAGCTCCAAATAAATGCTACTTAATTTACTTAATTTTTCATTACTTCTCTATCAGTTTAGGGGGGGGGGACAAATATCCAGTAAGTGCTATAAAAGGACAACATCAAAGGAATTGGTGTGTTACTCAATTATATTCATGATGGTATTATGCAATACTAATATAAACAACCTAATGGATTTCTCTATTTTTGTTGTAAAGAAGTGAAGCTTTATGAACATCTATATATTAATACTCGTGTTCCTTAATTGTACAACTGTTAACATCATGCAAATATATAAATCCTGATTATCAGGTTGTTTATCTGCCGAATTCTTATGAGTTGTCAAATCAACTAAGTAATAGACCCTTCCATTTTTATTATAAACAAAGGGAAGAAAAAGGATATGCTACACAGAAAAAATATAAGAGTTTGGGGAAAGATAAAGAGGGGGTGAGAATGCAGAAGTGATAACTAATCTGTTTCAATTGAACATAAGGGAAAGATTTAAATCAAAATTATTATAGTTTTTACATATTGAAGTATTTTAACAATAGCTCTTGAGTAAGCTTATCAAATGTAATAATTAGATTATCATACTGTGGTATATCCACAGGTCCTGCTAGTGATTAATATTGTATTTAACTTAAGAGATGAATGATGGATTGATTATCATTTTGACAAAGGTCAAAGGTCAATCAATGCATCTGAGTTTCATTTTTGATTTCAATTCCTATCAGTTCAAAATATTAAATTAACCCTGACTTTAGTATAACCTGATCCTTATCCTACCTTCCATTTTGAAGAGGTACGCATACGCACACTATATATGGTGATGGAAAGTTCCAAAAGTAATGCCTCCTATTTATTTCCATGTAAACTACAACAGATGCAGGAAACACAACAGCACCATTGTTTTACAGCATATCAACCCTTTTCATGTCATTTAATGTTGAATCAAGTCATTTTTTTTATAAACAAAGGAGTCAGGTTGCTTACAATACCTGCTGTTACTTAAATGGTCACCTAATTAAGTATTAGAACAGGCTCATTGTTGCTTAACTTTAGTGATCTAGTGGATTGTTTTTGTTTTACTGCACATTTTAATATTTGGGTCATTTGTGATAAAGGACTCAGGTTGCTTACAATACCTGCTTTTGATTAAGTGGTCACCCAATCAAGTATTGAACAGGCTCATAACTGCTTAACTTCAGTGACCTAACAGGTTTTGTTTTATAGTATATCAACATCATTGTGTTACGGCATATCAACCCTTTTCAGGTCATTTAATGCCGAATCAAGTCATTTTTTATAAACAAAGGACTCCGATTGCTTACAGTACCTGCAGTTGCTTAAGTGCTAACCCAATTAAGTATTAGAACAGGCTCATTGCTGCTTAACTTAAGTGATATAGCAGGTCATTTAATGCCGAATCAAGTCATTTTTGGTAAACAATTGCTTACAGTACCTGTGGTTGCTTAAGTGGTCATCCAATTAAGTATTGAACAGTGCCTGTTGGATAGAGCAAGTTTTCTGCTACAAAACATTTTTTCAGATAGTCACCACCATTTGCTATACATCTTTACCAATTATCAACAAGAGTCTATAATTCCAAAAAAAAGTATTCAAGTATAAATTGTCAGCAATGTCGTTTAGTTCCAATTGTGCATCAACTTAGGGAGCCACTTTTGACACAGTCTAACATGGAAGCACAAGCATTTCATTTGTCTTGTCACATGGTTAAAGGGGAAGAGGATTTCCTAGGCGCGTCTGTTTAATTGGAAATGGGATCTAAATGTACAGAAGACTAACAAGATCCAAGATCAATCCATACAAGTTAATCCGTTAATGTCTGAAGACTGATTTGCTCTTTCTCTCGCTCTTGGTCTCTCATATATATATAAGTAAAGTCGTCGGATTGGCCTACAGTTGCTGTCAGCCAGACAGCGAGGGAGTCTTTCCCCAGTGCTAGACCAAGGAGATTGTTTTGGCATCTGAGGTGGAGCGCTACAACTACCATCATCTCTCAGTTTACCACAATGATCCCTGTGCTACTCATACATTGAGTTGTTAAGATCCGGTATCAAACCCCGAACCAGAGCGATCCTAGTCGGTCGCTCTACCGAATGAGCTAACGTTCTCGGCCTGACCAACAGCTATGAATCATACATTTAGTATTCTAATTAACTTCAACAAACTGCACATTCCTCAAGTTACTTTAACTTTTCATAAATGTATGTATGTATATATATATATATATATATATATATATATATATTGGATATGCGTGGTGTAATGGTTGTAGTTATAGGAAATGAACCTATCAACCCAATTAAAATCATGGTCAAGGATGTTAGCATTTCACGTAGCATTAATAACCCTGGGAAAGATATGCACCCAACTACTCTCCCTCCAGTTATGGCAAATAGTGCAGGCTGGCTAGGTAACCAGTCTTGGAGAAGGAAAACTATAAATTCAAACCTTTTAAACTCTGTTTAAGAAATTGGCCTTGTGTCGCATCCTACTCATGCGAAGGGGTTGATTATATATATATATATATATATATATATATATATTACGTTCCATTCATTGTTCATTTCTATCTTGGTAAATACAGTTTCAATCTCGATACTTTTATGACACACCTTGTACATATATATTAAGTCTTGAGCAACTTTGAACAATTGTAAATTTCCCATCACGTTTTTTTTTTTACTGATAAGACATTGGCCCTCCCATTGAGGCCATTTCCATACTTACCTATGTGTAGTTGCATTCAAATAGGGGAAAAATCGTCTGAACTTCTACAGGAAAGTTACACGACAAAAATAAAAAAAGTTCTGAGTAAGAGTTTGGTGCTTTGGGATTACGTAAAAAGTGATAGCTCAAGAAAGATGATATAAACTGAGGGTAGCTTGAATAGCTCCAAATACAACTTTAAATATTACTCGTTATATTATTGTTATATATATTCTATTAACACTATATTCTATTAAGTGTTAATATAATTAAATATTGTATTGAACTAAAAAGACTAATGAAATTAAATACGGACACAAAAAAGATTACACTTATTTTTACTTTATTCTAATTGATTTCAATATAAAATTATACATAGGATTCATTTTAATACATTTGAGAATAAAACTAATATTGATTATATTATATATATATATATATATATATATATATATATATATATATATATTCAGGAGCTTACAGTAATGTGATACTGAAATCCAGTGCTACCCAGCAACTCCTGTGACACTACCGTTGCCAAACTGCATTGGTTCCTTACCTTTCCTTTGGATCACAGCGGCAGTGTGGAGAGGGGGGATTTGCTGTATGGGCAACAGCTCATCTTCCATATGAATCCACCCAGGTTATGTAGTTCAAGTTTAAAAAAATGAATAAAAAACCTTGACACTACTCCATTGTCTCTTGTAGACGGAAGGATGCCAACCATATATTCTATTATATTATGTTGATTTTATAGACTTGGCATTAAATAACCCACACGGTTGATATGCCATTAAATCAAACCAAACCAAACAACTTTTAAAATGAATACATATTTCAATAATCTAAAAGACTTATCTGTATTTTTTAGATGAGGCTTGATGTGAATAATTTTGATGTTTCGGACTGTTGTCCTCATTTTTATTGCGGTATATGTAAACACAACGTTTCGGCAACTGTATCTCCTAGAACACCGGAGGATACAACGGCCGAGGCGTTGTTTATATATACCACAACAAAGATGAGTCGGAAACATCAAACATTATTTAAAAGACTAGTTTAGAAATTTATTTTTGAAATTAATTTTGTTGAGATTTCGTGAGATGAAATAATGTGGATTTAATTAACTTATATTATTTTATTTCTCTGAATTTTTTAGATGAGGCTTGATAATTAGTATCATTTGGATTATTCGGACTATTGTCCTCATCTTCATTGTTATCTGAACAACCCGGTGGGGCACATTGCCCGAAACGTTGTATAGATAACAATGAAGATGAGGACAATAGTGCGAATAATACAAATAATACTAATTAAATTATGTTCTTAAAAAAAAAAAAAAACATTCTTACTGTTGCGTTGATGTTTAGTAATGCAGGGGCGAGAGAGGCGAGGTGAAGTGAAGACTGTCCCGGGGCAGACGACATTGTACCACTTACCAATTCCTCGGAATGATAGAAAGATAAAACAAATAGGTTAACAATTAAGAAAGAGTGCATTTATGAGGGAATATAGAAGCAATTTTATAGTTATTTACTAAGCTTGGCGTAGATGTGGCACAAGGCCAGAAGTATGGGGCGCCTAATGAGTATCGAATTCACTAACAATGGTCTGCGAATGTAGCTTGCTAACCATTACACCACGTGAGGTGCCGATGCGAGCAATTTTATAGTCCATTACGAAAAAGTTCTGTTTCGACGGGCTTTAAGTAGGCGGAAAGCCCGTTGTTGTCGGAAGGTTAAGTTTGGCGCCCAAAACATAGACTTACTCGTGTTCTTGTTTGATGGTGGTATTCGGGAAAAGGGAAGGTCAGCGTTCGTAGCGGGGCTTATAATAGTTCTTATTGGAGACGTTGTAAGTTGTGTGGTGGCCGAACAATCTTTGTGAGGTTGACTTCAGATAGAGCCAAATACGCGTAGCGTATTGATCACACGCACCCCAACCCCCGATCAATACGCTGCACGCGTGTAAGCGGGTATGCCCGTCGTATGGGCCTCTTACACGGCACGTGTTTACGTGGGAAGTAAGACTAGTTGCGAGTGTCGGCATGAGTGGAGCCGTAACAGGATATGATATGACCGTTTTTTTTGGGGGGGGGGTCTACGCAGAACTTGCAGAAGTGGGTAAGACGCCTATATGGAGTTGCTGTGCAGCACGTGCTACGCAGATAGGACTGTTGCTGGTTGAAGGGAGCTTCTAAAATAGAGGGTGAAATTTCGGCGTATTTATTAAAATCGATCAATCCTACTAGAGAATATCAAATTGTGTATATTCGCACTAAAAGCTTGTGATCAGTTCACAATTATCTCAAGAAGTTTAGTGCACTCGCACTCACTAAAAAAAAGGGAAGAAACCAAAGACTTTTATCATTTTTGTAGACGTAGCAGTAAACACGCCACGTATCAGAACAACAGATTTTTCGACCAATTAGGATTTAAGGCAAACTTTTTGTTTTGTTTTATTTTTAACTTTTCTTATAAAATTAATCAATTTTCATGGGCAAGATTCTTATGTATTTAACAAGACCTGTGTACATTAACAGATCTGACCACAGCAATGTTTGACACCCAACTGTTATACGCATATAGATTTTTTTAAACCGAAAAAAAGAGTTGAAAGACGTCACGAAGTTATAAAGTTTTAGAAGATTAAGTTTGTTAACTGCGTATGTTACATACGAAAAGGGGAAAAAGTCCAACATCGTCAATATTGCTATTTAGCGCTCGTACAACTAAATGAATAAAATAAAACAAAGTAAAATAGAATAAATGAATAAAGATTGAAATGAATGCATAAAACTGTGACTATAGATATTCACCGGATTCGAAGCGTCAGCGTTGCCTGGCATGTCTGTCTGCTATTTGCGAGATGCCCCGTACACATGATCGGTGTTAAACTTTTGCGTGGGCCGCGGTTGGTTTGAGTCGTGGCGTGAAGGGCCAGGATGTTGGAAGCTACGAATTGAGGCACCCGGATGGAGTGCGACCGCCTGCTTTATCAACACGATACGCAACGAAGGTTGGTAGAGAAAATTCGGAGGTGGCGAGAGACCATTCAGATTCATCGCAGGCGAGGCGCTTTGGAACGTGGTTGAACACTGCTGTAATAATTTTGCAAACGGAAAGACTTTGTCGGTAGATTTTTACAGTTGGGAAATCGATTACCCGAATCCTTTTTCCCCATATATCAAATGAACTCTACATATATAATTCGTTACAACTAAGACGTCAGAATTGATAAAGTCGGCACTTAAATAGAAGTTCTGCTCCAATGAGGACAGACTAATGAAAACAGCTATGATAACAGGACGGCCATAAACTTCCTTTCAAGAAATGCTATTTCAAAACGAGTCCGTGTCGAGGAAGAGATAATAGTTAACGAGTTCCAACAAGCTCTACTGTTGACCATAACGCCAGTTATAACTTCCCCAAAAATTGCAGGCATGTTACTTCTCCGCACAACAAAATCAAGTAAATGAAATAACTGTTTCTACTGAAAAATGAGTTCGATCCTCGCTGGATGAAATAGTCCGTTTTGTTTTGGATTTACTAAGTATCCTACCGCGATGACAACAGTGAACACGCCCATCCCGCTGTAAATTTCCTGTCGTTCATGACTCACCATTTTCTTTCTTCTCGTGTCTCCGCATTCACGAACAACAATCGCCAACTGTGAATATCTCACCCGGCTATATAGCTGATGCCTCCGAGAGAATGGCCGTCTTAAATATTTATGCCACCCCACGCATAACACAAACGGGGTAACTTGCGCCCCACCCGAGAAGATTCTATTTCTTCTCGTGTCCCCGAATTCATGAACAACAATGCTGCAAAGAGTCCAATGGCCAACTGTGATTACCTCACCCTCCGATATAGCTGATGCATCCGAGAGAATAGCCCTCTTAAATAAACATGCCACTACACATAACATAAGTAGGGCCCAACCCGAGGTTTCTCGCCCACCATCTCGCTTCGTAGCACCGGCAAAGATTAGTAGTATATCCTGTGGGGATAGGATGGCTACAGACAGTCAACGATGATCACCGACAGAGACATCAACATCGAGTTAATGAAATGATGTAAGGAATTCTTACGTAGAGACCTCCATCCACATCAGTACCGAGACGGAGGCATTCATACGATTATGGGGTGTCTGTGAATAAAACACCCTAGTGTTCAGGGCCAACCTACAGAGCATGCATCAAGACAGAGATGGGGGAATCAGGAAATTCGCTGACAGCTTACACGACCAGGAAGATATGTACAAATTTGCCGTTTCGTCACCGTATGGCCGTTGTAATGTTTTAACACTAAAATACACTCGCCTATTCTTCCAAGCTGTGGTTGTATAAATGCTGCTGTATGGACCCCAACGAGGAGTTTGGAGAATAAGCTAGTGGGGAGATGCACAAGAATGCTGCGTGCGGTCTTAAACAAGTCGTGGAAACTACACCCGACAAGGAAGCAGCTGTACGGCCACTTGCCCCCTATCTCACAAATCATGCAAGTGAGACGGACAAGACATTCTGGATGAGCAAGGACGAACTCATAAGCAACGTTCTCCTATGGAAGCCAATACATGGACATATTTTTTTAAATTTTTATTTTGTTTTAATTTATTTTAATCCCCACAAGAACAATACTGCTACATCTGTCGGAACAGCTTTGGAAGCCCCATCAAAACCATCAAAATATATTACATCGCCACAGACACATACAAGTTTATATCTTGTCTATTCTATTTTATTCATTTAGAGCAACCATTCTAAGAGAAAGAAAACTTTGAATTCAAACTAAATTATACTCCGCTTTAAAAAAAAGCTGACCACGTGTCGATTCCTGCCCGTGTTGAAGGAATTAGGTAAATAAATAAATACCGTGTTTCAATTTGTTTCAATTTTGTTTCATTTTATCAGACACATCTAATCTGCTAATTCTTGTCTGGGCAACACAATCTTTTTAAGAGTTGACTTTAAATGTGGACAAGGAAAATAGAAATTGTTATCTACCCCCCTCTCTCTCTCTCTCTCTCTCTCTCTCTCTCTCTCTCTCTCTCTCTCTCTTTCTCTCTCTCTCTCTCTCTCTCTCTCTCTCTCTTCTTTCTCTGTCTATCAATCCCTCTATGTCTGTTTGTCTGTCTTTCTCTCTCTCTGTGTATATCTGTCTGTCTCTGTCTGTCTGCCATCCCCCCCTCTCTCTCTCTCTCTCTCTCTATCTATATATATATATATATATATATTATATATATATGTGTGTGTGTGTGTCTGTCTGTCTGTCTGTCTGTCTGTCTCTGTATCTCTGTCTGTCTGTCTGTCTATCTTTCTCCATCTCTCTCTGTGACTGTCTGTCTGTCTGTCTCCCTCTCTCTGCCCTCTCTCTCTCTCTCTCTCTCTCTCTCTCTCTCTCTCTCACTGTGTGTCTGTCTCTTTTTTCTGTATGTCTGTCTGTCTGTCTGTCTGTCTCTCTCTCTTTACATGACTGCCACTGCTGCTAAGTGAATCGTTTTAATATTTATTTAAACTAAACTTAGCAGATAATGATCGTATCACAGGTTATAAGATTATGATCTGTTCACCTCGTGTAACGCTTAGTAAATAACTATAAGATTATGATCTCAAAGAATTGTCGAAAAAATTGACACTGACTGATAAACAAAGTAATTCATTCACACGGGGAAAGAATAGTTGGTACTACGTGAATAATAGTATTCCTCCACCCGCAAAGAATGTGATGAATGTACCCAAATAATGCGTGACCTCACCGGTGTTGTTGATGGTGGTGTGGTGTACCCGTCCCCTACCCCTAACTCAACATTTGCAAAAGGGTCATTTGAATGATGACTCATTCAAATGACCCTTTTGCAAATGTTGAGTTAAGGGTAGGGGACTTCTTCAATCAGTAATGAATCCTACAAGTTGTAAGGTTATGACCACAGACTTGTAGAAAAAAATGACATTCATTGATAAAAATGAATAAATAAATAAATGAAAATAAAAAATAAAAATAAACTAATTCATTCACACAGAGAAGAACAACATTTTCATAAAAATCGATATCATTAATTTTTTCTTAATGGTTTGTTACCAGTTATTCAACAATCGTAGGAAATGGACTCGTCGATCCTAGTTCAATTCGTGGACGAAGTCACAGTTCCCATAGCACTAATACCCTTGGGAAAGGTATGAATCCAACAATCCCCCCCCCCCGCTATGGGTAAATAGGAGGGCAGACCAGGCTCTTTAATCTTGGTTAGGCAACCAGTCTAGGAGAAGAAAAACTCTGAATTAAAACCTGGTCACTACTAGAATACTCATACCTACTTAGTGATCTATTTCAATTAAAAAATCCGTATTTTTATTATATGGATGCTAGAAGGCGGTGGCTGGGGGTCTTTATGTCCTGGGAATGACGTTAAACTCTATCTAATGGCGAGGTTCCAGTTCTCGAGGTTTGCGGAATGCGGAGCACCCCTTCAGCACCATTGCTCACTGGTCCACACAGACCCGAAGTGGTAGTACCTGTTAGGGTCCCATCTATAGGTTAAATAGAAAAACGTGTTTATAAAAAAAACGAGTATCCATTAAGAATGAATTTATTTGAAAACTTTGTCGGCATTAAATGACCCACTGAGGTTGATATGCCGTAAAACAAAACAAACTAAACCAATCAACAAACCGTGATCAATTGATCATACGGTTTGAGGTTATTTTGAATTAAATTTATTTATTTATTTAAAGTGTCTAACTTTTAGTGTAATAAAATATTATATTGAATTGGAAAGACTAACGAAACTAAATAAGACCAAATATATAAAAAAAATACTTAGTTTAATGTTATTTTAATTGATTTCTCTATAAAATTATATAATCTTTACAGATCACTGCCGTCTCTCACAATCCTACAACCCCGCCACCAGAACACCTTTAATAAAAAGGACCTAAAATTGTTATATGGCCTCATGCATAAAGTTTTTGATCCACTAACTTCTTCCGTTTGTCCTCTAAGGTCAAGATACAACAACACCATGATCAAAGAATCCGAAAAAATCCTTCAGCGATGGCAACAGCACTTCACGGATTTATTTGATAACCCTTCAGTAGTCAGTGCTGATGTTCTGCAGTCTTTCTCAATACGAGACAAAATATGAGATGGATCATGAAATTATATATAGGATTGCTTTTAATATGTTTAAGAATAACATGATAGTATTAGAAATCAGTAACAACAAATAATTATTTATTAAACCCAGTTTTGTTCAAATCATTATGCAAATTATTTCCCACCTATGTAAATCTTTATTTCTTAGAGATATATAACACAGATTTCAGGAATTTAAATGCATTGATAATATGGGCAGTTTTGCGGCAAATCTAACTCAGATAGACATTAATAGAAACATTGTTAATAAAGGAAGATGCCAATTAAGATTAAATAATAACTATTTCATGATAGTTTAATATAACTTAAATAATTAAGGAAATCATGACGTCAATGGTGACGTAGTTTCGGTTATAGACATACAGCTACATAATGTCCATTATAATAAGAAGAGATGCTTGTGTTCAAAACAAAATTGAATAAAATTTCATACTTTTTTCGAGTAGGTGGAAAACAATGAAACTCGTAGTTTGTAAATCATAGCTAACTACGCATCAATAAGGTCTTTAATTGCCAGTTATGAAAAACAAGGGTAATCCCAAAAGTTAGGTATCCAACACCCCCAGCAACCCTGTTTTGCATGGCACATGAGAACATAATTAACATATAAGTATTTATACTTCCTTCTCTTATCAGAAGCTTCAAGACATTTCTTACTAAAAAAAAACTATTTTTCTATTAGGACGTTTCTCTTATACAACTATGTATAAGCCCTGTTATGTCTGTATTCTTTTCTGTTAAGTTTTCCTATTAGGATGTTTCTCTTATACAACTATGTATAAGCCCTGTTATGTCTGTATTCTTTTCTATTAAGTTTTCCTATTAGGACGTTTCTCTTATACAACTATGTATAAGCCCTGTTATGTCTGTATTCTTTTCTATTAAGTTTGTTCAGGTAATAGAATATCCTTGTTATAACTTCGTTGTGAATTGTTCTTATATCTATACTGTACGAAGAAACAATATACTAAACTAACTATCGTTCTTCTAAAAAGTTTTTGTTAATTCTGCGGTAATGTACAAAAAAGATATAGAAATCAAATTACTTACATTCACCATCCACATAAGAGTAAGTTTCAGTTATCTGATTCATTTTTTAAAACAGTTATAATTAATGTATTCGTTGTACCTTTTGTCATATCTGTATTCTCCCCAATTAAGTTTACCCAAGCAATAAATAATCCTTGTTATAACTTCGTTGTGAATTATTCTTATATTTATACCGTAAGAGGAAACTGTGTTCAACCAACTCTATAAACTCTTCTTTGTATCTTATGTCATGTTTTGTATTCTCTTCTATTAAGTTTGTTCAGGCAATAAAATATCCTTGTTATAACTTCATTGTGAATTGTTCTCACATTTATTCTCTACAAGGAAACAATATACTCAATCAACTATCGTTCTTCTACAACACAAATACATCATTCTACATCTGTCTCTTTTGTCAGTGCTTGTACAGAATAGTCCCCTTCAATTTAAATATAAATTGATTTTATATAAAGTTATCTACAAGTGTAATACTTACATCCAGAATCCAAATAATATTTACTTTTTAGTTATTTGTTTCATCTTTTATTTAATAGTTTAAAAATTACAAATTGGCCATCGGTCATAGATCACAATTAACACACCGACACATTCTTAGTGGTAGGAGAGAGAAACGATGAAGAAATATGGCCGGTGACCGAATTATAGCCAGTTGTAGACCTTTGTTTTTTTTATGTATTTTGGACTGACTGTTTAATAATAAAAAATAAGCAAATGACTGAAAATTGGATTGTGGATATGATTATCATAGTTGTATATACTTTTTTTTTGTAATTAATGTTAATTTTAAGCCAGTGTAGAATTTTGTTGTAGATCTTCGATATCTCATTTTGTGACTTTTTAAAAACCTTTGGTGTGAGTGGGGATGTATGTGTGTGTGTGTGTGTGTGTGTGAGAGAGAGAGAGAGAGAGAGAGAGAGAGAGAGAGAGAGAGAGTATATATATATATATATATTATATATATATATATATATATATATATACCAACCCCTTCGCACGAGCAGGATGCGGCACAAAGTCAATTTCTTCGGCGGATTTTAACAGGTTTGAATTCAGAGTATTCCTTCTCCTAGATTGGTTGCCGTACCAAAGTTGAAGAACCCAGTCAGCTCTGCTATTTACCCATAGCTGGAGACAGATTAGTGAGATTCATACCTTTCCCAAGAGTATTAGCGCTATGTGAAATGTAAACAGTCCCGTCCAGGATTTGAACTCGTTTCGTCGTACCCATTTCCTACGACGATAACCATTACACGACGCGCCTCCACAAGAGAGTTCCCGTATATGTTTGTGTAAACGTGGACGTATGTGCATGTGTATACGTGTTAGCTGGCGACTTATTTAAAATAAAAAGATGATGTGAAGTTTCTATCGTGAAAATATTTCCATATTCCAAGATCAGAGATTTGATTTTAGTCTACGAGCGTTATTGTGAGATTCTTGATGTGAGTGATAAATAAGGAATTTGACTGTCTATTTGCAACCCTGGTCCGTGCAGATGTTTGAGAGTGAGGAAGTAAAAAACGGAGAAAAAAAAAGAATAGAAAATAAAAAGGAAAAAAAATGGAAATATATAGAGATATGAGTCAGCGGCTAAATATTTAAAACCACATAGACAGCAGAATAAATTACATTCACTAAGTTCGAAAATTCTCAGGCAATGGGCACAATGTTTCGGGGCAAAATTACTACAGATAATTTTTTGTGTTGTTGTTGTTGTCGTTTTTGTTTTTTGTTGTTTTTTTGTTGTTTGTTTTTTTAAGCATTAGTAACCATGTTTTAATTAGCCATACTTGAAGAATGGTTCGTTTTATATCAACGTTAAAGAATGCTTAAGTTATCAGTAATTATTTCTCGGGATTTTTTTAGATGAGGCTTGATAATTAGTATTATTTGGATTATTCGGACCATTGTTCTCATCTTCATTGGTCTGAATAAAGGGTTAGGTTCAAAGTTCTGTGATTGCTCCCGATTACGACAAGAAGGTTCCCGATTACGACAAGAAGAATTCCCGAGTCCGAAGAGAAGGTTCCTGAGTCCGAGAAAGTTCCCGACTCCGACAAGAAATACCTGAAGAAGGCCGGAGGGCACATCGACCGAAACGTTGTACAGATAACAATGAAGATGAAGACAATGGTCCGAATAATCCAAATAATACTTTAATTATCTGTAATTCTTCAACAAAATGAAACATCGCAAATTAGTATTATTTAAATTTTTCGGGTGGTTGTCCTCATCTTTATTGTTATATACTCAACGTTTCGGCCGATGTGCCCTCCGGTCTTCTTCGGGTGTTTCTTGCCTAACCAGAGAACCTTCTTGTCGAACTCGTGAGGCTTCATATCGTAATCGGGAGTCTTCCCGGAACTTCGAACCGAGCCCTTTATTCAATCCGCCGTGGTAGGCTGTTCTCATTCCTTTAACCATGACCGAGTACAAGTGTTAAGCTATGCTAAGTATTCTATGTTATTTTCGCCTGTAGTCAGGATTGAACCTGCAACGTCCAGATGATTGTCACTTAGAACTGTATTAACTCAACCCTTATATCCGTTACGCCATGTGTCCAAACAGACAAATGTAACATAGTGAAGTTTTGTTTTTCGCATGGCATTTTTTTAGAGACGTTGAATTCAGAACCAAATGAAGATTTTCCCGTGCCCGGGACCCAAGGCTACAGGTACTGTGATGCTCCCAGAAATATTTTACGGGGTAATCCCAAAAGAAAGGTCCCCAAAAGCGTTGGGGACGAAGAGAAACTTTTCGAGCGGTTATTGGCAACACTGTTATTTTTGTTATGCATACGCCTGCGCCTACCCCAGCGTGCGCCTCGTTGCCACGCTCAGTCTTGGTTTGGCAGACGTTTCCGATGGAGCTCTCGATTGACGCTACTGCCAAGTGTGAAGTTCACGTAGCTATTCACTTTTCGAACGCAAAGGGCATTAAACCGGCTGAAATTCTTCGCCAATTAAAAGAAGTGTATGGCGAGTCGTGTATGGATGTCAAAACATTTGCAAGTGGTGTAGATAGTTTTGTAACGATGTCCCACTACTTTTCCGATTGTGGTCATATGACAGAATAAATGCAGTATATATTTAATTAAGAAAAAGGAAGGTTATCATAACACACTAATGTACTCGGACGATAACACGTCTGAGAACAACAGTATATAACAAAGAAAAGATATGTACCATAAAGAGACCCTTAGCAATATATATATATATATATATATATATATATATATATATATATAGAGAGAGAGAGAGAGAGAGGATATTTTATATTGGGAGAAGTAAAATAAAGCGCTCGATTAGTTGTAAGAGCTATATTTATTATTTTGATCGATATATTTAATGGCTTTTTGTTACCACTGGTTTCAAAGCATTAGATGCTTATCATCAGACAAATTGTCTGGTAAATGATACTTAAATGAATATCAGTTATGTATGTTGTTGAGCTGTTCTCGCTTTATTTTTCCGTGTGCCACCCCTCGTGCGTTTATGATGTTAAAAAAAAAAAAACACTTCGAAAAATATTTTATTTTCATTTTTAGGTGGTTGATCCTATTTCGTTGTTTTTCAAGTCGAAGAGTTTAATAAATATTTTTTCTGTGTGGACAACCTCTGAATATTTCCGATTTAGCATTTAGGTGTTTATACGATGAAGCTAGTCCTTTTTATGATTCGGAAATTTTCTGTAGAGCATAGTGCGCATCTTTTGGATCCATTGATATATGGTCTGGGTTGCTCAAAAATCTTCTGCTCCATATTATATGGGGTTCCTTAGTTTTTGTACGTACAAAATCGGTTAGCGAGCGTTTTAGCTGCCTTCCCTTTCTCGTTCCTGAATATATATTCAATTTAAATAGATAATTCAATCTACTTATACTTTGATTCAGAATTTGCAGCTACTTAATCTCAATCTAGATAAATTGGACGTCGATCAAGTTTCGGCTTTTCTCTTTGATTCGCGCTGGCCTCTGGCGAAAGCGAAAGTGAAAGCTTTTTGATTTCGCCTAAAAATGATTTGTGAATTGATAACAGATATAAGTTGTCTGTCTAAAGCGTAATGAGCACACAGCTGCAAATTGTGTTTTGTTTTTTTTCATTTTTTTTCTTTCCTTTTTTCTTTTTTCAAACTGGCAACTCTATTTGAAAATCAGCTGATATTGAACATGTGTGAAAATATTCAGTTCATTTTTGCGGCTGTCTGTTCAATCGTAATTGGTGAACCGCGTAAATTTTTAAACAAAATTTTCCATCTTGGTGAAACTCTTCGTTAGGGATGGATATTGGGTTTAGTTTGTGCCTCTCGGCTCAAAACACTTGTTTTTTGGTGGATGCGGTGTTAATAGCAAAAAAAAAAAAAAAAAAGACAAAACAAAAACAATAACAATAAAAAACAACAACTATAAAAAACATCAACAACAACAAAAAATAACAACAAACCCCGCTTCATTTGATCTAGAAGTGTTCTATTGGAAATTTAAGAAAAACAAACAAAAACAATCCTTATTTATAACTCAGAGAGAGAGAGAGAGAGAGAGAGAGAGAGAGAGAGACAGACAGACAGACAGACAGACAGACAGACGCAGAGAGACAGAAAGAGACACAGAGAAGGAGGGAGTATATTTTGTCTCGATATAAAAGTGAAACCAATTAGCCTTTACTTGTTCAGTGTTGTCTAAAAATTAGATGTCTGCGAAAAACTAACTAAGCTTCAGCGGTCTTAATTAATTTTCAGACAGACACCAGATTAAGATTAAGATACTTTGCTAATCCAAACACCGGACGTAGACTCATAATCCTGGTAACAATAGAGATCGGGTTAGGTGGGTGGGTGGGTGGTGGTAGCAAGCAAGCACTTTTAGCTTTGTAATTTAGATCAAAATTTGTAGAGCATCGAGTTGAAAGCCATGAGGTTTGAACATTGATTGTTAGGTTTGTATTTTTTTAAGTAGATTCGAAGTTCATCACTATCATCATGATATCTACTGTAATGTTACCGACTGTGTTTAAGTAGTAACACGAGGAGACACGTATATATCAGTAAGTAGCTTTGTTAACGGTCACGTACAAAGGGTACTGAATAATACTTAGTGGCCAACCCTTCACTAGCCGGTGTCCCGCCACGGGTGACCAGTAAGGAACATAATACTACACCCCACCTTTCGGTTGTAAAGATTTTTACAATGTGTGTATTTTAGGTGGATGACTTGCCGACTGCTCTGGTGTATTTTCCTTTATTAAGACTTCCTGAATTGTTTGATTGGTCACTATGAGAATCTGATTCATTCTCGCTGCTATACATAAATTGGTATCAAGGGAGGGGGCGTGGTTAGGTGGTTACTTCGTGTAGGAATGTCACATGGGGGAAGCTAGTTTCTCCGTTCCTTAGGCAGGCGAAGATGACTTTTATTGCGCTGGTGCGGTCCTTAATCTGTCTTAACTAAAACTGACATTGGTAATAGTTTTACTTAGCATAGCTGGATTGGTCTGTATTTCACATTTCTTATTGTAAGTAAAAGTAAACACATCTAGGACCAGGAAGATTCTGTTATAAAACCATCGCTGCTGACCGGCTTACGTGATCCCGAGGAAGGGCAGAGGAGTAAACACCGAAAACAAATCCGGAGCCGAAGTCCTTAAGGTGGAGTAATGCTGAATTTCAGTGCTACACAGCCAATTCTTGTGACACGGTCGTTGCCAAACTGCATAGGTTTCTTACCCATCCTTTGGGCAACGGCGGCAGTGTGCTTGGGCAACAGCACAACCTTTATATCAACCTGCCCAGGCTACGTACGCCATCGTCTTTCGCAGACGGAAGGATGCTAACCAGCTAGATTGGTCTTGGGTGTCTTGACTAAGACTGGCTGTCCCATTTTTTAAAGGAAGGGCGCTCTTTTGCCTGATGACTTTTGTCATCATTTCGCTTTTGTCTTACCAGAAATAGGACTCTCGGACTCGATGTCCTGTGTCAGGTGGCTTCGGCCACTAGACTGGTAATGTAAATCAGGACGCCATTGCCCCAGGCAACACCTGCACCCTTGATTTAAAGGGGACAGGGCTGAGTTTATTGCCCAGTGCCTAAGGCGCCTCCTTGAGTGGGAATGCCGAAGGGATCCACGCAGTTTTTGTGTCTGCCATCTCATGAGCTTCGGTTCGCTGGTGGTCCCACATTAATAAGACCTTGTGTCTGATCTGCATAAGTGGCATACGTGGTAAATTTTGCTTTTGTCGGCATTTGAGCCGAATGTCCACAATTCTATGTTCTTCGATGCTTTGCTGATCAAACAAATGGATCTGAGGAAATGTATTGATCCGTGTTCTTAGTGTTATGTTAATTAGCATATCTACTTGCTTGTTTCTTTCTTAAACCCCAAATATACGTGTGTCTTCTTTTTTGTGGGTTGTCAGACTGAAAAGGAATTAAGAGAGAGAAAAGAAGAGACAAAGACAAAAGATACTTTCATGGTTAGACTTTTATTCATAGGTTCATAACTATTTCTTAGAAAAGATATATTCTCCTGGGCCAGTTAATGGGGTGTTTTTCTAATAAGGTCCGCATTGGAATATCTTCTTGAGCGTAGGAAGAGACTTTTCTATGCGCATTCCCAGAAAGTACTTCCTGTCTGAGGGCTCCTGTGAGATTGCTATTTTTTTTATTTTATTTTATTTTATTCTAATTTTATTTTAATTCCCACTGACCATTACGCTAAACGTACCTTCTATATTTACTTTGTTGAATTAATTTGTTTATTTAATCTTTTTCGATACTTAATGGAATTGTTCAGCGGTAAAGCACAGGCCTGTTGTAGAAACGAGGAGAAGGTCCACAAAATAACACACATTTCAAGTTTCTGTGTTTATTTATTCATTTATTTATTTCAAATACTTTTAGTATTTGTAAATACTACGATAGCAAAATTAGTTAATTGTATACAAATTGTTAAAACTGTTCAAAATGTCTTGAGATTTTTAAAACCTTTTAATGGATCATTAACTCTTTCAAGAATTTTGGCTCATTCAAATGATCGACCATCTGCAAATTTTATATCTCAGTTTATTTTGAATAAACAAAAAGACGCCAGAAACTAAGTCGGGTATAGGAGAGAGAGAGAGAGAGACAGAGACAGAGAGAGAGAGAGAGAGAGAGACAGACAGACAGACAGAGACAGAGACAGAGAGAGACAGAGAGAGACAGAGACAGACAGACAGACAGAGAAAGGGAGTGGGGTGCTAGAAAACGACTTACAAAATAAAAAGGAAATAAGAATAAAATTGAAACGAGAGAGAGAGAGAGAGAGAGAGAGAGAGAGAGAGAGAGAGAGAGAGAGAGAGAGAGAGAGAGAAAGAGAAAGAGAGGGAGAGAGAGAGGGGGACAGGAAAGATAGTTATCCCGTGACCTGGTTTTGGTCGGGTAATTTTTTTTTGTTTGCTGTTATACTTTTTTGTTCACTTTGAGTCAGCTAAGTCCATGACATGCAACACTCCACTTTGACAATTAGGCTAGAGGAGCGGCCGGAATGGCCACTGATCAATCGCTTGGTCACGTCAAGCCCTAGCACCTATATGATTGTCCCAACCCCCTTACCCTTATGGCAAGCCCCAACCCTTTTTATATATGCTTGAAAGCGGTGTCTGGGGTCTTCATGTCCTGGGTATGACATTAAACTCTATCTGATGGCGAAGTTCCAATTATGGAGCTTTGGGAATTTGGAGTACCCCTTCATCACCATTACTCCCAGATCCACTTTGAGGGTCTTAATGTCTTGGGTATGACGTTAAACTCTATCTGGTGGTGAAGTTCTAATTTTGGAGCTCTGGGGAATGTGGGGTACTATTTCATGATCATTACTCTTAGGTCCACTCTGACCCGAAATGGTAGTCCTATCTATGTGCTGAATAGAAAAAATGTGTTTGAAAAAATGTTTTTAAAAAATTAGTTTAAAAAAATGAATACCATTAAGAATGACTAAAACAAAAGGTCGTTGGCATAAAATAACCCAACAAGGGTTGATATTTCATAAAATCCAACCAACCAACCAACCAACCAACTAACGGAAGCATATTCTAACCTTGGCTGACAAAGCGATGCGCATTTTAAGTACACAAACCTATTTAACAGAAAACTGAAATTCTTTCAATGAATAAAACAATATAACAAGAATCAATAAAACAAAACGTCTTCGGCATAAAATAACCCATCAATGGTTGGCATGCTTTCAACCAACCAACCAACCAACCAATCAACACCCAGATAGTCTGCAATTGTTTTTACCTTCTCTAAATCTTAAAAAAAAAAAAACATATCTAAAAATGTTTGTAAAGCTTTATATCTTTTAAGTTGTATACATGAATTAAATTTTGACTGAATTATTAACTAGAAGACAGCTGTGAATTGATTGCAGACGATCGCAGCGTCTGGTACCAGCATTGTTCGAGGAGGTGTCGGGTGTGTGTGGTGGTTGGAGGAAAGCAAAAACCAACAACAGCTGGAAGACAGAAAGGCGACGCAGAAGGAAAGGACAGCAAACTCAAGACTTCCATTCACACTCTTCAACTTTGTAATGATATATCTTTTACACAGGATGGATGCGACAAAAAGATCAATTTTATTCTATTTGAAATAACGAACTAAAAGACGTTTTCATATAACAAACTTTTTTTTATTTAATGAGCCAAGGAAAACAAAGTATCTTATCTCGAAGACAATACATGGAAACAAATAAAGGTTTTGTGGTTTTATGGGTTGTTTGGTCGGTTGTTTTGTTTTACGGCATATCAACTCTTTTCGGGTCATTTAAAGCCAAGTCTGATATACAAAATACTCATGTTGCTTACAGTACCTGCTATTGCTTATGTGGTCGCAAAATTATGTATTTGAAAGGCTCATCGCTGCTTAACTTCGGTGATCTAGCGGGAACTGGTGCTTTCAGCGTGACTTGACCGTAATTGTATTTGTGGGAACTTGCTTCGAAAAGGTCCATTGTTTGTTTGTGAAGGTATCCGCAGAGGACTTACCTACTAAACTAAAAAAATATATATATATAAAATCTGGGGCGGGGGTGTCTTTAGTACCCTTCTGTCTAAATAGTAAGGGACCGTGATGTTGCCTAGTAGTATTGCTGCTTCTGCAGCTGCTTCTGCTGCTGCTGCTGTTGTTTATCTAGTTATTTTCCTGACCTCCCACCAGGCCGAATTAACACTGTGTTTGGTTTTTTTTACATGGGAAACCATGCACAAACCGAAACTCATGCGGTGATCAGTGCAAAAAGTACGTGGTCCCTTCAGCATTTCCCTTTTTGAGGCGCCTCAGGCACCGGGCGATAAATCCGATCCTGTCCCTTTACTTCCTGGTTCAGAATCCGAAGCTCCTTCTTATATATGTATATTGATACACTGGTCCTTGGTGCTGTGACCCGGTTTTAGTGACAGATGTCTATGTCGAATGATTGGAGAGAGAGAGAGAGAGAGAGAGAGAGAGAGAGAGAGAGAGAGAGAGAGAGAGAGAGTTTATCCCGCAACCTGGTTTGGTCATGGGGATGCTACTCATGTCTTTAACGTGTTGAACGTGTCTTGAGCATGAGTATAGTCATATACTAAGCTTAGCTTAGATGTGGCACAAGGCCAGAAGTGTGGGGCGCCCAGTGGTGGATCTCATTCTTCTTCAGGTCTACAACTGTTTTTCCTTCTCCAATATAGGTTGCCATATCAAAGCTAGAGCCCAGTCTGCTCTATTATTAATACATAGCTAGAAGGAAAATAGTTAGATTCACACCTTTCCCAAGATTGATCGGCGTCCAATCCATGTGTAATGGTTGGCAAGCTAGTCTCGCAGATCCACTGCTACTGAAAAGCAATTGCCCCATATTTGCAACCTTGTATCACATCTTATCTGTCATGAATGGTTTGGGTGAATAAAAGTAGCCCTAGTGAAGTGTAATGGTTAGCAAGCGCGTCATTACTACTGAAAAGCGAGTTCGATCCTCACTGGATAGCCTATACTCGCGAACATGTCACATCATACCTGTGGCGAATGGTTTGTGTAAATAAATACCTACCTTTACCAAGGTTGATGTACTGCTGAGTGTATAGAAATATATGTCTATATATATATACTGAATCACTACCCAAGCAAAAATCAATAAATTTCACTAAAAAGAAAGGAAAGAAAGGAGAAAGAAAGAAAGAAATATCGATTGCTTTGTACTTTAAGGATCAGTATGTTGTTCAATTAGAATTCAAAACTTAAATTTTCAATAATATAGTCAATTTATACAACGTGTAAAAGAACGGTAGTTAGTTTCACTATTAAGAATAAGCATCCACCGGGCGTAAGTATTTAAGTTTTAATGTAATGAAATATATTAAATCAGAAAGACTAACGAAATAAACCAAGAACTCATATAAAAAGATTACGCTATTTGTCTGAATTTTTTAGATGAGGCTTTACAAATTGTATTATTTAGATTATTCGAACTGTTGTCCTCATCTTTATTTTTACTAGTAAGAATATACACTCCCCGGGAGTAAGTATTTAAGTTTTAATGAAATGAAATATATTAAATTAGAAAGACTAACGAAATTAAATAAGAACTCATGCAAAAAGATTACACTTATTTTAGTAACATTTTAATTGGTTTCTATATAAAATCATTCATACGATTGATTTTTATACGTTGGAGAATAAAACAATGATATAAGAGATCGATAACACCAATTAGCTATTTATTAAACCCCGCTCTGTTAAAACCAATATGAAAATGAACCACACCATATATTATGCAAACCTTTATTTCCTAGGGATATATAAGACACATTGCAGGATTTTAAACGCACTAATAACATGGGCTGTTTTGAGGCAAATCTAAGTCAGATTGCCATAGAGACATCGTTAATAAATAAGATTTATTTTATGTATTAATGATTTTGACTATAAATTAAATACTCATTGATAAACGTACGCATTTCCTTGGGGTATTGTGACATAGTTTCGGTTAAAGACAGATAGATACCGAATCTTCATTATAATAAGATATATAATTTCCTTTTACGGAATAAATGAGTGAGAACAATTCAAGACTAATTAATAACAAGGATATTATTAAATTTAACAGAAGAGAATACAAACATGACAGGATATACAAGGAAGAATTTATACAGAGTTGTATGAGCGTAATGTCCGAATATGAAAAGGAGTCGTTGGGTAGGAAAGGAAAGTGTAAGGACTTACATATTAAGCATGTTATCGCGTGCCATGAGACTTGAGGTTGCTGGGAGTTAAAATCCTGGACGAGATTGTTTGCATTTCACATCGCGCTAATACCCTTGGGAAATGTATGCATCCAACTACCCTCCCTCCTGCTATGGGTAAATAGTAGTGCAGACTGGGCTCTTTAACCTTGGTTAGGCTATCAGTCTTGAATTCAAACCTGTTAAACTCCACTAAAGAAATTTACCCTGTGTCACATCCTGCTCGTGCGGAGGGGTTAGTAAATATATGAGATTAATTCCCAAACAAAGCAAATCGGCCATAATTCGACACCTTCTTAATAGTTGAGTGTGGGGAAAACTAAAGAATAGTGGCTGATGACTGCTTTGTAGATAGTTAAAAAAGGTAACTTTTGGAGAAAAAATGAAAGTTTGAGTCGTGTAATAAAATTGTCCTTTATATGAGTATTATAAATTGTATCAAATGAACAACAAGTTACAAAGGTGTGGTTGGGTTTATGAATTTTCCTTTTTACAAATTCTTATTAGTGTTAAGGCTTACTTGTATTTGTTCATCCGATTTGAGGAGGGTTGTTATTTTGTGACTTGCCTGTTCGCTGGCTACTGCTTTTCTGAGGGTTATCTACTGAGGGTTACTAGAATCTTCCTTTCCCCCGTTCTCAGAATGTCCGTTAGTTGGCGGGAGTTTTGAGTTTTGGGCGTCAGTCAGTCTGGCTTTGTCTATTTTTAGAATACGATTCTTTTTTCTTTGTTCATCCAAACCTGGTCTAACAAGAATCTATCTGAAACTTACTGTATCATAAAGTAGTAATAGACATTACAGATGTTAGTTACATCCGGACAACACGAGTTATGTGCCCTTGTTTTTATTGTTGATTCACTTGGTGATAAATGGTTAAACCTAACAGGCCGTAGTGATTGAGAAAACCAGGAATAAACGAACCCAATAGCGGTACCATAAAATAAGATTAAGACATTTACTCTTATCTGGATAGTAAATGTATTCATTTTTTTCCTTCTGTTTTTTATCATTTTTTTAATTTTTTACATTACTGCAGAATTGACGAAAAAATTAATGTGTGGGTTAATATTGACAAGCACCGAGGCTAGAATTTGAAATGTATTTTTTGATTACAAAACAAATCTTTAAAATGGTGTTATTCTTCGTGATGGGCGTTTCCATATGAATCAACTTGGACTTCCATACTGAAACACTTCGTCTTAATGTTTTAATCGTTGTTTTATTATTATTATTATTATTATTATTATTATTATTATTATTATTATTATTATTATTATTATTATTATTTGGTGAAATCTCTCCTTTAACAGGTTTCGCTATTTAAGCTTTGCTTAATACAATACCGAAGTAGACTGACAGTGATCTGGGTCCCGGGTAGAGAGTGTTATTGACTCTGTAACCGGTGCCTACGCAAAGAAGGCATTGCTCTAACCCGGTGGTTCCCAAAGTGGGCGGTTTGCATCCCCCGGTGGCGGTGGGAAGAACTAGTGGGTGGTGAGGCAAAAATGGGTGGTGGTGGGTTGACAGGGTGGCAAGAGGAGCAGTTGATAAATAACTTTTTTTCCACAAAATCTAAATGACAAAATATGACATATATACTAAAGTAAAGGAACACGTATGCAGTTTATACATAATAAAACTGGCACAAGAGGTTAAAACTGCCAAATAAATTGGTTTAGTAGCTTAGGTTTAATTTGTGAAAAACATTTTTGTGTTTAATCTTGTTGTTTTCAATTTGAAGTATACCAAAAAATATTGTGCGAGGAGGGTGGTAAGAGGTTTAATGTTTTAGGTTTAAAAGGTAGCTGGTTATTCCCGGTGCGTGTTCCTAGGGTTTGCTTTTAAGCCCATGTTATTTGGTGGTCGTGCAGAAAGGAAAGAAAAAGAAGAGACAAGAAAAAAAGGTAGTTTTAGGATTCAGACTTTATTCATGGGTCATAGCCACCACGTGGCAAGGAAATATCTTCCTGGCCAGTAGTAGTGTCTTGTCCCAGTTAAGGGCTAACCCTCATCTTATTTGGTGGTCGCGCTGAAAAAGGAATTCAAGGGAAGAAAAAGGAAAAGACAAAGACAAGACGTAGTTTTATGATTTAGACTTTATTCACGGGTCATAGCCACCACGTAGCAAGGAAATTTCTCCCAGGTCTGTAATAGTGTCTTGTCTCAGATAAGGCCTAAGTTCGAATGGCCGAGAAATTATCTTTGTGTTAAGAATTGGGTCCTTTTTCCTGCACATGCGCGGAGGATTCATTCGGTGTGAAGGCTCATGGGAGTTTGTTATTTTCAATTTTTATTTTTTTAAAATTTTTATTTTAATCCTCACATGTGTTCGTATGTGTGTATGAGGGGTGGTATGAATCCACTTGGAAGCCAAGGGGTCGCTAGCGAAAAAAAAGTTTGGCAATTACTGCTCTAACCTATCCCTCTCATCTATCCATTTTATTCAGATATATGCAACCTTAATGAGACAACTGCATTTCAATTCTTAATTAAAATAACAGTGTTATTGATATGAATTTAGAAATCCATTTTTTCACCTGGAGTAAAAATATTAATGTTCGTTCAATCATAAAAATAACAAAAAATAAATTAAACAATGATGGTACAAACTGAGCAAAGTAGTCCCAATTTAAATTCTTCTGGCTTTACATAGTTATGAGATCAAAATCACACAAAGTCAGCATAATCACACGATTGCTTCTCATTACACAATTGATTTAATTTTTTAAAAACTGATTTTAATCAATTATATCTTAAATTAAGATATAATTGATAACACTAAATTGTCTACAGGGTCAATGCAAGATTATTTGGCGCTTTTGGATGCGCCCCCACCTCTGAGAGTTTTGATAAGCTAATTTAGGTACAGTAACCAATCACTACATTGTTTCTATCTCTCAAAACATCATTGATAACATAATTTAACATAATTGATAACATAATTTTCATCTTGATAACATAATTTTCATTACTTTATCGGTGCAAATAGCCAATTATGGTTACTAGCAGGACCTGTGAATATATCACAGTATGATAATTTAGTTATTACAGCGTTTGATATGTTTACTTAAGAGCAATTGCAAAATAGTTCAATATGTAATTTACGGACAAAAAAAGTGTCAATAACACGACTCGAAAAATATCTGTTGGCTCGAAATTCGCCTGACGCTGGCTCGCTAAAACATAGTGCAAAATTAAGGCAGGAGGCCGGGACGACTCAAGATTAAAATTACCAGAATATATTTTGTAATTTACAATTTCAATATTACATATAAAACAAACATGTAACTTATTTTTCCCCAATTCATTTTAATTGTACGTTTGCCATTTAAGCGCTGCAAGACCATTTGAAATGTTTCATTTTTGAAATTTCGTGAAATAAAATGGGACAAATAAGCAATCTGCGATTAAGCTACACCAGATAATATGGCTTTACATTTTTGCATTGCATCTTGAACAATTCAAACAGTCTCATTTTTAACTAGAGGGTGTTGCAGGATGATAACGGACGGAAGATTAAGGAACAAGCGTATTAATAAATATATAAATTACACTTAGTCAATAATTCCTTGGCGTAAATGTCAATGAAATAATTTTTAGTTATTTTAATTTTATTTTAGGTTAATATTTAAAAAAATAGCATATCATAAACATTTCGCTCCAGTCTCTCCCAAGTTACGACTTACTATTACCACATCATTATTATATACATGTTGTGCAAAATAAGATATTTCTGAGTTGTGATCTTTGGTCGGACAACATATCAAATTGACATCTTAAGTATAGATATAAATCTAGTTAGCCCTGAATTTTGGGCGCTACCATATGTTGGTGACCTAGGCGATCGCCTTGTTCGTCTAAAGGGTAACAACAGGATTCTGATTATATAACCATAAAATACTTCATGCAGTTAAAAACCCTCGTGTCTGTTGTGGTATTGTATACCGGTAAATCTTTGACGTGAACGTGACTCTGAATAAGAGTCGATATACCGGAATAAAGAAACGTAGGTAAAAAGAAAAAAAAATTGTCATTGGTCGTGAGATCTAATCAAACTCAAGTTTATTGAACATCCTATTAAGGTTCAGATTAAAAAAATTTTTTTAAGTGTCATTAATTTCTGCCTATACTCCTTCAATCATCAGTATATACCATAGTGATAAGAAATTTGGCTTAAGTCCACAAAAAAAAAAAAAAAAACTTTTGCACCATTCATCTCAAAAGGATTTTAATCAATTAGATATTAAACTTAAATTCAATTCATTATATTAAATTATATAAAAAGTGAAATTAATTTCTGCCTATACTTCTTCAATCGTCAGTATATAACATAGTGGTAAGAAATTTAGTTTAAATAAAAACAAAAAAACAAAAAAACAACGACAACAAAAAACTTTTGCGCCATTCATCTCTAACTAATGTCTCTTCGATATTAGATCTAAGTCCCCAAAAGTTAACGTAACGATACGATTGTTTTGTCTTTTTTAAAATTTCACAACAGATTTGATTTTTAAAGGATTTTAATCAATTAGATCTTAAACTCAAATTCAATTCATTACATTAAATTATTTAATCATCAAATACTTCATACAATTAAACTACTTTTGTTGTATTTTATACCGGTAAATCTCTGGCGTAGACGTAACCCCGAATTATACAGTTCATACCGGTATAACCTAACGTGAATAGAAAAAAATTGTATATTCATTTTTGTTTTAACATTTTTCTCGTTCCATAGCCTCGTTTTGCCTGGCGCATATCCATACAAAGTTGAATATCCTTCTCATTCAGTTCTTGGCACAACTACAACCACAATGACGAAAGAAGTTAGACTGTTCGTCTGTCGATTTTTATTTTTTCTAATTAGGTGATTCCCTCTTCTGGATTAGGGGTTGCATGACAAAAATGGGATACTTCTGTCCTTTTTTAACAATGGGTTTTACATCGTACTTCATATACAAGAGGGTCGGAAATATAATTAAGCTTTTTCTAAACCCCAAAACAAATCTTCAAACTCTTTTCTCAACATTTTGTTCTACTAATGTAACGAGAGGGAAAGACAACTCTCAAAACTATGGGGTTTTTTTTTTGTTTCCTTTCCCAGAAGGGAAATGCTTGGCGCATTAAATTGTGTCTTGCATGTTTTTGTTTTTTTAATTTTAAATTTTTATTTTTATTTATTTATTTTTTTTAGGAACATCTGACTGTGATATTTTCTGTTTCAAACATTCTAAGAATTTTGAATAGTGTGTTGCTGCAATATAGATTTAATTTTATTTGTTTGTCGTGTTCTTTTGTGACCTGCATTTAATTTTCTTTCTTTTCATCTTTTCATTCAACGTCTCTTTGTCCCTTTAATTACTGCTGTTGCTGCTGCTGCTGCTGGCACCCGAGTCAACTCTGACCGAAAGTTGAACTCTGCCGAATATGACATTAATGACCGCATGCTATTTGACCTCTTTAGTAGCCAATGCGTAAAAGATCGTTGAATCGCGAACATAACAATTCCATCGAACGAGATTCTATGGGGGTTAGGGTGTGTTTTGGGGGTGGTTACTTGTTTTTCCTTTAACACCAACACCCGTGGCCATTGCTTCTTGTTGGTCATCAGGCTGAAAAGGAACGAAGGAAGAGAAAAGAAACAGAGAGACAAGAGAGACATTTTCAAAAGTCAATTTTTATTTCCAGGTTTACAGCTATCTCTTGGAGCGGAATTTTCTTCCCTAGCCAGTGATAACCGTGTTCCCAATTGGGGGTTTAATATTCCTATTTAATAATAATAATCATTTGTAAACAATTATAGAAGGGAAAGCCAAAAGTTTTCCACACATGTTTTTTCAATTTATTTATATAACAGCAGGGGATAAACAGGTACATCATTGTTAATATACTCTTCTTTTCTGATGCACTTGGTCTAACGGTCCACAAGTTTGCGTATTCCCTCCAAGAAGAAGGGTTTTGGTTGGTCATGCAGCCATTTATGCACCGCCCCTTTCACATCTTCATTCGTGCATCAGGCTTGCTCCACATCTTTTAAATTTCTCTATCCATTCATACACTCTTCTAAGTGATATTGCACTCTCCCTCTACATTACTAAAAGCTTCCAATAAATTTCAGACTCTGACACTCGTTCCGACCAAAGAAACCAGATTACTGCTCTTTGGTCTTCCTTGGTGCATACTGCTAGTGGAGCAGCCATCTTTACACTGTTTTAGATTGATCTCTCACGAGTTTCTTTTTGTCGCCTGGAAGTCACTCTTTTCCGAACATGTCCAGATTGTTGTTCCTTTCACAGGCATTCTGGGAGATTGTTATTAATTTTTGTATCTATTTATTTAAAAAAAATCTGATTTTATTTATTATTCAACGCCCACAATTCCCTTTTCTGTCTGCCGAAATGTGGTTTCCGTTTATAGCATGTGTACTGTTTTCCCCTCTAGAAGGGCATTTTGAGATCTCTTGAAAAATGTCATGTATTTCTACATCGAGAACATGCATTTTTTAATATAGGCCTCTCTCTCTCTCTCTCTCTCTCTCTCTCTCTCTCTCTCTCTCTCTCTCTCTCTCTCTCTCTCTCTCTCTCTCTCTCTCTCTCTCTCTCTCTCTCTCTCTCTCTCAAAGTGTCCCATTTTTTTTCACATCGAAAACATTGTTTCTCAGCAAGCCTTTGTTTGCTTTTCATTCTCCTGGGAACTATCCCAACAAACCCGTTTGTAGTAGTAGTAGTAGTAGTAGTAGTAGTAGTAGTATTCATGTATTTTACGAATCCACGCGCTATTTCATGTGTTTCTAAGGTCAGGATATTTTTCTTTTTTCTTCTTAATAATTGGTGTTCAGATATTATCTCACACATCTAGCTACACCATGGTATCTAATATTTTCTACCGGACTTAGATGGGTGATCATGTAAGCAACAACAGGTACTGTAAGCACCTAATATCAAAAGGACTAGATTCAGCATTAAATGACCCCAAATGGTTGTTGTGACGTAAATCAACGAACTAACGAACCAACCAACCGACCAACCAACCAACCAAAATCCAAGTACTTCCTTTGCTGGTAAAGACCCGTAACAAACTTGGCAGTTGATTTTGTTTTTCGAGTTTACCGGAACGGACCACATGACCTTTAGGCACCCCTTTTGCGATCTCGATTCATAAGGACATGTTTTTCCTTTACACCGTCAAAATTCGTGTGTTTGTTAACAAACGATTTTTAGAGTTTAAAAAATTATAAAACTAACCCCTAACCCTAACCCCTAGGCCTAACCCGTAACCATAACCCCTAACAAACAACTGGATTTTGACGGTGTAAATGAAAAACATGTCCTTAAGAATCGAGATCGCAAAAGGGGTGCCTAAAGGTCTATGGTCCACCGGAATTCATTACTCTAAAAAGGAATACTCTTCTTGAGGTCTAAAATGGTTATCGAATGCCGCCATCATAATCTGTTGATAATTTGCCGTCTCTTTTGTTGGCACCATCTTTGAATTCGAACATTTCGAAAATCTCCTGCAAGAATTGTCTTCCACATTGTAGTCAAAGAACTTTTTCCCCACCCTCCTTTTATGTATCCCAAAGCTGCCACACATAATTTTCCATCAATATCACTTTGCTGAGACGATAGATTGGTTGGTTGGTTGGTTGGATTTTCATGGCATGTCAAACCTTGTTGGGTTATTTTATGCCGAATACGTTTTGTTTTATTCATTCTTCATGTGTATTCCAAATTTTTAAAACTCAATTTTTAAACACATTTTTAAATTAATTTTTTCTATTTACCCCAGAGATGTGACCCTAACAGGTACTACCACTCGGGGTCAGAGTGGACCTGAGAGTAATGGCAATGAAGGGTACTCCACACTGTCCAGAGCTTCATCCTCTGCTACGGACAGAATGCGACATAAAGTCAATTTTCCAACGAAGTACAGCTGGTTTTGAATTCAGAGTCTTCCTTCTTCTAGATCGGTTGTCGTACCAACACTAAAACAATCTAGTTTGCTTTACTAATTACCCATATCTGTGAGGAGAAGGGAGAAGAAATAAATTCATTGCTTTCTCAAAAGTATTAGCGTGAAGTTAAATAGGATTTGAACTCAAATCGCCGTATCCATTTCCTAAGACGTCACCAATGTAATGTTGTCCGAATCTGTTATCGATTTAAGTCCCAGTTTATTCGCGAATTCGAAGTCCAACAAGTTGTCAGCTTTTCCAGCTCGAACTTAGACACACACGTCCTAATCGCTGACTGTTGTCAGAGAGAGAGAGAGAGAGAGAGAGAGAGAGAGAGAGAGAGAGAGAGAGAGAGAGAGAGAGAGAGAGAGAGGTTGGCTACGTGCATGCACATATATGAGATGGGAGAGCCCCGCCCATGCATATGCAGCCAAGGGCCATAACTCGTTTTTATCTTAGAACACTACAATACTCTTTGATTTAAGCTCGAAAGAAAGAAACTCGCTATAGTCCAGTTTAAAAGCGCAGTAAGGGTAACCCAAAGCCTAATTTTTTAGACCTTATTTTTCGGTGCAGGTATCATTGGGGAACGAGAAATGTTTGGGCAAGCAGCTGCGTTTACCAAATATGGGCATTTTTTGAACGGGCGTACGCATGTACTATTAGTTCAGCTTCGGTTACCCTTACCACGCTTTTAACCTGGCCTACCAAGACACAAGAATCTATTTCTACATGGACATGTAATTACAACTGAAGAAGGTCGGAGAATGTATCGATTGAAAAATCTTGCAAACAACAAAAACAAGATTGAGATTTCTAAACCTAACCCTAACCCCAACCCTTACCCTAACTCCAACCCTAAACATAGCTCCAACCCCAACCCCAACCCCACCTAACCTTAACCCTAACTCCAAACATAACCCCAATCCTAACCCTAACCCTAACCCCAACTCTAACCCCAAACTTAACCCAAATCCTAACCTAACCGTTTGTTCGAAGAAGCTGAGTTTTTAACGACCATTTTCAAAGCGATAAACATTAATCTTTAATTATTCAAATACTTTTTTTTTAAAATTCAAATAGATGAACCTGATTTTGTTTGTGTTTTTGACTAATTTGTTTGTAAGTTGTAATGTTTTCATTAAAGCAAAATTCATTAAAATGCGTAAAGAATTGTTATACTAACTTTATGTGACGTAGACCGCATATTTGTATGACATCCGCCGAATGTTTTATTTTTGTGATAATCCTGACCAAAGAATGACTAGTTAAGTACACCCGCACTAAAGATTTACAATCACCTGTTCGAGTTAAGTGCACTCGCACTAAAAAAAGCAGCCATAGACCTTTTTTTACCATTTGTAGACGTAGTACTGAAAACGTTACGCACCAAAACAATTGTTTTGCTCGACCAATCAGTATTCATTAAGATCTAACCACCCCATTTTCAATCTGATACCCCGACAATAGATAAATACAGGTAAAACAGACACCTCAACCAAACACGTCACACAAACGCAGCTTCGGCTTCGCTCAGCTGGACTTTAATTTAATTGCGTGATCCCAGGGAGCCTGTCCCCATCGATTGAGGCACCTCAAAAGAGAAATCAAACGGGACACACGCTGGCTCACCACATGAGTTTCGGTTTGTGCGAGGCTTTCCGCAATAATCGGTCTTCATGTTCATCTGACATGGTGGGAAGTCAGGAAATCCAACCAAACACGTTACACGGTCTTCGGCTTTGTGCTTGCCAATTCAACCAACACGTCACATAGACCAATGAACTATTTCTCTCTGCGCATACGAAGCGTTCCCTACCAGAACGTTTTTGTCGTCTGCTAGGAATTTTAAAAGCGAATTAGAAATAATTAAATCTATTATTTAAGGTCAAACTTGTCTAAATCGATTAGTAGTAACATAATAACCATCATTAAAAAAAGAAAATATCATTACATATGCAGTTTATTTTTAAAAGATTTAAAACCATTTGTTTTGGTCAATTTCGACGCGATCCGCCATTCAGCCTCTTTTTCAATGGTTTTAGGCGCTTGTTTACAATTTTAACGTAACATTTGGGATGGAAAAATTTTTTTTACCAAAAATCAGGTAATTATCCGATTTTAATGAAATTTTCAGTATTGATTTATCAATTAATGAATTTTATAATGCATCAGTTATTTTATTTCAAAACTTTAATTTAGTATTTTTGCTATGAAAAATTAATATATAAAATTCATTTAAAATAAAAATATTCTGATGTTAATTTTAAAATGTTATATTTTTAGATTCTAGAAATAAATATCTATTTAATGCAAACCTTATTTTAGACACATAAAGTAATAAGTTTTGAAGAAAATCTCTATTGAAAATGTACCCCTCCCCTTTTTAAGCAGAACAAATATCGATGTATAATTTTTTCTTTTATTATAATAGCCAATTAAATAATTATCGAAATGAGTAAAAAAAAAAAAATCTCCAAAAAATTAATTATCTATTACTTCTTTACATTTTATTTTTCGATTTTCGGTACTTATTTTCTCATAGAATAGTCACCATAATTTTTTTAAATTTTTATTTCTATTCATAACTTCGGTCTTTATCTCTTTATTATACTGTAATTAGTACAATATAAGACCAACTTAAAAAAAAATGTTACGCCCCAACATAAGGGGGGTCAAAAATAAGTGACCTGAAAAAATGAGAAAGTTTTGAAATAAAATAAATAATGCATTATAAAGATCGTTAATTGATAAATAAACACTGAAAATGTCATTAAAAATCCGATAATTTTCTGATTTTTTGGTAAATTATTTTCGGGGGGGGGGGGGGGCTAAAGTCATTTGTCAAAAACGCATTTTAGGCTCATTTTGCCAGTAGCTACAACAGACATAGTGCTAATACGATTGGAAAGGCATGACTACAAACTATTCTCCCTCCAGCTATGGGTAAATAGTAAGACAGACTAGGCTGTTTAACTATATAAATATAAATAACTATATAATATAGCAACCGGTGTAGAAGAAGGAAAAACTCTTAATTCAACCTATCTGTATTCATTTTAAAAAAATGACCACGTGACGAATCATGTCCGAAATAAATCTCTCTGCACAAAGAATTTAGGTAAATGAATCCTATCGTTGTATAATGATAAGCAAGGTGGTCATGCAGATCCATTACTGGTGAAAAGTGATTTCAGTCCACGTAGGATACCCCCATACTTGTGAACTTGGGTTAAATCTTACCCCGTGGTGAACGGGTTGGTCAAATTATTATTATTTTTTTTTTTTTTTTTTGCTGTGTTCATTTTTTGAAACTCATATTTGAATTTTTTTTGCTTTATAAAATTTTGTTTATTTTCATTGTATTCATTTAGGGCAACTAGTCTAGGAGAAGTAAAACTCTGAATTCAAGCTAGCTTAAAAAAGCTGACCACGTGTCGATTCCTGCCCGTTGTTGAAGGAATTAGGTAAATAAATAAATACGTGTTTCAATTTTGTTTCATTTTATCAGACACATCTAATCTGCTAATTCTTGTCTGGGCAACACAATCTTTTTTAAGAGTTGACTTTAAATGTGGACAAGGAAAATAGAAATTGTTATCTACCCCCCCCCTTCTCTCTCTCTTCTTTCTTTCTTTCTTTCTCTCTTCTCTCTCTATCTATTTCTCTGTCTGCCTCTGTCTGTCTCTCATTCTCTCTCTCTCTCACACACACTCTCTCTCCCTCCCCCTCTATCTCTCTGTCTGTCTGTGTCTCTCTTTGCCTACCTGTTTGTCTGTCCGCCCGTCTGTCTCTCTCTCTGTCTGTCTCTGTCCGTCGTCCGGTCTGTTTCTGCTCTGTCTCTCTCCGTCTCTCTCTCTCCCTCTGTCTGTCTCTCTGTCTCTGTTCTCTGTCTCTCTATGTCTGTATGTCTCTCTGTCGCTGTCTCTGTCTGTCTGTCTACCACCCCCCCTCTCTCTTACATGACTGCCGCTGCTGCTAAGTGAATCGTTTTAATATTATTTAAACTAAAACTTATAACTTAGCAGATTGATCGTATCACAGGTTATAAGATTATGATCTGTTTCACCTCGTGTAACGCTTAGTAAATAACCTAATAATTATGATCTCAAAGAATTGTCGAAAAATTGACACTGACTGATAAACAAAGTAATTCATTCACACGGGAAAGAATAGTTGGTACTACGTGAATAATAGTATTCCTCCACCCGCAAAGAATGTGAAATGAATGTACCCAAATAATGCGTGACCTCACCGGGTGTTGTTGATGGTGGTGTGGTGTACCCAAGGCCTTCTTAAATTCTGTTTTACGACGGCGGTGCGTGTACCCATCCCCACCCTAACTCAACATTTGTAGATAGGTCATTTGAATGAGCCAGACTTATGTCAACAACGCGATACTTCATCGGTGTGCGCGAAGGGGTGGAGGAGAACGGAAGTCACTGGGGGGGGGGGTATGAGTCAGCGTATGTAACGAAATAGGGTCTACTAATAAAAGAATAAAAACAATCACGAGCACGTTTTTCATTTATTGGACACAACATTTTACGACGACGGGGATCGAAAAAACAATTTAAAAAAACGATGGTCAAATGGAATGACACGGATTTAACTTCCTTGACAAAAGTCTACATTGACTAGTTAGTTGATTGGATTTTATGGCATGTCTATGGGTAGCAAGAGGTTGTGGGTGTTTAAAAGTTTAAAGGTAGCTGGATATTCTTTGGTGCGTGTTTCTTAGGGTTTTGCTTTTAACCCCATCTCATTTGGTGGTTGCGTTTGAAAAGGGAAAGGCACGAAAGGAAAGAGACAAGACAGAAGGTGGTTTTTATATCTTAGGCTTTTATTGACCGGTCACAGCCACCTGTGGCAGGGGAATATCTCACTGGCAGTAGGAACGACCAGATCCAGTTAAGGCCTAAACTCGAAATGGCCGAGAGATTTTTCTTGGGAGCAGAAAGTGGATCCTTTTTCTCGCACATACACGGGGGCGTTCTTGCCGATGAAGGCTCATGGGAGGGTTTTTTTTTAAATTCTAATTTTATTTTTTAAATCCCAAATGTCAACCCTTGTTGGTTATGTTTAATATCAATGACGTTTTGTTTTTATTCATTCATGATGGGTACTCATCTTTTTTAAACATATTTTTTAAAACTCATGATCTTCTTCCTATTTAACCCTAGATTGGGACTTAAATAATTACTACCACTCAAGGGTAAGGGTGAACCTGGGAGTAATTATGAAGGGATACTCTAACATTCCCTAGGTTCTAGAATTTAATGCTTAGGTTCAAGCACTTCTTACATTTTAGCTTTAGACAATGCTAGCGGTTTATATATATAAGTAAAAGTCGTCGGGGCGGCTTAAAGTCGGTATCAGCCAGTCAGCGAGGGAGTCCTATCCCATTTCAATAGCGCTAGACCACGGAGTTGTTTTTGGCGTCTGAGGTGGATCGCCACACCTAACAATCAGCTCCTTACTTTACCACACATATCCCTGTGCTACTCATAGCTGAGTTGGCGAGGAACCGGTATCGAACTAGGGAACCTTGTGGGTTTCTAGCCGAACGCTCTAACCGATTGATGTGAGCTTTTGGTCAAGTGTTATAGTGTTAAATTGCGATTATTTCGGTTGGTGCGAGACCTCTTGGTCTTTTTTTTATTTTATTTTATTTTTTTTTTATTTTTTTACCCAGGTGAAGTTTGGTAGTACATTTTTTACTAACAAATTATTCGCCGTTTTTTTTCTTAAGCGCAAGTATTTACTAATAAGATTAGTATATATATATATATATATATATATATATATATATATTATATAATATATATTATATTATGCTTTTTTAGTGTCGTTTTTCATGGGACGAATATTTTTTCTATGAGGCCCGCAAGAGAACCAATTTTGAAACGTTACTTAAGGGATATAAACTTTTTATGAGAATTCATTAATATCAGAAAAAAAAAACAACAACACATTATACGCTTTTGATCATTTATACTTTAGAAAAAAAGACGCGTGATTGTCAAACATGAATCCTAAGATCTGTCGATAAAAGTGCGTATTTTTGTACATGCCTACGTAGTGGTGCATGCTTTCTTTGACGTCACCGGCATATTATATCACAAATTCTGATTTTGTACCAAGTGTAGTAGATTTGCAATATAATTTACTACCCATGTACTTACAGGTGAGTAATGTAGTGTTGTCAATTTACTGGGCTTAGTTTAGTTTGGCAGCAAGACCAGATGTATGGGGTATCGATGAAGCTACATAATGCCAAGAATGGCGGCGCAAGAGATTATATCAATAGAATCCCAATTGTTTAAGGCACAAATAGGGCATTAGATTACGGAAACTCCCAGTAGCTTAATGCCTAACCAAATCCTACGGTCTAACATTAACCCTAAACCTAACCATAAACACTAACCTAACCCTAGGACACTAACCCTTACTAAACGCCAGCCCTAGAGGTCCTCGAAGTTTCGTGTATTTCTGTGAAATGTGATGCTTTTTATACGTAATATAATGATCTATCCTTGCACGCTATTGCTGCATTAGTTCCTGATGTCGAAACTCCGAAGTAACGCCAAATCCTAACTGCAAACCTAACTTAGACACTCACCAAACCATAACCCATATAACATAATATTAACCCTATACACTACCCTAACCGTAGCGTCTCACAAGATTTCGCGGTATTTTCGTGAAATGTAATGCTTTTTATACGTAATTCTAATGAATATTATCTCTTGGCGCGGCTATTCTGGCATTGTAACTCCGATGAGAATTGAACCATTACAGAGTACCATGCGAGGGGCACCCGTGAGTGTGGCAGCGTATTTGTTTTTGCAAAAACGTAAAAGAGAGACAATCAATTTAAGATAATATTTACGCTCTTAGAACATTTTCGAAATGTAGGATTTAAGTTTTTGAAAAAAAAAAAGCCCAATGTTAAATATATCATTATGCGCTTATACTAACTAACTAACGTCTTCTCTGCTCTCTCTCTCATCATCTCTTCTCTGCTCTTCTCTCTCTCTCTCTCTCACACACGTATGCACACACACACGACAGCACACACACCATACACCACATGAGACTCACTCACGCCGCCCACACCCGCATATACATTACATAGGTGTGCAACATATCATAAAGTAATTAAATTCATAATCGATTTTTCTCCTTTTTTTGGCTTGAATAGTAAATTCTAGAGTTACGTTTTCAATTGGCTACAATTCTATTATCGGCCATCTTTCCTTCACCGGCATCTGCCATTCTTGGGGACTTTCCAACAGACAATTCTTATCTTTTTTTTAAATCTATGTTATATCTAATACACATAACTATAAACCAGTCAGGCAGGCGACGATTCCTTGGAGAGAGAGGGCAGAGATATATATAATATATAGAGAGAGAGAATATAGAGAGAGAAAGAGAAGAGAGTTTAGAGAGAGGGGAGAGAGAAGAGAGAGGAGAGAAAGGGGAGAAGGAAGAGAGAGAATGAAGAGAGAAAAGATAGATAAAGAAAGAGAGAGAGAGAGAGAGAGCGAGAGAGAGAGAGAGAGAGAGTAGAGAGAGAGAGAGAGAGGAGAGAGAGAGAGAGGAGAGAGAAGAGAAAGAGAGAAGAGAGTGCAAAGGAAACAAAAGTCAATGAAAGAATAGTACATTTTTTTAAGTGTATTTTTCCCGCATTCATTTATTTCTTTTTCCTGTTTATTTAAAACCTCTTATTTTTCTTCTTCTTTTCTAATGTGATACGGAATACAGTAAGGCCTTTAATTTCTCTTTTTATTGGACAAGTAAAGGAAAGCAATGGACAGGAATTTCATTCATTCATTCCATTTCATTCATTTCAGTTTTTTTGTTTATTGTCTCATAATTATTGGTGGGCGGAAGCGGCGTCCAGTGTCTTCCAAAACTAAGACTAAACTCGTCAGGGGGGGGGGGGGGGGGGGGGGGGGAGGGGGGGGGGGGGGGGGGGGGGGGGGGCGGACTATTGAACAAGTTTGACATTTTTTTAAAAACTGAATGAATGATGAATGAAATGAATGAATTTCCTGTCATTGGTTTAACTTTACTTGTCGGCAATAAAAAGAGAAATAAAGGCTTTACCTGTATTCCAGTATACATTAGAATAAGAGATGAAAATAAGGGTTTAAATTAAACAGGAAAATAGAAATAAATGAATGGGGAAAAATACACTTAAAATGTACTATTCTTTTCATTGACTTTTTTTGTTCTTTTCCAGCTCTCTTCTCTCTTTCTCTTTTCTCGTTCCATCTCTCTCTCTCTCCCTCTCTCTTCTCTCTCTCTCTCTCTCGAATCTCCTCTCTCTTCGCTCTCTGCATCGTCTCTCTCTCTCTTTATCTATTCTTTTCTCTCTTTCACTTCTCTCTCTTCTGCTTCTCCCTTTTCTCTCTGCTCTCTCTTCTCATCTCTCATCTCTCTCTCTTTTTTCTCTTTCTCTCTTTATTAATTCTCTCTCTCTTAATATATATATATCCTCTCCCCTCTCTCTCCAAGCGAATCAGTCCGCCTCCTGACTGGTTTATTAGTTTGTGGTAGATATAACATAGATTTAAAAAAAAGAAAGAATTGTCTGTTGAAGTCCCCAAGAATGGAGAGATTGGTTGAAGAAAGATGGCCGGATAATAGAAGTGTAGCAATTGAAGAACGTAACTGCTAGAATTTTACTATTCAGCCTAAAAAGGGAGGAAAAATCGTTATGAATTTAATTACTTATGATGATGTTGCACACTATTAATGTATATGCGGTGTGTGCGGGTTGAATGAGTCTCTGTGTGTAGTGTGTGTGTGTGGTGTGTGTGTGTGTGTGTGGTGAGAGAGAGAGAGAGAGGAGAGAGAGAGAGAGAGAGAGAGAGACGAGAGAGAGAGTTAGTTAGTTAGTTATAAGGATAATGATATATTTAACATGGCTTTTTTTCAAAACTTAAATCCTACATTCGAAAATGTTAAGACGTAAATATTTTGATCTTAAATTGATTGTCTCTCTTTTTACGTTTTGCAAAACGAAATACGCTGCACAATCACGGTGCGCCCTCGCATGGTGTAATGGTTAATTGCTCATGAGTTAAGCCAATGAGAATAGCGCGCAAGAGATAATATCATTAGATTACGTATAAAAAGCATTACATTTACGAAAATACTCCGAAATCTTTGAGACGCTAACGGTTAGGGTTAGTGTTAGGGTTAATATTGGTTTATGGTTATGGTTATGGTTAGTGTTCAAGTTAGGTTTGAGGTAGGGATTGGGATACATTCGGGGAGTTTCCGACATCGCGTACTAATGCAGATAGCGTGCAGAATATTGATCATTATTTACGTGATAAAAAGGGCATTACATTTCACAGAAATTACACGAAACCTTCGAGACTCTAGGCTTGGGTAGTAAGGGTTAGTGTTAGGGTTAGGGTTAGTGTGTATGGTTAAGGGTTTAGGGTTAATTTTAGCGTTAGGGTTTGGTTAGGATTAAGCTCCTTTGGGAGTTTTCCGTATTCTTGCTTATTTGTGCGTAAAATGGATTTCTATTGAGATAAGTCTCTTGCGCGGCGCATTCTGCTTTGTAGCTTGCATCGAGTACCCATACATCTGGTCTGTGCCAAACTAAAACTAAGGCCGCAGTAAATGACAACACTACATAACTCACTGTAAGTACATGGGTAGAAATTATATTGCAATCTACTACACTGGTACAAATCAGATTTGTGATATAATATGGCGGTGACGTCAAAGAAACATCACACTACGTAGGCCATGTTAACAAAAATACGCACTTTTTATCGACAGATCGTTAGGATTCATGTTCTGACAAGTCACGCGTCTTTTTTTCTTAAAGTATAAATTGATCAAAAGCGTAATAATGTGTTGTTGTTTTTTTTTTTCTTGATATTATGAATATCCTCATAAAAGAAGTTTATTATCCGCTGTGTAAAGTAAGCGGTTGTTCAATTGTTCTCTGCGGGCCTTCATAGATAAAAATATCGGTTCCGCAATGGAAAAACGAGACAGTAAAAAAGCATATATATATAGTATAGTATATGCACTAATTGATGCTATGAAGTAATTAGTTGGTAAAGTGATAGTATATTAATCATAATCATATGCTATATGCTTATTGAGTAAGATATCTTGCGGTAAGAAAAAACAACGGGAATAATTTTGTTAGTAAAAAATATAGCTACGCAAACTTCAGCCTGGGTAAAAGAAAATTAAAAAAAATAAACAGATAAATATAAAATAAGACGCAATAGAGGGGTGCGCACCCAACCGAAAATAATCGATTAACCACTATAACAATTGACCAAGAAGTCTCAGTCGGTATGAGCGTTCGCTAGGGCAAACGCCACGAGGTCAGTCCTAGTTCGATTACCCGGTCTGCGCGCAACTCAGCGTATGAGTAGGCACAGGGTATGTGTGGTAAAGTAAGGAGCTGAATTGTAGGTGGTGGCGATCCACCTAGACGCCAAAACAAATCTCGTGTCTGCGCTATTGAAAATGGGATAGACTCCCTCGCTTGACTGGCGCATACCGCAGTTTATAAGCCGCCTCGACTGAAGTCTCTGTTACTTTATATATATATCACCGCTAGCATTGTCTAAAGCTAAAACATGTAAGAAGTGCTTGATACCTAAAATTAAAGTTCTAAGAACTCTAGGGAATGTAGAGTATCCCTTCATTGAATTTATCCGCAGGTTCACTCTTACCCGGAGTGGTAGTAATTTATTAAGGTCCATCTATGGGTTAATATAGAAGATATGAGTTTTAAAAAAGATATGTTTATAAAAAGATTGCAGTACCCATCATGAATGATAAAACACAACGTCATTGAATAAAATAACCAACAAGGGGCTTAGGCATGTTGGGATTTAAATAAAAAATTAGAATTTAAAAAAACGCTCCCTGAGCCCTTCATCGGAAGAACCCCCGTGTATGTGCGAGAAAGGATCCACTCGTGCTCTCCAGAAATCTCTCGGCCATTGCGAGTTTAGGCTTAACTGGGGATCTGGTCGTTCTACTGGCCAGTGAGATATTCCCTGCCACAGGGTTGGCTGTGCACCGGTCGAATAAAGCCTAAGATATAAAGACCACCTTCTGTCTTTGTCTCTTTCCTTTCGTGCCTTCCTCTTTCAACGCACCACCAATTGAGATGTGGGGTTAAAGCAAAACCCCTAAGAACACGCACCAAGATATCCAGCTACTTTAAACTTTTTATATATCAGCCTGACAAACCTCTTGCTACCTAGTAGACATGGCCATAAAATCCAATCATAACTGAACTAGTCCATGGTAGCTTGTGGTCAATGGAAGTTAAATCCGTGTCATTTGCCATTTTGACCATCGGTTTTGTTTTAAATTGTTTTCGATCCGCCCGTGTCGTAAAATGTTGTGTCCAATACAAATGAAAAAACGTGCTTCGTGATTGTTTTTTATTCTTTTTTATTATGTACGAACCCTATTTCGTTACATACGCTGACTCATAACCCCCCCAGTGATTCGTTCTCCTCGCACCCCTTGTCGCGCACACCGATGAAGTATCGCGTTTGTTTGAGATAAGTCTGGCTCAGTCAAATGCCTATCCTACAAATGTTGAGTTAAGGGTGGGGATGGGTACACGCACCGCCGTCGTAAAACAGAATTTAGAAGGCCTTGGGGTAAACACCACGCAACCCATCAACAACACGGTGAGGTCACGCATTATTTGGGTACATTGCCCTCACATTCTTTTGCGGGTGGAGGAATAACTATTATTACCGTAGTACGCATACTATTCATTTTCCCGCCGTGTGATGAATTACTTTGTTTATCAGTCAGTGTCAATTATTTTTCGGACAATTCTTTGAGATCATATATTATGGTTATTTACTTAAGGCTTCACGAGGTGAACAGATCATAATCTTAGGTAGAGACCTGTGAACGATCATTATGTGCTAAGTTATAAGTTTAGTGTTAAATAAATATTAAACGGATTCACTTAGCAGCAGCGGCAGTCCATGTAGGAGAGAGGGGGGTGTGGTAGACAGACAGACAGAGACAGCGACAGCAAGGTAGGCTGAAAAGAAAATAACCCAATTTAAAAACAAAAGAAGCAATAGAGAGACAGGGAGACAGAGACAGAGAGCCAGACAGAGGGAGAGGGAAGACGAGAGAGGAGACCAGAGATCAGAAACAGACCGGACGGACGGACAGAGACAACGAGAGAGAGACAGACGGCGGACAGACAACGAGTAGGCAAGAGAGACCAGACAGCACAGAGAGATAGAGGGGGAGGGAGAGAGAGTGTGTGTGAGAGAGAGAAGAATGAGAGACAGACAGAGGCAGGACAGAGAAATAGATAGAAGGAAAGAGAGAAAGAAGAAAAGAAGAGAGAGAGAAGGGGGGTAGATACAATTTCTATTTTCCTTGTCCACATTTAAAGTCAACTCTAAAAGATTGTGGTTGCCCAGACAAGAATTAGCGTTCGATGTGTCTGATAAAATGAACAAAATTGAAACAGGTATTTTATTTATTTACCTAATTTTCCTTCAACACGGGCAGGAATCGGACACGTGGTCACTCTTTTTTTAGCTAGCTTGAATTCAGAGTTTTCTTCTCCCAGACTAGTTTGCCCTAAATGAATACAATGAAAAGTAAAAAAAATTTATAAAGCATAAAAAATTCAAATATGAGTTTCAAACAAAAAATGAACACAGCAAAAAAAAAAAAAAAATAATAATAATTTTGACCAACCGTTCACCCGGGTAAGATTAACCCAAGTTCACGTATGGGGGGTATCCTACGTGGACTGAAATCAGCTTTTCACCAGTAATGGATCTCGCATGACCACCTTGCTTATCATTTACAACGATGAGGATTCATTTACCTAAATTCTTTGTGCAGAGAGATTTATTTCGGACATGGATTCGTCACGTGGTTCATTTTTTAAATGAGAATACAGATAGGTTGAATTAGAGTTTCCTTCTTCTACACCGGTTGCTATATTATATAGTTATTTATATTTATATAGTTAAACAGCCTAGTCTGTCTACTATTTACCCATAGCTGGAGGAGAATAGTTGAGATCATGCCTTTCCATCGTATTAGCACTATGTGCTGTTGTAGCTACTGCAAAATGAGCCTAAATGCGTTTTTTGACAAAAATGACTTTAGCCCCCGCCCCCGCCCGCCGAAAATAATTTAGCCAAAATCAGACAAATTATGCGATTTGTTAATGACATTTTCAGTTGTTTTTTATCAATTAACGAAATCTTTATAATGCATTATTTATTTTATTCAACTTTCTCATTTTTTTCAGTCACTTATTTTTGAACCCCCCTTATGTTGGGGGCGTAACATTTTTTTTAAGTTGGTCTTATATTGTAACTAATTCAGTATAAATAAAACGAGATAAAGACCGAGAGTATGATAGAAAATAAAAATTTAAAAAAATTATGGTGACTTATTCTATGAGAAATAAGTACCGAAAATCGAAAATAAAATGTAAAGAGTAATAGATAATTAATTTTTTGGAGTTTTTTGTTTTAGCTCATTTCGATAATTATTTAATTGGTGCTATTATAAGTAAAAGAAAAATTATACATCGATATTTGTTCTGCTTAAAAAGGGGAGGGGTAGCATTTTCAATAGAGATTTTCTTGCAAAACTTATTACTTTTATGTGTCTAAAATAGGTTGCATTAAATAGATATTTATTTCTAGAAATGCTTAAAATTAACATTTTAAAATTACATTAGAATATTTTTATTTTAAATGAATTTTATATATTAATTTCATAGGCAAAATACTAATTAAAGTTTTGCCAATAAAATAATGAATGCATTATAAATTCATGTAATTGATAAATCAATACTGAAAAATTTCATTAAAATCGGATAATTACCTGATTTTTGGTAAAATAAATTTTCCAATCCCAAATGTTTACGTTAAAATTGTAAACAAGCGCCTTAAAACCATTGAAAAAGAAGGCTGAATGGCGGATCGCGTCGAAATTGACCAAAACAAATGGTTTTAAATCTTTTTAAAAATAAATGCAATATGTAATGATATTTTTCTTTTTTATGATGGATTATTAGTTACTACTAACTGATTTAGACAAGTTTGACTTAACATAATAGATTTAATTATTCTAATTCGCTTTTAAAATTCTAGCAGACGACAAAACGTTTCTGGTAGGGAACGCTTCGTATGGCGCAGAGAATAGTGTCATTGGTCTATGTGACGTGTTTGGTTGAATTGGCAAGACACAAAGCCGAAGACCGTGTAAACGTGTTTGGTTGGATTTCCTGACTTCGCACCATGTTCAGATGAAACTGAAGACCGATTATGCGGAAAGCCTCGCACAAACCGAACTACATGTGGTGAGCCAGCGTGTGTCACCCGTTGATATTTCTCTTTGAGGTGCCTCAATCGATGGGAGGCAGGCTCCCTGGGATCAGCAATTAAATAAAGTCCAGCTCGAGCGAAGGCCGAAGCTGCGTTTGGTGTGACGTGTTTTTGGTTGAGGGGTGTCTGTTTACCTGTTTTATCTATTGTCGGGGTAGTCAGATTGAAAATGGGTGGTTTAGATCTTAATGAATACTGATGTGGTCGAGCCCAAAAAAAAACCCAAATTTTGGTTTTGGTGGCGTAACGGTTTTCGGTAACTTACGTCTACAATGGTAAAGTAAAAGGTCTATGGTGCTTTATCTTAGTGGCGAGTGCACTTAACTCGAACAGGTGGATTGTAAAATTTAGTGCGGGTGTATCTACTAGTCATTCTTTGGTCAGGATTATCACAAAATAAAACATTCGGCGGATGTCAATACAAATTGCGGTCTACGTCACATTAAAGTTAGTATAACAATTCTTTACGCATTATACTGAATTTTGCTTTTAATGAAAAACATTACAACTTACAAACAAATTAGATCAAACACAAACAAAATCAGGGGTTTTTTTTTTTCCAAATCCTATTTGAAATTTTAAAAAAGAAGTATTTGAATAATTAAAGATAATTGTTTATGCGGCTTTGAAAATGGTCGTTAAAAACTCAGCTTCTTCGAACAACGGTTAGCGGTTAGGAGTTTGGGTTTAAGTTTGGGGTTAGAGTTTGGGGTTTAGGGTTAGGGTTTTAGGATTGGGGTTATGTTGGAGTTTTAGGGTTAAGTTAGGATTGGGTTTGGGGGGTTGTGGTGGGTTGGAGCTATGTTTAGGGTTGGAAGTTAGGGGTAAGGGTTGGGGTTTAGGGTTAGGTTTAGAAATCTCAATCTTGTTTTTGTGTTGTTTGCTAAGATTTTTTCGAATGCGGGGATTACGATTCTCGCGACCTTCTTCAGGTTGTAAAATTACATGTACATGTAGAAATAGATTCTTGTGTCTTGGTAGGCAGGTAAAAGCGTTGGTAAGGTAACCCGAAAGCTGAGACTAATAGTAGCATGCGTACGCGCGTTCAAAAACTGCGCCATATTTGGGTAACGCAGGCTGCTTGCCCGAACATTTTTCGTTCCCCAATGATACCTGCACGCCGGAAAAATTTAAGGTCTAAAAATTAGGCTGGTTGGGTTACCCCTTAGACTGCGGCTTTAAAACTGGACTATAGGCGACGGTATGGTCTTTCTTTCGAGCGTTAAATCAAGAAGTATTGTAAGTGTTCTAAGATAAAAACGAGTTATGGCCCTTGGCTGCATATGCATGGGCGGGCTCTCCATCTCATATCATGTGCTGCACGTAGCCAACCTCTTCTCTCTCTCTCTCTCTCTCTCTGCTCTCTCTCTCTCTCTCCTCTCTCTCTCTGCTCTCTCTCTCTGACAACAGTCGCGATTAGGACGTGTGTGTCTTAAGTTTCCGAGCTGGAAAAGCTGCAAACTTGGTTGGACCTTGCGAATTCGCGAATACCTGGGGACTTAAATCGATAACAGATTCGGACACATTAACATTGTGCGTCTTAGGAAATGGTATACGGCGATTTGAAGTTCAAAATCCTACTTTAACTTCACGCTAATACTTTTGAGAAGCAATGAATTTATTCTTCTCCTTCTCCTCACAGATATGGGTATTTAGTAAAGCAAAACTAGATTGGGTTTTAGGTGTTGGTACGACACGATCTTAGAAGAAGGAAGACTCTGAATTCAAACCAGCTGTACTTCGTTGGAAAATTGACGTTATGTCGCATTCGCTGTCCGTAGCAGAGGATGAAGCTCTGGACAGTGTGGGAGTAACCCTTCATTGCCATTACTCTGCAGGTCACTCTGACCCCGGAGTGGTAGTCCTGTTAGGGTCACATCTCTGGGGTAAATAGAAAAAATTACATTTAAAAAATGTGTTTAAAAATTGAGTTTTAAAATTTGACAAATACACATGAAGAATGAATAAAACAAAACGTATTCGGCATTAAAATAACCCACAGGTTTGACTGCATGAAAATCCAACCAACACAACCCACCAATCTATGGTTCTCAGCAAAGGGATATTGATGGAAAAATTAATGTGTGGCAGCTTTGGGGATACATAAGAGGAGGGTGGGGAAAACGTTCTTTGACTACAATGTGGAAGACAATTCTTGCAGGGAGATTTTCGAAATGTTATCGAATTCCAAGATGGTCGCCAACAAAAGAGTACTGGCAAATTGATCAACAGATTATGATGGGCGGCATTCGATAACCATTTAGACCTCAAGAAAGAGGTATTCCTTGTTTTAGAGTAATGAATTCCGGTGGACCATAGACCTTTAGGCTACCCTTTGCGATCTCGATTCTTAGGGACATTGTTTTTCCAATTTTACACCCGGTCAAAATCCAGTTGTTTGGTTAGGGGGTTATGGGGGTACGGGTTAGGCCTGGGTTAGGGTTACCGCGCGCGCTCTCACGCTCTTTATAATTTTTTAACTTAAAAGTCGTTTGTTTAAAACACACGAATTTTGACGGGTGTAAAGGAAAACATGTCCTTATGAATCGAGATCGCAAAAGGGGTGCCTGAAATGGGTCATGTGGTCGTTCCGGTAAACTCGAAAAACAAAACAACTGCAATTTGTTACGGGTCTTTACGGCAAGCAAAGGAAGTATTGGATTTTGGTTTGGTTTGGTTTGGTCGGTTGGTTGGTTCGGTGTAGCTTCGTTGATTTACGTCACAACAACCTATTTTGGGGTCATTTTAATGCCTGAATCTAGTCCTTTTGATATTAGGTTGCTTACAGTACCTGTTGTTGCTTACATGATCATCCCATCTAAGTCCGGTAGAAAATATTAGATGACCATGGTGTTAGCTAGATGTGTGAGATACATATTCTGAACTACCAATTAATTAGAGAAGAAAAGAAAAGAAAATAGCCTGACGCTTAGAAACGACATGAAATCGCGCGTGGTTCCGTAAAAATACATGAATACTACTACTACTACTACTACTACTACAACTACTACAAACGGGTTTGTTGGGATAGTTCCCAGGAGAAAATGAAAAGAAACAAAAGGCTTTGCTGAGAAACAATGTTTTTCGATGTGAAAAAAAATGGGACACTTCTGTAAAGAGAGGAGACGAGAGAGAGAGAGAGAGAGAGAGAGGGAAGGAGAGAGAGAGAGAGAGAAGAGAAAGAGAGAGAGAGAGAGAGAGAGAAGGAGAGAGAGAGAGAGGCCTATATTAAAAAATGCATGTTTCGATGTAGAAATACATGACATTTTTCAGAGATCTCAAAAATGCCCTTCTATGTAGGGGAAACAGTACACATGCTATAAACGGAAAACCACTTTCGGCAGACAGAAAAGGGAATTGTGGCGTTGATACTAAATAAAATCAGATTTTTTTAAATAAATAGTATACAACAAGTTAAATAAACAAGTCTCCCAGAATGCTGTGAAAGGACACGAATCTGGACATGTTCGGAAAAGAGTGACTTCCCAGCGACAAAAAGAAACTGTGGAGAGATCAATCTAAAACAGTGTAAGATGGCTTGCTCCACTAGCAGTATGCACCAAGGAATGAACCAAAGAGCAGTAATCTGGTTTCTGTTGGCGAAGCGAGTGGTCAGAGTCTGAAATTTATTGGAAGCTTTTTAGTAATGTAGAGGGAGAGTGCAATATCATTAGAGAGTTATGAATGGATAGAGAAATTTAAAGATGTGGAGCAAGCCTGAGCACGAATGAGATGTGAAAGGGGCGGTGCATAGAATGGCTGCATGGACCAAACCAAAAACCCTTCTTTCTTGGAGGGAATACGCAACTTGTGACGCGTTCGACCAAGTGCATCAGAAAGAAGAGTATATTAACAATGATGTACCTGTTTAATCCCCTGCTGTTATATAAATAGAATTGAAAAACATGTGTGGAAAACTTTTGGCTTTCCCTTCTATAATTGTTTTACAAATGATATTCTTATTAAAATAGGATATTAAAACCCCATTGGGACACGGTTATCACTGGCTAGGGAAGAAAATTCCGCTCCCAGAGTAGCTGTAGAACCTGGAAATAAAAAATTGACTTTTGAAAATGTTCCTCTTGTCTCTCTGTTTCTTTTCCTCTTCCTTCGTTCTTTTCTAGCCTGAATGACAACAAAAGCAATGGCCAGGTGTTGGGTGTTTTAAAGGAAAAAGCAAGTAACCAACCCCAAAAAGCACACCCTAACCCCCATAGAATCTCCGTGCGATGGAATTGTTAGTTCGCGATTCAACCCGATCTTTTACGCATTGGCTACCTAAAGAGGTCAAATAGGGCATGCGGTCATTAATGTTCATATTCGGCAGAGTTAAACTTTTCGGTCAGGTTTGACTCGGGTGGCCGCAGCAAGCAGCAGCAACAGCAGTAACTGTGAAGGGACAAAGAGACGTTGAATGAAAAGATGAAAAGAAAGAAATTAAATGCAGGTCACAAAAGAAACAGGGAACAAACAAATAAATTAAATCTATATGCAGCAACACACTATTCAAAATTCTTAGAAAGTGTTTGAAACAGAAACAATTGCACAGTCAGATGTTCCTAAAAAAAAGTAAGTAGGAGTATAGATAGAGTACGGAATAGAAAAATTTAAAAAATTTGAAAAAAACAAAACCATGCCAGACACAATTTATATTGCGGGCCAAGCATTGTCCCTTCTGGGAAAGGAAAGGACAAAAAAAAGACCGCCCATAAGTTTTTGGAGTTGTCTTTCCCTCTCGTTACATTAAGTAGAACAAAATGTTTGAGACAAGAGTTTGAAGATTTGTTATGGGTTTAAGAAAAGCTTAATTATATTTCCGACCCTCTTGTATATGAAGTACGAATGTAAAACCCATTGTTAAAAAAGGCCAGAAGTATCCATTTTTGTCATGCAACCCTAATCAGAAGACGGGAATGCACCTAAATTAGAAAAAATAAAATCGACAGACGAACAGTTCCGCTAACTTCTTTCGGTCATTGTGGTTGTAGTTGTGGGCCTAAGAACTGAATGAGAAGGAATTATATCAGACTTTTGTATGGAATATGCGCCAGGCAGAAACGAGGCTATGGATACGAGAAAAATGTTAAAAAACAAAATGAAATATACATTTTTTCTATTCACGTTAGGTTTATACCGGTATGAACCGTATAATTCGGGGTTACGTCCTACGCCAGAGATTTTACCGGTATAAAAATCAACAAAAGTAGTTAATTTGTATGAAGTATTTGTGATGATTAAATAGATTTAATGTAAATGAATTGAATTTGAGTTTCAGATCTAATTGGAGTTTAAAATCCTTTAAAAATCAAATCTGTTGTGGAAACATTTTAAAAAAGACAAAACAATCGTATCGTTACGTTAACTTGTGGGGACCTTAGATTCTAATATGAAGAGACATTAAGTTAGAGATGAATGGCGCAAAGTTTTTTGTTTGTTGTTTTTTTGTTTTTTTTTGTTTTTTATTTAAACTAAATTTCTTACCACATATAGTTATATACTGACGATTGAGAAGTATAGGCAGAAAATTAATTTCACTTTTATATAATTGTAATAAATGAATTGAATTTTAAAGTTTAATATCGTAATTGATTAAAATCCTTTTTGAGATGAATGGTGCAAAGTTTTTTGTTTTTTTTGTGGACTTAAGCAAATTTCCTTATCACATTGGATATACCTGGATGATTGGAAGGAGTAATAGGCAGAAAATTAAATGACACTTAAAAAATTTTTTATCTAAACGTATAGGATGTTCAATAAACTTGAGTTGTGATTAGATGCTCCGACCAAATGAACGAATTTTTTTTTCTTTTTACCTACGTTTCTTTTTATTCCGGTATATTCGACTCTTATTCCAGAGTCACGTTCAGCGTCAAAGATTTACGGTATACAAAGCGCCACGAACAGCAGCGAGGGTTTTTAAACTGGCATGAAGTATTTTATTGGTTTAATAATCAGAATCCTGTTTGTTACCCTTTAGACGAACAGGCATCGCCCTAAGGTCACCAACATATGGTAGCGCCCAAAATTCAGGGCTAACTAGATTTATATCTTATAACTTAAGATGTCAATTTGATATGTTGTCCGACCAACTAGATCACAACTCAGAAATTCTTATTTTGCCACAACATGTATATAATAATGATGTGGTTAATAGTAAGTCGTAGACTGTGGGAGGAGGGAGCTGGAGGCGAAATTGTTTTAGAGTGATATGTTATTTTGATTTTAAATTTAACCTAAAAATCAAAATATAAAATACTAAAAATTATTTATTGAGCATTCTACGGCCAAGGAATTATGACTAAGTGTAATTTGATATAATTTTATTCAATACGGCTTGTTCCTTACAGATCTTCCGTCGTTATCAATCTGCAACACCTCTAGTTAAAAAATGAGACTGTTTGAATTGGTTCAAGATGCAATTGCAAAAATGTAAAGCCATATTATCTGGTGTAGGCTTAATCGGCAGATTCTTATTTGTCCATTTTATTTCACGAAATTTCAAAATGAAACATTCAAATGGTCTTGCAGCCCTTAAATTTTGGCAAACGTACAAATTAAAATGAATTGGGGAAAATAAGTTACATGTTTGTTTTTATATGTAGATATTGAATTGTAATTTCAAAATATATTCTGGTAATTTTAATCTTGAGTCGGTCCCGGCCTCCTGCTTAATTTTGCACTAATGTTTTTAGCGAGCCAGCGTCCAGGCGATATTTACGAGCCAACAGATATGTTTTCGAGTCGTGTTATTGACACTTTTTTTTGTCCGTAAATTACATAATTGAACTATTTTGCAATTGCCTAAGTAAAGCATTTCAAACGCTGTAATAACTAAATTATCATACTGTGATATAAGTTCCAGGGTCCTGCTAGTAACCATAATTGGCTTATTTGGCAGCGATAAAGTAATGAAATTATGTTATCAAAGATGAAAATTATGTTATCAAGATGAAAATTATGTTATCAAGATGAAATTATGTTATCCAGATGAAAATTATGTTATCAATCGATGTTTTGAGAGATAAGAATACAATGTAGTGATTGGTTTACTGTACTAAATTAGCTTATCAAAACTCTCAGATGTGGGGGCGCATCCAAAAGCGCCAATAATCTTGCATTGACCCTGATGACAATTTAGTGTTATCAATTATATCTTAATTTAAGATATAAGATTAAAATCGTTTTAAAAAATTAAATCAATTGTGTAATGAGAAGCCAATCGTGTGATTATGCTGACTTTGTGTGATTTTGTCTCTAACTATGTAAAGCCAGAAGGAAATTTAAATTGGGAGCTACTTTGCTCAGTTTTGGTAGCCATCATTGTTATAATTTATTTTTTGTTATTTTTATGATTGAACGAACATTATATATTCTTTAGCTCCAGTGAAAAAATGGATTTCTAAATTCATATCAATAACACTGTTTATTTTTAATTAAGAATTGAAATGCAGTTGTCTCATGTAAGGGTTGCATATATCTGAATAAAATGGATAGATGAGAGGATCAGGTTAGAGCAGTATTGCCCAACTTTTTTTTCGCTGCGACCCCTTGGCTTCCAAGTGATTCATACACCCCTCATACAACACATACGAACACATGGAGGATTAAAATAAAATTGTTAAAATAAAAATTGAAAATAACAAACTCCATGAGCCTTCACACGCGAATGAATCCTCAGGCGCATGTTGCAGGAAAAGGACCAATTCTTAACTCAAACGATAATTTCTCGGCCAATTCGAAACTTAGGCTTAGTCTGAGACAAGACACTATTACAGGACGCTGGGAAATTTCCCTTGCTACGTGGTTGGCTATGACCGTGAATAGAAGTTCTAAATCATAAACTATCGTCTTTGTCTTTGTCTTTTCCTTTTTTTCTTCCCTTGAATTCCTTTTTCAGCGCACCACCAAATAAGTGAGTGTTAGCCTTAACTGGGGACAAAGAACACTACTACTGGTCAGGAAGATATTTCGCTTGCCACGTGGTTGGCTATGGACCCATGATAAAGTCTGAATCCTAAAACTACCTTTTTTTCTTTGTCTCTTCTTTTCTTTCCTTTCTGCATGCATCACCAAATAACATGGGCTTAAAAGCAAACCCTAGGAACGACGCACCGGGAATACCAGCTACCTATTTAAACCTCTAACATTAAAACTCTCTTACCCCCTCCTCGCACAACTATTTGGTATACTTCAAATTTGAAAACAACAAAGATTTAACACAAAAATGTTTTTGCACAAAATTAAACTAAGCTACTAGACCAATTTATTTGGCAGTTTTAAGCCTCTTGTGGGCAGTTTTTATTAATGTATGAAACTGCATACGTGTTCCTTTACTTTAGTATATATGTCATATTTTTGTCATTTAGATTTTGTGGAAAAAAAGTTCATTTATCACTGCTTGCCTCTTGCCACCTGTCTACGCCACCACTCCATTTTTGCGCTCACACCCACGTAGTTCTTCCACCGCCACGGGGGATGCAAACGCGCCCATTGGGACACCGGGTTAGAGCAACTGCCTTCTTTGCGGTAGGGCAACGCGGTTACAGAGTGCAATAACAACTGCTCTACCGGGACGCCGATACTGTCAGTCTACTTCGGTATTGTGATTAAGCAAAGCTATAAATAGCGAAACCTGTTTAAAGGAGAGATTTCACCAATAATAATAATAAATATAATAATAATAATAATAATAATAGATAATGAGTAATATAAATAAATAGAGTAAACAACGATTAAAAATTAAGACGAAGTGTTTTCAGTATTGGAAGTCCAAAGTTGATTCAATTGGAAAGCGCACCATCACGAAGAATAACACGTTTTAAAGTTTGTTTTGAATGCAGAAAAATAGCATTTCAAATTTCTAGCCTCGGTGCTTTGTCAATATTAACCCACACATTAATTTTTTCGTCTTCTGCAGTAATTGTAAAAATTAAAAGAGATTGCTAAAACACAGAAGGAAAAAAATAATACATTTACTATCCAGAATAAGAGTAATGTCTTAATCTTATTTTATGGTAGCCTGGGTAATTGGGGTCGTTTTATTCCTGGGTTGTCTCATCACTACGGCTGTTAGGTTACACCATTTATCACAAGGTGAATGCAACAATAAACAAGGGCACATAACTCGTGTTTTGTCCGGATGTAACTAACATCTGTAATGTCTATTAGCTACTTTATGCTACAGTAATTTCAGATAGATTCTTGTTTAGACCAGGTTTGGATGAAACAAAGAAAAAAGACCATCGTATTCTAAAAATAGACAAAGCCAGACTGACTGACGCCCAACAACTCAAACTGCCGCCAACCTGGAACGGACAGTGTCTGAAGAACGGGGAAGGAAGGATTCTGAGTGAACTCAGATAGATAACCCTTCAGAAAAGCAGTAAGCCAGCGGAACAGGGCAAGTCACAAAAACAACCCTCTCAAATCGGATGAACAATAACAAGTAAGCTCTTAACCTAAGTAAGAAGATTGTGTAAAAAGGAAGTTCATAAACCAACCACACCTTTGTAATTGTTGTCATTGAATACAATTTATAATACTCATATAAAGGACAATTTTATTACACGACTCAACTTGTCAATTTCTTTTCCTCCAAAAGTTACTTTTTTAACTATCTAGCAAGCAGTCATCAGCCCACTATTCTTTAAGTCTTTTCGCCGCACACTCGAACTATTTAAGAGGTGTCGAATTATGGCCGATGTTGGCTTTGTTTGGGAATTAATCTCATATATTGTACTACCCGCTCGCACGAGCCAGGATGTGACACAGGGTAAATTTCTTAGTGGAGTTTAACAGGTTGATCAAGACTGATAGCCTTAACCAAGGTTAAAGGAGGCCGCAGTCTGCACTACTAGTTTACACCATGGGAAGCCAGGTGAGGGGGTAGTTGGATGCGATACAGTTCCAGGGTATTGAGCGCGATGGGTGGAAAATTGCAAACAAGTCTCGTCCAGCGATTGTTACTCGCCACGCAACCTCAAGTCTATGCATAACGCGATAACATGCTTATATGTAAGCCTTACACTTTCCCTTTCCTACCGAAACGACTCTTTTCCGTATTCGACTATTACGCTCAATAACTCTGTATAAATTCTTCCTGTATATCCTGTCATGTTTTGTATTTCTTCTGTTAAATTTAATAATATCCTTGTTAGTTAATTATCTTGATTGGTTTCTTCACTCATTTATTCCGTAAAAGGAAATTCATATATCTTTATTATATGGAAGATTCGGTATACTATCTGGGTCTTTTAACCGAAAGCTATTCACAATACCGGTGTGTCAAGGAAATGCGTAGTTTATCAATGAGTATTTAATTTATAGTCAAAATCATTAATAACAGTAAATAGAATCTTATTTTATTTAACGATGTTCTCTATGGGCAAATCTGACTTAGATTTTGCGCTCAAAACGCCGCATGTTTATTAGTGCGTGTTGGAAAATCCTGCAAGTGTGTCTTTGATATCCCAGGAAAATAAAGGTACTTGGCATAATTATATGGTGGGTTGCATTATTGCATAGTCTGGTTTTACAGAGCGGGGTTTAATAAATAGCTAATTGGTTGTTTATGAACTCTATATCATTGTATTTATTCTCCAACGTATAAAAATCAATCGGTATTGAAGTGATTTTATATGAAAACCAATTAAAAGATGTTTGCTTAAAATAAGTGTAATCTTTTGCATGAGTTCTTATTTAATTTTGTTAGTCTTTCTATTTAATATATTTCAATTTCACTTAAAACTTAAATACTTACTCCCGGGGACGTGTGATACTTCTTTACTAGCTAATAACATGAAGATGAGGACAACAGTTCGAAGTAATCTAAATAATAAAATTTGTAAAGCCTCATCTAAAAAATTCAGACAAATGAGCGGTAATCTTTTTATATGAGTTCTTGGTTTATTTCGTTAGTCTTTCTGATTTAATATATTTCAACTTACATTAAAGCTTAAATTACTTACGCCCGGTGGATGCTTATTCTTAATAGTGAAACTAACTACCGTTCTTTACACGTTGGTATAAATTGACTAATTATTGAAAATATTAAAGTTTTGAATTCTAATTGAAGCAACATCTGATCCTTAAAGTAGCAAGCAATGCGATATTTTCTTCTTTCTTTCTCTTTTCTTTCCTGTTTCTTTTTTAAGTGAAATTTATTGATTTTTGCTTGGTAGTGATTCAGTATATATATATAGACATATATGTTTCTATACACTCAGCAGTACATCAACCTTGGTAAAGGTAGGTATTTATTTACACAAACCATTCGCACAGGTATGATGTGACATGTTCGCGAGTTAGGGCTATCCAGTGGGGGATCGAACTCGCCTTTTCAGTATAATCGACGCGGCTTGCTAACCATTAACTTCACTAGGGCTACTTTTATTCAGCCCAAAGACCCATTCATGACAGATAAATGTATACATGGTTTGCAATATGGGGCAAATTGCTTTTCATAACAGCAGTGGATCGCGAGATAGCTTTGCCAACCATTACACATGGTAATTGGACGCCGATCAATCTTGGGAAAGGTGTGAATCTAGCTATTTTTCCTTCTAGCTATGTATTAATAATAGAGCAGACTGGCCTCTAGCTTTGAATATGGCAAACCTATATTGGAGAAGGAAAAACAGTTGTACGGACCTGAAGAAGAATGAGATCCACATCTGGGCGCCGCACACTTCTTGGCCTTGTGGCAACATCTCAGCTAAGCTTAGTATATGACTATAACCTCATGCTCAAGACACGTTTCACACCAGTTAAAGAACATGAGTAGCATCCCCATGACCAAACGCAGGTTTGCGGGATATACTCTGCTCTCTTCTCTCTCTCTCTCTCCTCTCTCTCTCTCTCTCTCTCTCCTCTCCAATCATTTCGATACATAAGACCATCCCTGTCACTAAAACGCGGGTCACAAGCACCAAGGACCAGTGGTTAAAAAAAAATAAGGAAAAAAAAAAAAAAAAAAAAAAAAAATGAAATAAAAATAGTCAATTTCATATAACAATATGTAAGAAGGAGCTTCGGGATTCTGAACCAGGAAGCGTAAAGGGACAGTGATCGGCATTTTAGTCGCCCGGTGCCTGGAGGCGCCTCAAAAAGGGAAATGCTGAAGGGACCACGGTACTTTTTGCACTTGTATCACCCATGAAGTTTTCGGTTTGTGCATGGTTTCCCATGTAAAAAAAAACCAAACACAGTGTAATTCGGCCTGGTGGGAGGTCAGGAAAATAACTAGATAAACACAGAGCAGCAGCAGCAGAAGCAGCTGCAGAAGCAGCAATACTACTAGGCAACATCAAACGGTCTTCACTATTTTAGACAGAAGGGTCTAAAGACACACCCGCCCCAGAATTTTATCATATATATATTTTTTTAGTTTAGAGTGTAAGTCCTCTGCGGATACCTTCACAAACACCAATGGACGCTTTTCGAAGTAAAAGTTCGCGCACAAATACAATTACGGTCAAGTCACGCTGAAGACTGGTATGAGGCTATTAGTTAGCCCCCAGTTCCGTAGATCACCGAAGTTAGCAGCGATGAGCCTTTCAAATACATAATTTTGCCGGACCACATAAGCAATAGCAGGTACTGTAAGACAAACATGAGTATTTTGTATATCAGACTTGGCTTTAAAAATGACCCGAAAAGAGTTGATATGTCCGTAAAACTAAACACACCGACCAAACAACCCATAAACCACAAACCCTTTTTTGTTTCCATGTATTTCCTTCGAGATAAGATACTTTGTTTTCCTTGCTATTAATAAAAAAAGTTTGGTTACTATGAAACTCTTTTAGTTCGTTTATTTTCAAAATGAATAAAATGATTTTTTGTCGCATCCATCCTGTGTAAAAGATAATATCATTACAAAGTTGAAGAGTGTGAATGGAAGTCTTGAGTTTGCTGTCCTTTTCCTCTGCGTTCGCTTTCTTGTCTTCAGAACTGTTGTTGGTTTTTGCTTTCCCTCCAAGCCACCACACACAACCCGACACCTCGCTGCGCACTAATGCTGGTCCAGACGCTTGCGATCGTCTGCAATCATTCACAGCTTGTCTTCTAGTTAATAATTCAGTCAAATTTAATTCATGTATACACTTAAAGATCATAAGCTTTAGGCAAACATTTTTTGATATGTTTTTTTTTTTTTTAAGAATTTAGAGAAGGTAAAAAAGATTGCTAACTATCTGGTGGTTGATTTGGTTGGTTGGTTGGTTGGTTGAAAGACATGCCAACGCATTGAATGGGTTATTTGTTATGCCGAGAGCGTTTTGTTTTATTGATTCTTGTTATATTGTTTTATTCATTGAAAGAATTTCAGTTTTCTGTCTAAGATAGGTTTTGTGTACTTAAAATGCGCATCGCTTTGTCAGCCTAAGGTTGAATATGCTTCCGTTAGTTGGTGTTGGTGGTTGGTTGGATTTTTATGAATAGTATCAACCCTTGTGTGGGTTATTTTATGCAACGAACGCTTTTGTTTTAGTCAGTTCTTAATGGTATTCATTTTTTTTTAAACTAATTAATTTTAAAAACATTTTTTCAAACACTATTTTTTCTATTCAGCACATGATAAGGACCTACATTTCGGGTGCAGAGTGGACGCTAGAGTAATGATCATGAAATAGTACCGGCGAGCATTCCCCAGAGCTCGCAAAAGTTAGAACTTCACCACCAGATAGAGTTTAACTAGTCGATACCCAAGACATTAGACCGCTCAAGTGGGAATCTGGGAGATAATGGTGATGAAGGTGTACTTCCAAGATGTCCCAAGCTCCGTAATTGGAACTTCAGCCATCAGATAGAGTTTAAATGTCATACCAGGACTGGAAGACCATGACACCGCTTTCAGCATATATAGAAGGAAAGGGGGTTGGGGCTTGCCATAAGGGCTAAGGGGGTTGGGACGCAATCATATAGGGGTGCTAGGGCTTGCGTGACTGCAAGCGATTGATCAGTGGCCATTCCGGCGCTCCCTCTAGCCTAATTGTGCAAAGAAGTGGAGTGTTGCGATGTCATGGACTTAGCTGACTCAAGTGAACTAAAGAAGTATAACAGCATAACCAAACAAAAAATTAACCCACGACCAAGACAAGGTCACACGGATAAGCTATCTTGTCTGTCCCCCTCTCCTCTCCTCTCTTTCACTTTCTCTCTCTTCCTCTCTCTCGTCCCGTCTCTCTCGTCGTCTCTTCTGATCCTGCCTTCTCTCTCTCTCTCGTTTCATATTTATTCTTATTTACTTTTTATTTTGTAAAGCTCGTTTTCTAGCACCCACTCCTTTCTCTGTCTGTCTGTCTGTCTGCTGTCTCTCTCTGTCTTCTGCTATGTCTCTGGTCTCTGTCTGTCTGTTCTGATCTGTCCTCTCTCTCTCTCGCGCTCTCTCTCTGTCTCTGTCTCTCCTCTCTCTCTCTCCTATACCCACCTTGTTCTGGCGTCTTTGTTGATTTGATTCAAAATAAACTGAGATATTAAATTTGCGCAGATGGTCGATTCATTTGAATGCAGCAAAATTCTTGAAAGAGTTTATGATCATTAAAAGGTTTTAAATCTCAAGACATTTTGAAAGCAGTTTTACAATTTGTATACAATTAAATAATTTTGCTTTATCGTAGTATTTACAACAATACTAAAAGTATTGAATAAATACAATGAATAATAAACACAGAACTGTTGAAATGTGTGTTATTTGGTGGTGACCTTTTCCTCGGTTTCGTAGCAACAGGGTCCTTGTGCTTTACCGCTGAATCAATTCCATTTAAGTATCGAAAAAAGTTAAATAACAAATATATGTTCAACAAGGGTTAAGAGGTATAGCAAGGGTACGCTTAGACGGTAGTGGTAGTGGGAATTAAAATAAAAAGAGATTAGAATAAATAGAATACGTTGCGCGGTGGCATAAAAAAAATAGCAATCTGCACAGGAGCCGCTCAGACGAGGAAGTAACTTTCTGGGAATGGCAGATAGAAAGTCTCTTCCTACCTCATAGAAGATTATTCAATGCCGGACCTTATTAGAAAAACACCCCATTTAACTGGCCCAGGAGATATATCTTTTCTAAGAAATAGTATGAACCTATGAATAAAAGTCTACCATGAAAGTATCTTTTTGGTCTGTGTCTCTTCTTTTTCCTCTCTCTTAATATCCTTTTCCAGTCTGACAATCCACAAAAAGAAGACACCAGTATATTTGGGGTTCTAAGAAAGAACGCAAGTAGAATAGTGCTAATTGAACATAACACTAGACACGGAATCACTACATTTCGCTGCCAGATCCATTGTTTGATCAGCAAAGGCATCGAAGAACATAGAGATTGTGGACATTCGGCTCAAATGCCGACAAAAGCAAATTTTACCACGTATGCCACTTATGCAAGATCAGACAGCAAGGCTGTATGTAACTGTGGGCCACAGGCGAAGCCGAAGGCTCAATGAGATGGGCAGACACAAAAACTGGTGGATGCCCCTTTCGGCATTCTCTCACTCAAGGAGGCGCTAGGCGCACTGGGCAATAGAAGCTCAGCCCTGTCGCCCCTTTAAATTCAAGGGTTGGCACGGGTGTAGTGCTGGGGCATATGGCGTCCTGATTTACATTACCAGTCTAGTGGGCCGAAAGCCCACCTGACAGCCAGGACATCGAGTTCCATGAGTGCGTATTTCTGGTAGCAGAACAGCGAGAAAGATGACAAGAAAGTCATCAAAGGCCAAGAGCGCCTCTTGCCTTTATAAAATGTGGACAGACCAGTCTAGTCCACAAGACCATAACCCAAGACCATCTAGCTTGGTTAGCAATCTTCCGTCTGCGAGAAAGACGCACTGGCGTACGTTAGCGACTGGGCAACGTTGATTATCAAAGGTTTGTGCTGTTGCCCAATGCACACTGCTCGGCCGTTGCCCAAAGGATGGGGTTAAGAAATCTTAGTGCAGTTGGCAACCGACAGTGTCAAAGAATGGCTGTGTGAGCACTGAATTCACATTGGACTCCACCTTAAGGGACTTGTCGGCTCGGATTTGTTTTCGTGTTTGACTCCTCTGCCCTTGCGCTCGGGAATCAGTTAAGCTCGTGCAGCAGCGGGATGGTTTTATGATAAACAGAATCTTTCCCTGGGTCCTAGAGTGTTTACTTTTACTTACAATAAGAATGTGAAAACAGACCAATCCAGGCTATCGGCTAAGGTAACTTATTACCAATGGTAGTTTTTAGTTAAGCACAGATTAAGGACCCGCACAACGCAATAAGGAAGTCATCTTCGCCTGGCCTAAGGAACGGAGAAACTAAGCTTTCCCTCATGTGACAGTTCCCTAACACCGTAGTACCACCTAACCACGCCGCCTCCCGCTTGATACGAAGTTTTAAATGTATAGGGCAGCGAGCATATGAATCAGATTCTCATAGTGACCAATCAACAATTCAGGAAGTCTTAATAGAGGAAAATACATCCAGAGGCAGTCGGCAAGGTCAGTCACCTAAAAGTCACACATTGTAGAAAATCTTTAGAACCGAGAAGGTGGGGTGTAGTATATATGGTCCCTTACTGGTCACCCGTGGCGGGGACACCGGCTAGTGAAGGGTTGGCAAACTAGTATATTCAGTACCGCTTTTGTACGTGACCGTTAACAAAACTACTTACTGATATATGACGTGTCTTCACTCGTGTTACTACTGTAAACAGTCGTAATACATTACAGTAGATACATGATGATAGTGATGAACTTCGAAATCACTTAAAAAATACGAAACTAACAATCAATTGTTCAAACCTCATGGCTTTCAAACCTCGATGTCTACAAAATTTTGAATCTAAATTACATAAGCTGATAGAAGTGCTTTGCTTGCTACCAGCGTACCGCACTCGACACACCTAACCCGCACTCTATTGTTACAGGATTATGATCTTAGCGTCCGTGTTTGGATTAGCCAAGTAAATCTCTTAAGTCTTTAATGCTGTGTTCTGTCTTGAAAATTATTAAGACCGTTCTGAAGCTTAGTTAGTTCTTCGCAGACATCTAATTTTTTAGACAACACTGGAACAGTAAAGGCTAAATTGGTTTCCACTTTTTTATATCGAGACAAAATTCCCCTCTTCTCTGTGGTCTCTTTCTGTCTCTCTGGCGTGCTGGTCTGTCTGTCTCTTGGGGTCTGTCCTGTCTCTCTCTCTCTCTCTCTTCTCTCTCTACTCTCTCTCTCTGAGTGTATAAAATAAGGAGTTGTTTTTGTTGTTTTTCTTAAATTTTCCAATAGAACACTTTCAGATAGCAATGAAGCGGGGTTTTGTTGTTATTTTTTGTTGTTGTTGATGTTTTTTAGTTGTTGTTTTTTATTGTTAATTGTTTTTGGTTATTTGGTTCTTTGTTTTTTTTGTTTTTTTTTTGCTATTAACACCGCATCCACCAAAAAACAGTGTTTTGAGCGAGAGGCACAACAAACCCAATATCGGCATCCTAACGAAGAGTTTTCACCAAGATGGAAAATTTTGTTTAAAAATTTAGCGGTTCTCACCAAAGTTACGAATGAACATTGACATGCGCAAAAATGAACTGAATATTTTCACCACATGTTCAATATCAGCTGATTTTGCAACCTAGAGTTGGGCCAGTTTGAAAAAAAGAAAAAAGGAAAGAAAAAAATGAAAAAAACCACCAAAAACAGCAAGGTTGGCAGCTGTGTGTCTGTACGCTTTTTAGACAGACAACTTATATCTGTTATCCAATTCACAAATCATCTTTAGGGCGAAATCAAAGCTTTCACTTTGCGCTTTCGCCAGAGGCCAGCGCGAAGGTCAAATGAGAAAAGCCGAAGCTATGATCGGCGTCCAGATTTATCGTAGATTGAGATTAAGGTAGCTAGCAAATGGTCTGAATCAAAGTATAGTAGATTGAATTATACTATTTAAATGAATATATATTTCCAGGAACGAGAAAGGGAAGGGCCAGCTAAAACGCCATCGCTAACCGATTTGTAGGTAACAAAAACTAAGGAACCCCATATAATATGGAGGGCAGAAAGATTTTTGACGGCAACCAGACCATATATCAATGGATCCAAAAGAATGCGCTATAGCTCTACAGAAACTTTCCGAATCATAACAGCGACCTAGCTTCATCGTATAAAACACCTAAATGCTAAATCGAATATTCAGAGGTTGTTCCACACAGAAAAATATTTCTTAACTCTCGGACTTGAAACAACGAAATAGGATCACCACCTAAAAAATGACAACAATAAAATATTTTTCGGGAAGTGTTTTTTTTTTTTTTTTGTAACATCATAAACGCACGAGGGGTGGCTACACGGAAAAATAAAGCGAAGACACAGCTCAAGCAACATAGATAACTGGATATTCATTTAAGTATCATTGTACCTATAAAAAAAGAAGACAATTTGTCTGATGATAAGCATCTAATGCTTGAAACCAGTGGTACAAAAGCCATTAAATATATCGATAAATAATAATATAGCTCTTACGACTAATACGAGCGCTTTATTTTACTTCTCCAATTAAAATATCCTCCTCTCTCTCTCTCTCTCTATATATAATTATATATATATATATGATATATATAATCTTATATATACTATATATATATATATATTTGCTAAGGGTCTCTTCTATGGTACATAGCTTTTCCTTTGGTTATATACTGTTGTTCTGCAGACGTGTTATTCGTCCGAGTACATTAGTGTGTTATGATAACGCCTTCCTTTTTCTTAATTAAATATATACTGCATTTATTCTGTCATAATGACCACAATCGGAAAGTAGTGGGAGCATCGTTACAAACTTCTACACCACTTGCAAATGTTTTGGACAATCCATACACGACTCGCGCATACACTTCTTTTAATTGGCGAAGAAATTTCAGCCGGTTTAATGCCTTTGGCGTTCGCAAAGTGAATGCTAGCCGTGAACTTCACACTTGGCAGTAGCGTCAATCGAGGAGCTCCATCGGACACGTCTGCCACAACGCAAGACTGAGCGTGGCACGAGGCGCACGCTGGGGTAGGCGCAGCGTATGCATACAAAATAACAAGTGGTTGCCAATAACGCGCTCGAAAAGTTTCTCTTCGTCGGCAAGCGCTTTTGGGGACTTTCTTTTGGATTCGTAAAATATTTCTGGAGCATCCAGTACTGTAGCGGCCTTGGTCCGGCCGGGAAAATCTTCATTTGGTTCTGAATCACGTCTTTAGAAAAAATGCCATGCGAAAAACAAAACTTCACTATGTTAGCATTTGTCTGTTTGGTTACACATGGCGACGGATATAAGGGGTTGAGTTAATACAGTTCTGAAGTGACAAATCTCTGGACGTTGCAGGTTCAATCCTGATCTACCAGGCCGAAAATAACATAGGAATACTTAGCATAGCTTAACACTTGTACTCGGTCCATGGTTTAAAGGAATGAGCCCAGCCTACACGGCGGATTGAAAAAAGGGCTCGGTTCGAGTTCGGGGAAGACTCCCTGATTAACGATATGAAGCCTCACGAGTTCGACAAGCAAGGTTCTCTGGTTTAGGCAGAAACACCCGAAGAAGACCGGGAGGGGCAACATCGGCCGAAACGTGGAGTATATACACAAAGATGAGGGACAACCACCTCGAAAAATTTAAAATAATACTATTTGCGATGTTTTCTTTTGTTGAAAGAATTACAGATAATTAAAGGTATTATTTGGATTTAGTTCGGACATTGTCTTCATCTTCATTGTTCTCTGTACAACGTTTCGGTCGATGTGCCTCCGGCCTTCTTCAGGTATTTCTTGTCGGAGTCGGGAACTTTCTCGGACTCAGGGAACCTTCTCTCGGACTCGGGAATTCTCTTGTTCGTAATCGGGACCTTTCTTGTCGTAATCGGGAAGCATCAGCGACTTTGCGACCTAACCCTTTATTGCAGACCAATGAAGATGAGAACAACTGTCCGAATAATCCAAATAAATACTATTATCAAGCGCTCATCTAAAAAAAATCCCCGAGAAATAATTACGTGATAACTTAGCTAATTCTTTACGGTCGATATAAAACGAACATTCTTCCATAGTATGGCTAATTAAAACATGGTACTAATCTAAAAAAAAAAAAGAAACA
>CM042179.1:42928957-42963957 GCA_023376005.1 Doryteuthis pealeii
TTAAACCTAACAGCCGTAGTGATTGAGAAAACCAGGGAATAAACGAACCCATAGCGGGTACCATAAAAATAGATTAAACATTTACTCTTAGCTGCATAGTAAATGTATTCATTTTTTTTCCTTCTGTTTTTTATCATTTTTTTAATTTTTTACATTACTGCCAGAATTGACGAAAAAATTAATGGTGGCTTAATATTGACAAGCACCGAGGCTAGAATTTGAAATGTATTTTGATTACAAAACAAATTCTTTAAAAGGTGTTATTCTTCGTGATGGGCTTTCCATATGAATCAACTTGGACTCTCCATTACGAAACACGTTCGTCTTAATGTTTAATCGTTGTTTTATTATTTATTATTATTATTATATTATTATTATTATTATTATTATTATTTTATTATTATTATTATTTGGTGAAATCTCTCTTTAACAGGTTTCGCTTATTTATAAGCTTTGCTTGAATACAATACCGAAGTAGACGACAGTATCTGGGCCCGGTAGAGAGTGTTATTTGACTCTGTAACCGGTGCCTACGCAAAGGAAGGCATCTCTAACCCGGCTGGTTTCCAAAGTGGGCGGGTTTGCATCCCCCGGTGGCGTGGGAAGAACTAGTGGGTGGTGAGGCAAAAATGGGTGGGGTGGGTTGACAGGGGTGGCAAGAGGAGCAGTTGGATTAAATAACTTTTTTTCCACAAAATTCTAAAATGACAAAATATGACATATATACTAAAGTAAAGGAACACGTATGCAGTATACATGAATAAACACTGCACAAGGTTAAAACTGCCAAAAAATTGGTTTAGTAGCTTAGGTTTAATTTGTGAAAAACATTTTGTGTTTAATTTGTTGTTTTTCAATTTGAAGAACCAAAAAATATTGTGCGAGGAGGGTGGTAAGAGGTTAATGTTTTAGGTTTAAAAAGTAGCTGGTTATTCCCGGTGCGTGTTCCTAGGTTTGCTTTTAAGCCATGTATTGGTGGTCGTGCAGAAAGGAAAGAAAAAGAACGAGACAAAGAAAAAAAGGTAGTTTAGGATTCAGACTTTATTCATGGGTCATAGCCACCACGTGGCAAAATATCTTCCTGGCCAAGTAGTAGATGTCTTTGTGCCCAGTTAAAGGGCTAACCCATCTTATTTGGTGGTCGCGCTGAAAAAGGAAACAAGGGAAGAAAAAGAAAAGACAAGACAAACGTAGTTTTATGATTTAGACTTTATTCACGGTCATAGCCACCACGTAGCCAAGGGAAATTCTCCCAGGTCTGTAATAGTTGTCTTGTCTCAGATAAGCCTAAGTTCGAATGGCCGAGAAATTATCTTTGTGTTAAGAATTGGGTCCTTTTTCCTGCACATGCGCGGAGGATTCATTCGGTTGTGAAGGCTCATGGGAGTTTGTTATTTTCAATTTTTATTTTTTTAAAATTTTTATTTTAATCCTCACATGTGTTCGTAGTGTGTATGAGGGTGGTATGAATCCACTTGGAAGCCAAGGGGTCGCTAGCGAAAAAAAAGTTTGGCAAATTACTGCTCTAACCTATCCCTCTCATCTTATCCATTTTATTCAGATATATGCAACCTTAATGAGACAACTGCATTTCAATTCTTAATTTAAAATAACAGTGTTATTGATATGAATTTAGAAATCCATTTTTCCCTGGAGTAAAAAAATTAATGTTCGTTCAATCATAAAAATAACAAAAAATAAATTAAACAATGATTGGTACAAACTGAGCAAAGTAGTCCCAATTTAAATTCTTCTGGCTTTACATAGTTATGAGATCAAAATCACACAAAGTCAGCATAATCACACATTGCTTCTCATTACACAATTGATTTAATTTTTTAAAAACTGATTTTAATCAATTATATCTTTAAATTAAGATATAATTGATAACACTAAATTGTTACAGGGTCAATGCAAGATATTTTGGCGCTTTTGGATGCGCCCCCCACCTCTGAGAGTTTTGATAAGCTAATTTAGGTACAGTAACCAATCACTACATTGTTTCTATCTCTTCAAAACATCATGATAACATAATTTTCATCTTGATAACATAATTTCATCTTGATAACATAATTTTCATCTTTGATAAACATAATTTTTCATGCTTGATAACATAATTTCATTACTTTATCGGTGCAAATACCAATTATGGTTACTAGCAGGACCTGTGAATATATCACAGTATGATAATTTAGTTATTACAGCGTTTGATATGTTTACTTAAGAGCAATTGCAAAATAGTTCAATATGTAATTTACGGACAAAAAAAGTGTCAATAACACGACTCGAAAAATATCTGTTGGCCGAAATTCGCCTGACGCTGGCTCGCTAAAACATAGTGCAAAATTAAAGGCAGGAGGCCGGGACGACTCAAGATTAAAAATTACCAGAATATATTTTGTAATTTTACAATTTCAATATACATATAAAACAAACATGTAACTTATTTCCCCAATTCATTTTAATTGTACGTTTGCCATTTAAGCGCTGCAAGACCATTTGAAATGTTTTCATTTTTGAAATTTCGTGAAAATAAAATGGGACAAATAAGCAATCTGCGATTAAGCTACACCAGATAATATGGCTTTACATTTTTGCATTGCATCTTGAACAATCAAACAGTCTCATTTTTAACTAGAGGGTGTTGCAGGGTTAACGGACGGAAGATTAAGGAACAAGCGTATTAATAAATATATAATTTACATCTTAGTCAATAATTCCTTGGCGTAAATGTCAATGAAATAATTTTTAGTTATTTTAATTTTATTTTTAGGTTAATATTTAAAAAAATAGCATATCATAAACATTTCGCTCCAGTCTCTCCCAAGTTACGACTTACTATACCACATCATTATTATATACATGTTGTGCAAAATAAGATATTTCTGAGTTGTGATCTTTGGTCGGACAACATATCAAATTGACATCTTAAGTATTAGATATAAATCTAGTTAGCCCTGAATTTTGGGCGCTACCATATGTTGGTGACCTAGGCGATCGCCTTGTTCGTCTAAAGGTAACAACAGGATTCTGATTATATAACCATAAATACTTCATGCAGTTAAAAACCCTCGTGTCTGTTGTGGTATTGTATACCGTAAATCTTTGACGTGAACGTGGACTCTGAATAAGAGTCGATATACCGGAATAAAGAAACGTAGGTAAAAAGAAAAAAAAATTGTCATTGGTCGTGAGATCTAATCAAACTTCAAGTTTATTGAACATCCTATTAAGGTTCAGATTAAAAAAATTTTTTTAAGTGTCATTAATTTCTGCCTATTACTCCTTCAATCATCAGTATATACCATAGTGATAAGAAATTTGGCTTAAGTCCACAAAAAAAAACAAAAAAAAACTTTTGCACCATTCATCTCAAAGGATTTTAATCAATTAGATATTAAACTTAAATTCAATTCATTATATTAAATTATATAAAAAGTGAAATTAATTTCTGCCTATACTTCTTCAATCGTCAGTATATACATAGTGGTAAGAAATTTAGTTTAAATAAAAAACCAAAAAAAAACAAAAAAACAACGACAACAAAAAACTTTTGCGCCATTCATCTCTAACTAATGTCTCTTCGATATTAGATCTAAGTCCCCAAAAGTTAACGTAACGATACGATTTGTTTGTCTTTTTTAAAATTTCACAACAGATTTGATTTTTAAAGGATTTTAATCAATTAGATCTTAAACTCAAATTCAATTCATTACATTAAATTATTTAATCATCAAATACTTCATACAATTAAACTACTTTTGTTGATTTTATACCGGTAATCTCTGGCGTAGACGTAACCCCGAATTATACAGTCATACCGGTATAACCTAACGTGATAGAAAAAAATTGTATATTCATTTTTGTTTTTAACATTTTTCTCGTTCCATAGCCTCGTTTTGCCTGGCGCATATCCATACAAAGTTGAATATCCTTCTCATTCAGTTCTTGGCACAACTACAAACCACAATGACGAAAGAAGTTAGACTGTTCGTCTGTCGATTTTTATTTTTTTTCTAATTAGGTGATTCCCTCTTCTGGATTAGGGGTTGCATGACAAAAATGGGATACTTCTGTCCTTTTTTTAACAATGGGTTTTACATCGTACTTCATATACAAGAGGGTCGGAAAATATAATTAAGCTTTTTCTAAACCCCAAAACAAATCTTCAAACTCTTTTTTCTCAACATTTTGTTCTACTAATGTAACGAGAGGGAAAGACAACTCTCAAAACTATGGGGTTTTTTTTTGTTTCCTTTCCCAGAAGGGAAATGCTTGGCGCATTAAATTGTGTCTTGCATGTTTTTGTTTTTTTTAATTTTAAATTTTTATTTTTATTTATTTATTTTTTTAGGAACATCTGACTGTGATATTTTCTGTTTCAAACATTCTAAGAATTTTGAATAGTGTGTTGCTGCAATATAGATTTAATTTTATTTGTTTGTCGTGTTCTTTTGTGACCTGCATTTAATTTTCTTTCTTTTTCATCTTTTCATTCAACGTCTCTTTGTCCCTTTAATTACTGCTGTTGCTGCTGCTGCTGCTGGCACCCGAGTCAACTCTGACCGAAAGTTGAACTCTGCCGAATATGACATTAATGACCGCATGCTATTTGACCTCTTTAGTAGCCAATGCGTAAAAGATCGTTGAATCGCGAACATAACAATTCACGAACGAGATTCTATGGGGTTAGGGTGTGTTTTGGGGGTGGTTACTTGTTTTTCCTTTAACACCAACACCCGTGGCCATTGCTTCTTGTTGGTCATCAGGCTGAAAAGGAACGAAGAAGAGAAAAGAAACAGAGAGACAAGAGAGACATTTTTCAAAAGTCAATTTTATTTCCAGGTTTACAGCTATCTCTTGGAGCGGAATTTTCTTCCCTAGCCAGTGATAACCGTGTTCCCAATTGGGGGTTTAATATTCCTATTTAATAATAATAATCATTTGTAAACAATTATAGAAGGGAAAGCCAAAAGTTTTCCACACATGTTTTTTCAATTTATTTATATAACAGCAGGGGATAAAACAGGTACATCATTGTTAATATACTCTTCTTTTCTGATGCACTTGGTCTAACGGTCCACAAGTTTGCGTATTCCCTCCAAGAAGAAGGGTTTTGGTTGGTCATGCAGCCATTTATGCACCGCCCCTTTCACATCTTCATTCGTGCATCAGGCTTGCTCCACATCTTTTAAATTTCTCTATCCATTCATACACTCTTCTAAGTGATATTGCACTCTCCCTCTACATTACTAAAAGCTTCCAATAAATTTCAGACTCTGACACTCGTTCCGACCAAAGAAACCAGATTACTGCTCTTTGGTCTTCCTTGGTGCATACTGCTAGTGGAGCAGCCATCTTTACACTGTTTTAGATTGATCTCTCACGAGTTTCTTTTTGTCGCCTGGAAGTCACTCTTTTCCGAACATGTCCAGATTGTTGTTCCTTTCACAGGCATTCTGGGAGATTGTTATTAATTTTTGTATCTATTTATTTAAAAAAAATCTGATTTTATTATTATTCAACGCCCACAATTCCCTTTTCTGTCTGCCGAAATGTGGTTTCCGTTTATAGCATGTGTACTGTTTTCCCCCTCTAGAAGGGCATTTTGAGATCTCTTGAAAAATGTCATGTATTTCTACATCGAGAACATGCATTTTTAATATAGGCCTCTCTCTCTCTCTCTCTCTCTCTCTCTCTCTCTCTCTCTCTCTCTCTCTCTCTCTCTCTCTCTCTCTCTCTCTCTCTCTCTCTCTCTCTCTTACAAAGTGTCCCATTTTTTTCACATCGAAAACATTGTTTCTCAGCAAGCCTTTGTTTGCTTTTCATTCTCCTGGGAACTATCCCAACAAACCCGTTTGTAGTAGTAGTAGTAGTAGTAGTAGTAGTAGTAGTATTCATGTATTTTACGAATCCACGCGCTATTTCATGTGTTTCTAAGGTCAGGATATTTTTCTTTTTTTCTTCTTCTAATAATTGGTGTTCAGATATTATCTCACACATCTAGCTACACCATGGTATCTAATATTTTCTACCGGACTTAGATGGGTGATCATGTAAGCAACAACAGGTACTGTAAGCAACCTAATATCAAAAGGACTAGATTCAGCATTAAATGACCCCAAAATGGTTGTTGTGACGTAAATCAACGAACTAACGAACCAACCAACCGACCAACCAACCAACCAAAATCCAAGTACTTCCTTTGCTGGTAAAGACCCGTAACAAACTTGGCAGTTGATTTTGTTTTTCGAGTTTACCGGAACGGACCACATGACCTTTAGGCACCCCTTTTGCGATCTCGATTCATAAGGACATGTTTTTCCTTTACACCGTCAAAATTCGTGTGTTTGTTAACAAACGATTTTTAGAGTTTAAAAAATTATAAAACTAACCCCTAACCCTAACCCCTAGGCCTAACCCGTAACCATAACCCCTAACAAACAACTGGATTTTGACGGTGTAAATGAAAAACATGTCCTTAAGAATCGAGATCGCAAAAGGGGTGCCTAAAGGTCTATGGTCCACCGGAATTCATTACTCTAAAAAGGAATACTCTTCTTGAGGTCTAAAATGGTTATCGAATGCCGCCATCATAATCTGTTGATAATTTGCCGTCTCTTTTGTTGGCACCATCTTTGAATTCGAACATTTCGAAAATCTCCTGCAAGAATTGTCTTCCACATTGTAGTCAAAGAACTTTTTCCCCACCCTCCTTTTATGTATCCCAAAGCTGCCACACATAATTTTCCATCAATATCACTTTGCTGAGACGATAGATTGGTTGGTTGGTTGGTTGGATTTTCATGGCATGTCAAACCTTGTTGGGTTATTTTATGCCGAATACGTTTTGTTTTATTCATTCTTCATGTGTATTCCAAATTTTTAAAACTCAATTTTTAAACACATTTTTAAATTAATTTTTTCTATTTACCCCAGAGATGTGACCCTAACAGGTACTACCACTCGGGTCAGAGTGGACCTGAGAGTAATGGCAATGAAGGGTACTCCACACTGTCCAGAGCTTCATCCTCTGCTACGGACAGAATGCGACATAAAGTCAATTTTCCAACGAAGTACAGCTGGTTTTGAATTCAGAGTCTTCCTTCTTCTAGATCGGTTGTCGTACCAACACTAAAACAATCTAGTTTGCTTTACTAATTACCCATATCTGTGAGGAGAAGGGAGAAGAAATAAATTCATTGCTTTCTCAAAAGTATTAGCGTGAAGTTAAATAGGATTTGAACTCAAATCGCCGTATCCATTTCCTAAGACGTCACCAATGTAATGTTGTCCGAATCTGTTATCGATTTAAGTCCCAGTTTATTCGCGAATTCGAAGTCCAACAAGTTGTCAGCTTTTCCAGCTCGAAACTTAGACACACACGTCCTAATCGCTGACTGTTGTCAGAGAGAGAGAGAGAGAGAGAGAGAGAGAGAGAGAGAGAGAGAGAGAGAGAGAGAGAGAGAGAGAGAGGTTGGCTACGTGCATGCACATATATGAGATGGGAGAGCCCCGCCCATGCATATGCAGCCAAGGGCCATAACTCGTTTTTATCTTAGAACACTACAATACTCTTTGATTTAAGCTCGAAAGAAAGAAACTCGCTATAGTCCAGTTTAAAAGCGCAGTAAGGGTAACCCAAAGCCTAATTTTTTAGACCTTATTTTTCGGTGCAGGTATCATTGGGGAACGAGAAATGTTTGGGCAAGCAGCTGCGTTTACCAAATATGGGCATTTTTTGAACGGGCGTACGCATGTACTATTAGTTCAGCTTCGGGTTACCCTTACCACGCTTTTAACCTGGCCTACCAAGACACAAGAATCTATTTCTACATGGACATGTAATTACAACTGAAGAAGGTCGGAGAATGTATCGATTGAAAAATCTTGCAAACAACAAAAACAAGATTGAGATTTCTAAACCTAACCCTAACCCCAACCCTTACCCTAACTCCAACCCTAAACATAGCTCCAACCCCAACCCCAACCCCAATCCTAACCTTAACCCTAACTCCAAACATAACCCCAATCCTAACCCTAACCCTAACCCCAACTCTAACCCCAAACTTAACCCAAATCCTAACCCTAACCGTTTGTTCGAAGAAGCTGAGTTTTTAACGACCATTTTCAAAGCGATAAACATTAATCTTTAATTATTCAAATACTTTTTTTTTAAAATTCAAATAGATGAACCTGATTTTGTTTGTGTTTTGACTAATTTGTTTGTAAGTTGTAATGTTTTCATTAAAGCAAAATTCATTAAAATGCGTAAAGAATTGTTATACTAACTTTATGTGACGTAGACCGCATATTTGTATGACATCCGCCGAATGTTTTATTTTGTGATAATCCTGACCAAAGAATGACTAGTTAAGTACACCCGCACTAAAGATTTACAATCACCTGTTCGAGTTAAGTGCACTCGCACTAAAAAAGCAGCCATAGACCTTTTTTTACCATTTGTAGACGTAGTACTGAAAACGTTACGCACCAAAACAATTGTTTTGCTCGACCAATCAGTATTCATTAAGATCTAACCACCCATTTTCAATCTGATACCCCGACAATAGATAAATACAGGTAAAACAGACACCTCAACCAAAACACGTCACACAAACGCAGCTTCGGCTTCGCTCAGCTGGACTTTATTTAATTGCGTGATCCCAGGGAGCCTGTCCCCATCGATTGAGGCACCTCAAAAGAGAAATATCAACGGGACACACGCTGGCTCACCACATGAGTTTCGGTTTGTGCGAGGCTTTCCGCAATAATCGGTCTTCATGTTCATCTGACATGGTGGGAAGTCAGGAAATCCAACCAAACACGTTACACGTCTTCGGCTTTGTGCTTGCCAATTCAACCAACACGTCACATAGACCAATGAACTATTTCTCTGCGCATACGAAGCGTTCCCTACCAGAACGTTTTTGTCGTCTGCTAGGAATTTTAAAAGCGAATTAGAAATAATTAAATCTATTATTTAAGGTCAAACTTTGTCTAAATCGATTAGTAGTAACATAATAACCATCATTAAAAAAAGAAAAATATCATTACATATGCAGTTTATTTTTAAAAGATTTAAAACCATTTGTTTTGGTCAATTTCGACGCGATCCGCCATTCAGCCTCTTTTTCAATGGTTTTAGGCGCTTGTTTACAATTTTAACGTAACATTTGGGATGGAAAATTTTTTTACCAAAAATCAGGTAATTATCCGATTTTAATGAAATTTTCAGTATTGATTTATCAATTAATGAATTTTATAATGCATCAGTTATTTTATTTCAAAACTTTAATTTAGTATTTTTGCTATGAAAAATTAATATATAAAATTCATTTAAAATAAAAATATTCTAATGTTAATTTTAAAATGTTATATTTTTAGATTCTAGAAATAAATATCTATTTAATGCAAACCTTATTTTAGACACATAAAGTAATAAGTTTTGAAGAAAATCTCTATTGAAAATGTACCCCTCCCCTTTTTAAGCAGAACAAATATCGATGTATAATTTTTTCTTTTATTATAATAGCCAATTAAATAATTATCGAAATGAGTAAAAAAAAAAAATCTCCAAAAAATTAATTATCTATTACTTCTTTACATTTTATTTTTCGATTTTCGGTACTTATTTTCTCATAGAATAGTCACCATAATTTTTTTTAAATTTTTATTTCTATTCATAACTTCGGTCTTTTATCTCTTTATTTATACTGTAATTAGTACAATATAAGACCAACTTAAAAAAAATGTTACGCCCCCAACATAAGGGGGGTCAAAAATAAGTGACCTGAAAAAAATGAGAAAGTTTTGAAATAAAATAAATAATGCATTATAAAGATCGTTAATTGATAAATAAACACTGAAAATGTCATTAAAATCCGATAATTTTCTGATTTTTGGTAAATTATTTTCGGGGGGGGGGGGCTAAAGTCATTTTGTCAAAAACGCATTTTAGGCTCATTTTGCCAGTAGCTACAACAGACATAGTGCTAATACGATTGGGAAAGGCATGACTACAACTATTCTCCCTCCAGCTATGGGTAAATAGTAAGACAGACTAGGCTGTTTAACTATATAAATATAAATAACTATATAATATAGCAACCGGTGTAGAAGAAGGAAAACTCTTAATTCAACCTATCTGTATTCATTTTAAAAAATGACCACGTGACGAATCATGTCCGAAATAAATCTCTCTGCACAAAGAATTTAGGTAAATGAATCCTATCGTTGTATAATGATAAGCAAGGTGGTCATGCAGATCCATTACTGGTGAAAAGTGATTTCAGTCCACGTAGGATACCCCCATACTTGTGAACTTGGGTTAAATCTTACCCCGTGGTGAACGGGTTGGTCAAATTATTATTATTTTTTTTTTTTTTTGCTGTGTTCATTTTTTGAAACTCATATTTGAATTTTTTTATGCTTTATAAAATTTTGTTTTATTTTCATTGTATTCATTTAGGGCAACTAGTCTAGGAGAAGTAAAACTCTGAATTCAAGCTAGCTTAAAAAAAGCTGACCACGTGTCGATTCCTGCCCGTGTTGAAGGAATTAGGTAAATAAATAAATACCGTGTTTCAATTTTGTTTCATTTTATCAGACACATCTAATCTGCTAATTCTTGTCTGGGCAACACAATCTTTTTAAGAGTTGACTTTAAATGTGGACAAGGAAAATAGAAATTGTTATCTACCCCCCCCCTTCTCTCTCTCTTTCTTTCTTTCTTTCTCTCTTTCTCTCTCTATCTATTTCTCTGTCTGCCTCTGTCTGTCTCTCATTCTCTCTCTCTCTCACACACACTCTCTCTCCCTCCCCCTCTATCTCTCTGTCTGTCTGTGTCTCTCTTTGCCTACCTGTTTGTCTGTCCGCCCGTCTGTCTCTCTCTCTGTCTGTCTCTGTCCGTCCGTCCGTCTGTTTCTGTCTCTGTCTCTCTCCGTCTCTCTCTCTCCCTCTGTCTGTCTCTCTGTCTCTGTCTCTCTATGTCTGTATGTCTCTCTGTCGCTGTCTCTGTCTGTCTGTCTACCACCCCCCCTCTCTCTTACATGACTGCCGCTGCTGCTAAGTGAATCGTTTTAATATTTATTTAAACTAAACTTATAACTTAGCAGATAATGATCGTATCACAGGTTATAAGATTATGATCTGTTCACCTCGTGTAACGCTTAGTAAATAACCATAATATTATGATCTCAAAGAATTGTCGAAAAAATTGACACTGACTGATAAACAAAGTAATTCATTCACACGGGGAAAGAATAGTTGGTACTACGTGAATAATAGTATTCCTCCACCCGCAAAGAATGTGATGAATGTACCCAAATAATGCGTGACCTCACCGGTGTTGTTGATGGTGGTGTGGTGTACCCAAGGCCTTCTTAAATTCTGTTTTACGACGGCGGTGCGTGTACCCATCCCCACCCCTAACTCAACATTTGTAGATAGGTCATTTGAATGAGCCAGACTTATCGTCAACAACGCGATACTTCATCGGTGTGCGCGAAAGGGGTGGAGGAGAACGGAAGTCACTGGGGGGGGGGTATGAGTCAGCGTATGTAACGAAATAGGGTCTACTAATAAAAGAATAAAAACAATCACGAGCACGTTTTTCATTTATTGGACACAACATTTTACGACGACGGGGATCGAAAAAACAATTTAAAAAAACGATGGTCAAATGGAATGACACGGATTTAACTTCCATTGACAAAGTCTACATTGGACTAGTTAGTTGATTGGATTTTATGGCATGTCTATGGGGTAGCAAGAGGTTGTGGTGTTTAAAAAGTTTAAAGGTAGCTGGATATTCTTGGTGCGTGTTCTTAGGGTTTTGCTTTTAACCCCATCTCATTTGGTGGTTGCGTTGAAAAGGAAGGCACGAAAGGAAAGAGACAAAGACAGAAGGTGGTTTTATATCTTAGGCTTTATTGACCGGTCACAGCCACCTGTGGCAGGGGAATATCTCACTGGCCAGTAGGAACGACCAGATCCAGTTAAGGCCTAAACTCGAATGGCCGAGAGATTTTCTTGGGAGCAGAAAGTGGATCCTTTTTCTCGCACATACACGGGGGGTTCTTCCGATGAAGGCTCATGGGAGGTTTTTTTTTTAATTCTAATTTTATTTAAATCCCAACATGTCAACCCTTGTTGGGTTATTTTATATCAATGACGTTTTGTTTTATTCATTCATGATGGGTACTCATCTTTTTTAAACATATCTTTTTAAAACTCATATCTTCTATTTAACCCATAGATTGGACCTTAATAATTACTACCACTCCGGGTAAGAGTGAACCTGGGAGTAATTATGAAGGGATACTCTACATTCCCTAGAGTTCTAGAATTTAATTTAGGTATCAAGCACTTCTTACATTTTAGCTTTAGACAATGCTAGCGGTTTATATATATAAGTAAAAGTCGTCGGGGCGGCTTAAAGTCGGTATCAGCCAGTCAGCGAGGGAGTCTATCCCATTTTCAATAGCGCTAGACCACGGAGATTGTTTTTGGCGTCTGAGGTGGATCGCCACACCTACAATCAGCTCCTTACTTTACCACACATATCCCTGTGCTACTCATACGCTGAGTTGGCGAGGACCGGTATCGAACTAGGAACCTTGTGGTTTCTAGCCGAACGCTCTACCGACTGAGCTTTTGGTCAAGTGTTATAGTGTTAATCGATTATTTTCGGTTGGTGCGACCCTCTTGGTCTTTTTTATTTTATTTTATTTTTTTTATTTTTTTACCCAGGTGAAGTTTGGTAGTATATTTTTTACTAACAAATTATTCGCCGTTTTTTTTCTTACCGCAAGTATTTACTAATAAGATTAGTATATATATATATATATATATATATATATATATATATATAATATATATATATATTGCTTTTTTAGTGTCGTTTTTCATGGGACGATATTTTTTCTATGAAGGCCCGCAAGAGAACCAATTTGAAAACGTTACTTAAGGGATATAAACTTTTTATGAGAATTCATTAATATAAGAAAAAAAAAACAACAACACATTATTACGCTTTTGATCATTTATACTTTAGAAAAAAAGACGCGTGACTTGTCAAACATGAATCCTAAGATCTGTCGATAAAAAGTGCGTATTTTTGTACATGCCTACGTAGTGTGCATGTTTCTTTGACGTCACCGCATATTATATCACAAATTCTGATTTGTACCAGTGTAGTAGATTTGCAATATAATTTACTACCCATGTACTTACAGTGAGTATGTAGTGTTGTCATTTACTGGGCTTAGTTTAGTTTGGCACAAGACCAGATGTATGGGGTACTCGATGAAGCTACAAATGCAGAATGGCGCGCAAGAGATTATATCAATAGAATCCCATTTTACGCACAAATAGCATTAGAATACGGAAACTCCCAAAGTAGCTTAATCCTAACCCAAACCCTAACGCTAACATTAACCCTAACCCTAACCATAACACTAACCCTAACCCTAACACTAACCCTTACTAACCCAAGCCCTAGAGTCTCGAAGGTTTCGTGTATTTCTGTGAAATGTAATGCTTTTTATACGTAATATAATGATACTATCTTGCACGCTATTCTGCATTAGTACCGATGTCGGAAACTCCCGAAGTAACCCAATCCTACCTCAAACCCTAACTTAACACTAACCATAACCATAACCATAATATTAACCCTAACACTAACCCTAACCGTAGCGTCTCAAAGATTTCGGGTATTTTCGTGAAATGTAATGCTTTTTATACGTAATCTAATGATATTATCTCTTGCGCGCTATTCTGCATTGGTAACTCGATGAGAATTAACCATTACACCATGCGAGGGGCACCCGTGAGTGTGCAGCGTATTTGTTTTTGCAAAACGTAAAAGAGAGACAATCAATTTAAGATAAATATTTACGTCTTAACATTTTCGAATGTAGGATTTAAGTTTTGAAAAAAAAAGCCATGTTAAATATATCATTATCCTTATACTAACTAACTAACTCTCTCTCTCTCTCTCTCTCTCTCTCTCTCTCTCTCTCTCTCTCTCTCTCTCACACACACACACACACACACACACACACACACACATACACACAGAGACTCACTCACCCCGCACACACCGCATATACATTACATAGGTGTGCAACATATCATAAAGTAATTAAATTCATAATCGATTTTCCTCCCTTTTTTGGCTGAATAGTAAAATTCTAGAGTTACGTTTTCAATTGGCTACAATTCTATTATCGGCCATCTTTCTTCAACCAATCTGCCATTCTTGGGACTTTCCAACAGACAATTCTTTCTTTTTTTTAAATCTATGTTAATATCTACACATAACTATAAACCAGTCAGGAGGCGACTGATTCCTTTGGAGAGAGAGGGGAGAGATATATATATATATAGAGAGAGAGAGAATATAAAGAGAGAAAGAGAAGAGAGAGAGAGAGAGAGAGAGAGAGAGAGAGAGAGAGAGAAGGGAGAAGAGAAGAGAGAGAATGAAAGAGAGAAAAGATAGATAAAGAGAGAGAGAGAGAGAGAGAGAGAGAGAGAGAGAGAGAGAGAGAGAGAGAGAGAGAGAGAGAGAGAGAGAGAGAGAGAGAGAGAGAAAGAGAAAGAGAGAAGAGAGTGAAAAGGAACAAAAAGTCAATGAAAGAATAGTACATTTTTAAGTGTATTTTTCCCCATTCATTTATTTCTTTTTCCTGTTTATTTAAACCCTTATTTTTCTTCTTCTTTTCTAATGTGATACGGAATACAGTAAAGCCTTTATTTCTCTTTTTATTGGACAAGTAAAGGAAACAATGACAGGAAATTCATTCATTCATTCATTCATTCATTTCAGTTTTTAAAAAATGTCAAACTTGTTCAATAGTCCGTGACGAGTTAGTCTTGTTTTGGAAGACACTGGACGCTCGCTTCGCACCAATAATTATGAGACAATAAACAAAAACTGGGTCAGTCTCAACAGAACAGGTAATAATAAGATTCTTAAGCCTTGTGCGGGGGGTGGGGGGGTTCTTTCTTACTCCTAGAAAGTGACTGAAATAAAGTCACACATCCAGGTCATCTTGGGTAATAAATGCTAAGACCTCCCGAAGGGACTCTTAAATACATCGTTTCATTAACTTAATTGTTTGTAGGCGTTCAGCAATCCATGTATTTGTATGAAGAGATGGTCCCAAGTGGAATGTGGTGACGTGTATTCTGACGTCATATAAACACCACACCCAACATTGGCCTTCCGTTTATTTGTTTTGTTTTATTTCGATTTGTTTGTTTGTTTGTTGTTTTGTTTCCCTGTTAAATAAGTAGTCATGCTTATCACTTTCAACCAAAAGTTTATTATTCTACCTGGGATGTCCATATACATTCTGACCAATGGGCAATCGATTTACAATATTGCCGACATTCCTGTTGTACTGTATAAAACCCTCAATAATAAAGCAAATTTAGTTGACCCAGTTAGCCAGGCACTTGATACATTGGTTGAATGTATGTAAATAATTTAATATTAAAATATTAAAATAATATTTGAAACTTAAAAATGATACGATTTAAATGAATACAAAATAAAAAATAAGGATAAATTTTTACAAGTTGTGCAGCAAAAATAAATAAACAAATAATATATATATATATATATATATATATATATATATATATATATATATATATATATATATATATATATAAATTTCATTTTAAAAGTCTTAAAAAATACCTATTGAAAGTCTTCTAAAATCACCACCATATATATATTTACCAACCCCTCCGCACGAGCAGGATGTGACACAAGGTCAATTTCTTAAGCGGAGTTTAACAGGCTTGAATTCAGAGTTTTCCTTCTCCTAGACTGATTACCGAGCCCAGTCTGTCCATAGCTGGAGGTAGAGTAGTTGGATGCATACCTTTTCCAAGAGTGTTAGTGCTTTGTAATATGCAAACAGCCTTGTCCATGATTTGAACTCGTCTCGTCGTGTCCATTTACTACGACTCTAACCATTACACCACATGCCTCCATCAATGCTATATATTCTATTGAAAAACTTCTTTAAAATATTCTCCAGATTTCTATTGGATATTATCTTTGAATCAACTTTCAACTTTTCCTCTTCAATAGACATTTTTTGTTCCATTTCGAAGAAAGTCAATTTTCATTGATAAGTTGAAAGACTATTTTTGGTGACCAGTTCACATATCCTATGAAGTGTCTTACTTCATAGGATATGTGAACTGGTCACCAAAAATAGTCTTTCAACTTATCAATGAAAATTGCAAGAAGGCAATACTTGTGCATTTTTTTTTCTAGTAAAAAAAAAAAAAAAAAAAAGAAATTTTTTTTTAATGTGTTACTGTTTTTAGTGCTGCATTTTTTTTTTTCAATATGTGAGAGAATTTTAAAAAATCTCAAATGATAAATATTAGGGACCACCAATTGATCAGTTTAGGCCATCTTGAATAAAACGGAAATAAATATTTCCGAACTTTGTTTATCAAAAATCTCGTAAAAAACAATTAAAGATCGTACAGGGTTGTTACAAAGAAAAACAGTTAATTCAAAGATCAAATTATCCGATTGGGAAAAATTACATCGTTATCTTAAAAAATAAACAAACCTATCTGTATTACATGCGAAAGGGTAATTTTCAGGCCACAATTTAGACAGAAAGAAATACATATTATTACCCTCTTACGGTTATGCATCTAAGTACGGATGGGTGTAACGGACAAACTGTTTTAGCCAAAATTTACTATTAAAATGAATAAAATCTTTAAAAACTTTAATAATAAAATTTACTATTAAAATTAATAAAAACTTGAAAAAATTTAATATTAAAATTTCGCAGTGAAATTGACGTTAAAAAAATATCTTCGGTTTTAGTATTAATTTTTAAAATCGAAAATGAAATGAAAATTTGAATATTTTTCTAAGAGAAAAACTGATAAAATAATCGATATATACTTACTTTTTATTCTAATTGGTCGAAAAAGTTAAATAAAATAATTTTTTACGCTAAGCAAAACAAACTTTGGTTACTGAGAAGCATCACGTCTTTTCGTATAAAAACAAAACAAATATGTCAGTTTTGCTCTTCCGTATATTCTAAGAATCATACATTACTATTCAATAAAAATTACAAATTCTTTTTAAAATATTAATCGAGCTCGGATCGGACCAATTTTTAGTTCACCTGAATTCTAAAATTCATATATTTAAATATCCGTGAAAAATTCGATATTTTGACGCGGAAAAAAAAATTAAATTTATTTCACGCAGAAAATAAAAATATTTAAGCACACAAAAAATTGAAAATCTCTTAAAAATTAATTTCTTAAAATTTTTTTTTTTTTGACAATTTAATATAGTACATACCAATTACAAAATAAAAAAAAAAGTTTTCAAATATTAATATTATGACATTTTTTTGCACTTTTTTATTTCCGATTTCATTAATTTTTCAAAAAAAAACTACAGCTCGGTACGTTATAGAATTTCATTGATATAGTTATTCAGACTCTTATCTTTATAGAAAAAAAGGTACAAAATTTTTCTGACTCGTCATTTTTTTTATCTCATAAAATGAAATAGGGGGGAGGGTGATAGACATCGTAAAAAATATTCCCCCTTATATATTTTAGAGAAAAACTATTTCAGATGTATTTACATCCAATGGTAAACATTTATGAAAACTTTAATGAAAATCAGATAATTAATTGATTTTTCATAGAATAAAAAAAAAACCTCTTATCGTAACTTGCTATGTTAAATTTCAGTTGATTTAACAATGCAAAAATGAAAACATTGTTTTTCAATCATAATTTTCATTATTTCCGTAAGCTGAAAATTTTTTTTAAAAAGTCATCAGGAGTTTATTTAATGTTTTTTCTTTCGAATGGAAACATTTTTTTTAAGAAAATATTATTTTTTCTGCAAGTTTCATTGTGTTAAATATAGGGGGGGGGGGGTAAATTTCACAGGGTAAAATTGGTGGTACCTAATAAATATGAATGTCAGTATGTCATTGTGTCACTTTTTTTATCCTCCAAATGTACCCCTAGAGGCTGTAGCCGAACATATCATACCATTTTGAAAACAGACCGACCTGGTGAGCAAATTTTAAAAAATCCGGGCCGAATCCGGATCAACAATCCTGAAATTTTGCATTCCTAAGTTTCAATTACTGCGATTGTTTTCGGCGATTTCTTTCGTGATTTTTGCGACGAATATTTTGTATGATAACAATTTTTATAACTTGGTAATTTTAAGTTTAATAAAATTTAATATGTACTCAATGCATGAAGTGTCATTGTTAGGCCGAATTTTCAATCAAGATCCACAGGAGTTAGTTTAATTGCCGAAGTTTTTTTTTTTCATTTCAAAGAAAGTTAATTTTCATTGGTATTGTTGTTTAAAATTCTGGCAGAATAAATAGAGTTGATTTTTAAAATAAGAAAAAATAATGCATATATTTTATCTAAAATTTAAATTTAAAAAAAAGAATTAATTGAAACACTACGTTTAATTTAAATTCTAGATAAAACATAATGTTTCAATAAGACATCGTGTTGACTTTAAATTAGATAAATTAATTCATTTATTTCATTGGGGCCGGGTTAGCTCAGTCGGTAGAGCCTTGGGCTAGAAACCACAAGGTTCCTAGTTCGATCCCGGTCCTCGCCAACTCAGCGTATGAGTAGCACAGTGCGGTAAAGTAAGGAAATGTAAAGTAAGCTGATGGTAAGCTCAGACGCTAAAACAATCCTTGGTCTATCGGATAGACTCCCTCGCTGACTGGCTGATACCGACTTTAGGCCGCCCCGACGACTTTTACTTATATATATAAACCGCTAGCATTGTCTAAAGCTAAAATGTAAGAAGTGCTTGATACCTAAATTCAATTCTAGAACTCTAGGGAATGTAGAGTATCCCTTCATAATTACTCCCAGGTTCACTCTTACCCGGAGTGGTAGTAATTATTAAGGTCTAATCTATGGGTTAAATAGAAGATATGAGTTTTAAAAAGATATGTTTAAAAAAAGATGAGTACCCATCATAAAACATTTAAAAAATGTACATGGGACCTTCTCTTCATATAAATACCACAATCCAATCATCAGATGATATAAATATTTCTTGATACTAAGATCGACAAAAAAGTTCACCTGACGCGTACAGTTGATACAGCAACAGCTTGTGCTGCTCAATACAATAGAACAGGTGGAGAATGTCTCTCCGCCTACATAACCCACCCCTTCATTCTACCTTTACCTTTGTAAATTACTTACACCTCTCATATTGTCACTAAAGCTTTGAGGGACTCAATGTCTGAGAGAAGATAACTTTCACTTTCTCACTATCTATCTATCTATCTCAGTATGTTCATATCTATTTATCTATTTCTATACATATTAATCTATCTATCTATCTATCTATCTATCTATCTCAGTCTGTTCATATTCATCTATCTATCTATCTATCTATCTCTCTTTCTCTTTCTCTCTCTCTCTCTCTCTCTCTCTCTCTCTCTCTCTCTATATATATATATATATATATATATAACATTCTGTTCATATCTACCTATTTATTTGTATACATATCAATCAATTAATCAATCAATCAATCAATCAATTTATCTATCTATCTATCTATCTAATCTGTTCATATCTATATATGTCTGTTCATATTAAATATCTTTCTATCTCTGTTTATATCTATCTATCTACCTATCGATGTATTTCTGTCCATATCTATCTATCTATCTATCTATCTATCTATCTATCTATCTAATCTTTTTATTTCTATTTCACTTTTAAATATCTTCTTTTTTTATTTTATTTCTATTTTTATTTATTTTTTTTACAGCCAACTAAATAATTCTTAGAAGGACTAACATTAAACAACAAACCAGAATATTTTAAACAATTTTTTCCTTAAAATTGAATCAACAAATTATAGAACTGTATTTGTGTATGGAGATTAGAAGAATCGTGATATTCAGTCATATCTATATATATATCTATATAACGCATGTATAGACTGTGACAAAATAGATATAGAGATACTAGATAAATACTTAGAAATATACTATGCATCTTGGTAAAGAAGTGTTATGCATTGACATGTCGTTGTATCCAATGAAACAAATTTTGCTGTTAGATCCAATGTAACAAATTTTTGCTGTCACACCCAATGTAACAACTTTTTGCTGTTACATCCAATATAACAACATTTTGGCGTTACATCCAATGTAACAACTTTTTGCTGTTACATCCAATGTAATAACTTTTTGCTGTTACATCCTATGTAACAACTTTTTGCTGTTACATCCTGTACAGATAAAGTGACTAACAAAATGCAATCGATGTCCTGTATCCTCCTATCAAGTGTGGTGTAACGGTTAAAGTCGTAGGAAATGGACTCATCGATCTGAGTTCAAATCATAGACAATGCTTTTTTGCATTTTACATAGTGCTAGTACCCTTGGGAAAGGTGTATATCCAACTACTCTCCCTACAGCTATGGGTAAATAGTAGGGGCAGACTGGGCTCTTTAACCTCGGATAGTTAACCAGTTTAGGAGAAGGAAAACTCTGAATTCAAACCTGTTAAACTCAGCTGAGAAATTGAGCTTGTCTCACATCTTGTTCGTGTGCAGGGGTTGCTATATATATATATATATATATATATATATATATATATATATATATATATATATATATATATATATATGTGTGTGTGTGTGTGTGTGTGTGTGGTGTGTGTGTGTACATGTATGCATACATATATATATATATATATATATATATATATGTGTGTGTGTGTGTGTGTGTGTATACATGTATGCATATATATATATATATATATATATATATATATATATATACTTTCAATAAAAAAGAAAAACTTAACAACCCGTCATTTCGCTATTATGAATTTATTATTACCTTTATATATATATATATATATATATATATATATATATATATATATATATATATATATATATATATATATATATAAAATAAGTATACCTCGTATGTAGAAAAGTAGTTAGAGAGTGTGAAAAATAGGAAATGTGAGGATGATTTATTGATATTTGGAAAAATATATTTGTCGACGTTTAACGTTTCGATTGATATGTACAATATAAAATATTATATCTAAATTAAATATATATCAGATATGTATCTCCAATCGTTAGACCAAACAAATATCGACTGCTAACGTTCGCTTTTGTTTAATAACATCGACAGTCGATATGCGTTATACATAAACAAACACATACATATACATACATATGTATACACAGTTATATATACATACAAACATAACTATGCATACGTATTCATATATGCATACACACATGAATGCGCATTTATATATACATACATACACTCATATATTATAGTAATAATAATGAAGTTGAATAAAAAAGATCCCCAATTTCTTTTAAAGGTATTTTTAAAGAATGGTTGATTTTTCTAGAACAGAGCGTGCTCATATATATGTGTGGGTGTCTGTATGTATGTATGTATGTATGTATGTGTGTGTGTGTTTGTGTGTTGAGTGTGTGAGTGTGTGAGTGTGTATATATGTGAGTGTGTGTGTGTGTGTGTGTGTGTGTGTGTGTGTGTGTGTGCGTGTGTGTGTGTGTTTATAATGACGCATATAAAAAATGAAGCAATACATTCTTTTGCATCTATTATCAAGCTTGAGAAGTAAAGATAAAGAAGGAAAGAAAAGAAAATTTAAAAAAAGAAAAAGAAAATGATTTATTTAAAATCAACAATTTTAATGATTGAATGATATATCAAATAAAATGAATGATATATCAAATAAAAAACCAATGAACATTTGGCAAAGGATTGTCTCAATGCAAAAATCAATCATTTAATGTTTATATTATGTCTGGTCGTAAGGCAATGTTTCCAAGTGCAAAGTTGATGTGGAAAATATTTTGTAATATTCAACTTTCAAGTTTGAATCAGGACTTTTTTTTTTATTAGACAACTTTTCTGGGGACAACCAGTAACAACGTTTTTGGAGTTGCTCATAACAAATTATATATAGAATATAAACCTTCATTCTGACATGGTCTCTTCATTTGATAGATTTTAGGGGTTGAATGATAAATAAAATAAAAAAAATTCATAAAAACACAAAATGAAATAAATAGATTTTAAAAAAATAACAATCTCCCATGAAGCCTCTAACAGGAAGAACCATTAGTGTATGCTCAAAAAGAGGGACTTCCTGTCATCAAAAAGAAACCCTGAGCAGTTCTTCGGTGATCTTAACTGAAAACACAACTATTACTGGCCCAGGAAGAAAATTCCTCTCCAAGAAATAGCTTTGAACATGGAAATAAAAATTGACTTTTGAAAGTGTCTCTCTTGTATCTTTGTCTCTTTTTCCTTCCTTCATTCCTTTTCAGCCTGACGACCAACAAGAAGGAAGAACGACGCGTATTGGGGTTAAAGGAAAACAAGTCACCACTTAACCACCTAACTCCATAACACAAATCAATAAGAAATGTTTTTTCTGGCACTAAAAAGAATCTTCAGTAATCTTAACTGAAAACACAACTATTACTGGCTCAGGAAGAAAATTCCTCTCCAAGAAATAGCTTTGAACCTGGAAATAAAAGTTGAACATTGACATTATCTCTTTTTATCTTTGTCTCTTTTTCTTTCCTTCATTTCTTTTTAGCCTAACGATCTATAAGAAGGATTTATCACACGTGTTGGGGTCAAAAGGAGAAGAAAAAAAAACAAGTAACTACTCAACCAACCACCTAACGCCATAGATTTAAATATTTCAGTTCAATCTGCTGAATAAGTAATGTTTCAATATTTCACATGAAAACCAAACATTGACCTCTGACTTTTTACATTGAACATGGTTTTATGACAAGATCAGTTGTAGAAATTGATGTCCCAGTCAAAATAAAGTTTGTGATTTTGTTGACTCCGATATCAAATTACTTGTCATTTCCTTGTTGCTACAAATGTAGACAATATCAGATTCCTCAGAAACAGCAGCTGCTTGTTGGCTAACTCTCTAGAAAAGGCATACCATACAATTGTAGATACAAAATGAAAGAAGAGAATAGATCATTGTTTTCATGGTTCTTATCAAATTTTATTTCACATTCTATCAAACAAGAAATGTTTTACATAAGTATATAATGTTTAAGTTACCTAGTACTTGTTGGATTGAATAAAGTGTCTCATCATCATGTAATGATTAGCAAGTCAAGTCTCACAGATTCATTACTTGTGAAAAAAAAAAAAAAAGATTTCGATCCTCGTTGGATGTCCCATAGTTTGCGACCTTGCGCCACATCTTAACCTTGTCGAATGGGTTGGGTAAAAAGGCGCACCATCATGATGTAATGGTTAGCAAGCTAATCTCACAGATCCATTACTCGTGAAAAGAGTGTTCGATTCTCACTGGATGCACCAATCTTACGACCTTGTGTCACATCCTACCCGTGGCGGACGGGTTGGACAAATACCTACTCTGTTTGATAAATTCTAATAAAGGACTAGAGCGCACAAATGCTATAAACTGAAACCAGATTTTAGTAGACAGCAAAGTGAATTGTGGGGATTGAATGATAAATAAAACCAGATTTAAAAAAAAAAAAAACAAGACAAAACAAAAACAAACAAAAACCCCACAAGATAAAATGAACAAATAGAAAAAATAACAATCTCCCAGGAGGCTTGGGGGCAGGAAGAACAATCTGGGTGTGTTTGGAAATGAGGGGTTTCCTAGTACCAAAAAATAAATTCGGGGGAGATCGATATAAAACCTCGTGTGGAAAGATGGCTATTACTGACTCAGGAAGAAAAGTTCTCTTCAAAAGATAGCTGTGAACTGGAAATAAAAATTGACTTTTGAAAGTATCTATTTGTCTCTTTTTCTTTAATTCATTCTTTTTAGCCTGACGATCAACAAGAAGGAATGATAACGTGTGTTGGGGTTAAACCAAGTAACCACCCCCAAAACACACCCTAACCCCCATAGAATCTCGTTCGATGGAATTGTTATGTTCCGATTCAACGATATTTTACGCATTGGCTATTAAAGAGGTCAAATAGCATGCGGTCATTAATGTCATATTCGGCAGAGTTCAACTTTCGGTCAGAGTTGACTCGGGCAGCAGCAGCAGCAGCAGCAACCAAATTGACAAAGAGACATTGAAGGAGAAGATGAAAAGAAGAAAAAAATTAAATGCAGGTCACAAAAGAACACGACAAACAAATAAAATTAAATCTATATTGCAGCAATACACCATTCAAAATCCTAGGAATATTTGAAAGAAACAGATCACAGTAAGACCCCCCCCCAAAAAAAAAAAACAAAAAAAACAAACAAACAAACAAAAAAAAAAAAAACAAACATGCAAGACAATTTGATGCGCCAATCACTTCACTTTTGGGAAAGGGAAAAAAAACAAACATCAGAGTTTTGAGAGTTGTCTTTCCCTCTCGTTACATTAGTGGAACAAAATGTTGAGAAAAGAGTTTGAAGATTTGTTTTGGGGTTTAGAAAAAGCTTAATTATATTTCCCTCTTGTATATGAAGTACGATGTAAAACCCATTGTTAAAAAAGGACAGAAGTATCCCATTTTTGTCATGCAACCCCTAATCCAGAAGAGGGAATCACCTAATTAGAAAAAATAAAAATCGACAGACGAACAGTCTAACTTCTTTCGTCATTGTGGTTGTAGTTGTGCCAAGAACTGAATGAGAAGGATATTCAACTTTGTATGGATATGCGCCAGGCAAAACGAGGCTATGGAACGAGAAAAATGTTAAAACAAAAATGAATATACAATTTTTTTCTATTCACGTTAGGTTATACCGGTATGAACTGTATAATTCGGGGTTACTTCTACGCCAGAGATTTACTGGTATAAAATACAACAAAAGTAGTTTAATTGTATGAAATATTTGATGATTAAATAATTTAATGTAATGAATTGAATTTGAGTTTAAGATCTAATTGATGATTAAAATCCTTTTGAGATTAAATATGTTGCGTAATTAAAAAAGACAACTAAAAACAAAACAATCTCATGATTACACTGACTTTGATCTAATATTGGATAGGCACTGGTGCGAAATGAATGTGTTGGGTCGGTAAAATGGTAATTCCTGGAGTGGAATTGAGTGAGGAGAGACTTTCTGTGATTGGACATAGCAATCACGTGATGAGCTCAGAAGTTTTTGCGCAAAATACTAAAATTCACCAGAAAAGACCCCGGACCAGTTTCGACGAGGCAACGACTTGAAAACCTCTCCAAGAAATCACCCTAAGATAATAGATATCTTCTCCAGCGCGCCAGTAAATCCCTCAAACTCAACTTTATACACAGAAAGGACTTTATATTGTTACTCATTGTTTTATTTGCTCGTTAATAAATTGTTAGAATTAAACTAAGTTTTAATTCATTTATTTGTTGCTGTTAGTATTAGAATTGAATGCTATACTAACACAATAACAGGAAGGACTTTATATTGTTACTCATTGTTTTATTTGTTCTTTAATAAATTGTTAGAATTAAACTAAGTTTTAATTCTTAGAATTAAATGCTATACTAACACAATAACAGGAAGGACTTTATATTGTTACTCATTGTTTTATTTGTCTTTAATAAATTGTTAGAATTAAACAAAGTTTTAATTCACTTATTTGTTGCTGTTAGCCTTAGAATTAAATGCTATACTAACACAATAAATGGCACAAAATTTTTTTAAGAGGTCTTAAAACAAATTTCTTACAACTATAGTGAATACAGAGGTTGTTAATAGAGAAAAGAAACAGAAGAAACAGACATGTGGACATGAATAAAGTGTAATACGTTATTGGGTCAGTAAAATATGTCCGTCTCTATGTATGGAGTTGGATGTGATTAGACTTTGCAACCACATGACGCACCCAGAAGTTTTGGCGCCCATATTCAATAGATACATTCGGACCAGTTCCACGAGCTGTCGACCAGAAATTATTTCTGAGAATTATTGACTAAATAGAAGATACCGTATATCTTCAATTTCAATCTCCATCAGACAGTTGAGTCTCTCAAACTTGACTCTATATATAGGAAGAACGTTAATATTGTTAACCATTGTTTTGTTGTTAAATAAATCGTTAGAATTGATAACTGATTTTTAATTGATTATATATATATATATATATATATATATATATATATATATATATATATATATATATATATATATATATATATATATATATATTTCAATGAAGTAGCAAATAAAAGTTTTTGCTTTTATTTATTTATTTCGGAACGGTATTACAACCAGCGGTTTCTTGCTGAAAGCATTCATCAGGTAAACGAAACGGTTCCTTTGAAAATGACAGAAATGGTGTAAATGGTCAAATGTGTGCGTTTTTTTAAAACTGTATTCTCGTGTTGCGTGTTTACGTGATGTGGAATGTTTTTTGATTGTACGTGTGCGTATTTTTGTTTTTGCGTATGTGTATGATGTCATGCGCGTGAGCGTGGAAATGCGTGAAGGCTGTGATGATATGATTGTCTCCACGCGCGTGTGTGCGTATTTTTGTTTGTGCGTATGTATGTGATGTCGTGCGTGTGCGCGTGGGAATGTATGAAGGATGTGATGATATAATTGTCTCCACGCACGTGTGTGCGTATAAATATGCGTATTTGTGTTTGGTATTCTTGGTTACGTATGTTATGTGCAAATTAATATAATGTGTTTTTAAAATGTATTTTTTAAATTTGCTGTTAATAATAATGACTAATTATATTACTATTATATATATATGGTGGACTCTCCTATCGAGAACGATAGATGAGGGTCAGCAGTGAGTGATTTGATTCCTCCCATGTTGTGCATGCTGTCAAGAAGACATTTTATGTTTCCTCGAGTGTGACAGCAGCCCAGCCCTGCTGCGAACCATGAAGCCACACTGACAAACGAAATGATCCAAGGCATGAGTTAAATGTTTTTCTTTTAAATTTATGCGGAGCCGATCTCTATGCTTCAGTCTATTTTGTTCAAAGCTCTTTAGTTTAGCGAAACAGGTCTTACGCCATTCCTTCCGATCCGATGCTAGATCTTCCCAAGCACTCAGGTCAATATCTAGGCGTTTCAAATTGTCCTTCAATTTGTCCTTCAATTTGTCCTTGTAGCGTAAGAGAGGACGTCCAATGGAACACTTAGCATTTGGTAGTTGCCCGTATAAAAACTTCCTTTGGAAGCCTGTTCTCATTCATACGGACAACGTGACCAGCCCACCTAAGTTGAATCTTGGCTAGTAGGTTTTCGATGCCAGCAATATCACATCTTTTTAAAATTGTGCTATTTTTACTTTGTCATCCCATTTTATACCGCAAATGACACGAAGACAACGCATGTGAAATGCGTCAAGTTGGTTTATGTGCTTGCAGTAAAATGTCCAAGTTTCAGCACCATACAGTAAAGTAGAAAGCACGACTGCTCTGTAGATGTTAATTTTTATTTTAAGAGATACATCTTTGGTACTCCATAAACGATGTTTTAGATTGCCGAATGCAGTGCTAGCTTTACCTATTCTGGAATGGATTTCTTTGTCCATTTTTCCATCAGATGTGACTGTTGATCCAAGATATTTGAATGTGTCAACAATCTTCAATGCTTTTCCATCAATGAAGACAGATGGATTTACAAGACGTGGATTGCAAGCTGCGGGCTGGTATAGTAGTTCAGTTTTTTTTATACTGATTGTAAGTCCAAATGCTTTTGATGTCTCAGAAAATTTATCAATGATGGTTTGGATGCCTTTTAGGCTGTGTGCTAATAGAGCGGCATCGTCTGCAAAGAGAAGATCACGTACTAGCTGCAAGGAAGTTTTTGACCTAGCTTTAAAACGTTGTTGATTGTATAGGCCACCACTTGTTCTAAATTCAACATTTATTCCTTTGCTTAGATCTGAGAATGCTTTCTCGAGCATGGCAGAAAAAAATAATGCAAATAAAAGTGGAGCAAGAACACAGCCTTGCTTAGTACCGTTTGAGACAGAAAAGGTACTGGATTGCTCGCTACATGATCTCACAGAAGCCCTCATTCTTTCATGCAAAGAGATGATGATCTGAAGCATCTTATTTGGGACTCCGAATTTTGACAACACTTTCCACAGAGCAGTCCGGGACACAGTGTCAAAGGCTTTTGTGAAATCCAAAAAACTATGAATAAGTCTTTGTTTTTCTCTCGAGCCTTCTTCTGAGCCTGTCGAAGATAGAAAATCATATCTACTGTTCCTCTACCTGAGCGAAAACCACACTGAGTTTCTGGTAGTGCTGATCCTGAGACAAAGTCATTAAGCCTGTTAAGGATGATACGACCAAGGATTTTGCCAGCAACCGAGAGAAGAGATATTCCTCTGTGGTTGTCACAGTCATATTTACTTCCTTGTTCTTGTATAAATGGACAATTGATGCGTCCTTAATTGTTGCGGGACTTCACCCTTGTCCCACACTAGGTTGAAGAATTTGCAGAGCCTGTGTGTCAAAAGATTGGTTCCATGTTTATACAATTCTGCTGAAATTCCATCTTCGCCAGGTGCTTTTCCATTTGAAAGTTGTTTGATAGCTTTCTTCACCTCAAGTATTGGCACGTTTGCAGATAGGGTTTGTACAACAGGTCTCTGGGGAATATTGTCTATTACATGAGTATCGAAAGAAGATTTCTGATTCAGGACTGTAGAAAAATGTTCCGCCCAACGTTTGATAATATCACTTTTGTCAGTCAAGAGATGTTATCCACTGACATAATTGGTGATAGACCATTGGAAATTGGACCAAAAACACCCTTTAGATTTTGATAGAATGATTTAAGATCATGTTTGTCAGCAGCCTCCTGCAAAGCTTTTGCTTTTGATGTCCACCAACTTTCCTTCATCTTCCTCAATCTGGCTTGTGATTTTCCTTTAGCTAATTTAAATGCATCTTTCTTTGTTTGACATTTTTTTATCATTCATCCAGACTTGATGACATTTATGCATGTTTTCAAGGAGAGGTTGTATTTCTGGATCATTTTAATCAAACCAATCTTGATGTTTCCGATGGGCATACCCGAGCGTTTCTTTTGCCGAGCCATAGAGAATTTCCCGCAGACCCCGACCATGTCGCTTCAACTTCATCCCCAATGTCGAAAGACATGAGCTTGGATTCAGATAATGTTTGGAAAGAGCTCAAGATTTTCATATCTTTTAACGTTACATCTACCTTTCTTGGTTGTTTAGCTCTGTTGTTTCGAACAGGTTTCCTTACATGCATGCCAGTGCAAGCGCTAACAATCTTGTGGTCTGACCAACATTGCCCAATAGCTAGTGATCGAGTTAGCTTTATGCCACGACAATCACGGCCACGAACTATAATTTAGTCAATGAGATGTTCGTGGCCTGATCTAGGATGCCGCCAGGTAATTTTGAAACTATTCCGTTGCTGGAAAATCGTGTTGGTAATCACAAGACTGAATTCACAACAAAGAGACAGCAGTAACAGACCATTAGAGTTTACCTTTCCTACGCCATGTTTACCAATTACTCTTCCCCAAGTCAGTGTGTCACATCCAACACGAGCATTGAAGTCAGCCATAACATAGAGTTTATCACGAAATGTTGTACGTCTCAGTAGAACACGAAGGTTACTGTAAAAGGATTCCTTTACCTCCTCATTGGAGTCCATTGTAGGCCCATAACAACTCAGCAAGGTCGCATATTTATTCCTTCCGATAGGTAAGCGAAGAGACATCAGCCTGTCAGAAATACCAACTGGCAGCGATTCCAATTTTAAAACAATGTCATTTCTGATGGCGAATCCAACACCGGACTATCTCTTTGCAGTTTCAGGGAGACCAACCCAAAAGAAGGTGTAACCACCATCCATTTCTTTCAGTTCCCCTTTGCCTGGAAGCCTGGTTTCTAATAGAGCTGCAATACTAATGTTGTTTTGTTTAAGAACCCGTGCAATAATCGCAGATCTGCGTTCAGGGTTTTTCTTGTTGTCTTGAAGTGTCCTTACGTTCCAAGATGCTATGAACATGTTTGTTTCATTAATTTTAGATTTTCTGAAATTTCGGGTGCACAATTTGGATGTCCAGCCATATGCACCTTATAGCAGGGTCATGTACGGACATGCAATTTTTGGGTCGCCTTTTATTGACCGTTCCCCATGTGAGGAAAGCAGTGCCATCCCTAAATTAAAAAAATCAAGACGCAACTAATAGAATTGAATTCAAACGTAAAATATGAGTAAAGAAATCTAGTTAAGTAATTGTTTATATTTGCGCAACTTCGAAAGAAAGAATCTAATAAATACTTTATAAATTTGTAAAACAAACAATGAATTTAAAACATTAATGAGAGAATAAAAGTAAAATAAATATCAAGATAAATTCATGCTTTTCTTATTAAGCTTAGTAACATAGTAAATGATTTAAATGTACTATAACTACGTATTCTGTTATCGTTGTCTAATTTAATCTAATTTTTTTTTCTTTTAGAGTTTTACTTTATTTTATCAAATTGTATTTATTTATTATTTATTTAAGTTTCTGTAATCTTGTATATATTGTGAAATATCTGGAATTCTTTTCTTTTTTTTCTTTCTTTTATATATTATATATTATATATATATATATATATATATATATATAGAATAATTGGGTAGAAGAGGTGTGTTGTGGGTTATGTATATGGATCGAAGTGTGGTAGCAGGGTGTTTATTTTCATGTCGGCATTTCGATAGGATTTCCGATTTTTTTTTTTACTAATAGGGTCTGTTGTGATGGATGAGTATTAATATAATATTATATATATATATATATATATATATATATATATATATATATATATATATTATTATATGGAAATACGGTGAGGAAATTAATCTGACAATATGAAAGAACATATTTTTAATATATATATATATATATATATATATATATATATATATATATATATATATATATATATATATTAATGGATAATCAAACTCAATACACTTAAAAATGGTTTGAATACTGACCTCGGCATTTTAAACACATACAAATACTTTCATACATCGCATACCTAATATCCCACAACAATATATATTTTTTTTAAATGCAGGAATTCCATGAAAACGCGTATTTCGGCCTAAAACACACCGAAGACTAATGCTGTGACGTAATATCATTTTTTTATTTGTTATTTGTTATTTATTCATTTATTATTATTATTTTATTTTTTAATTTTCTTTAAGTAGCACATGACTTTCACGATCAAAGTCATGCAACATTTCGAACGATTACCATGATCATATTTCGGATGAGTTACGTCACACAATTTCGAAAGAAAATTAACGGCTAAAAAACGCCAAATCCGTTCACTTCATTTAATTACAAGCTTGTGCGTGAGAACGGGGGCAGGAATAGAAACATTGTTGCTTGCCCATCATGGCCAGCACTGACGGGTCTCCTGTTCGGGACCCCACCCCTTAGATAGACAAACAAAGTCTTTAAAATAAAACGAAAATAAAAATAAAAGACAAACATGGCAAAGCCAAAAACTGCATACACCATAGGGTCTCTTAGTTAGGTGGCTGAAAGATCATCAACCCCAGTTTTTTTCTCGTAGGACATATCCAGGACCACAAAGCCAAGTTTTTTGTAAAACCCGCCCGTCTTTTACTCTAGTACAAGTTTTCCTGGAGAGTCAGCTTTTTTAGTAAACACATCCCGCCCGACCTACAGACAAACCCCAATTTTTTACCAAAAACCCACTAAGGACACCCACTCCCTTATTAGAGGTACTGACCGGCTTGCTTTCGAACCTTAAAGATCGGAAGACAGTCGGCGGTCCTACACTCTAGCTGAGGGAAAGGGGGCCAAAAATGGCCCACAATTTTATTTTGTTACATGTTTTTCAGTTACTTGGGGATTTTTGTTTTGTTTAACCCCACCCCCTCCATCTCCAGTAAATCATTCGAAGTACGAGTTACGTGCTTTAAAAATCAAAAACCATCCGAAAATTGGGATAATTTTAAGTCGGATAAAGCCATAGAGCGAAAGAGGCATTTTGGTGAAAGTGGGCTGCACAAGGAAAGAATGAAAGATTTTATTTTTGAATGGATCGGTCGGCGAGTGAACCTATGCGTATTAAATTATAAGTGATTCTGTTTCTCTTTTGAGGTTTCCCTTTCTAACCATGTCCAATCTTTTGATGTGCAACCTCATTTTTTTGTCGTTTGAAGCGTCCATATAATTGTTTTCTTCCCATTTTTGTTTTCTAGTCTTTGTCGTTCTTCTGTTTGTCCATCTGCCGTTTCACTATTGTTGGTCGCCATAAGTAATTTGTCTTTGCTCTTCCTTGTGTAATCTTCAAGTTGTTTGGATTGTGGTTTCTACGCATTCCTCTATGTTGGCAAGACCTCTTCCCCTTCCTTTCTTGACACATACAATCTGTCTCTATCATCTCTAGGGTGGAGAGCCTTATTATTATTATTATTATTATTATTATTATTATTATTATTATTATTATTAATATCATATTTGTCGTGATAGTTATTACTATTATCATTATCTTACTGTTATAATAATCATATTTATTGTGAAAGTTATTATTATTATCATCATTATTATAATCATATCTATTGTTATAGTTATATATTATAATGGTTATTATTATTACTACTACTACTACTACTATTAAGTCCGTGCTATTAATATTTTAAACCTGTTTAATGATTAAGTAACATATGAAATAGCAAAGGTGGTTAACTACTAGAGTAGGCTCAGTTCTTAATTAGTATCATCTTCACACATTTTGTTAATGTTATGTGTGAAAATAGACATATTTCTTTCTTTTTTTAACCAGCTTTTGAACGGTAAGAAAAATGACGTTAAAAAGAAAGAAGAAAAAAATAACGTTTATGTTTTCAAGGAGAGGTTGTATTTCTGGATCAATTTTGAATCAAACCAATCTTGATGTTTCGATGGGCATACCCGAACATTTCTGTTGCCGAGCTATAGAGAATTTCCCGCAGACCCGACCATGTCGCTTCAACTTCATCCCCAATGTCGAAAGACATGAGCTTGGATTCAGATAATGTTTGGAAAGAGCTCAAGATTTTCATATCTTTTAACTTGGTTACATCTACCTTTCTTGGTTGTTTAGCTCTGTTGTTTCGGACAGGTTTCCTTACATGCATGCCAGTGCAAGCGCTAACAATCTTGTGGTCTGACCAACATTGCCCAATAGCTAGTGATCGAGTTAGCTTTATGCCACGACAATCACGACCACGAACTATAATGTAGTCAATGAGATGTTCGTGGCCTGATCTAGGATGCCGCCAGGTAGTTTTGAAACTATTCCGTTGCTGGAAAATCGTGTTGGTAATCACAAGACTGAATTCACAACAAAGAGACAGCAGTAACATACCATTAAAGTTTACCTTTCCTACGCCATGTTTACCAATTACTTTTCCCCGAGTCAGTGTGTCACATCCAACACGAGCATTGAAGTCACCCATAACATAGAGTTTATCACGAAATGTTGTACGTCTCAGTAGAACACGAAGGTTACTGTAAAAGGATTCCTTTACCTCCTCATTGGAGTCCATTGTAGGCCCATAACAACTCAGCAAGGTCGCATATTTATTCCTTCCGATAGGTAAGCGAAGAGACATCAGCCTGTCAGAAATACCAACTGGCAGCGATTCCAATTTTAAAACAATGTCATTTCTGATGGCGAACCCAACACCGGACTCTCTCTTTGCAGTTTCAGTGAGACCAACCCAAAAGAAGGTGTAACCACCATCCATTTCTTTCAGTTCCCCTTTGCCTGGAAGCCTGGTTTCTGATAGAGCTGCAATACTAATGTTGTTTTGTTTAAGAACCCGTGCAATAATCGCAGATCTGCGTTCAGGGTTTTTCTTGTTGTCTTGTAGTGTCCTTACGTTCCAAGATGCTATGAACATGTTGTTTCATTAATTTTAGATTTTCTGAAATTTCGGGTGCACAATTTGGATGCCCAGCCATATGCACCTTATAGCAGGGTCATGTACGGACATGCAATTTTTGGGTCGCCTTTTATTGACCGTTCCTCATGTGAGGAAAGCAGTGCCATCCCTAAATAGAGCTGCTTTGTTATGAGAGGAGGACACGAAGTGTAGAAATGTCCGATTTTGTAATACATAGCGACCGTCTACCTCTCACCACCTATGTGTGAAGTGTAAGCTAAAGACTTCCAGCGACATCCTCCGCCTGTCCCGTCGCTATCTCTTCCTCGCCATGGGATTTTGGTTAAAAAAAAAAAAAAAAATAAATAAATAAAAAAAACCTAAAAAACTAAAAAAAAAACTCGCATTAGCAGTATTTTTAGTCACTCAGTTGCTGATCAACCTGCACTACGATTTTTTTTAGAGTGGTCTGTTGCTTGTGCTATGCAAATCATACTCTCTCCATCAATACAACATAGCCCATACAGGTGCACTGTGTGCCACACGTTAGGTGTTTGTTTTGATCGCATGTTGTTTTATAACGGAGTTTGACCTCTCCGGCACATCAGGTATATGGCTGGTTATCATATACCTAGTGGGTTTTGGTGAAGTGAATTTTCCGTTTCAGATTGTTTATAAATATATGTATTTCTGAACAATGTTAGCCGGAGTAAATGAATCGAAATCTAATATATATAAGTGGAAGTAGACAATTATTATTATTATTATTTGAGTTTTCACATCAGTGTTAGCTGATGGTCTTTCACTGGAGTCTGAGTGACAGCAAGTCTCCTCAGGTCTCCAGGACTCTTCTGAGTATTCTGGCAGATTGCAGCAGTGCAGTGTTCTGAATGGTTTCAATCCTTCCTCTGATATCCAAACTTTCCAAACCCTTTTCTAATGCTTTTGGGACTGTTCCAAGTGCACCAACTACAATTGGTATAACTTTCACTTCATATTCCATAAACTTTTTCAGTTCTCTGGCAA
>CM042179.1:42968957-43011457 GCA_023376005.1 Doryteuthis pealeii
TTTTAAAGTATCTTTCGTCTCTGTCTTTTTTTTCCTTCATTCGTTCATTTTGAGCCTGACGACCAACAAAAAGAAGACGACAAGTATCGGGACTGAAATAAAACCAAGTAACACCCCAAAACGAAATTATAACCCCCATAGTACGACACATTGATTCATTTGAAGCAATTGCAGATATTAAACATTTGCTACTTTCCCTCCCTCTCCCCCTACTGCTATTTCCCCAAATGTATTGTCAGGTTACCCAACCACTCATTCTGCTTTTATCATAGGTCAGTGTTCAAACCTTGGTAAAGGCTACGATTTCAAATGCTGATTTTCTTGACAGGTATTTAGGCTCTTTTTTACCCGGAATATTGGTACAACATAACCCTCTTATTTCCATCTGGATTTGCGCTCTAATAAGTTAAACCAAACTTAATGAAAAAAACAAAAAAAAAAAAAAAAAAAAACAGTCACAGAATAGGGTTTTTTTAAAGCTTATTTTTTAATTTTTTTATTGTCAAACAATTTCAAGATGTGTAACAAGTTGCGACATGTTATCTACTGTATGGCCATATATGAAATGAAGACATTAAAATGTTATTCAAAACTGTTGGGTTATTTGAGAGGACTAAGAACCAGAGAATGGTGAAAGAATAAAGAACCATATTGATTGATTTGATTGTTTATGGCATATCAACCTTTTCGGAGTTATTTAATGCAGAATCAAGTCATTTTGATAAACAAAGGACTCAGATTGCTTACAGTACATGCAGATGCTTAAGTGATCATCCAATTAAGTATCATCGCTGCTTAACTTCGATGATCTAACGGGTTGTTTGATTGTTTTGTTTTACGGCAAATCAACCCTTTTCGGAACATTCAATGCTGGATCAAGTCATTTTCATTTTCGGTTTACTTATAGTACCTGCTGTTGCTTAAATGGGCAACCATCTAAGTATTGAACAGGCTCATTGCTGCTTAATTTCGTTGATCCAACAGGTTGTTTAGTCGTTTTTATATGGTTGCATATCATCCATCTTTCGAGTCATTCAATGCCGAATCAAGTCATTTTTTTAATAAACAAAGGACTCCCATTGCCTACAGTATTTGCTGTCGCTTAAGTGGTCACCCAATTAAGAATTGAACAGGCTCATCGTTGCTTAACTTTGGGGATCTAGCAGAAACCAGTGCTTTCAGCATTACTTAACCGTAATATAAAGAACCAGAGGGTCAACTCAAGTACAGTGTATATTTTATATCAGTCAGGAAGAATTATAGAATTATAAATCGGGAAGAACAATGCATAAGATACAAAAATATTTAGCTTTTCTTTTCGTTTTACTCCTATTTTTTTCTTGCTCTCTTTTTTTTTTTTTTTTTTCTTCTTAATATTTTGGCTCATCTATTTTCGAACCTTCTTTATATGGAAGAATTTGGTACAAAGTCAAAAAGTGTTTGTGCTTCAAGGTTATTCTCATACTACATTTAATGAGGGTAATCTTTATCTGCCTGGGTGTGCAATAATTCAAACCCCTAATTTTAAAAGTCTTGTATAAAAGGTATATGAATAAATAAATAAATAAATAGATAAAATAAAAACACAACACACACAAATACACACACGCATATATATGTGTGTGTGCGCGCGCACGCGCGCGCGTGTGTGTGTGTGTGCGTATGTGTGTGTGTCTGCGTGTGTGTGTGTGTGTGTGTGTGTGTGTGTGTGTGTGTGTGTCTGTGTCTGTGTCTGTGTCTGTGTGTGTGAAACGAATATAAAGGAAAGTTGAACAACAAACACAAACAATCGATTCAATTAATATTTCATCTCTATTAGTTGAGAAACTTCTTCAGAATGATTTTATTAGTTAACATAGATTGGTATATGAAGAAAGAAATGGATATGAAATCCAACAATGTAAATATGTATAAAGTTTTTTCTTGAAGCAGAAGAGATGTGAGTGCTTAACATTTTTTAAGACAAAAAAAAAAAAAAGAAAGAAAAGAAAAGAAAAGAAATCTATACATATATAAAGGGCAATTGTGTGTATGTATGTATGTCCAGAGGAAACTACTAAAATAAAACAATTAACAATAAAGTAAATATAGTACACATTCACTATCACCAGATCTTGCTTTTTGAGTAAAAATAATAAAGATCTTATTTATATTCGTGAAGATAATAAAAAAAATTAGATTCAAATGATAACAGCGTGGAATTTGTTTTTGCGTTTAATATTTCAAATAGTAGATATTAACTTTTTTTATCAGAATGCCTGGATTAATGCAAGTTTTTTTGCGTTTTTTTACACAGGGACATCCCACAAGGATTCAATTCACGATTCAGTAATAATGGATCTGCAGGACTAACTTTAACCCCCCCCCTCTACCCGGGTGACGCCGGATAGCTGCTTCTAGTTAGAAATAAAGATGAAAGAAATTATTCAGATTCTTTTTCTCCCTCAACTTTGAAATCCTTTGACCAATCTGAAACACTGACTTCTGACACAAACGGAAATACAGTGTATTCCGAGGATGTCTCCAAGGGATTTAGTAATTAAATGTCAATGAACCCAAAACATGGAAAGCATCTAAGCAACAGAATTCTTCATAATTAAAGTCGATTGACATTTGGTAAATTTTCTTTTACTATAAAAATAATCATTGAAATAAAAAGAAACCGAAATTCAATTCAGTTTCTAAATTCCAAGGTCACTTTGGGACATTCTACATATTCCTTTAATCATCAACTTGCTGGACCTGTGGATATACCACAGTATGATAATTTAATTATTACAACGTTTTGATATCTTTACCCAAGTGCTATTGCTAAATAGTTCAATATGTAAAAAGTATAATAATCTTGATTTAACTCTCTCTCACTCACTCATTTTTCTTTCTTTCCTTCTTTTCATCTTTTTATTATGTTCAATTGAAACAGATTAGTGTTATCACTTTCGCACGCTCACTTCTTTCTCTATCTTTCTCCTACTCTCTTTCTTTCTTTTTTCTTTCTTTCTTATCATATTTTTTCTGGGTAGCTTCTCCATTTTCTTCCCTTTCTTTCTTTATAATAAGAACGGACTGGTCCATTATTTAGCTGAACTGACGACACTCATAAGAAATAAGAATTCGGCGCATAAGTAACAGCAGATAATCAGGATTTACATTTTTGCATTTTGTCTTGGACGATTTGGACAGTCTCATTTTTTAACCAGAGGGTGTTGCAAGATGATAACGGTCGAAAGATTAAGAAACACTAGTGTCAACTTATAGATAAACTATTTATATTATGCCATCCAAAAACGAACTCAACAGAAGCTTCAGAAAGTTCAATTCTGTTTTCCACACTGATAACTGATACATCCAGTGACAGAACAAAAAGGGGGGATCAGGGAAGGGCAGTTGTCTAGGGGCGCAGCTTCAAAGGAGAGGCACAGCTTCAGGGAGGTGCAACATCACCCTAACACAAGCCTTTGTATTGCTATAACATTGAAATTTCGTGCCTAACTTTTGCCACTATATTCTTGAACTATGAATGAGTAAGATTTGAAAATGGACGGGTAGATGAAGCTTTAAAAACATCTGAATCAGTATTTATGGCCACTAAAGGGGGTGCCCCGGGCTGAACTAACCCCCCCCCCGATCATGACGTTGACATGCTATAGGATACACTACCAAACATACTTCAATCTTAATAAGTAAGTAATTTATTCAGATAGAAAGGTAATAGAGCCTGCTTGGTGGTAATAGGTTACTAAGCTAGTATGGCACAAGGTCAGAACGATGGAGAACTCATTATAACCAAACTTATTAGCAATAGTCTGCTAGTCTATCTTACTAACCACTAAGGTGCCCAAAGAGTCTACTTGGTGATAGTCATTTACTAAGCTTAGCTTAGTTTGGCACAAGGCCAGAAGAATGGAGCACCCATTTAGAACTAAAGTCACTAACAATAGTCTAAGTCACTGTGAGGTGCACAATGTGTCTAATTGGTGATAGTTTTTTTAGGTATCCGTGGTGTAATGGTTATGATCGTAGAAATTGACACGTTGACACAAGTTCAAATCCTAGACAAGACTGTTTGCATTTTAGTGAAAAAAAGGTTTGAGAAAAGGTTTGCATCTCCAGTATCCTCCCTCCAGCTATGGATAAATAGTAGAGCTGACCGAGAGCTATAACCATGGTGTGGCTACCAGTCTAGGAGAAGGAAAACTTTGGATTCAAATCTGTTAAACTCTGCTTAAAAAATTGACCTTGTGTCACATCCTGTTTATGCAGAGGGGTTGGTAAATGCATATGTGCTGGTAGTCATTTTTGAGCTTAGCTTAGTTTGGTACAAGGTCAGGAAAATGGAACATCCAATGAGAACTGAACTTACTAAAAACAGTCTAGCTTACTAACCATTATATTATGAAGTGACCCCAAAATCTAATTAGTGGTAGTTATTTACTGAGGTTAGCTTGGTATGGCACAAGGCCAGAAGTATAGGGCACCTTACGAGGATTGAACAGTCTCACTCACTAACCATTATATTATGAGGTGCCGAAAGAGTCTACTTAGCGTTAGTCATTTACTGGGGTTAGCTTAGTATGGCACAAGGCCAGGAGGTGCCCCAAAAATCTACTTGTTTGGACCCTAATTCACTGAGCATTACACTATGATGTGCCCAAAGCATCTACTAGGTAGTATATCTAATTATGCATATTTTACAAGCACAATGGACCAGTGTTCAAACCCAGTTAAAAGCTAGTTCACTGAGCATTACACTATGATGTGCCCAAAGCATCTACTAGGTAGTATATCTAATTATGCATATTTTACAAGCACAATGGATCAGTGTTCAAACCCAGTTAAAAGCTAGTATTTTGAATATGTCACCTTGCCATTTTAAGGCAAACTGACTTTGTCCATGTGAGAGATTGTTGGTATGACAATCTTCCTATTGTTCTATTTCTCATTTAATCTTGTTGCAGAATAAACTTGATCAAAATATCAAGAAGATAAATCTTCCCACACCTTCTTCACCTTGTACTGAGTTTCATATCTATATGAGGTGAAGGTATTTACCATGGACCCCACGTGTACAGGTTAGGCACAAGGCCCTATTAATGGGACCACCCACGAACTGAAGCTCATGGGAGGGGGGTGCAAAAAATATGTTGATTCCATTGGCATTCCTCCTCAAGGAGACACCTCAGGCACCGGGCAATAAACCCAGCCCTGCCCTTTTAAATTGAGGAAGCAGGTGTTGCCTGGGAGAAGGCCCCCTGGGATTAACGTTGTTAGCTCTTACGGTCAGGGCCAGATGAAAGTCAGTCATGTTAGTCCATTGATATTAATGATAACTAGCAGGACCTGTGGATATAACACAGTATGATAATTTAATCATTATAACGTTAGATATGTTTAATTAAAACACCTCAATATATAAAAAGTATAATAATCTTGATTTAACTCTTACTCTTTTTTCTTTCTTTCTTTCTTTCTTTCTGTTCATCTTTTCATCATGTTTGATTGAAATAGATTAGTGTTATCGCTTCTGCATGTTCACCCCCTCTCTCTATCTTTCACCTACTCTCCTTTCTTTCTTATGATATTTTTTTGTGTAGCATGTCCTTCTACTTCCCTTTCTTTCTTTCTGATATAAATGGAATGGTCCATTAATTAGCTGAGGTGACGACACTCATAAGAAATAAGAATTCGGTGGATAAGCAACACCAGATAATCAAGATTTACATTTTTGCATTTCATCTTAGATGATTTGGATGGTCTAATTTTTAACCAAAGGGTGTTACAAGATGATAACAGTTGTACTTTTAAGGAACATGAGTATTAATATATTGATAGGATTATCATATGTATGACATTACATGCAAAACTATTCACTCTCCAGATACAAAAAAAAATGTAAAAATTTCATTTTCTTTTCTCACAGAATAGCCTAGATAATATATCTTAATCAGGTATTTGTTTCTAATTCTCAATATTGGAAATAAATACAGAGAGATCTGTTAGAGTGTATATATTCCAATGCTATAATGGTACCATTGTTGGCATCCTTCCGTTTACGAGAGACGATGGAGTAGTGTCCAAGTTTTTTTTAACTACATAGCCTGGGCGGGTTCATATGGAGGATAAGCTGTTGCCCAAGCAGCAAATCCCCCCTCTCCACCCTGCTGCTGTGATCCAAAGAAAAGGTAATGTACCAATGCGGTTTGGCAACGGTAGTGTCGCAGGAGTTGCTGGGTAGCACTGGATTTCAGCATCATACCACCTTAGGGACTCCAGTTCCTGATTTATTTTCGGGGTTTACTCCCCTTGCCTTTCCTTGAAATGGTACCATTAAAAACATCTATATTATAAAAGAGCAGCTGGGATTCTTAGTATTAAAACATTTGACCATATGACCTTTAGGCACCCCTTTTGTGATCTCGTTTCATAAGGACATTTTTTTCATTTACACCGTCAACACCCGGTTGTTTGTTAGGGGTTAGGTTAGGGGTTAGTTTTATGATTTAAAAAAAAACTCTAAAAATCATTTGTTAACAAACAACTGGATGTTGACTATGTAAATGAAAAAAATGTCCTTATGAAACGAGATCGCAAAAGGGGTGCCTAAAGGTCATATGGTCCAAACATTTAATACTATAATGAATTGATTCATGTGAGACCACTTAAAAAATTACTATTTGGGCCTCTTGATGCTTTTAGCCCTTGGGCACTGGTAATTGCCCCACTGCTCAGTCTGACCCTTGATATAAGTCTTTTATCATAAACTTAGACACTCTACTATCAGCCATTAAATTGATTAAAGATAAAAAAATGAGTGATAAAAAACATCAATAGAAAAGGTAAGATTTTTGTTGAGGGTTTTTGTGTTCAAACTTGTACATGTTATAACAAGTTTTACTTAGTTTACTGAGGCATTAAATTATTAAACTTAATTCGTTAAAATCATTATGCAAATTATTCCCACATATACTATGTAAATCTTTATTTCTTAGAGATAAATAACACATATTTCAGGATTTTAAATGGGTGCAAATGTTCAAGTTCTAATGTAATAAAATATTATATCAAATTAGAAAGACTAAAGAAACTAAATAAGAAGAAATATAAAAATATTACACTTATTTTAATGTTATTTTAATTGATTTCTCTATAAAATTATATATAGGATTGTTTTTAATACATTTGAGAATAACATGATAGTATTAGAAATCAATAACAGCAAATAACTATTTATTAAACCCAGTTTTGTTATAATCATTATGCAAATTATTCCCACCATATACTATATAAGTCTTGTTTTCTGAGAGAGATATAACACATATTTCAGGATTTTAAATGCATTAATAATATGGATAGTTTTGTGGCAAATCTAACTCATTGAGACTTTAATAGAGATCATCATTAATAAATAATATGCTAATTAAGAAATTGTTTTCAAGACTTGAGTGATTGTGGCTCTTCACAGTAAACTTGTTTTGAGAGATTTAGTGTAGTGGTTTCCTGTTGTCTTTCAAAACGTGGACAGAGCATTTTGCATTTCCTGTAGTGTTAATAGTCTTGGCAAAAGTAGAAATCCAAATATTCTGTTCACAGATATGGGTAAATAGTAGAGTAGATTGGGCTTTTTAATCTTGGTATGGACAACCAGTCTAGGAGAAGGAAAACTCTGAATTCAAACCAGTTGTATTCTGCTTAAAGATTGACCTTATATCACATCTGGCTTGTGGTAGGGGTGGGGTAAATACAATCATCTAGCCATGATGTTAGCCGTCATAGCTAGAGATCCAACTATTTCCCCTTAGAGGAAAAATGGATTCATACCTTTCTCTGAGGTATTAATATAAAGGTTATTGTAATAAATAATTGAGAGTTACCTCCTCTACTTTATGATTATCACCCCTTTGGAGAACTCTCTAGGGAATACTAGATCTAAACTCTTAATAAGTGTACCAATTATTCTAAGTAGAATAAAGATTTCCTAAGTCTATCAGTGTTATCGTTTGTCATTACAGTTATACAAAAACAGCTTTGATCAGGGTAGAGAGACTGTGACTGTGACTCACCTGTGACTAACCTGTGACTAACTGTTGAACTGTGACATCGTAGTAAGCAAGTTCAAACTCCAATTACACTATCACGTTCACTTTCAGACTAATATCCTTGAAAAAAATATTAACCATCTCATCCCTCCAGCTATGGATTAAATAGTACACTACTGTTCTTCTACAAGGATGGCTTTAGCTCAGTTAAATAGTACCACTACTGTTCTTCTACGGATGGCTTTTAGCTCAGTTAAATAGTACCACTACTGTTCTTCTACAAGGATGGCTTTAGCTCAGTTAAATAGTAAATAATAGTACCACTACTGTTCTTCTACAAGGATGGCTTTAGCTCAGTTAAATAGTACCACTACTGTTCTTCTACAAGGATGGCTTTAGCTCAGTTAAATAGTACCACTACTGTTCTCTATGGCTTTAGCTCAGTTAAATAGTACCACTACTGTTCTTCTACAAGATGGCTTTAGCTCAGTTAAATAGTACCACTACTGTTCTTCTACAAGGATGGCTTTATAGGTTCTTCTACAAGGATGGCTTTAGCTCAGTTAGTAGGAACCTAGGAACTGCTAGGTCCAGGTTCGTTAACAACTCATGTATAACTAGCATATGTGTGGTAGGTGTGGCACTCTACTTCAGATGCAAAAGCAATCTCCCTGGTGTAGCACTAGTGAAAAGAGGTTAGACTCCCTCACTCTCCAGCTGATACCGATAATAGGCCACTCCGCTGTGACTACTAAGGATCAAACTCACTACTCTGTAGTAATCAATCTACAAGATTAAATTGCTAATAAAATATCATAAAATGAGATGCCAATCACAGCTGTTATATCATATGTATTGTTACCATCATAGGAAATAGGATCAGTGACCCAAGTTCAAGGCTGTTTGAATTTCACTTTTCTTTGGAAGAAAGCATGAATCCATCAATTCCCCACCAGCTAGGGCAGACTGTAATATAGAATATAGAATATAAAATATAGAATACCATGTAATTTAGAAATTTTAGAGCTGTTATATCATAATAATTATTCTAAAATGAGATGCCAATCACAGCTGTTATATCATAATACTGTTATATCATATGTATTGGATTTAAAAAAATTTTTTTTCAAAATTGGAAGATTTTTGTTTACTTGTTTGAATAGTCGTTTTTTTGGGTTTTATTCTTTAGTTTTTAAAGATTTCAAACCAAGTCAATTCTATAAGAGACATTAAAGTCATAATATGTTCACTTTCACTCTATTACTTGAAAAGGCATGAACCCCCTCATAAGCTATGGGTTAAATAGTACCAATATTGGGACCATATTATCTTTAAGCACCCCATCTGCGATCTCGATTAGAAAGGACATTTTTTTCATTTACACTGTCAAAATCCGGTTGTTTGTTAAGGGATGATTTTTAGAGTTTTTTTTTTTATAAAACTAACCCCTAACCCTAACCCCTAACAAACAACCGGATTTTGACGGTGTAAATGAAAAAAATGTCCTTATGAATCGAGATCGCAGATGGGGTGCTTAAAGATAATATGGTCCCAATATTGTACTTCTACATATAGGGCCAGTTTAGCTCAGTCAGTATAGCGTTCGGCTAGGAATCACAAGGTTCCTGGTTTAATACCGGACCTCGCCAACTCAGTGTATGAGTAGCACAGGGATCTGTGCGATAAAGTGAGGAGCTGATGGTAGGTTTGGTGCTCCACCTCAGATGCTAAAACAATCTCCTTGGTCTAGTGCTAGTGAAAAGAGGATAGACCTCTCGCTATCTGGCTGGTGCCAACATTAGGCCACCCCAACGACTTTTTTTACTTTACTACATATACAATATATAATTGGAAATGAAATACAATCATGATATATAAACTTTATGCAATCTGCAATAATCTATAATTTGTTGGTCTTTTTTTTGTTTTATGATTTTTTTTAAAACACTTACCGCTAATATACAAGGGGGAATCAGAGTGTAATATCTGTTTCAGATACTTTGCTCTGACCCTTACCTGGGGTCCAGTGTGCTTTGGCTGCTGGACCGGTAAAGTAAAATTAATAACGTCGATCCCAGTAGGCACCCCCTTGAGGGGAGTGCCAATGGGATCGACGCAATTTTTATGTCTACCACCCATGAGCTTCGGCTTGAGGGTGGGCCCACATAAAAATGCCTTGTGTCAAGCCCTCATAAGTGGGATAAGAGGCAAATATCCTTACCACTAACTTTTCTTTATTTTTTTATAAATATTTTATTTATCAAGAGGTTTTATGATTTTATGTGGGTTTAAGGCTTTTGGTCATTTTTGGTTGCAGGTTGTTTCTTTTAAACCCACTCCACCTTAGATGCCGAAAACAATCTCCTTGGTCTAGCGCTAGTGAAAAGGGGATAGACTCCTCGCTGTCTGGCTAAAACCGATTTTAGCGACTTTACTTATATATGGGGTAAGGTTGGTTGGTTTATTTGAGTTTGGGATTTTGGTAGATTTTGGTGCTGTTCACTGATTGTTTCTTTTAAACCCCATTATATTTGGTTCTTCTTTCTTGTGAGTTGTCAGACTGAAAAGGAAATAAAGGAAGAGAAAAGAAGAGACAAAGTCAAAAGGTATTTTTAGGTCTTAGACTTTTATTTCTTCCTGTGCCAGTCAAGGCCTGAGTTGGAATGCCTGAGGGATCTTCTTGGTGTCAGGAGGGGATCCTTTTCTCTACGCATGCCCAGTGAGTTCTTCTGTCTGAGGGCTGCTGGGAGATTTTTTATTTTTTCTATTTTATTTAATTTAAAATTTGTTTTAATCCCCACAGTTTGAGATTTTTTTTCTTATTCTTATTTTTATACCAAAGTAATGAAATGTAATTTAAAATGAGAGGAAATCATAATATATAAATCAAATACAATGTACAAGGAAATATATGTGAGGAAAAAGTGGAAGTGAATCCGACAGTATGTAATATTATGAAAAAATTGAAAAACACAAGATCATAAACAAGTAATAGTTATTTCGCCTACGCTGCAGTGTTTCAATCTGTTTTAATAGATCTTCATCAGGGCTTTTGTAACAAAAACCCTGATGAAGATCTATTGAAACAGAAATGAAACACTGCAGCATAGGCAAAATAAACATTACTTGTTTATAAACTTGTGTTTTTCAATTTTTTTAATAATATTACAAGGAAATATATATAATATATAGATATTTAATATAATAACTGTTGCTTAGTGTTTTCTAATTTTGTTAACTTTTCTTAGGTGATTTTTCATTTTTTATAAATGAAAAATCAATTGTAATTATCTAATTTATATGTAATATTAATTATATATTAAAGGCCGGTTTAGCTCAATCGGTAAAGCTTTGGACTAGGAACCTTGAGGTTCCGGGTTTGATACCGGCCCTCTCCAACTCAGCGTATGAGTAGCACAGGGATCTGTACGGTAAAGTGAGGAGTTGATGGTAGGTGTTGCACTCCACCTCAGATGCCAAAACAATCTCCTTAGTCTAGCGCTATTGAAAAGGGGATAGACTCCCTTGCTGTCTGGCTGATACCGACTTTAGGCTGCCCATCGACTTTACTTACTTTTTTTTTTATTAATTATATGTAACATAATAAATGTATAGACATATAACATGTTTCATGTTTACAGCATAATGTTTTTTAAAATATTTATAAATTACAAAATAAAGACTGCTATATCAGCTGGACAGTGAAGGAGTCTATCCGCTTTTCACTAGCACTAGACAAGGGAAATTGTTTTAGTGTTTGAGGTGGAGTGCCACATCTACCATGAGCTCTCTACTTCACAGCATAGATCCAAGATGTGCTACTCATGAGCTGAGTTGGTGAGAGCTAGTATCGAACCCAGAACCCTGTGGTTCCAAAGCAGATACTTTATTGACTGGACTAAACCAACCCTTAACTATAGATTAATGTACATTGTATTAGATTTATCCCAGTCTGTTGATATTCATCCATCTATCTATTTACATCATTTCATATCTTTCATGGTATCTATCTATCTATCTGGATTAATTCATCGGAATTAACCCTGAAGATCCTTATGGTGAAACTTGAGTAGCTTATTTCAATACACACTGTAATACTAAATCTGCTCTACTAACATATTGAGCACTTTATATTTGTTATAACACTGACTTATCCTGTTAATACTTGTATCAACCATCAATATTGATTAACTCAATATTTTTTTTCCTGGTGAGTCATTCCCTTTATCGTGTATATATATATATATATATAATATATATATATATATATATATCAGTCTGTTCCTATCTATCTATCTATCTATCACAGTCTGTTCATATTCATCCATCTATCTATATCTCTTCACATCTTTTACAGTATCTATCTATCTATCTATCTATCTATCTATCTCAGTCTGTTTTTATTTATCTATCTGTCTATCTATGTATTTATTTATCTCAATCTGTTCATATTTATAAATCCAAGTCTGTTCATATTCAACTATCTATGTCTCCTCACATTTTCCATGGTATCTATCTATCTATCTATCTATCTATCTTAGTTTGTTTCTCTCTATTTATTTTAAATAACAAATACATTTTTTCTTCTTTAAAAATGAATCTGAAATGAGTAGAATGGAAATATCTCCAGCTGAAACATTCTGTAACCATCACTGGTTTTATAACAAGAAAATAACATTTCCAAAGTTTGACTATGTAATTGTCTTACATTGTTTTAGAATAATTGCTAATTTAATTCAAATATAAATTTATCATTTAAATATGATTTAGATATGTATATATATATATATATATATATATATATATATATATATATAATTTGAAAGATGAGATGACAAACCAAATGTTAACAGTGAAATTATCTGTAAAAAAAAGAAATTTAATCAAATTTGACAATTTCTTTAATGAATGAAAATTTTTTTTAAATGTATCAAAATCTTCTAAATGTCTCTAAAATATATATATATATTTTTACATTTATATAAAATATAATTGCTTTTATACATTTAAATATAATTTAACAATTAAAAAATAATTTTGGATAAAGTCATGTTGACTAATTTAAATGGGTCATTGTGACCCATTTAAATTTGACTTTCTTTACATGTAGAATTTGACAATTTATTATTTATCCAATGTGAATAAAACATTTTTAATAATTTAATGAATGTTAATTAGTAATTAGTAATGATTAATTTGATTTATAATGAAGTAAAAATAACATTTCCAAGGAAAAGAAAGTAAATAAGTGTAATCATGATTCGATCTTCTTTGAATAATTCCTTTATTTTAGACAAACAATTTTATATCATTAAAACATAGAAAAAATTAATTTTGTCAATGATAATCATTAAAATATTTTTTGATGTATAATGAATTGCTTTGGTTTTGTTTATGTTTTCTCTTTAATTTGGAGAAAACTAAGATTAAAATTCCTTGAAGAAAATTCATTGTTACAAAAGTTGAAACATGCTATTAAGGATGTTTTTACATTGTTCAGTGTTCTGAGTATACATTTTATGGAGTTTAATAAATTTAAAAAAAAATCGTTTGGAGATTTTAAAGACAAATCTAAAAAAAAAAAATTTTTTAAATTGTATAAAAATAAAATAAGTAATGAAAATAAGTAATGAATATATACACATTGTGGTTTTAAGCCAATTAGAGAGATTTGTTTAAATTGGGCCACATGCACATGCGAAATGTTTTTTTTTTCAAAACTAAAACTGATTAAAACATTCCTATGATCAATAATTTCACAAGAGAGACTAAATAATTGTACAATAATCCTTGAGGTGAAATTTTAGTATTTAAAAAAGATGAGTTCATGAGATTTTCACTAAGAAGTACTATTTAGAGCCAATGGTTTTTTTTTTCTAATGTCAAGTAAATTCTTAGATGTAGAAGGAAAATATTTCAATAGTATTGTAATATAAAAAAATATTTACTGAAATTAAAAATTGATAGTATTAACAAAATTTGAAGACATAATGAAATTATGTGCTTGGAATAATACCACTCTTGGCAAAAATGATCGATTTAGCATTATCATGCCTTCTATCGATGGCCTCTATTCTATCCAAGATGTAGAGACCGCATTTGTTATGTGTAGTTTAACTCTCTGGGAATCCAACACAACCCTGTCAAACGTCATAGGAAGTGACCTCTTCAACACCAGAGGGTTATTCCCCCAACAGAGTTTTCTTTTTTTACACAGAGGAGAGGAGCTGACAAGGACTACGGACAAAGTGTCTACACAGTCCTTCAAACCCAGTGTGCCTAAGAGAGGTACTAGAAAAGCAACAACAACAAAATAAAAAACGTTGAATGGAACCACACTAATCCATTTCCCAGACAAAATTGCAGAGAGCAGGTCCACTCAAACCATCACCTTCTACCAGACCCACTATTTGAGTATGGTAATTATTTACCAGAAAAGATTTAAACTACATGTAACAAGCACAGTCTCTACATCTTGGACAGAATAGAGGCCGTTAGTAGAAGGTGTGATAAACATACTTAGAGAATGTTCTCTTAGGTTTTTTATTTGGCATTTTTTCTTTAATAGCTGAATATTAATTAATAGTATAATTTTTTATCCAGCCACACAGAGGAAAATATTATGGAATAATCCAATGTTTAAGAAAAAATTAAAGAAATATCTTGTAATTTAGATTCCTAAAACAAATACCAGCAGAATCCTTGATATGCAAATTGGTCTACAGTTTAAAAGACAGTTCCTGCAGACATCAATTAGTGGTTGAGCATGCTTAATTGAATGAAACATGGCTCCAACCAAAAAACTGTCAATTGAAAGGAAACATTTCTCAACCACTTATTGAGGTTTCAATTGTTTTTTTGTTTAAAGCCATGTTTCATTTAGTTAGACATGCTGAACTGCTTATTGAAGTTTCAATTGACAGTTTTCTTGTTGGAGCCATGTTTCATTCAGTTAGGCAGGCTGAACTGCTTACTGAAGTGTCAATTGACAGTTTTTAGTGGAGCCATGTTTCATTCAGTTAGGCAGGCTGAACTGCTCATTGAAGTTTCAATTGACAGTTTCTTGGTTGGAGCCATGTTTCATTCAGTTAGGCAGGCTGAACTGCTCATTGAAGTTTCAATTGACAGTTTCTTGGTTGGAGCCATGTTTCATTCAGTTAGGCAGGCTGAACTGCTTATTGAAGTGTCAATTGACAGTTTTTTAGTGGAGCCATGTTTCATTCAGTTAGACAGGCTGAACTGCTTATTGAAGTGTCAATTGACAGTTTTTTAGTGGTGCCATGTTTCATTCAGTTAGGCAGGCTAAACTGCTTATTGAAGTGTCAATTGACAATTTTTTAGTGGAGCCATGTTTCATTCAGTTAGGCAGGCTAAACTGCTTATTGAAGTATCAATTGACAGTTTTTTGGTTGGAGCCATGTTTACTTTTTCAATTAGGCATGCTCAACAGCTTATTGAAGTGTCAATTGACAGTTTTTTGGTGGAGCCATGTTTCATTCAGTTAGGCAGGCTAAACTACTTATTGAAGTATCAATTGACAGTTTTTTGGTTGGAGCCATGTTTCGTTAAGTTAGGTAGGCTGAACTGCTTATTGAAGTGTCAATTGACCTTTTTTTTGGTTGAGCCATGTTTTATTCAGTTAAGCAGGCTAAACTGCTTATTGAAGTGTCAATTGACAGTTTTTTGATTGGAGCCATGTTTACTTCAATTAGGCATCCTCAACAGTTTATTGAAAAAATTTTTTATTTCTCAAACAAACAAAAATGTGTCGATAAGAATGAAATGTATTTTTATTCATTCAATTGTTTAAGAAAATCTCATAAGAAAAACTATACAAGCAAATTTGTTAAGGGAGATAATGCGCATGCACAATTTCATGCTAGGAATTTGGCCAACTAAAGTTCATAATTACCCAATTTTCATATACATTAATGTAACAACTACATACCAAACCTTATAAGACTGTTGTTTTTGCATCCGTTTCTTCCTCTGAATATGCGGTCGGTTGGAGAGGTCTCCTCCGATCAATCGTCTAGTCTTGTCAAGCTCTACCACCTATATGATTGCCCCAACCCTATTGCCCTTATGACAAACCCCAAACCCTTTTTATCATATATGTGTTAGAAGGCGGTGGCTGAAGGTCTTCATGTCCTGGGATTGATGTTAAACTCTATCTGATAGTGAGGTTCCAATTTCGGAGCTTTGGGGAATGTGGAGCATCCCTTCACCACCATTGCTTCCTAGTCCACTCTGACCCGGAGTGGTAGTACCTGTTAGGGTCCTATCTATGGGTTGAATAGAAAAATGTGTTTATAAAAAAATTGGGTATCCATTATGAATGAATTTATTTCAAAATGTTATCGGCATTAAATGACCCACTGAGGTTGATATGCCATAAAACAAAACAAAAACCAAACCAAACTAAACCCTCTGAATATCACTCTTGAAATATAATGACACAAAAAGGAGTGATGTTGGAATTATGATCGGTTTGGTTTAGTTTGTTTCCTTTGTCTAATGGCATATAAACCTTTATGCTATCAATATTAATTTAAACTAACAGGAACTGTGGATATACTACAGTATGATAATTTAATTATTATAACATTTGACATGTTTACTTAAGAGCTATTGCTAAATAGTTCAATATGTAAAAAGTGTGATAATCTTGATTTAACTCTCTCTCACTCTTTTTTTCTTTCTTTCCTTCTTTTCATTATGTTCGATCAAAACAGATTAGCGTTATAGCTTCCATGCTGACCCTCCTCTCTGAGCTCAAACCTGTTACATTCTGCTTAAGAAATTGACCTTGTGTCACACCCTGCTCGTGCAGGGGTGGGGGTAAATAATATATATATATATATATATATATATATATATATATATATATATACATCAATAAAGAAACTGCATACCAAACCTTGTAAAACTGTTGTTCTGTATGTGTGTCTCTGTCTGAATATCATACTTGAAATATAAGGACACAAAAAGGACAAAATGATGGGGGAATTATGATCAATTTGGTTTAGTTTAGTTACTTTGTGTAATGGCATATCAACCTTTTTGTTATCAATATTAATCTAATTATAATCTTTGGATCCAGCCTGCCTGCCTTTATCTGCCAACTGGATGCTAGCTTGGAACCACCTAGATACTACAGTGGGTTATTCAATGCCAAAGCCATCCTTGTAGAAGAACAGTAGTGGTACTATTTAATCCATTGCTGGTGAGATGAGGAATTACTATCTTGCCCAAGGGTATGTGGTTTTTGGTTTGGTTTCTTTGTTTAATGGCATATAAACTTTTGTGGGTTATTTAATGCCAAAGGCATCCTTGTAGAAAAACAGTAGTACTATTTAACCTATAGCTGGTGAAATGAGGAGGTTCATATCTTTCCCAAGGATATTTGTTTGGTTTTTGGTTTCTTTGTCTGATGGCATATCAACCTTTGTACATTTGTGGGTTATTTAAAGTCATCCTTGTAGAAGAACAGTGCTGGTACTATTTAACCCAAAACTGGAAGGATGAGTGGGTTATTAATTAACATAACAGAGCAACTGGGGTTTGAACTTGCTTACTACAATGTCACTGTCTAGCACTTTAGCCACTACACCATGGAAGTGAATCAAGAGAAATATCCAAAATATTAATCATCATTCTAGAATTCAATGTAAAAGTTTTCAATCTTATTAAAAATATAGCAGAGATGATAGAATCTAATTATATAACCAGGCTTACCTGGCTTTCGGGCATTAGACTGCTAAGATATCAATATCAGCGTGATCCTCCAGGCAACACCTGCCACCCCCCCCTGATTTAAAGGGGCAGGGTTGGGTTTATTACCCAGTGCCCGAGGCACCTCAAAAGAGGAATGCTGATGGGATTCACGCAATTTTTAAACACTAGCTACACATGTGTGATCTCAGGGCCTATCTCCTCAGGCAACATCTGGCCCCTCAATTTAAAGGGGCAGGGTTGGGTTTATTAACCAGTGACTGAGGCACCTCAAAAGATGAATGAGCTTCGGTTTGTGTGTGGCTCTCCACATTAATCGATCTTTGTGTTCAACTGAACTCACATTTAATCACCCCCTTCCACATTTAACAACCCTTTCTGACCCCCACCCCCAAGCTTTTATCAGCCCCTTAGATATTCCCATCAAACCTTGACACACGGATGTCAATATCAATTATTTTGGTGAACCCTATTCTTGAAAGGCTGTGTTTAAGAATAGTTATTTCATAATGAAGTTTAAAGATCTATACAATGCTTTTAAAATCTAAAATCTGTTTTAAACAGGTTATTTTAGATTTTCATATATATATATATATATATATATATATATATATATATATATATATATATGTATACATATATATAAATATATATATATATATATATATATATATATATATATATATATTTGGTCCTTTGTTAGTATTGGAGAATTGAAAATAAAGTGCTCGATTACTTTTGTAAGATCTGTATTTATTTATTATTGTGTACAATACATTTAAAAATTGTTACCACTGGTTTTCAAGCAGCATGTTTCATCATGACAAAGCGCCTGTTAAGAAATATATTCATTCTCCTTACCTAAAAAATGTAAGGACAATCCATGCATTTCTTAACAGGCGCTTTGTCATGATGAAGGGCAGCAAACATGCTGCTTGGAAACCAGTGGTAACAATTGCACCTGAAATGTATTGTACACTATGATAAATATATATATATATATATGAGAATGAACAAGATGGAATGAAAACACCACACAATGCTGTTAAAAAGAAAACAATTTATAACATAATCATAGCTGATATTGATCAATATTTAGATTTTATAAAAATCTTCTTCAGAGCCCGTTTACTCCGTGGTGTTTGTGATCGGAGATAAAAGTCAAATGAGTTCAAAAACAAAAAACCTTGATTTTGCAAAAAAAGAGAAACGAAGGTTGTTACATTATTTTCCAATGTGGGCCTTCCCGCCGTGTTTTTGCCGGTCAACACGATATGTATATCTTTTTTTGCAGAATCAAGGTTTTTTGTTTTTGAATTCATTTGACTCTTATCTCTGATCACAAACACCATGGAGTAAACAGGCTCTGAAGAAGATTTTTGTAAAATGGAAATATTGATCAATATCAGGTATGATTATGTTATAAATTGTTTTCTTTTTAACAGCATTGTGTGGTGTTTTCATTCCATCTTGTTCATTCTCATACTGTCGGATTCATTTCCTCTCTTTTAACATATATATATATATACATATATAAGTCATCCACAGACACCGTGTTTCAACATTTCACATTTCCTCTGACCAGGAGCTAAAACCGACTGACTATTCCTCAGCCCGATTCATTTACCTCTCTGCCATTTTTGACAGATGCTGTTTAAGGGGTGATGTTTAAACTATTACATACATAGATTTGTTTATATATTTTATGATCACCAGAGAGATCCAGTCTGTAAACAACAGACGATATATATATATATATATATATATATATATATATATATATATATATATATATTGATAATATAGTGTGCTATATTTATAAGTAAATAGTGCTCAATATCATATCTAAGTCAGGGAGTATGGACATGGAGTCAACATTGCTTGGTTACTGACAATTTCTGCCTATGTGATTTTAAACCAAGGTTTGAAAATCGCATAAGCGGAAAATTGTCAGTAACCAATTACCATTGACTTCCTGTCCCCGCTAATCTAAGTTATTTGTATATATATATATATATATATATATATATAGTATTACAGAAATCCGCTCTACTAAGGTATTGAGCACATTATATTTGTTATATCACTGACTTATCCAGTTAATACTTGTATCAACCAAATATTGGGATTAACTCAATATTTTTTACCAGTAAGTCATTCCCTTTATCATATATATATATATATATCTTATTCCTTTTATGTATATATATATATATATATATATATATATATATATGTGTGTGTGTGTGTGTGTGTGTATATATATATATCCTATTCCTTTTATATATATATATACATATATATATATATATATATATATATATATATATATATATATAAAAGGAATAAGATTCTTTTTCTGGTATTTTTGGGTAGTACCAAAAAAAATGGCATTAAATAGTCTTAAAAAACATTTTATATAGAAATATTTTCCTAGACTGACAACTAAACAAAAACAAGGGATACAAAATGGATTTCTGTTAAAAAATAAGAGAACAATTCTTTGTAGTCTACCCCCCCCCCACACACACACTATTTGATAACACTTTTACTTTACACTACTGGAGAAAGTGACTGGAACAAATTTCCTTATGTAGGTACATATTATGCCTAAAGAAGGCTGATAAATGTATTGGTTGAAAACTGTGAACATCAAAAACAATCCCTCGGCAACTCTGAGCATGAAAAAATGTTTCTGAATGTCATGTGAGCTATGATGACTTTTGGAAACATTTTTTCATGCTCAGAGTTGCCGAGGCATGGAATAAACTGCCTGCATCCATTGTAGGCTGCCAAAACACTGCATCTTTCAAAGCCTCTATGCTTCCTGTAATCCGCTAACAATATACTTGATACCGCCCTCCACACACATATGCACACACACGTGTATATTATTACTGTACACTGTTCATGTTCCTAACACTAATACATTATTCTATGTACTAGACATGAGACTTTGATGAGTTGTGGTACACCTGAGCATTGTACACATACATGTATATTATTACTATACACTATTCATGTTCCTGACATTAGTACATTATTCTGTGTACTAGACATGAATTGTCGTGCACCTAAGCACTGTAATAAATTTAATTATCATAAGGAGTTCATTTGTCTGAATAATTCTTTGAAAGTCAACAATATTTCTTAAAATTATTGTCAGTAAGCATACACTGGCACCTAAGTTCTTTTAGTTCCAGTTGTAGTGATTTGGTAACAAACTTTGGTTAAATCGAACTTAACAGACCTAAATTCCACCATCGTATGTCACCCCACTGAAAGAAAAAAAATACCAAAAATCAGGGAATTAACCAAATTTAATGAAATTTTCAGTGTTGATATACTAATGAATAAAAGATATAATGCACCAGTTATTTTATTTTAAAAACTTTGACATTTTTTCAGGTCTTTTAACTTTGAACCATGTATCTTTGAGAATCTGTGTTGCACCTCAAAGATATATGGTTCAAATTAACTGAGGTGAAAAAATATAAAAGTTTTGGATAAAATAACTGGTGCATTATATCTTGCATTCATATATCAACACTGAAAATTTAATTAAATTTGGTTAATTTCCTGATTTTTTTTTTTTTTTTGGTGGGGTGACATACAATGGTGGAATTTAAGTCTGTTAAGTTCAATTTAACCCAAACTTCTTACTTGCAGAGATTTAATCCTCTTATTTTGTAGTATTTTATTCAATCACACAGATCAAATTTGAAAGTACATAAAATTGATATCAGACAATAATAGTGATACTAGCAGGACCTGTAAAAAGTGTAATGATCTTGATTCAACTCTCTCTCACTTTTTTTCTTTCTTTCTTCCCTTCTTTTTATCTTTTCATTATGCTTGATTGAAACAGATTAGCTTCTGTGCGCTCACCCTCTCTCTTTATCTTTCTTCTAATCTCTTTCTTTCTTATGTTTTTTTCTGTATAGCATGTCCTTTTTCTTCCCTTTCTTTCTTTATAATAATAACAGAATGGTCCATTATTTAGCTGAGGTGACGACACTCATACAAAATGAGAATTTGGCAGATAAGCAACAGCAGATAATCAGGATTTACATTTTTACATTTCATCTTGGAGGATTTGGACGGTCTCATTTTTAACCAGAGGGTGTAGCAAGATGATAACAGTTGTGCTTTTCAAGAACACAAGTATTAATATATAGATGACATTTGAAAGTAGTGGCATTTGTTAATGATATTTGTTAAAAAGTGCAATGTGTGTTATATATCATTAAGAAATAAAGGTTTACATAACCTATGGTGTAGTTAATTTGCATACTGGTTTTAACAAAACTGGGTTTAATAATAATTACTTGGCTAATATTATTGTTTCATTCTCCAATGTATTAAAATCAATCTTATGAATGATTTTTATATAGAAACCATTAAAATAATTAAAATAAGTGTAATTTCTTTATACACGTTCTTATTTGATTTCATTAGTCTTTCTAATTTGAAATATTTCATTACATTAAAACTTAAATACTCAGACCTGGAGGGTGAATATCCTTGTTAGTTTGCTAAAAAGTGAATAGTCTTTTAGAGTTAAGAAAGTTGGATTCGGGAAACTCTAGTGACGGAGAGGAAAACGAGTGGGAAAAAAAGTTTGACAGAAGCTGGAAGTGACATCTGACTGAAAGAAGGAGCGGTTAGGAGAGAGATAAATGTAAAGTCTCCTGTTGTTGAGGGGTGTAAGTTTCATGTAAGTTGGATTACGACAGTCAGTCCGGGGTTGTAGTCAGTAAGAGAAAAGTCAGTCGTTTGGAATGCAATAGCTACAGTAGAGAAACCGATGTGGGTTAGGGGGCAGGGTGACTGAGAAAAACCAGTTTGGGATGGGATCAGGTAAAGCACTGTGTGTTTCTTATTACTGGATGGATGTGCAGACATTACTGCAGTGATGTCTCAAGAATGCTTGAATAAGGGAAAAAACTGGAATAAGTGACCTACTTGTTGAAACAAAAGGGTTCTAGTGCTTAATAGTACTTAGATGAAAAAGGTAGACTGTGAATTGAGGGTCGTAAATTTTTAGCATAGTTTACTGGACTTTGTGGAATATGAAATGAAGTCCAATGTATATATTTTTAATTTCTGAATTGGGATTAATACTTTTGATAAAAACCAAACTCTAAGGAAAACATTACTTAATACGTTAATTCATTTATAAGTTGTTTTTTAAATTTTTTTAATTAAAACACAGCATTAACTGAAGTTGTTGCATAGTGATTCAATTATACACTTTCTGACCTCAGCATTGTTATTTTAAGGGAATTGAGATTATAAACTTATGAAGTTCTATATTGAAATAAACAGAAAATTACTATTCGCTGGTAATTTTACCAAATATTTAATAATATTTTTTTTTTTATTTCAGAGCAATAATAAAAAAAAAAAAATTATAAAAGTCCACTTTTGCAGTTTTGAGATCAAAAAAGTGTATAATTGAATCACTACGCAACAACCTTAAATCTATACAATACCAATTAATGCAGTTGTTTAATTCTTTAAAAACTTATAAATAAATTAATTTATATTTTTTCCTTAGAGTGTTATTTTTATTAAAAGTATTAATCCCAGTTGAGAAATTAAAAATATATATACATTAGACTTCATTTCATATTCCACTAACATCTGTCCGGTAGACTATGGTAAAAATTTACACCCCTCAATTCACAGTCTACTGTGGGGTGACAAGAAGTTTGACTTTTTAGATTTGAAAAGTAGCTGGTTATTCATGGTGTGTATTCCTAGGGTTTACTTTTAACCTCATCTTATTTGGTGGTCACGCTGAAAAGGAATTCATAGAAAGAAAAGGAAGAGACATAGACAAAAAGTAGTTCTAGGATTTTAGGCTTTATTCATGGGTCATAGCCACCACATGGTAAGAAAATATCTTCCTGGCCAGTAGTAGTGTCTTGTCCCAGTTAAGGCCTGAGTCTGAATGGCCAAGAGATTATCTTGGGAATTGAAAGTGGGTCCTTTTTTCTGCACATGCTTAGAGGGTTCTTCCGGTGTGAAGGCTCATGGGAGATTGCTATTTTTTTATTTTTTTTATATAATACCCACACTACCATGCAGACATGACTGCAGTGATGTGTTAAGAATGCTTGAATAAGGGAAAAGCTGGAATAAGTGACCTACTTGCAGCAACAAAAGGGTTCTAGTGCTGAATAATACAAAGATAAAAAGCCTGAGTTAAAGAAATCATATTGAGTATTAAAACAATTTCCCATGGAAATAATTCAGTGGGATGAAAACTCTGACAATGAAGAAACTAACTTCTTTTCTTCTTGTATTTCTCTGAATGTGGCCCTTATTTATGAACCCCTTCCCCATACCCACACACATTGTGTTGGAATGTGACACAAGGTCAGTTTAATCTAGGGACTGTGCAGAAAGCAAACCCCAAGAGAAGAGGTGCCAAAAATAGCTCAAGTTCCATTGACATTCTTTTTGGGAAACACTTCAATATCCAGGCAATAAATCCAGCCTTTATCCCTTTTAGACCATTAAACTGCATGTGAAGTTCTAGATTTCAGGGGACTATGAAGTACCCCTTTATTGCCATTACTGTATTGCAAGTTGAATCTGGTCTGAGAATCCAGAATTGGTAGGTGGTTTACATAGCAGGTTGGGCTACTCCACTGTGTACCTTGGCCAAGCTCATTCTCAGGATTCTGATTGGCTGCTGGTTTTAGTATGGATACTTTGATCCATATAAAACCAACACATGACGGTGTTCTGGTTGTTAACACAGGGCCTGTATTTGGTTACAGTCCTCCTTTTTTGTTTGGTAACTGGATGCTAGTTAGAGCCTACCTGTGAAGATGAGTATGAACTGTTGATTCAACAATGAAATGAGAATATTATCAAGGATTTCAATGTATATATGTGCATTAATTGTTGAGGGGCTTAATGGGGTTTAAAGAAACAACCAGCGAATACACATCAAAATCGACCAATGACTTTAAACCCACAGAAATTTACCCCATACATGCAACCCCAGATCATGAATGACTTTGGAAATTTGGTTCAAATGGTTCCAAAAGTGGTTCCAACTGTTTCTCTTTACCTGACACAAATGCAAGGTGTCTTGAAAAGATTCTATAGGAATCATCAAAGGACTCAAAGGGAAATGTGACCTTTAAACTGCTGACTGGTACAAAATAAGATTATTCTAAGTGTTACCTTTTTTTTTGTCTCTTTTGTCAGTCCTCCAGCATGGTCTTATTCATAAGGAGTTGGTCCCTTGTGGCAAGTTTTTTTTAACCATATTACCTTTAGGCACCCCTTTTTGATCTCGATTAAAAAAGGACATGTTTTCATTTGTACTGTCAGTATCCGCTTGTTTGTTAGGGGTTAGGGTTAGGGGTTAGTTTTTATAATTTAAAAAAAAATCTAAAAATCGTCTGTTAAAACAACCGGATATTGACAGTGTAAATGAAAAACATGTCCTTTCTTAATAGAGATCAAAAAGGGGTGCCTGAAGGTCATATAGTCCAGTTTTATCCTGGCACATCATTTCTGAACATTTTTGAGTTAATAATTCAGCAAGGTGTTCATATATTATGTCAGCGATTATGCACTTGTATGTTGTTGTGAGGCAGCAGATAAGTCTGTATTTATTGGCTAAATGGGTCTCTTTGTTCTTTGGTTCTTAGGTAGAAGAGATGTATTACCAACAGTAAAACATTCAGGTAACCTTTCATCACCCATGAAAATATGATGGGGGGGGGTATAAAGGTTAGCACCATAGGAAATGGAATCAGCGACCCGAGTTCAAATCCTGGACAAGGCTGTTTGCATTTCATATAGTGCTAATACTCTTGGGAAATATATGAATCCAACTATTCTCCCTCCAGCTATGGGTAAATACTAGGGTAGACTGGGTTATTTAACCTTGGTTAGGCAACTAATCTAGGATAAGGAAAAACTCTGAATTCAAACCTGTTAAATCTGCTTAAGAATTTGACCTTGTGTCACATCCTGCTTGTGTGTTTGTGTGTGTGTGTGCTAAATAGTTCTCTCTCCAGCTATGGGTAAATAGTAGGGCAGACTGGGCTCTTTAACCTTGGTTAGACAACTAGAGAAGAACAGTAGTTGTACTATTCAACACATAGCTAGGTGGATATTTTTCCCAAGTGTATTAGTCCAAAGGTGAACGGTTTAGAAGAATATTCCCTTTTTATTTAAAAAAAAAAAGGCTAATTGGTGATACTGTAAATAATACCTAATGATATCCATTTTGATTGAATACTATTCCATAAGAAATAATAAAATCCTGGTATCTTCTTTTTAGAAGAATATTAACATTTTATCTTAAAAAATGGTAAGGTTGTATTATAGTTGATACTGTAGAAGTAAATGATAAATAAAAAACAATAAAAATGTCATACTATTTGACTGAATTTTTTAGATGGAACTTGATAATTTGTATTATTTGGATTTTTTTTACTGTTGTCTTCATCTTTATTGTTATATACATAACATTTCGGCTGTTGTGCCCTCCGGCCTTCTTCAGATGTTTTTTGTCGAACCCAGAAATCTTCTTAAACTTGTGAACCTTCTCTTTGAACCCAGGAACCTTCATGCCAAACTCAGGAGCCTTCACGTAACTTCAAACCAAACCCTTTATTCAATCCACTATGGGTAGACTGTTCTTATATAACAATAAAGATGAAGACAATAGTCCAAAAAATACAAATAATACAAATTAAAAATGTTATTTTAATCTTTAATACTTGTTGGTTGTTTCTAATTAAATTGTGAATTTTGTCAGATTCAACTAATCTTACATAAAAATGTGCTATTTACTTATCTATTTATCAATACTCTTGTTCCTTAATTGTACGACCGAGAAAAACAGAGAGATGGAGTGAGTGCGCAGAAGCGATAACACTAATCTGTTTCAATTGCCTAACCAAGGTTAGAGTCCAGTCTACCCTACTATTTTACCCATAGCTGGAGGGAGAGTAGTTGGATTTATACCTTTCACTTTGCGCTAATACTTGGGAAAAGTATGAATCCAACTACACTCCCTCCAGCTATGGGTAAAATAGTAGGACAGACTGGACTCTAACCTTGGTTAGGCAACCAGTCTAGGAGAAGGAAAACTCTGAATTCAAACCTGTTAAAATCTGCTTGGGTGGTCACTACTAGAATAGGCTCAGTCCTAATTTGTGATCTATTTCACTGGGCTCTTCAACCCTGGTTAGGCAACCAGTCTAGGAGAAGGAAAACTCTGAATTCAAACCTGTTAAAATCTGCTTGGGTGGTCACTACTAGAATAGGCTCAGTCCTAATTTGTGATCTATTTCACTGGGCTCTTCAACCCTGGTTAGGCAACCAGTCTAGGAGAAGGAAAACTCTGAATTCAAACCTGTTAAAATCTGCTTGGGTGGTCACTACTAGAATAGGCTCAGTCCTAATTGTGATCTATTTCACTGGGCTCTTCAACCCTGGTTAGGCAACCAGTCTAGGAGAAGGAAAACTCTGAATTCAAACCTGTTAAAATCTGCTTGGGTGGTCACTACTAGAATAGGCTCAGTCCTAATTTGTGATCTATTTCACTGGGCTCTTCAACCCTGGTTAGGCAACCAGTCTGGAGAAGGAAAACTCTGAATTCAAACCTGTTAAAATCTGCTTGGGTGGTCACTACTAGAATAGGCTCAGTCCTAATTTGTGATCTATTTCACTGGGCTCTTCAACCCTGGTTAGGCAACCAGTCTAGGAGAAGGAAAACTCTGAATTCAAACCTGTTAAAATCTGCTTGGGTGGTCACTACTAGAATAGGCTCAGTCTAATTTGTGATCTATTTCACTGGCTCTTCAACCCTGGTTAGGCAACCAGTCTTGGAGAAGGAAAACTCTGAATTCAAACCTGTTAAAATCTGCTTGGGTGGTCACTACTAGAATAGGCTCAGTCCTAATTTGTGATCTATTTTACTGGGCTCTTCAACCCTGGTTAGGCAACCAGTCTAGGAGAAGGAAAACTCTGAATTCAAACCTGTTAAAATCTGCTTGGGTGGTCACTACTAGAATAGGCTCAGTCCTAATTTGTGATCTATTTCACTGGGCTCTTCAACCCTGGTTAGGCAACCAGTCTGGAGAAGGAAAACTCTGAATTCAAACCTGTTAAAATCTGCTTGGGTGGTCACTACTAGAATAGGCTCAGTCTAATTTGTGATCTATTTCACTGGGCTCTTAACCTTGGTTAGGCAACCAGTCTAGGAGAAGGAAAACTCTGAATTCAAACCTGTTAAAATCTGCTTGGGTGGTCACTACTAGAATAGGCTCAGTCCTAATTGTGATCTATTTCACTGGGCTCTTAACCCTGGTTAGGCAACCAGTCTAGGAGAAGGAAAACTCTGAATTCAAACCTGTTAAAATCTGCTTGGGTGGTCACTACTAGAATAGGCTCAGTCCTAATTTGTGATCTATTTCACTGGGCTCTTAACCCTGGTTAGGCAACCAGTCTAGGAGAAGGAAAACTCTGAATTCAAACCTGTTAAAATCTGCTTGGGTGGTCACTACTAGAATAGGCTCAGTCTAATTTGTGATCTATTTCACTGGGCTCTTCAACCTGGTTAGGCAACCAGTCTAGGAGAAGGAAAACTCTGAATTCAAACCTGTTAAAATCTGCTTGGGTGGTCACTACTAGAATAGGCTCAGTCTGAATTTGTGATCTATTTCACTGGGCTCTTAACCCTGGTTAGGCAACCAGTCTAGGAGAAGGAAAACTCTGAATTCAAACCTGTTAAAATCTGCTTGGGTGGTCACTACTAGAATAGGTTCAGTCTAATTTGTGATCTATTTTTACTGGGCTCTTAACCCTGGTTAGGCAACCAGTCTAGGAGAAGGAAAACTCTGAATTCAAACCTGTTAAAATCTGCTTGGGTGGTCACTACTAGAATAGGCTCAGTCTAATTTGTGATCTATTTCACTGGGCTCTTTCAACCCTGGTTAGGCAACCAGTCTAGGAGAAGGAAACTCTGAATTCAAACCTGTTAAAATCTGCTTGGGTGGTCACTACTAGAATAGGCTCAGTCCTAATTTGTGATCTATTTCACTGGGCTCTTCAACCCTGGTTAGGCAACCAGTCTAGGAGAAGGAAAACTCTGAATTCAAACCTGTTAAAATCTGCTTGGGTGGTCACTACTAGAATAGGCTTAGTCCTAATTAGTGATCTATAGAGTTCACATTACGCTAATACCCTTGAGAAAGGTATGAATCCAACTACTCTCCCTCCAGCTATGGGTAAAATAGTAGGACAGACTGGACTCTTTAACCTTGGTTAGGCAACCAGTCTAGGAGAAGGAAAACTCTGAACTCAAACCTGTTAAAATCTGCTTGGGGTGGTCACTACTAGAATAGGCTCAGTCTGAATTAGTGATCTATTCACTGGGCTCTTTAACCTTGGTTAGGCAACCAGTCTAGGAGAAGGAAAACTCTGAATTCAAACCTGTTAAAATCTGCTTGGGGTGGTCACTACTAGAATAGGCTAGTCTGAATTAGTGATCTATTTCACTGGACTCTTTAACCCTGGTTAGGTAACCAGTCTAGGAGAAGGAAAACTCTGAATTCAAACCTGTTAAAATCTGCTTGGGGTGGTCACTACTAGAATAGGCTTAGTCTGAATTAGTGATTTATTTCAATAAATAAAAAAAGAATTAAGTAATTCAATTGAACATAAGGAAAAGATGAAAAGAAGGAAAGAAAGAAAAAAAGAGAGAGTTAAATCAAGATTATCATATTTTTTAGATATTGAACTATTTAGCAATAGCTCTTAAGTAAACATATCAAATGTAATAATTAAATTAATATACTGTGGTATATCCCCAGGTTCTGCTAGTTTTTTTTATTAATCTTACATAAAAAATATGTTATTTACTTATTCTTTTTAATCTATAAAAATGTGCCATTTACTTTTACAAGTTGTTTGGCAAATTCAACTGCATATTTTAACATATTTGTATTATTGCCAAAAAAATGTTTCATTTTGTATTATTGCAAAATAAATGCTTATTAAGATATTCTTGGTATTTTACTTTCTAATTAACATTATCATTACTGCCATGTATGTTGTAAAAATGTAAGTAACAGTGTAATTTGTTTTTTCGTCATCCATCAGTAACTTCTGCTAAGAGTAGAGTGTAGTATATGTGTACCTACAATCAGAGTGTAGGTCTCCAGCACTTTTGCCTAGGATAAAAGCATAGATACACATTTTTCAGTTTGGTATTCTGCGAGTTTTATCTATTGCCCCTCTGTCAGCAATCTTTGGGCAGGGTGTGGCAAAAACAAAGCCAAAAGATTTCCAGAGGTAGCACCCTGCCATTGCACTATATGATTAGTTGGTTGGATCTTATGGCATACCAACCCTTGTTGGGTTATTTCATGCTGAAGACGTTTTGTTTTATTCATTCTTGATGGAAGCTAAACGATTCCTAAAGGTAGCATCCTGCCATTGCACTATATGATTAGTTGGTTGGATTTTATGGCATATCAATCCTTGTTGGGTTATTTTATGCTGAAGACATTTTGTTTTATTTATTCTTCATGCGTATTCAACCTTTTTTTAACTCAATTTTTTAAATATTTTTTTAAACACATTTTTTTCTATTTAACCAATAGATGGGACCGTAACAGGTACTACTCCTCTGGGTCAGAGTGGAACTGGGAATAATGGCGATGGACGGGTACTCAACACTCTTCAGAGCTCCAAAAATGAAACTTCACCATTTGATGCAGTTTAAGTTAAAATTAGAGTGTAGTATGAGTGTACCTACAATCAAAGTGTAGGACCCCCAGCACTTTTACCTAAAATAAAAACATAGATATTATAGTCAGAAATATTCTCATCTTTGGGCAGGATGTGGCAATAATGAAGCCAAATAATTCCAAAAGGTAGCACCCTGTCATTGCACTATTAGAGAAGGGTTAAAATATTTAGGCTTTTGTGATACTTGTGGAGGCATGTGGTCTAATGGTTAGAGTCGTTGGAAATGGACTTGTCGACTTGAGTTCAAATCCTGGACGAAGCTACAGTTCACATAGCGCTAATACCCTTGGGAAAGGTATAAATCCAACTACTCTCCCTCTAGCTATGGGTAAATAGTAGGGCAGACTGGGCTCTTTAACCTTGACTTGGTAGGAGAAGAAGAACTCTGAACCTGTTAAACACCGCTTGGGGTTGGTCACTACTAGAATAGGCTCAGTCCTAATTCGTGATCTATTTCACTAATTTGTGGTGAATGGCCAAAGCAAAGTAGTCGGGGTAGCCTATTGTTGGTATCAGCCAGACAGCGAGGGAGTCTATCCCCTTTTCACTTTACCACACAGATCCCTGTGCTACTCTTAGGTGATGGAAGCCGGTATCAAACCTGGAACCTTGTGGTCCGAAGTCGAACTGTACTAGTGATAAAATATTTGCTTATGGTTTTTTTGTTTGTTTTTTGTCCTCTGTTTAAATGCTTCACAAATATTCCGTAGTTTGGAGTAATTTTACTTTCACTAAATATCTTATTATTAAATATTTTATTGTTAATTATATCAAAGCTTACTTCATATATACACTTTTTTCTAATTCCTCCCCAGTCTCTTTGAAAATAAGTAAAAAAAAAAAAAGCAAAGAAAACAAAAAAAAAGAAGTAATCTTCAAAAGACGGTGAAAGGGAGAAAACTCGCAATTTTATTTTACTTTATTTTTGTTTGACCTTCAAGTACAATACTCACACTACACACACACACACGAACAACATGTATTTGTATTAACAAGCCACACCTAAGCTTGAGCAAAAATATGTTGTTAACTGCTGATAGGTTTAATAGTAGATTCGTTGGGTATGACGTATGACCTCGGGGGCGGCAATTTTTCAAATATTTTACAAACAATATTCCCATAAACTGCAATTTTTCTTTTTCTCCTTTCAGCGTGTTTCATTTGATAAAACTTAATTTAAAGTTGAATTAGATCATTTTTGTTTTTGTTTTTCATAAATTATTGTTCTGTTACTCTTTATTACTAGTTAACATCGTAAAATGTTCATAAAATTCGACACAAATTATTTTGTAGGTGTGTATGTATAGGGAAATAGTGACAAAATTATCCAGCTCCGTCGGCATTCCCCTTTGTGAGGCGCCTCAGAAACAAATATTGACCCTGACCATTTAGTGCAATGAGGTCGGTACAGCCTGGTCCCAGGGACTGAATTTGGGGGTAAATCTGCCCCTAAAAGAACAAATGCTTATGAAAAATAAAAGCCATAATAATTGGTAACATGAGATGAGTTCAAATTTGAACAACTATTGAGCAAGAATGAAGTTGTATTTATTTACAGACAGGGATGAACAATAAATGAAATTGCTAATTTTCTTTAAAATTGTGCCCTTGGCAATTAGCTCACTCATTCCAGCAAGTTTTCCATTGGTCGAAGCACCTCTGAAACTCCTCTTATAATGTTCGGCTGTATCGTTGTATTTCTTTAGCTTTCCCTCACATCCTCAAATCTTATCCTTAAGATGAATTTTCAGTTTAGGAAAGAAAAAAAAAAAAAAAAAAAAAAAAGAAAGAAAGTCTGGTGAGTACGGAGAGAGTTGCACTTGTACAAACCTGTATTTCACCAAGAATTGCTAAAAAAAAAAAAGTATTGGCACTAACTCGTCTAGAAATCATTATCACTTATTTTTATTAACTCGGCTGTGCCACATCTTTATTTTAGATTTTTAAAAATATCAAAGCTTCAGTCTCGATACTTTTTGATGACTACATCTATAACCTAATTTCAGTGACCAAAATTCTGTTTCCAGTTTTAAGAGATTTAAAAAAATCTCTTTAGAATCGCAATTCTGCAACTATTTTTAACCAATAAGATTGAAGTCGTTTTCTTTCTTTCCACTCCAGCAATTGTGAGGCATTTTTTAGTAAACGTCGTTCAATTTCAATATAAACATTTTAAAAATTATTTCAAAGTGTTAGGGATGTAAACAGCATCTTTTAACGTCAATTAGCGTATTTATGCATTGTATGGCAAGTATTATTGGATATCGAACTCACCAACCAAAAATAACTGAGCTGGGTTGGGTAGAAATACGTATGTGAATGTAAGTCTTCACACGTAGATCTGTCCGGAAAAGCAGCAGGGGTGGGAGAGAAACATTGTTTAACATGGACGTGGGTTACAATAACATAATTTTACAAATTAATAAACAATATAATAAACTTCCATTTTAAAGTTTTCTTCATTAAAACCCCTAAAATCTGGACCTTATGTTGTAGTACTCCGACGATGTCCACTGAAGTATTACAACTAAAATCTTAGCTTAGTCTGCCACAAGGCCACAATATTGGAGCATTCAGTAATTATTGGATTCATTCATTAGCAATAAATATAATTTGTTAGACTAGCACGCTAATCAATTATCACTTTTTTTTTTTTTTATAGTGAGATAGAGAGGAGAAGTGGGAGAAAAGCCACACAATAATTCGTTTACGTCACTGTTTCCTGATCCTAGATGTGCAAACACTAGCAATTAATAGAGCCAATTCTTGGTAAACACATAACCTTATTTCTTTCTTTCTTTTTTTTTTTTTTTTTTTTTTTTTTTGGCAAACAAGTTGTCGGCATTGGGTCTATTTTACATCAACTGTCGCAATAGAAACTGCTGATTCGCCTAGAAACAACATCGCACTGACGAAGCTGACCGATGCGTTAACGCGCCGGTCATGTGGACGTTATTGCCAATTCCTATTGGACAATGTTAAAGTCATGTGACACTTCAGCGTTCTGTCTACATCCTTCCTTGCCACGTGTTTGCTAACCAGCTAGACTCGATAATTCTTAATATTTTTTTTATTGTTTTAATTTTAATCATTAAATTTTTTTAATTTTAACTTTTCTGGATTCAAGAAGACATCGGGAATTATTGTGTACTATTTAATTAAGTAAATCAATTTTTTTGGTTAGTATTGAAACGACTTTTCTTTTTTTCCCCAGAAAATATTCAAATACTGCGATAAAATTTTATCATAAAAAAAAAACAACTAAAAAAGATGAAAAACATAGATGCTAGACAAAATTATTAGCTATGCTTCATCTAATAATAATAAAAAAAATGAATGAATGAATAATAAAGTTTATTCTATTCATTCATTCATTTTTTTATTAAACATAAACAAGAAATAATAATTTTATGCGCTGTGTTTATTTATTTATTCATTTATTTTATGAGTTAATTTATTCTGTCTAGTTAATTTAACAAAAGTGTGGAATGGACACTCATACCGGTTAAAAAATAAAATAAAATAAAATAAAACAACAAAAAATAAAACAAAATAAAAACAACAAAAAACAACTTTTAATTCTTGTAAATTCCTAACATTTTTAAAATTGTAATTTTATCGCCATGGTATGTAAAATAAAATGAATTCTACTTTACTTACGTGGCAGAAAAAAATTATTGAATTTTACATTATTTCCAGACTCTATAGTACTAGTAGGAACTGCTAAAAATTCGTCTGCTTTTCATTTTAAAAACGAATTAAAATTAATTAAATCGATTATTTAAGGTCAAATTTTTGTCTAAGTCAAAACGTAGTAACATAATGTGCATCTGTAAAAAAAAAAAAAGCAAAATAATATTACACATATAATTTATTTTTAATACATTTTAAACTGTTTTTTCGGTCAATTTTTGCTCAAATATATTGTAAACATGGCCGCCAAGATGACGTAAAATTTTACAAAATAAATTTAAATTATTTCAACTTTGGCAGTGCCAACTCTACAATATGGTGAATGGCGAATGAAAATCCAATGTTTAAAACTAAAATAAGTGGTAATTTTCACCTTTAGTTGTTAAAATTCCTAGCATAAAATTGTGCGTGTGCATTATCTGAAATGAACTTAATTGTTATTAAGAACACATTTTATGATATTTTTGTGTTAAAGCATGCAGTTTTATTGTTTTCGAAAAAGTTTCTAAGATTTGTTTATTTAGCACAGAGGCTTTCAAAATGCCTACCGGCTTGTTTCAAAGTGAAAGTCAAGGGAGATTACTCTAATTGCCTTATTTGCTAGGAATTTAGCCAACCAAAGGTGAAAATTACCAAATAAGTACCCCCCCCCTAAAAAAAACAAAACAAAGAGAAAACCATCCAAAAAGTCCGTTTGTATGATAATAAACCAACACCTTTTAGTTGTTTTGATATTTCAGGAATCTCCCCCCCCCAAAAAAAAAAAAACTCTCTCAGAAAAACTAAAAACAATGAATATAATCAATCTTAGGTTTGAGTTAATTATTTTCCTCACCCTCAGGATCTTTTTTAAGTGGGCAGGCAAGCACAAACTGAAGCTCATGCAATGGACAATGCAAACTTCTCCTTTTGCGGCTCCTATGGCAATAAACATGGATCTTACCTTTTTTAGTCCAAGGGGCAGGGTGCTGCCTGTTGTTGGTGGTGGGGGGGATGGCACCTTGAGACCACACAATTTATTTTACCTAACTCACCTGATAAAGAGGTAGCTTTTCCCTGATCCCACCAGGCCAGATTAACAACCAAGATATAGAAATGAATCAAAAAGTGTGTTATGTTATCAATGACTATTTAATTTATTGTCAAAATCATTTATGTTAATATATAGAATAAATCTTATGTATTAATTAGGTCTCTATCTGAGTTGGATTTCCCTCAAAACAGGCCATGTTATTAGTATGTTTAAAATCCTGCAATGTGTCTTATATATATCACTAAGAAATAAAGGTTTATATGATATATGCTGTGCTTAATTTGCATAGGTTTTTAATAAATAATTACTTGGTGTTATTGATCTCTGATATTAATAAATATGAGATTCAGATGAAAGATTTGGTTGTTAGGATCAGTATGTGCTCCCTTGATAGCCAATATTGGGGACCTGGTTGTCATCCTGTGAATGTTGGTTGTTTTAATTTCAGTCATGCAAAGAAACATAGCACTGCTAAAATCAATCAGGATATTTAGAAGAGTTTTGGAGATCTGAGTAGACTTGCTACCACTCAAACATTAGTCAAAGACCACCAGTGGAAGAGTAAATATAATAATAATGATTTGGACCATATGACCTTTAGGCACCCATTTTGTGATCTTGATTCGTAGGGACATTTTTTCCATTTACACCATCAAAATCTGGTTAATTGTTAACAGATAATTTTTAGAGTTTTTAAAAAAAATTATAAAACTAACCCTAACCCAAACCCCTAACCCTAACCCTAACCTAACCCCTAACAAACAAGTGGAGAAAAGTGTCCTTGTGAGTCGAGATTGCGGAAGGGGTGCCTAAAGGTCATATGGTCCAATCATTTAATAAAAATCAATTAAAATAATTTTTTAAAATTTAAACAATTTTTGTAGAAATTAAGAAGATTGTAAAAATAATGACATTCAGTCACTGTTTTATAATAATCTTATTATAATGGAGATTGTGTGTTTTTCTGTCTGTAACCGAAACTATATTCCTACTCAAGTCATAATTCCCTTAGTTATTTACATCACATTCTCCATGATTTTATTTTTATCTAAACCTCAATTATTAATAAAATTGTCTTACATTATTAATACTGTTAACTATGTCTACGTACTGATAACATGCAATTATATTTATATATACAACAAAATAGCGGTTTACAGTGTGAATGGGAAGGCTAATTTGCATATTAATATTAAAAAATCGAATTTAATAAATATGTGTTTAGTATTATTGATTTCTAACTGTTTGGTTTTATTTTAATGAATATAAGCAAAAATCTCTTCAATGAATCTTAAATGAAATCCATTAACAAGATAAAATAACTGTCATTTTATTATTTACTTCCTCTTATATCTAAATACTTAAATTAGAAAACATAACAATGAAAGACGAGAGTGATGAAGAGTAAGTTTCAGTTGTTCCATTTTTTATTATACTCCCTCTGTTCAAATCTTTTATATACTCCCTCTGTTTCAAATCTTTTTATCTGTATTCTTATTTAGTTTCATTAGCCTTTCTAATTTAATACAATATTTTATTACATTAAAACTTAAATACTTGCACCCGGAGGGTGCATATATTTGCTAGTAATAATAATAATAATAACATTTATTGTGTACAGTGCTCAGGCGCACCACAACTCATCAAAGTCTCATGTCTAGTACATAGAATAATGTATTAGTGTCAGGAACATGAATAGCATACAGTAATAATATACATGTATGTGTACAGTGCTCAGGTGCACCACAACCCATCAAAGTCTCATGTCTAGTACATAGAATAATGTATTAGTGTCAGGAACATGAATAGCATACAGTAATAATATACATGTATGTGTACAGAGCTCAGGTGCACCACAACTCATCAAAGTCTCATGTCTAGTACACAGAATAATGTATTAGTGTCAGGAACATGAATAGCATACAGTAATAAATATACATATATGTATACATTGCTCAGGTGCACCACAACTCATCAAAGTCTCATGTCTAGTACACAGAATAATGTATTGGTGTCAGGAACATGAACAGCATACAGTAATAATATACATGTATGTGTGCGCGTGTGTGCATATGTGTGCAGATGGGAGTATCAGGTATAGTGTTGGTGGACTACAGGAAGCATGGAGGCTTTGAAAGATGCAGTGTTTCGGCAACCCACAACAGATGCAGGCAGCTTATTCCATGCCTCGGCCACTCTGAGCGTGAAAAAATGTTTCCAAAAGTCATATGAGTTACGCTGTTTTCTGACTTTGTAGGCATGCCCACGTGTGATGAGGACAACAGTTCGAAAAATCTAAACAATACAAAATGAATGATAAGTTTTAAAAACAGGGAAAATACACTAGTTTAGGACTACATGGAATTATCATTTATTATTATCATCATTATTAGCCACACCCCACTTTGATAGGACAAAAAAAAAATCAGAAATTTCTCCAGTTATTAAAAATATTGCAAGGATTTAAAAAAATAATTTTTAGTTATTAAAAACAAATTGTAAAAAAAAAAAAAAAAAAATAATGGTCTAACTGTCTTCACATATTTCTGAAATGGCCAAAGTTTCTTTGACCGGGTTATCTTATCTTAGATGTTATTTGGTTCATTCATTCAGGGTTTTCTCAATTACGACACTGGAAACTCGTCTGTTAGGTTTAACCATTCGCTACAAAACTAGAAGTGGCTACCCAGTGTCAACTAGGTAGAGAGGAAAAACAATCTGGTGTATTGATTTTTTACTTTTGAGATTTACAAATGCTGAGCATTTTTAAGTAGAATTTTATATTTGCCTCTTGATTCACATTTCTTTATCTGTAAGCATAAACTAAATAACACTGATCGTAATGTGTTACTAGAAGTGGCTACCCAGCATCGCCAGGGTAGAGGGTGGAGGGAGAAAAAAACTCTGGTGTATTGATTTGTTTACTTTTGAGATTTACAAATGTTGAACATTTTTAAGTAGAATTTCAATGCTATTTCTATGTATATTTTAATTTTTGAATATCTTTGAATATAAATCAAATCTTCATAATTTTTGCACAAAAAACAGGAACTGATGATATTTAATGTGTATATATATTTACTTTGTCCTTAATTGTTTCATTTTTGTAGTTTCATCCGGACATACATACATACATACATACATACACATACATGCATACATACACCAACTGCCCTTTATACATGTATAGATAGATTAGAGTCCTTAGAGGACTGATTGAGATTTACAAATGTTGAACATTTTTAAGTAGAATTTAAATGCTATTTCTATGTATATTTTAATTTTAAAATATCTTTGAATATAAATCAATTCTTCATAATTTTTTAACAAAAAGCAGGAACTGGTGATATTTAATATGTATATATATATTTACTTTGTCATTAATTGTTTTATTTTCATAGTTTCTACCGGACATACATATACACACATCAACTGTATAGATGAATCAACAATAAAACAATTTGTGTTGCCCAGATGTAACAATATCAGTAATCACTATTAATGCTTATAAGATAATCACTAGAGGTGCGTGGTGTAATGGTCAGAGTCGTAGGAAATGGACTCGTCAACCTGAGTTCAAATCTTGGATGAGACTGCTTGCATTTCGCATAGCACTAATACCCTTGGGAAAGGTATTCATCCAACTACACTCCCCCCAGCTATAGGTAAATAGTAGGACAGACTTGGCTCTTTAACCTTAGCTCTTTAACCTTGGCTCTTTAACCTTGGCTAGGTAACCAATCTAGGAGAAGGAAAACTCTGAATTCAAACCTGTTAAACTCTGCTTAAGAAATTGACCTTACAGTAATTTTTTAGCGTTTATATAAAAAATTACTGTTTTTTAAAAAAAATCTCAACCATTTCACGACTGGTTTTTAAGATCTCAACCATTGGACTCATCTGATGATTGGATTACCATGAAACTTCAAGTCATGTGTAAATCCATAATATTACCATTGATTATAAATCTGCTCTGCTTTATTAGCATTGAGCACCTTTTCATGCCAATACTTTTCTCATTTTTCATTCTCTATTCAACACAATCACTAAAGAAGTAAAGAAATAAAAAAGAGAATTAATAGTCCAAGATAAAAATGATGTGGAATCTGTTTGACCAACAGAAGTAACTCTGGGGCGATGGGATTTTATGTGTGGGATTAAGCTTTGGTTATTTGGTGTGTGTTTGCTGGTAGTTTCTTCTTTCATCTCTTAACATCATGTTCAGAATTACCCATTCCTATAAGGATTTATCACAAAATGGCAAAAAATGGCATTTTCATTTAAAGTTACCTGTTATTTCCCTTAAATCAAAGACTTCTAGATATGTTTAATATTATACTTAAACAAAGGCTATTGTTTGGGGTGGATTAGGAAAACAAATGTGACTTCTGGCCGGGTGGAATGAGGTGATATAGGATGTTAAGAGTTAAATTATATGTGGCTCTTCCTTCTGCTGGTTGTCAAGCTGAAAAGGAAATAAGGAAGGAAGAAGACAAAGACAAAGATATGTGGGGATTAAAATAAAATAAAAATAAAAATAAAAAACTAACAAACTCCCATGAGCCTTCATACAAAATGGACCCTTCGAGCATGTGTGGGAAAAAAGGACCCACTTCCAACCCTGAAGATAATCTCTTGGCCATTCTGACTGAGGTCTTAACTAGGACAAGACATCACTACTGGCCAGGAAGGAATTTCCAAATCCACGTGGTGGCTATGACCCGTGAATAAAGCCTAAATCATAAAACTACCTTTTTGTCTTTGTCTCTTCCTTTTTCTCCCCCTGAATTCCTTTTTCAGCATGACCACCAAATAAGATGGGGTTAAAAGCAAACCCTAGGAACATGCACTAGGAATAACCACAGCCACCTTTTAAACCATAAAACACAAAACCTCTTGAAACCCCATAGATACTTTCAAGGGTCAGACTTAATTTCTAGGTTCATAGGTATTTCTTGGAGGAGATTTTTTCCTGAACCAGTCAATAATGTGTGTTCTCTGTAAGGACTACATTGGAATGGCTGAGGGATCTTTTTAATCACATGATAAGTGAATGCAGCAAATTAATACAAAGGGAGTACAAGGTTAAGTATGACTGGGTGAGAAAGGTGATCCACTGGGAATTGTGCAAGATATTAGACTTTAACCATATTACTAAATGATATATGCACAAACCAGAATGCAATACTTAAATTTCTCTTTTGAGATACAGACGGAGCACCTGACCCCGACCAGAAGACCAGAAGACCAGACCTAGTATTAGATTAAAAGAAAAAAAAAACTTGTCATTTGGTGGATTTTGCCATTCCAGCAGACCATTGAGTAAAAATGAAAGAAAATGAAAAGATAAACAAATACTTAGACCTTGCCAGAGTGCTCTGTTAAAGCTGTGGGTAAAAGTGGTATCAATTGTAGTTGGTTCCCTTGGAATGGTCCCCAAGGGTTTGCATAAAAGACTGGAGGGATTGGAAATTAGAGAAGAATCAAAATTATCCACAGAGCAGCATTGTTAAACTCAGCTAGGATACTCAGAAGAGTCCTGGAAACCAAGGAGACTTGTCACTCACTCTAATAAAATGCTGATGTAAAAAACCCTCAAGGAGTGAAGTAATAATAATAATAATAATAATAATGAGACCATCCAAACTACAGCACTGTTAAGATCGGCTAGAATACTCAGAAGAGTCCTGGAGACATGAGGAGACCTGCTGTCACTCAGCCTCCAGTGAACCACTGGCTACGGCAGGTATGAAAACTTCATAATAATAATGATAATAATAATAATAAAAAGATGTGAAATATGAGGGTGTCACTGTGTTTGTGGAAAATCTGCAGCAAACAAAGGCATCTCCTTCCTTTGACTGAAATATGCATGTGGGGTTTGGGGACCGCTTGTGAATTTTCTTGTTACTCCTTCCACAGGTGAAATCATTGGATGGAGTAGGCTCTACCAACCAAGGGTGAATGCTGTCACACAGAATATTATCGGCATTGCAGTAGAAGACTATATAATTCTTGTGTCCCGGAAGTAACAGCACTTTTGTGATTGTGAAGTCCAATGTTCGAAAAACAGCCTCGACCACAGATGTCGCATGTGAAGGCTGTCTCTGAAGATTTTGATGTGCTGGTACTTTGTTGCCGCTGTTTTCTTCCGGACCTCTTGGCTTCATGGTGTTGTGCCAGGATGGCTTCAGGCATGAACAGTTCACTGTTCATGTCTGAAGTCACACAAAATATAACCCTAATTCATGTTTGTAATATCACTTTAGCAAAAATCATTTCATTTTTTTTAAATGTTCAATATTGATCAATGCAGGCATTTATTTTGTTGGTATGTTTTGTTTTACAGCAAAAATGGTAATTTATGAGGAAGTGCGCCCGGTCCCCTGCCTCTGAAATTGCTGCCTGGTGAATTTTAAAATAACGACCCCAACCTTCGGCGCCACAGCGGTGTTACTTGAAAGAAAACAACCAACGTAGGGCGTTAAACGTATTTGAGGGGGGAGCTCTTTTTTGTCTTAATTCTTGTTTAATTTATGAGGAAGAGGACAAATTTCTATAAATAAACAAGAATTACGACAAATTACGATAATAAGAATTATGACAAAAAAAGAAAAATAAGAATTACAACAAAAAAGGTTAATGTTTTTTTCTTTCGAATGGAAAAAATAAATAAACAAGAATTAAGACAAAAAAGAGCCCCCCCCCCTAAAATACATTTAACGCCCTACGTTGGTTGTTTTCTTTCAAGTAACACCGCTGTGGCACCGAAGGTTGGGCTCGTTATTTTAAAATTCACCGGGCAGCAATTTTGGAGGCAGGGGACTGGACGCACTTCCTCATAAATTACCGCAAAAATATTGAAATAGGAAAATTGCCATTTTGTAGTGATTTGTATTGTAGTTAATTTTGTAGCTTGTGTTCTCTACTGAGGCAATGTCGCCTCCGATGGCTGGGTCATGTACGTCGGATGGATGATGGACAAATCCTGAAAGACATCCTCTATAGAGAGCTTAAGTCTGCTAAAAGACAGATTGGTCGCCCCCCAGCTGCGATTCAAGGATGTCTGCAAGAATGATCTCAGGTGCTTTGGCATTGCCCCTTCCAGCTGGGAAAATTTGGCTCAAGACCGCCCTCAGTGGTGGCAGAATCCCCGTAGTGGACTGTTCATGTCAGAAGCCACCCTGACGCAAAACAATGAAGCTAAG
>CM042179.1:43016457-43118957 GCA_023376005.1 Doryteuthis pealeii
ATATGCTTATGGTGGTTTAAAGGGAGAGAACTTTTGTAATTTTTTTTTCCTTTTAATTTTATTTGTTTTCCTGATTATTTTTCTTTTTTGACGTGTATATAAGTTTCGAAATATTCTAAAAGCTGTTTTATATTATTTTACTGTGTGCCGTAATTTGCCCCTGTAAAACAAAATAAAGTGTTAATAAATAAATGTATTGATAAATAAATATAGATAAACTTGTTGAAAGTTCAGGTATTAAGTTAGGAGACATGTAAACATTAACCATGTATGTCCATTTTTTTTCTCAGGGGGAGGTAATAAAAAATTAAAATTTTTGAAAATTTTAAAACAATTACAAAAAAATCAGGGAATTGTTCAATCTTGATGAAATTTTCAGCGCTTTCATTAAGGGTTTAATTTTTTTATGAATAGATTATTTTATTAAAAAGATACTTGAAAAAAAAAATTTCATAAATAAATATTGTAGGGGGGATTTTTAACCTTTGATTATTTTTGGTTATGCAGTGTAAGTTTCCTATATGAAATATGAAATTTTAGATGTGTAGGCCTTCATAAATTTTGTTCCATTGGAAGCTTCTTTTTTTTTCAGATGAAAAACTCCCGATTTTTCACATATCCATATCTTTTCTTATAATCAATAAACATTTATATTATGCCTGGGTGAGAATTGTGATAGTTTCTGTAAATTTTCAAAATGAAAAATGAGGCTTAGAAGTTATCTGAAAAATTTTTTGACAAGATCAAAAGATAATGGTAAGCAAAATTTAAATAAAATTCGAGAATTGTTTAATATTGTTGTATCATAAATGTAACAATATGAAAGTTAATACAGAGAACTGGAAGTTCACATGGTGGAGTTCAAAGAAATTATGACCAAAAACTGGTTTTCATGCATATGGTGTGGGGCATTGCCAAAAATAAAAATTAGATTAATATTCATGAACTAATTAGGAACGTTCGTGCCCAAAATTAAATATGTTTTTGATCGAGCCCTGTTTGATCCAACTGGTAAGTATATAAGCAAGACCCTTTTCAGCTAAGCAGACAGTTTCCCACACACAACATGACCCTTGATTACTATTCTGCCTACTGCTACTATTCCAATTCCAATCAACAGATTGACTGACAAAAATACCTTCCATCTTGTAAACTATTACTTTCCTCTTCCATAAGAACATTTAAGTACATTTTTATCTCATTTAAATGATCATTTCAAATCTGCTGCTGCCTATGAATTAAAATAAAAAAGATTTAAAAAAATGTAAAACATACTTTTAAAAGAATTGAATCAGTCAAAAGATTTTCTAAATATATAAATTTGTTTTTGGTTTCATTCATTGTATAAATTTATTTAGAAAAGGAAAAAAAATGGCAGAAGTTGTTTGTCTTTCCTCTAAAGATAACCAAACTGTTGGATTCAGTTGAAGGTTTTAATTTAAATTTCCTAACTTCAAAAGAAAAAAAAATGTATGTAATAAGTAATTGAGAGTTACCTCCCCTACTTAATGATTATCTCTCCCTTGGAGAACTCTCTAGGGAATACTAGACTATATAAACTCTTAACAAGTGTACCAGTTATTCTAAGTTATTGTTTGTCATTACAATATAATTATTTGTCTTACTAAAATAATTATTCATGACATCTGAATTCTGAAATAATTTTCTTTTACAAAAAATAAATAATAGAGTTATTTCATTGTTATAGTAAAGTTAATTTTCTGTTAAAATTTTTATTGAGATATATTTATTGAAAAATTCCAAAAATTTATTGTAAAAAAAATTATTTATGAATTTAGATGAAATGAAAACAACAAGTTTATTCCCCTGAAAAAAAAAAAGCAGATCAAAAGAGCATATGAGGCTGGTCCCTGTTGCTAATGTGAAGGGAGCAATACTTAAAAGAAAAGCTGAAAAATTTAGGAGCGTGTATCTTTGAAATAACCAGCTATTTGCATTAAATTTGCACGAAAATCCTCACCCCCTAACTATGGGTAAATAATAGTACAGACTGAGGTTTCAAGTCTTCTAGAGGTAAACCAATCTAAGAGAAGGAAACAAATTATGAATTCAAAACCAGAGCAGGGTGTGGTGCTACACCCTGCAACATTGTAAATGGTATGTGGGTGGGGCTCCACAGTGTGTTACAAAGAGCCAACAGGACATTAGAATGATTTTACATTTACAATTGAAAAAGTAATTATCATTATTACTATTATTATTATTTACTTGCTGCCCATCGTATCCAATGACGATACCACGCGAATCCTTTTCCTTCCAATTTATTTGGTTTCTGGTTGCGTCTTGCCAACTGCCTATGTTTTTCCAGTGAAATATGAACAACAAAAATAAATATCCATACTGGAATTATCGTATATTGAAAGGAAATGAACTGAAAAATGGATAAAATTTCTCCCTGGAACATCTAAGAGAAATTCAACAAAATTTATGTTAAAGTTCATCTGTAAAACTCAATATGATTTGAAAGTTCTTAAAGTAACTGGGCAGAATGGAGGGTGATATGCAAACTATGGCCCTCAATGCATCTAATTCTAAACCATTCTTAATCAAGTGTATGGGTGTCTATTCAATATGTAAGCAGTACAAATAAATGTTCACTGAGGGATTTTGAACCGATAATCAAAGAATAATAGTTCTTTGAAGTTACCATTTCCAACAAACACATTCTCAACACTATAGGTTTATAATTCTGTCTTTGATTATTCTTACATTTTTTGTTAGTTTCAAGGAATTAGATATCTTCACAATTTATTGTTTCTGGTCACCTTGGGCAAGATGTAATATGTATCAGCCTCTTTGACATTTAGATGTAACAATATAAACATTTAGAATTAAAAAAAAAATTGGCCATCGCAATTAATAACTATTTAAGACTGTTTGAGTATTATTTTTGTTTCTTTTTTCTTTTTGGATTTTATGGATTGTCAACCCTTGATGGGTTATTTTATGCCAAAGGCATTTTTCTTGAGGGATATCGAAAAAAAATTTTTGAACTCAATTTTTTTTAAACACACATTTTTTAAGCTCATTTTCTTCTATTTAACCCATAGACCATATTTAACCCATAACCCCTAACAGGTAATACAACTCCGGTTCAGGGTGGACCTGGGAGTAATGACTATACCACAATTCTCAGAGCTTCAAGATTGGAACTTGCACCAGATACAGTTTAATGTCATACCCAGGACATTAAAAACGTTTACAAAAAATATTAACATCAACATTTTTATCTTTTTATTTCTTTGCCTGTTTCATTTTTTTCATTTCTTTCTTTCTTTCTTTCTTAGTATACTTATATGTTATGTGAGTTTACTAATCTTCCGGTACATGAGCATTTCTGCATTAAGCAATCTAATCTGAACAAAAATCGCTTTTTTACTAGTAAAGCAAAAGCAAACACGAGTTACTTCCCTTGGATCAGTACTTAAATAAATCCCTGTAATAAAAAAAAAAAAAAAAGAAGAAAACAAAGCCACCACCATTATATATGTACAACTAATCATATAGTTGCTATCATAGTGTCCCCAGTTCCCATTAGGTGCTCCATATATGTAGCCTTTTGTCAGACTTGATTTAAGTAGTGTGAATATCCATTTTTAATTTTTTTTTTTGCTGTGAAGTCTTGAAAACAATCCATTAAGAGCTGAACTCTAAGCAGGAGATTTATAGCTGTAACCTTTAAGCTGACTAGGATGTATTCAATTAAAAGGTATGACAAGTAATAAAGAAAGGAAATAAAACAAGTACAAGGAAGGATTTTAATCTTGATTATTGTACAAAACCCAATAAAAAATCATAAAATAATCCGAGATATTTCTATTATCTCCCTTGATTTGTTTGAATATTCATAAAAATCTTCAACACTTTCATTCACGTTTTTCTTTTCTTTTTAATTGTTAGGTTAAACACAGCGGCAGTGTGGAGAGGGGGGATTTGCTGTCTGGGCAACAACTCATCCTCCATACCAAACCGCTCAGACTACGTAGTTTCACAAAAAATGGACACTACTTCATCGTCTCTCGTAGACGGAAGGATGCCAATAACAAACACTTTCTCATAGAATGTGAAACTTTTGCTCTCACCAGAAAACGCTTTTGAACGCAAATAATATGAAAGATCAATTTTAAAATGTTAACATAGATTAAATTATTTTATTTTTGAGAGACACAAAGATAAAAAAACCTTCCCGACATTTGATGTAGGTCTACGTTTTGAGTCTGAAGCAATATTGCAAGATGAATGAAAGCATAATGTCACCATCGCCAATGACCACATCCAAGCAACACCATGGATGTGGTGTAACTTGAAGTTACCTCCCTTAGATCATAGAATATCAAATTATAATCTCTCTCTCGTTTTATAACAGTAGTTTACAGTCACACACGTATTCATTCACTTATATCCCTTGTCTAATAAACCAACGCTAAAAGCTAACACTGGATTATCATTATTTTATTAATTACATACCGTCAAACACCATAATACTACAAGGGGGGGGGGGTGGGAGTTTTCTTTTTATCTTTTGTATGGAAAGAGCAAACTAACAGTTGTTCTGCGAATTCACTATCTGATCCCGGCAGATTTTTTTTCTCATCTGAAAAAAAGCAAAGTATGTTCGGTTGGAGGGAATGTTTTTTACAGGCAGATAAAATACGGATCACTGAATGAAAATGTAAGGTTGTTGGAAATTAACAAGGTTTTATTTAACCCAGGGTAGAGAAAGGCTTCTATCCTAAAAGTGACTTGATTAGTTCAACCGTGTTGTGCGTGCGTCCTGACCGCACGAAACCTAATCAAAAAGTGTCATGGTGGAAACCCCACTTCCAGGTTACCATCAGTCTCCTACTGATCAAGGGGAGTAACTCTATATTTAGTTTGGTCCGGGACCTAAACTTTCTCATCTTGTATGAGAAATGACGAATATTTTTATGCACTACCAACGTGATAAGAAACTCACACATTCCCATGTCTTGGGTTATGGACCTGATTGATTTGTTGATATCAATTTCGGTCATGGCCTGAAACTCACCCACAAATTCGGGGCTTTTCTTTGTTAGATTGTTTTGTGTTATAAGGTGTGCTGGAATCCACCACTTAAATTTATAGACTCTGCGTGGGCGCCTGGATTAAAGCCAGCCAATCAACACGCTCGAATACGTGGTTAGTTAACTATTTAATCGCCGATCTTGAAAGCCGTTCATTTGCACGTTATTCGACATGGACGAACGGATCTGCAACTAAGGACTCTGCTCAACCAAAGGATTCTATCCAACATGAAGGAACACCGAGGAACAACCAAGAACTCTGTCTAACCCTAAGGAACAACCAAGGATTCTTCACTAAGGAAAACAAGGGATCTCCACTGTAAAGTGCTCTCACCTGCAGCCTAAAAATGGTGACAAGAATCGTAACATTCTTTCTTATCAAACCTATCAGAGCGAGGCTTCCGAGCTGCTGTACCTTCGTAATAACAATTGAATTCATGGTTCGAATAATCTGCTTTGTTCTCAGATTGACACCCAAAAACTTTGAAATCTTCGCATTGGAGCTTCCAACATGAATGTCAGGCAATATAGCATGCCATTTCCAAATGCCCGGAGAAAGTGAATTGCGTCATGGAGCTTCTTTCCTCATAGACAGTGTCCAACTGACTCTAGCTGGCTGCACAGTAGACAAAACCCGAAACAAACAAAGCGTATTCCTAAAAATAATAATTCAAAATGACAACAATTTATCCATCGCACCCTGTATTTGCAGATAACGTTAAGATTTGATAGTGGTATGTTAATCGAAGTTAATCACCAATATAACATTTTTTTTAAAATATCGATATTGGAGATGCGATTTTCCAATAATCCGCAAATTTCTAAACTATTATAGAAAAATGTTTTTGAAGCCGCGGTTTTTATCAGCGACGATAAAGTTGATTATTTTAAAATTTCTATACTTTCTTTCTCAGCGTGTGCGCATGTGTACAAACGAATATTTTGTTATTCCGTAACGTTTTTATCTTCTGTTTACGGAGGGAACGCGCCACCGTTGTGTCTGACAAGTAAGATCTATTTTTAGAGAAGAATACGTCATATGGTATATCGAATAAGCTTACACACTGAGAGGTTAGTGGAAAAAGAAAGAGAGAAGGAAATCAAAGATTATTTGTCAACTTCTCATTAACCTTGGAGACGAGGTGTCAAATAAATAAATAAAGTAATAAACAATTGTAAAATAGAACAAAAGATTGCGTAATAAAATAATAAATCCTAAGTGTTAGGAAAGAGTTATCTCCCCTAACGATCTGGGATATATATACTCATTGTCGCAGAGCACGGAGACTCACTGGCAAGGCAGAAAGACAAGAACACAAGAACGTAGCTGCTGTGATGAATACATCACATGGTATAGAGTTGAACTCTTATCTAAACTCATCCTATTGTATTCCCGGTCGGTGAGAATAAATACAACAAATATTGTTATATGTTAAACATATTTCACTGTTTTTGTTAACTTTTGTTATTCCTACAGCTTGGGATATAACGGTTAGCATTATTAAAAAATGAAGTTAAACCCTGCTTAAGAAATTGACCTAATCTCACATCCTACTTGTGTGGAGGGGGTTGGTAAATATCTATGTGTAGGAATAATATGTCCACAAACAAATTTGCCTAAGCAATACAGAATTAAACAAAATATGAGCCAGAAATTAAAAAAAAATATTCATTTTATAAATTTCTGGTATTTGATAAATATTTAAGAAACCACTGACCTTAGGAAAGGCATGAATCTATCTGTTCTCCTCCCTCTAGCTATGGGTAAATATCCAACTCTAAGATTCATAGAACCAAAGAAAATGTAGGCATGCTTAGCCTAATGGTTATTGTTAGGGAGAGTTATCTCCCCTAATGATCTGGGATATATATATATGCACAGACAAAGCAGAGAGAGACAGCAAGAACACAAGAACATAGCTGCTGTGATGAACACATCACATGGTATAGAGTTGAACTCTTATCAAAACTCATCCTACTGTATTCCCAGTCGTTGGGAATAAATACAACAAATATTGTTATATGTTAAACATATTTCACTGTTTTTGTTATTTTTTGTTATTCCTACATATTGGGATATAACAATTTTTGGGCGACGAAGCTCAGATTGGATAAGAGTTCAACTATATACCATGTAATGTGTTCATCCAAGCAGCTACGTTCTTGTATTCTTGTCTCTCTGTCTTCCCAGTGAGTCTCCATGCTCTGCGACAATGAGTATATATATCCCAGATCGTTAGGGGAGATAACTCTCCCTTACACTAAGCATTTACTACTGATGTATTATATATTTGAGGATAATATTTTTAATCCCTATTTCATTCTGTTGGAATTGTTTACAGTAGACTAGATTGATGATATTTTTTGTGGGGAGGTGGGTATTATTTATGTTATATTAAGTATTTACACGGTCACTCAGACGCTTCGACCAAATTTCGTTGATCCTCGTTCTGTGGATCTTTAAAAACACAACGTGGCTACAAAAATCACTGGCGAAGCAACCAATCAGAAAACTCAAGTGATCAACCCAGGGGTACGACTACATTATCTCGTCCACAACGATTTTCGCCACTGATGAAGACACTTTGTACCGGTTAAGTCGTTTGTCACCATTATATGTTGAACAAAACCCACGATATTCCTGGGGCGGATAGTAGATACGGCACTCTTAGCAGTCCACTTCCTTGCTAGGATTGCTGTTCAGATTGACGTGTCCTTGAATTCCTATTTTAGACAAGATTGTGTCAGTTTTAGCTGCCATATAGGACCACGTTACTTTCGCCTCTCACCACACCCTTATGAAGGCCAAAATGGAGATGGTACACCCAGCCATTACATCAGGATACTGTGGAAGTCCAAATACCGTCGAATTGGTAGACAAAGGTAGCAAGCAAGCTGTAACTCAAATATGGTTCCTGCATTGCCACAAACATAGTTACAGAATGTTGATTTATTTATCTAAGCACAATAGCCCCACTAATGTCAGCAGCCAATCAAGACCCAAGGAATGGTATCACCCATGTGCAAATATGGAATATTCCAGAGTTTTATATATATCGGCTGTTTCATGTAAAATTCACTTAGACTTAGTTGGTTGTTGTTCCCTTTAACATTCTACTGACTCACACATTTCAACATGGCACTGCAAACGGGATTCGAACCTGTGAGGGAATATCCTATTGGATTTCGAATTCATACTGACTCACTCACTTCAACAGATCTTATGCTGTGGTAAATACTGATATGGTAAAGCGGATCTTAGAAATAAATCTTGACAAGAAGAGTAATGGTCTCTGGTATCTTGAAGAAATTAAAATATACCCGAATGAAACTGAAAGGGACAGGACCGAATACACAGACAAGATAAAGGGGGAAAACATTGAGGGCCCTTCTCTCTTTCTTAGTGTTGTAAGGGAAGATATTTCCCCTACACTATAGTTAGACCCGTCCAACGGAAGACACACAAAAATACACATATAAAGATATCAATGCACAAGTTTATTCGTAGTCGAGTTACGTAGGAGTATCCTTAGTCAAGTCACTACTAGTCGTGTAGCTAGTCATAGTGTTGGAGAACTGCGCGTTGACTGCATAAAAGTAATAAACCTTTTTTTCTGGATTTTCATTGGTATATTTGAAAAATCAGTCACAACAATACAGTTATTTCTGTTTTTGATGTTTATTTTCTTTCTTTTTGTTTTCTTTGTAGCAAATCTGCTCCAAGAAAGAAACACAGTAGTATTCTTAGTGAACCCACTACTAATCGAGTATCTACCCATATTACTGGGAAATTGTGCGTTGGTTCTATTTATATTCCTGTACAAAACATAATGAACCTTTTTTTCCGGATGTTCAATGTTGTCAATTGATTAATTCATTCACAAAAATTTAACAATCTGGATTTGGTGCCAAATTCATGGAGGTATATTTCAAGAAATCCAGAGAAACCGTTGATGCTAGACTTTCTGGATTCTTATATCAAATTGTTTTTTCTTGAGATAATTTGTCATCCTCTAGGCTACAACAGAGAGAGAGAGAGAGAGAGAGAGAGAGAGAGAGAGAGAGAGAGAGAGAGAGAGAGAGAGAGAGAGAGAGAGAGAGAGACGTACAAACATTCTCTGGGAATTTGAGATAGAGACGGATCACCAGAAGATCAGGCCTAGTATTAAAAAAAAAAATGTTTTCTCGTGGATTTTGACGCCCCGGTGGATAAAATGATAGCAAACGAAAAGACGGACCTTGTTAGAGAATTGAAAATGTTCTGAAATATGTAAATGTTGCATTTAGAACGGTCCCAAAGGGTCTGGAAGGGAGTCTGGATGAATTGGAAACCAAACAACATCACTGTTAAGAAGAGTCCTGGAGAGCTGGGGAAACTTGCAGTCTCTCAGACTCTCGCTTAGATCTTTACTACTACTACTACTACTACTACTACTACTACTACTACTACTACTAATAATAATAATAATAATAATAATTACAGATAGAGACAGATTATGTGTATCAAGAAATAACAGTAGTTGCAACATATAAACAAGCAGAAAACAAGAAAAACAAGAAAACAGAAATGGGAAGAAAAACAATTGTATGGATACTTCAAGTGACAAATTGGGTAGGTTTCACGTGAAAAGACCTGGACATTGTTAAGAAGAGAAAACCTCAAGAAAGAAACAGAGTCACTAATAATTGCTGCACAAAACAATGCCGTAAGAACAAATTATATCAAAGCAAAAATTGATAGGACAACGGTAGAGCAAGTGTAGGGTGTGTGGAGACGGAGATGAGACAATAAACAATGTATTAAGCGAATACAGCAAACTAACACAACCCGAATACAAAGCTAGGCACGAATGGGTTGGAAAGGTGATCCACTGGGAATTGTGCCAGAAACTAGATTTTGACGATACAACATAATGGTATATGCACAAACCAGAATCCGTTCATGAGAATGAAACGCATAAATTCTCTGGGATTTTAAGATAAAAACTTGAAAAGTAACTCTTTTTTTTGATTGGGCCAAATATGTTTCATCATTCGACCGTATAGAAGAGAAAAGAAGAAAAGAAAAGAAAAGAAAAGAAAAGAAAAGAAAAGAAAAGAAAATAAGAGAAAAGAAAGAAAAGGAAAAGAACAGAAAATAATAGAAAAAAGAAAAGAAGAGGAAAAGAAAGGAGAGAACAGAAAGGGAAAGAAAAGGCAAGAAAAGAAAGAAGAAAAAGAAAGAAAAGAAAATTAAAGAAAGGAAAGGAAAGGAAAGGAAAGGAAAGGAAAGGAAAGACACAATAAATTAAACTAAATCATCTGAATTCCATTTAGGTTCGGGGACAACTATCTATGAATTTTACCGGTTCCGTTTCAAAGTCTGACCTCTGGTGCTATTGAGAAATGCACAAGTATCTTGTGTGTACCTAAGGAAAAGGAGGAGTGTACGAAAATGGAGTAAAAGAAAAGAGAAGAGGAAATAAAAAGCGAAGTAACAAAGAGGTGAGGAGGGAGGAGACGAAGAAAAGGAAGAGGAAGTGTAGAAAAAGTGAAATTATAATAAAAAGGAAATAAGGACGGGTGTAAGAGTAGGTGTGGGTTGAAATGGTAACTGGTGGGGGGGGGTATTGTGGTGGTGAATCTGGACCTGATAGGGGAAGAGAATAAAAGAGGAAGAGAAAAATTGAATAAACAAAATTTTGATTAAAAATCTACAAAACCTTTTTTTTTCTTTTTCCTGTTTTTTTTTTTTTCTCGCAGAAATTTTCAAGAAATTTGCTTAAAAGAAAAAAGTAAAATAAAAAGATATAAATATATTAGATATTTTAGTGTAAAACACAAAGATAATAACTTTTGAAGGTGACGCAAATAATTTCTTAAATTGAAATTAAACAATTAAAAAAAAAGAACAAAGAAAAACAAAAACAAAAAATAAAATACTCAAAACAAAAAACTCAAAAACAAAAAAAAAAACTAAAACAACAACAACAAAAACAAAACAAAAAACAATATAATGCCAGCAATAATATCAGGGAATTTTAATTAAAATAAACTTTTGACATTCGAGTTTTTTTTTTATCATTAAAAGATAAATAAAACTTTGCTTAAATGATTCAAATTGAGAAATGAACGAACTTTCAACTTAAACAAAAGTTTGTTGTCAAAACTGAAATGAAAACAAATTTTGGCGGGAGAAAAAGAAAATTGAAAATTCAATCTAAAATATGTAAAAAAACAAACAAACAAAACAAAACAAACGCATGTCAGTTTGTGTATCGTTTAATTTGTTTGTTTTTTATGAGATTGAAAACAAATTTGAAAAATGTTAAAGATGTTAAACAAACAAACAGAAAAAAAACCCAACAAAAAAACAAAAACAAAAAAAACAAACAAATGTTTCTCCGTTTGTGTATCGTTTTAAAATATTTTTTTTGTATATATTTATTTATCTGACACAAGAAAATATGTAAATACTAACGCCCCCCCCCCACTTTTCTAATGTCAAAGAATTTCACTGGGACATATTTTAATTCTATTTTTTTTCCTGGTCCAACTATCAAACTATTATTATACTAAAGCTGTGTAAATCAATGATTGGGGACTTCGTGTCTGGTCTTTCATTGGGGATTTCTCTTTATCAGAAGCCCTGTGTCATTGGTAGTTTTTAGATAATAAACACAAGACTTCGATTTACTTAGATCACATTTTATTTCGAAATCCCCACCAGACTACCTGCGCAGATCGAGTCGGAGCGTGTATAACACGACTCACCACCGTCGTTGTTTCTCGCCGACTGACTAAAATCTATTTCTAATCTAAACCGGAAGAAGGTCTCCTCCACCGATTCTCACCGCATCCACCGGAAAGGATCAGGATGAGGTCAAGCCTTGTCACTCATCCTTCAAGCCGTGGGCTGCAACTTACAACAGACATTTGGATTTCTACACTACTGTACATAAATATTAAGATTCTAATAATTATGTAACAAGAAGACCAGATAGTGGCGCTAAAAAGTAAACGAAAAACTGCCAGGAGGAAAAAAAGATTGACAACATGCATTTATCGAGATGCCGTAAACCTATGAAGTTGTATGCCTTATCTGTGCGAGAAGTATTCGATGGATTGAACACGCTGGAAAGGAACATAAGGCTTGCTCATATCATAATTTAATATGAGTCAATATGCTTATAATCCGGCAGAAAGAAACCCAGATCCCCCATCCATAAAAGCTAAATTTACCATCTTTGTTATCATCACGCCATCACGCGTTTATCTCGGCTCCGGAAATGAGAATTATAAAAAGGAATGAGAGAACTGGGAAGATGGAATCTCCCATGTACAGAAGAAAAGAATAATATTGAAACGAGGAGATATATGGAACTTGAGAAAGCAAGAGTCGATGAATCAAATATGATCCAGAAATAAATAAAGATACAGAACTTAAAACAGATAAGATTTATTTGACTCCTTCCCTTGTCTCGATATTTGCATGCATTCATATATATTCATAAAGTATTCCATACATACATACATCATTACACGAAAACAATAAGGTTCCCTAATTGTGTTCACCATGGAAATCAGCAGAAGCCAAGTTTAAAAGAAAAAAGTGCGAAAATCCATTCTTTGTTTCTCTGACGCCGCTAGAAATTATAAAGCTAACGAATAGTTTCGCGAGATCACGGATTTTTTTTTATCGGACACCACTCTGAGTCAAGCCGATATATCCTAATTATGTTTTGATTGATTGATTGAATTATTGATTGTAATGGCATATCAATCCGTCTGGGGTTATTTTCGGTCAGCATATTAGAAAATCGCGTTTATGTACGTTCATATTTACATTTTTTTGTGTAGTTTTTTCTTTCACCGTGGTTGACCCGGAGTAAAATCATGTTTGTAAATCAATATTTCTGTTTTCTGATATATCAGTTGTGAAACCGGCTTTCTTTTATGTTTTAGATTTATCAATTGAAGGTCTCTTAAAACCCTTAAAAACGACTGCCATTTGGTTGGAAAATATTTTTTGTCCCCAGATAGTTCCCTACTACATCCATTTTGAATATATGATAATTGCAAATTTCTTCCGATTTTTGTCGTTTTTTCTTCTTCCGGAGCCAACTTTACTGACATTTAAAGGGTGAACTACTTTTTTTACTTGAGTAACGTGGGTATTTATCTTGCAAACTCTTTACTTATTTTCAAAGGCACAAAGGATCATTCTGTACATATCTATCTATCTATCTATCTATCTATCTATCTATCTATCTATCTTATTCAGTGCATCTCTCTCTCTTTCTCTCTCTCCTCCCTCTCTCTCTATTTATCTATCTCATTCTGTACATCTCTCTCTCTCTCTCTGTCTATCTATCACATTCTGTACATATCTATCTACCTATCTCATTCTGTACATATCTATCTATCTATCTATCTATCTAGCTGGCTGTATATTTTTCTTAACTAATATGTAATAAAAATCAAATGGAAAAATTAAATAGGTACGAAAAATCGAGAATTTATTATTCAAACAAGATTTCATAGCAGAAAGAAGGACACTCCGTATAAATTGATGCTAGGAGACGAAACCCAATTGATGATTTACCACCACCTCCATTATGGCTACTGACTGTCAGTGTTATCTGTGTTGCTAGAGATAGGCTGAAGTGCCATAATTGTTTAATGACTGTTGTTTGTCATCCAACTTATTCACACGCCCCGAAAACTATGAAAGTAAAAACCGTTTCTGGTGGTCGGGAGAGGGAAATATTTTATTTCTTTCTTGAAGCGAACGTTACGTGGGAAAAAAAAGAAGTTCTGTGTCTGATTCGGACTTGTCGACTTTGGATTTAGAAATTCTTTGGATCCGTGACTTATCACCAACGTAAAACCAACAAATTCATTTTGAGAGAGAGAAAAAAAAAAAAAAAAAAAAAAATATATATATATATAGACGCATTTTTCTTTTCAAACTCTTTCTGGCAGCAGAAACGCAGTGCATTGTCAATTATTTGGCGGTTGATTTGCAATTTTAATTTACAGATATAAATTCTATCAACTCTTCAAAAGTTAAAAAAGAAGAGAAAAAAAAAGGGGAAAAAAGATTTTTAACTGTTGCAAACTCATTTCATTTTTTGTATCGTTTCCCACTCCCTCCAAGTCATATAACGTTCATATACAACGTCGTTGATCCATACATATGTCATTGCATCAATATTCAACGTTTTTGATCCATACATATGTCATTGCATTTATATGCAACGCTGTTGATCCATACCTGTGTCATTGTATTTAATATGCAACGTTGTTGATCCATACACATTTCATTGCATTAATATGAAACGCTGTTGATCCATACACATACCTCTGCATTTATGTGCAACGTTGTTGATCCATACTCATGTAATTGCATTAATTTGCAACGCTGTTGATCCATACATATGTCATTGCATTAATATTCTGTTGATCCATACACATATCATTGCATTTATTCTTATTTCTTATGAATGTCGTCACTTCAGCTAAATAATCGACTATTCTGTTTTTATTATAAAGAAAGAAAGGCAAGAAAAAGGACATACTACACAGAAAAATATGATAAGAAATAAAGAAAGAAAGAAAGAGAGTAGGAGAGAGAGAGAGAGAGAGAGAGAGAGAGAGAGAGAGAGAGAGAGAGAGAGAGAGAGAGAGAGAGAGAGAGAGAGAGGGGGGCGAGGACGCCGAAGCGATAACGCTAATCTGTTTTAATCGAACATAATGAAAAGATGGGAAAAGAAAGTGAAAAGAGTGAGAGGGAACGAGTAAACTCAAGATTTTTTTTTACATATTGAACAAACCAATAGCTCTTAAGTAAACATTTCAAACGTTGTAATACTTAAATTATCACACAGCGGTATATTCACAGGTCCTGATAGTTTATATATAAATAATCTATTGTGTATACATATGATTGTATCACTGTTAGTTTTACATATCCAATCTTTATTTCTGGACAATCCCGGAACATTCTGTTTAAAGTGAAATATTTTCTAAACTAGGATTTTTTGGACCATATGACCTTTAGGCACCCCTTCCGCGATCTCGACTCACAAGGACCTTTTCTCGTTTACACCGTTAAAATCCGGTTGTTTGTTAGGGGTTAGGGTTAGGGTTAGATTTAAGGTTAGGGTTAGAGTTAGGGGTTAGTTTTATAATTTAAAAGAAAAAACTCTAAAAATCGTCTGTTAACAATTAACCGGATTTTGATGGTGTAAATGGAAAAAATGTCCCCACGAATCGAAATCGCAAAAGGGGTGCCTAAAGGTCATATGGTCCGATTTTTTTTCTCATCAAAAACAAAAAACTCCTAACTCCACCCATTTTTGCTTATTTTTATTTATTTATTTATTTTTTTTACATAAATTATTTCCATTCCCACTCAGATCTGATATAAATTCATTGGCTACGATGAAAAATCCGGTTAGGTTGTGTGCCTATATGATCTTTGGGTCAAAGTTAATGTTACTGTCCCAGACTCTTGTCCCAGGAAACACCGGGATCTTTTTGCTAATGATGATGATGGTGATGGTGATGATGATGATGATGATAATAATGATGATGATGATGATGCCTTAAAAGGTCAGAACTACGGAAATATCAAATCTATTGTTCCATGAAGAAACTACGTGACCTCTAACTTTCTGTTGAAAACCACAGACCCATCACCCATCACCCAACCCCAGCACAAATGGTATATTTGTCACATACATTTAATCTCCGAAGGAATAGAATAAAGTGGGATAGTTAGGGGTAAGGGTTTGGGCGACTGAGATACTTTTAGTGTGTGTGGTAGGGTGTTACATCTTCTGCGTGAGCACGTCTCTTTAAGTGTTAGTCATTTTAATGAAAATACCCCCCCAAATCCCCCCCCAAAACAATATTTTTTTTATTCCCTCTCTTTCAAAACGGGAGTTTATCTGAGAAAAAGCACATTGATCATTATTTCAGTTCCAAAACATCGGCTGTACAATGGTACAGTTGTGGTCACTTTTTTTTTTGACATCATTGATATTTTGGGAAGACCCCCCTTTTTTCCCCTTTTAACTGTTACCAACTGGCGGGGGCTGTCGTTGCCCCTTTTCTTCTTTTTCTGAAAATTAAAGAAAATTCATTCACTTTGCTTAATAACTTTGGTTAAATCGAACTTAACGGACCTAAATTCTACCATCGTATGTCACCCTGCCGAAAAACAAAAAAACAACCCCCTTCCCCCCCAAAAAAAAACCCCCAAAAAACCAGGGAATTAACCGAATTTAATGAAATTTTCAGTGTTGATATATTAATGAATAAAATATATAATACATCAGTTATTTTATCTAGATTTTTAAAAATATTTTTTCAGGTCAGTTAACTTTGAACCACGTATCTTTTAGAATCTTTGTTACGCCTCAAATATACGTGGTTCAAAATTAACTAACCTGAAAAATGTAAAAAAAAATTTAAAATAAAATAACTGGTGCATTATATATTTTATTCATTAATATATCAACACTGAAAATTTCATTAAATTCGGTTAATTCCCTGATTTTTGATATTTTTTTCTTTCAGCGGGGTGATGATGGAATTTAGGTCCCTTAAGTTCGATTTAACCATAACTTTTTTTTAATTAAGCACGCCCTTTAATGGTGGTCCCTAGGGCCGTCCAATCTGACGTGTAACATTTTAAAAATATCACCAGGAGATTTTTATTTTTTTAATGTTTCTTCTTTTGAATGGTCCAAAACTTTTGAAGATAATATTAACCTTTTTATTCAAGTTTCATTCTGTTAAATATGGGGGGATGGGTGAATTTGACACGACAGATTGGACATCCCTAATGGACGGTAAGAATAAAAATAAATTATTCTAAAGATATGTCTCAGGTGTAGTTATTTACTAAATTTAGATAAGTCCCTGATACAAGATCCCAGCAGATCCCAGTAGGGTTCGTCTGAGTAGAATCAAGTTAACTAATTTTTGTCAATGGCATGTAAGATTAAAGTAGGCAATAAGCAGGTGCCGAAGATGTTAACTAAACCTTTAACACAAATTCGTATCAGCGGGCAAGATTAAAGCAGGTGCCGAAGATGTTAACTAAACCTTTAACACAAATTCGTATCAGCGGGAATCCAAATAGCTTAGTTATTGGACTCAGATGTCTTTTAAATTCGAAATTCAAAACTACAGGAATCCTCCAATCAACGCGGTTAATGCGTCTTCAAAATTTTAGCGTTCATCGAAATGTCATTACTAGAACAAACAAACAAACAAAAAAGAAGAAATAACGTAATTATTCATTAACTGCGTCTTTTAAAAAAATCTAAATAAAAAAAAACGAAATTGTAATAAATAAATAAATAAATAAATAAATAAATAGAATATTTTAGGGTGATAAGTTTAGTTTGTTTTGAACAAAGATTTTTTTTAAACATCAAGGTAATTATTACTTTTATTTTTTTAAGGATAAATCTTTGAATTTTTTTTTTCTCAGTGGTAATTTTTTTACATAATCCAAAAAGGTATACTATTAAAAAGCAACAACAACAAACAAAAACTAAAAAAAAAAAAAAATTAAACAAATTTAAACACTTTAAAAACTTTATTTGAAATTGGAGAAAGTGACTATCCCAATCAGTTTCACAAACCAAACGGTAATTAAAAAGTAAATCTATTCCCTATTTTAAACTATTTGTATTCTTTTTATTTGCAGTTACATTTTTTTTACATTTTTCTCAATTTTTTCTTTTAACTTTTAAAGTAAAAAATAAAACATGTAAAAAAAAAAGTTTGATTGTATTTTTATTTTCTGATTTGGCGCGTATTTTATGCATAAGCCATTCATAAAATACATTGAACTAACTATAAGATATAGTGCTCTACTTCTAATTTCTAAGTGGGGGATTTTGTGCCACCACTTTATGCCCAGTATGCGTTGGAGGCAGCTTGTGACCATCCTATCGCAACGGTTGGAGTCACACCATCCGCATGCCTGCAGACAGACCCCCGTAAATTACTTTACATTGAACTCACAGGTGGCACGCGGAGGACAAAAAAAAAAGAAAAAAGCAGTTCAAAGACCATATTAAAACAACGCTGAAGAAATATAACATCACACCTTCAAGCGTGGAAGATCTGGCCTCCAACAGACAGGCTTGGCGAGACGCCTGCCGCACAGGAGCCAAGCAGCTCAATAATGAGATAAACAGGACTGCAGAGCGGTGACGTCTTCGTCGTCATGAACAGCCAGATGTAGATGGGAATTTCCCCTGCAGTATGTGTGGCCGCATTTGGAGGTCCAGAATTGGACTAATGAGCCACCGTAGGGACCACATATAATGTGACGTCATCGTCGTCTGCAACGGACTTCGAAAAGAAAGAAAGAAAGAAAATATATAGTGAAGAATGCAAGGATTACAATTTGAACTGTAAATTTCCGTAATTGTCGCGCATCACCTGGGTAAAGGATGCTAGTTTTAAAAAAGTTCGTCTCGCATATCCATTATTACTAAATTGCGAGTTTAATCCTCGCTTGATTCCCCATAAAAATCCCCACGTAAAAAAGATCTTGTGTTAATTCGGCCTGGTTGTAGTGAATGTGTATATGTATTTAATTTGTTGTTAATTGTATTATTTGGACTATTGTCCTCGTCTTTATTGTTATCTGCACAACGTTTTGGCCGATGTGTCCTCCGGCCTTCTTCAGGCATTTCTTGTCGGACTTGGGAACCTTCTCGAACTCAGGAACCCCCGAACTTCCTCTTCGAACTTGGGTACCTTCTTATCCAACTCAGGAGCCTTCACGGAACTTCGAACCTAACCCTTTAGCTGCTTAACTTCGGCGATCTAGTGGGAACCGGTGCTTTCAGCGTGATTTGACCGTAATGAGACTAATTGGATGCGTACCTTTCCCAAGGGATTAGCACTGTGTGAAATAAAACAGCCTTGTCCAGGATTTGAACTCAGTTCGCCATGTCCATTTCTTACGACAATAATCATTATTACGACAAGCGCCATTATATATACTATGAAATAATTATATTATTATCCTTTACCTTGATGATTTATCCTAATAAAATTATAATTTAATTTTCTGATGTTGGGTCAGTAAAATACGTTTATTCGAGTGTCTGGGGTTAAGTGAAGGGAGAGTCTTTTTGTGATTGGACATAGCAATCACGTGATGTGCCCTGAAGTTTTGGGCACAAATATCAAAAAGATCAGACAGATTCTAGACCAGTTCCAGAGTGCATATCGACCAGAAATTATCCCCAAGAAACCACTAAATCAGAAGATACCAGATATCCTCTCCATCACACCGGCAAGTCTCTCAAACTTGACTCTATACACAGAAAGGACTTTATATTGTTAGTCATTGTTTTATTCTTAAATAGATTGTTAGAATTGAACTAACTTTTAATTCATTTATTTGTTCCTATTAGTCTTAGACTAAATGCTATACTAACTCTAATACAAGATTGTGGTATTTTAAATTGGGATTTCTTTGCATTGATCACTAATATTTTATATTTACATATCTGATGGCATCATCAGTTATCTCATTTATTACCTGTGTTAAAAATGTATAATACAGCTATCTTCATACCAAGTTTTGAAGTTTTGAACTGTTGTCCCCATCTTTATTATGGTACGTAATCTATTAATTAATATGATATGATATAATCAGCTGTTCCTTATATTCCAAACATTCATCTTATTTCCACAGAATATTTATAATCTTTCCATAGATTATCCAAGCTTACCTTAAAAGAGTTCAGAGATAGGATATTCACTACTGGTGATGGTAGTTCCATAGATTATCCATCCTTACCTTAAAAGAGTTCAGAGATAGGATATTCACTACAGGTGATGGTAGTTCCATAGATTATCCTTACCTTAAAAGAGTTCAGAGATAGGATATTCACTACTGGTGATGGTAGTTCCATAGATTATCCAAGCTTACCTTAAAAGAGTTCAGAGATAGGATATTCACTACTGGTGATGGTAGTTCCATAGATTATCCAACCTTACCTTAAAAGAGTTCAGAGATAGGATATTCACTACTGGTGATGGTAGTTCCATAGATTATCCATCCTTACCTTAAAAGAGTTCAGAGATAGGATATTCACTACTGGTGATGGTAGTTCCATAGATTATCCATCCTTACCTTAAAAGAGTTCAGAGATAGGATATTCACTACTGGTGATGGTAGTTCCATAGATTATCCCCTTACCTTAAAAGAGTTCAGAGATAGGATATTCACTACTGGTGATGGTAGTTCCATAGATTATCCATCCTTACCTTAAAAGAGTTCAGAGATAGGATATTCACTACTGGTGATGGTAGTTCCATAGATTATCCAGCTTACCTTAAAAGAGTTCAGAGATAGGATATTCACTACTGGTGATGGTAGTTCCATAGATTATAGCTAGTTCCTTACCTTAAAGAGTTCAGAGATAGGATATTCACTACTGGTGATGGTAGTTCCATAGATTATCCATCCTTACCTTAAAAGAGTTCAGAGATAGGATATTCACTACTGGTGATGGTAGTTCCATAGATTATCCAAGCTTACCTTAAAAGAGTTCAGAGATAGGATATTCACTACTGGATGGTAGTTCCATAGATTATCCATCCTTACCTTAAAAGAGTTCAGAGATAGGATATTCACTACTGGTGATGGTAGTTCCATAGATTATCCATCTTACCTTAAAAGAGTTCAGAGATAGGATATTCACTACTGGTATGGTAGTTCCATAGATTATCCAACCTTACCTTAAAAGAGTTCAGAGATAGGATATTCACTACTGGTGATGGTAGTTCCATAGATTATCCATCTTACCTTAAAGAGTTCAGAGATAGGATATTCACTACTGGTGATGGTAGTTCCATAGATTATCCAAGCTTACCTTAAAAGAGTTCAGAGATAGGATATTCACTACTGGTGATGGTAGTTCCATAGATTATCCATCCTTACCTTAAAAGAGTTCAGAGATAGGATATTCACTACTGGTGATGGTAGTTCCATAGATTATCCACCTTACCTTAAAGAGTTCAGAGATAGGATATTCACTACTGGTGATGGTAGTTCCATAGATTATCCATCCTTACCTTAAAAGAGTTCAGAGATAGGATATTCACTACTGGTGATGGTAGTTCCATAGATTATCCAACCTTACCTTAAAAGAGTTCAGAGATAGGATATTCACTACTGGTGATGGTAGTTCCATAGATTATCCATCCTTACCTTAAAAGAGTTCAGAGATAGGATATTCACTACTGGTGATGGTAGTTCCATAGATTATCCAAGCTTACCTTAAAAGAGTTCAGAGATAGGATATTCACTACTGGTGATGGTAGTTCCATAGATTATCCCTTACCTTAAAAGAGTTCAGAGATAGGATATTCACTACTGGTGATGGTAGTTCCATAGATTATAGCTTACCTTAAAAAGAGTTCAGAGATAGGATATTCACTACTCAGAGATAGGATATTCACTATGGTAGTTCCATAGATTATCCAACCTTACCTTAAAGAGTTCAGAGATAGGATATTCACTACTGGTGATGGTAGTTCCATAGATTATCCAAGCTTACCTTAAAAGAGTTCAGAGATAGGATATTCACTACTGGTGATGGTAGTTCCATAGATTATCCAACCTTACCTTAAAGAGTTCAGAGATAGGATATTCACTACTGGTGATGGTAGTTCCATAGATTATCCACCTTACCTTAAAAGAGTTCAGAGATAGGATATTCACTCTGGTGATGTAGTTCCATAGATTATCCAACTTACCTTAAAAGAGTTCAGAGATAGGATATTCACTACTGGTGATGGTAGTTCCATAGATTATCCAACCTTTTAGATATTCATAGATGTAGTTCCCATCCTTACCTTAAAAGAGTTCAGAATAAATTCTTTAATTAGCATTAATAGTTAGAATAATATTTCCTAAAGTTCCGAAAACGTGGTTGACTTAGTATTAACATCTGTTGATGACTTTACAACAGAGAAGATCNCATCACCAGTAGTGAATATCCTATCTCTCGAATCACTTTTTAGGTAAGGATGGATAAATCTATGGAATCTACATCACATAGTGAACTAGTCCCTATCTGCTGAACTCTTTTTAAGGTAGATTGGATAAGTCTATGGATAACTACCAACCCCAGTTAGTGAAATCTATCCTCTGAACTCTTTTAAGGTAAGCTTGGAATAATCTATGGAACTACGATCAACCAGTAAGTGAATATCTATCTCGTGAACTCTTTTAAGGTAAGGATGGATAATCTATTTGGAACTACATCACCAGTAAGTGAATATCCTATCTCTGAACTCTTTAAGGTAAAGATGGATAATTAGTGGAAGCTACCTATCACCAGTATGAACCTTGTTAGAAGTGATATCTATCTCCATCACATGAATACCCTTGGACTTTTATAGGTAGGGTTGGATTATCTAGGAACTACCATCACAGTAGTGAAATACTCTATCTCTGACTCTGTTTAAGGTAAGCTTGGTAAATGCTATGGAACTACCATCGCCAGTAGTGAATATCCTATCTCTGAACTCTTTAAGGTAAGGATGGATAATTATGGAAACTACCATCACCAGTAGTGAATATCCTATCTCTGAACTCTTTTAAGGTAAGTTGGATAATCTATGAACTACAATCACCAGTAGTGAATATCCTATCTCTGAACTCTTTAAGGTAAGCTTGGATAATCTATGGAACTACCATCACCAGTAGTGAATATCCTATCTCTGAACTCTTTTAGAGTAAGTTGGATAATCTATGGAACTACCATCACCAGTAGTGATATCCTATCTCTGAACTCTTTTAGGTAAGGATGGATAATCTATGGAACTACCATCCAGAGTAGTCGAATTATCCTATCTCGAACTCTTTATGGTAAGTGATGGATAATCTATGGAACTACCATCACAGGTAGTGAATATCCTATCTCTGAACCCTTTATGGAAGAGGAATAACTATGGACTACCATCACCAGTAGTGAATATCCTATCTCTGAACTCTTTTAAGGTAAGGATGGATAATCTATGGAACTACCATCACAGTAGTGAATATCCTATCTCGGAACCTTTTAAGGTAAGATAATCTAACGAACCATCACCAGTGTGAATATCCTATCTCTGAACCTTTTAAGGTACTGATAATCTATGGAACTACCATCGACCAGTAGAATATCCTATCAACTGTAAGTAAGCTATGGATTATCTATGGAACTACCATCTACCAGTAGTGAAATCCTATCTCTGAACTCTTTTAAGGTAAGGCTGGGATAATCTATGGGAACTACCATACCAGTAAGTGAATATCCTATCTCTGAACTGGCTTTAAGGTAAGTGTGATAATCTATGAACTACCATACCAGTAGTGAATATCCTATCTCTGAACCTCTTTTAAGGTAAGGTGGATAATTATGGACTACCATCACCAGTATGAATATCCTATCTCTGACTCTTTTAAGGTAGGTGGATAATCTATGGAACTACCATCACCAGTAGTGAATATCCTATCTCTGACCTCTTTTAAGGTAAGGATGGATAATCTATGGAATACCATCACCAGTAGTGAATATCCTATCTCTGAACTCTTTTAAGGTAAGCTTGGAAATTCTATGGGAACTACCATCACCAGTAGTGAATATCCTATCTCTGAACTCTTTAGGTAAGGTATGGATAATCTATGGAACTACATCAACCAGTAAGTGAATATCCCTATCTCTGAACCCTTTTAAGGTAAGGTGGATATCTATGGAACTACCATCACCAGTAGTGAATATCCTATCTCTGAACTCTTTTAAGGTAAGGTTGGATAATCTATGGAACTACCATCACCGGTAGTGAATATCCTATCTCTGACTCTTTTTAAGGTAAGCTTGGATAATCTATGGAACTGACCATACCAGTAGTGAATATCCTATCTCTGAACTCTTTAGGTAAGGATGAATAATCTATGGAACTACCATCACCAGTAGTGAATATCCTATCTCTCTGAACTCTTTATAGGTAAGAGATGGATAATCTATGGAACTACCATCACCAGTAGTGAATATCCTATCTCTGAACTCTTTTAAGGTAAGCTTGGATAATCTATGGAACTACCATCACCAGTAGTGAATATCCTATCTCTGACTCTTTTAAGTAAGCGTGGATAATCTATGGAACTACCATCACCGATAGTGAATATCCTAATCTCTGAACTTTTTAAGGTAAGGATGGATAATCTATGGAACTACCATCACCAGTAGTGAATATCCTATCTCTGAACTCTTTTAAGGTAAGTGGATAATATGGAACTACCATCACCAGTAGTGAATATCCTATCTCTGGAACTCTTTTAAGGTAAGTTGGATAATCTATGGAACTACATCACCAGTAGTGAATATCCTATCTCTGAACTCTTTTAGGTAAGGTGGATAATCTATGGAACTACCATCACCGAGTAGTGAATATCCTATCTCTGAACTCTTTTAAGGTAAGGATGGATAATCTAATGGAACTACCATCACCAGTAGTGAATATCCTATCTCTGAACTCTTTTAGTAAGTGGATAATCTATGGAACTACCATCACCAGTAGTGAATATCCTATCTCTTGAACTCTTTAAGGTAGGATGGATATCTATGGAACTACCATCACCAGTAGTGAAATACCTATCTCTGAACTCTTTTAGGTAAGTGTGATAATCTATGGAACTACCATCACCAGTAAGTGAATTATCCTATCCTCTGACTCTTTAAGGTAAGGATGATAATCTATGGAACTACCAATCACCTAGTAGTGAATATCTATCTCTGAACTCTTAAGGTAAGGTGGATAATCTATGGAACTACCATATCACAGTAGTGAATCCTATCTTGAACTTTTTTAACGGTAAGGTTGGATAATCTATGGAACTACCATCACAGTAGTGAATATCCCTATCTCTGAACCTTTTAAGGTAAGTTGGATAATCTATGGACTAACCATCACCAGTAGTGAAATCCTATCTCTGAACTCTTTAAGGTAAGTGGATATAATCTATGGAAATACCATCACAGTAGTGAATATCCTATCTCTGAACTCTTTAAGTAAGCTGGATAATCTATGGAACTACCATCACCAGTAGTGAATATCCTATCTCTGAACTCTTTTAAGGTAAGCTTGGATAATCTATGGAACTACCATCACCAGTAGTGAATATCCTATCTCTGAACTCTTTTAAGGTAAGGATGGATAATCTATGGAACTACCATCACCAGTAGTGAATATCCTATCTCTGAACTCTTTATGGTAAGTGGATAATCTATGGAACTACAATCACCAGTAGTGAATATCCTATCTCTGACTCCTTTTAAGGTAAGGATGGATAATCTATGGAACTACCATCACCAGTAGTGAAATATCCTATCTCTGAACTCTTTTAAGGTAAGGTGGATAATCTATGGAACTACATCACCGTAGTGAATTCCTATCTCTGAACTCTTTTAGGTAAGGATGGATAATCTATGGAACTACCATCACCAGTAGTGAATATCCTATCTCTGAACTCTTTTAAGGTAAGTTTTGGATAATCTATGGAACTACCATCACAAGTAGTGAATATCCTATCTCTGAACCTCTTTAAGGTAAGGTGGATAATCTATGGAACTACCATCACCAGGTTAGTGAAATCCTATCTCTGAACTCCTTTAAGGTAAGGATGGATAATCTATGGAACTACCATCACCAGTAGTGAATATCCTATCTCCTGAACTCTTTTAAGGTAAGGATGGATAATCTATGGAACTACCATCCCAGTAGTGAATATCCTATCTCTGAACTCTTTTAGGTAAGTGGATAATCTATGGAACTACCCATCACCATAGTGAATATCCTATCTCTGAACTCTTTAGGTAAGGATGGATAATCTATGGAACTACCATCACCAGTAGTGAATATCCTATCTCTGAACTCTTTTAAGGTAAGGATGGATAATCTATGGAACTCCAATACCAGTAGTGAATCCTATCTTGAACTCTTTTAGGTAAGGATGATAATCTATGGAACTACCATCACCAGTAGTGAATATCCTATCTCTGAACTCTTTAAGGTAAGGTTGGATAATCTATGGAACTACCATCACACAGTGAAATATCCTATCTCTGAACCTTTTAAGTAAGATGGATATCTAATGGAACTACCATCACCAGTAGTGAAATATCCTATCTCTGAACTCTTTTAAGGTAAGCTGGATAATCTATGGAACTACCATCACCAGTAGTGAATATCCTATCTCTGAACTCTTTTAAGTAAGGTTGGATAATCTATGGAACTACCATCACCGTAGTGATATCCTATCTCTGAAACTCTTTAGGTAAGGTGATAATCTATGGAACTACCCATCACCAGTAGTGAATATCCTATCTCTGAACGTCTTTTAGGGTAAGGATGATAATCTATGAACTATACCATCACCAGTAGTGAATATCCTATCTGAACTCTTTTAGGTAAGGTGGATAATCTATGGAACTACCATCACCAGTAGTGAATATCCTATCTCTGAACTCTTTTAGGTAAGGTGTGATATCTATGGAACTACCATCACCAGTAGTGAATATCCTATCTCTGAACTCTTTTTAAGTAAGGATGGATAATCTAGTGGAACTACATCACCAGTAGTGATATCCTATCTCTGAACTCTTTAGGTAAGATGGATAATCTATGGAACTACCATCACCAGTAGTGAATATCCTATCTCTGAACTCTTTAAGGTAAGCTGGATAATCTATGGAACTACCATCACCAGTAGTGAATATCCTATCTCTGAACTCTTTTAAGGTAAGGATGGATAATCTATGGAACTACCATCACCAGTAGTGAATATCCTATCTCTGAACTCTTTTAAGGTAGTGGATAATCTATGAACTACCATCACCAGTAGTGAATATCCTATCTCTGAAACTCTTTTAAGGTAAGCTTGGATAATCTATGGACTACCATCACCAGTAGTGAGAATATCCTATCTTCTGAACTCTTTTAGGTAAGATGGATAATCTATGAACTACCATCACCAGTAGTGAATATCCTATCTCTGAACTCTTTATGTAAGGATGGATAATCTATGGAACTACCTACCAGTAGTGAAAATCCTATCTCTGAACGCTTTTAAGGTAAGATGGATAAATCTATGGAATACCATCAAGCAGTAGAATTCCTATCTCTGAACTCTTTTAAGTAAGGATGGATAAATCTATGCGAACTACCATCACCAGTAGTTGAATATCCTATCTCTGAACTCTTTAAGGTAAGGTATGGATAACTATGGAACTCCATCACCAGTAGTGAATATCCTATCTCTGAACTCTTTTAAGTAAGTGGATAATCTATGGAAACTACCATCACCAGTAGTGAATATCCTATCTCTGAACTCTTTTAAGTAAGGTTGAGATAATCTATGGAACTACCATCACCAGTAGTGAATATCCTATCTCTGAACTCTTTTAGGTAAGGAGGATAATCTATGGAACTACCATCACCAGTAGTGAATATCCTATCTCTGAACTCTTTTAAGGAAGTTGGATAATCTATGGAACTACCATACCAGTAGTGAATATCCTATCTCTGAACTCTTTTAGGTAAGATGGATAATCTATGAACTACCATCACCAGTAGTGAATATCCTATCTCTGAACTCTTTTAAGGTAAGGTGGATAATCTATGGAACTACCAATACCAGTAGTGAATATCCTATCTCTGAAGCTTTTTAAGTAATGCTGGATAATCTATGGAACTACCATCACCAGTAGTGAATATCCTATCTCTGAACTCTTTTAAGCGTAAGGTTGGATAATCTATGGAACTACCATCACAGTAGTGAAATATCTATCTCTGAACTCTTTTAAGGTAAGCTTGATAATCTATGGAACTACCATCACCAGTAGTGAATATCCTATCTCTGACTCTTTTAAGGTAAGCTTGGATAATCTATGGAACTACCATCACCAGTAGTGAATATCCTATCTCTGAACTCTTTTAAGGTAAGGTGGATAATCTATGGAACTACATCACCAGTAGTGAATATCCTATCTCTGAACTCTTTTAGGTAAGATGGATATCTATGGAACTACCATCACCAGTAGTGAATGTCTATCTCTGAACTTTTTAAGTAAGGATGGATAATCTATGGAACTACCATCACCAGTAGTGAATATCCTATCTCTGAACTCTTTTAAGTAAGTTGGATAATCTATGGAACTACCATCACCAGTAGTGAATATCCTATCTCTGAACTCTTTAGGTAAGGATGGATAATCTATGGAACTACCATCACACCAGTAGTGAATATCCTATCTCTGAACTCTTTTTAAGGTAAGCTTGGATAATCTATGGAACTACCATCACAGTAGTGAATATCCTATCTCTGAATCTTTTAAGGTAAGCTTGGATAATCTATGGAACTACCATCACCAGTAGTGGAATATCCTATCTCTGAACTCTTTTAAGGTAAGGATGGATAATCTATGGACTACCATCACCAGTAGTGAATATCCTATCTCTGAACTCTTTTAAGGTAAGGTTGGATAATCTATGGAATACCATCACCAGTAGTGAATATCCTATCTCTGAACTCTTTTAGGTAAGGATGGATATCATGGAACTACCATCACCAGTAGTGAATATCCTATCTTCTGAACTCTTTTAAGGTAAGCTTGGGATAATCTATGGACACTACATCACCTGTGAATATCCTCGAACTCTTTTAAGGTAAGACTTGCGATAATCATTGAACTACCATACCTAGTAGTGAATATCCTACTTGAACCCTTTAGGTAAGGATGGAATCTAATCCTATGGAACTACCATCACCAGAGTGAATATCCCTATCTCTGAACCTTTTTAAGGTAAGTTGGATAATCTAATGAAATTATGAAATGATTCGGTGGAAATAAGCATGAATTTTGGATTAATAAGAACAGCTGATTATAATCAATCATATTAATTAATAGATTACGTACCATAATAAGAGATGGGGACAACAGTTAGAAAAACTCAAACTTGGTATGAGATAGCTGTATTATACAATTTTAACATCAGGTATATAAATGAGATAACTGATCGTGCATCAGATATGTAATATACAAAATATTAGTGATCAATGCAAAGAATCCACAATTTAAAATAACCACAATCTTGTATTAGAGTTAGTAATAGCATTTAGTCTAGAGACTAATAGGAACAAATAATGGAATTAAAGATTAGTTTCAAGTTCTAACAAGTCTATTTAAAGAATAAAACAATGACTAACAATATAAAGTCCTTTCTGTGTATAGAGTCAAGTCTGAGAGACTTGCCGGGTGTGATGGACGAGGGATAGTACTGGTATCTTCTGATTTAGTGGTTTCTTGGGGATAATTTCTGTCGATAGCACTCTGGAACTGGTCTGGAATCTGTCTGATCTTTGTTGATATTGTGCCAAGACACTTCAGGGCACAATCACGTTGATTGCTTATGTCCAAGTCACAAAAAAGACTCTCCCTCACTTAACTCAGACATAAACGTTTGTTACCTGACCAACGTCAGAAAATTAATTATAATTTTATTAGGAATAAATTCATCAAGGAAATAATGATAATTTTTCATGCAGTAATACATATAATGGCGCTTGTTTACAATAGTTTTGTCCGTAAGAAGATGGACAGGCGAACTGAGGTTTCAAATCCTGGAGCGAGGCTGTTTTATTTCACCACAGTGTAATCCCTTGGAAGAACGGTAGCATCCAATTAGCTCTTCATTACGGTCAAAACTACGCTGAAAGACAGCCGGTCCCATAGAGTCGGACCAAGTATAAGCAGCTAAGGGTTACGGTTCGAGTTCCGTGAAGCGCTCCTGAGTGGATTAAGAAAGGTACCCAAGTTCGAAGAGAGGACAGTTCGGGGGTTCCTGGAGCTGCGAGGCAAGTTCCCACAGGTCCGACAAGAAATGCCTGAAAGAAGGCCGCGGGACAACTCGGCGCAAAACGTTGTGCAGATAAACAATAAGACGGGACAATAGTCCAAATAAACAAGTTACCAACAAATGTAAGATACATGATCACATTCACTTACCCAACCAGGCCGCAATTAAGCAGCAAGAGTCTTTTCTTACGTGGGGATGTTTATGGGGATCAAGCGAGATTAAACTCGCAATTCAGTAACATAGTGGAGATATGGCTAGAGAACAACTCTTTCTTTAAAGCCTAGCTCCTTTTACCCAGGGGTGATGGCCGGCACGTTCGATAATTAAAGCGATATAAATATTACAGTTGCAAAGTTGGTTAACCTTGCAGGTCTTGCACTAGTATATGTGTTCTTTCTTCTTCTTTTCGAAAAGTCCGTTCGCAGACGGAGACGATTGAGACGTCACATTATATGTGGTCCTACGGATGGCGATAGTCGAATGTTCTGGCTCCAAATGCGCCACACATCGACTGCAGGAGGAAATGATTCCCAGTCGTACATCTGGCTGTTCATTGACGACGAAGGACGTGTGCACCGGGCTCTGCATGCCTGTTTATACTCATTAATTGAGCTGCTTGGCTCCTTGCGGCACAGGCGTCCTGCTCAGCCTGGTTCTGTTGGAGGCCGATTCTTTCCACGCTTTAGAAGTGTGATGTTATAAATTTCTTCAGCGGTTTGTTTAATAATAGTCTCTTAACTGCTTCTTTGTTTTTTCTTTTTTTTTTATTTTGTCCTCCGCGTGCCACCTGTGAGTTCAATGTAAAGGTATTATTACCGGGAGGTCTGATCCTGCAGGCTGCGGAGGTGTGGACTCCAACCGTTGCGATAGAGACATTGTCACAAGCTGCCTCCAACGCCATACTGCGGCATCAAGTGTGGACACAATCCCCAACTTAGAAATAGAGTAAGAGGCACTATTCTATATAGTTATGTTCAATGTTATTTTATGATGGCTTAATGTCATAAAATACGCGCCAAATCAGAAATAGGAAAATTGTACAATTCAAACTTCTTTTTTTACATGTTTTATTTTTACTGTTTAAAGAGTTTAAAAGAAAAATGAGATTAAAATGTAAAAATGTAACTGCAAATAAAAAGATACATAAAATAGTTTAAAAATAGGGAATATGATTTACTTTTTAATAACCGCTTTGGTTGTGTGAAACTGATGAGATAGTCATTTCTTCCAATCAAATTATAAAGTTTTTTAAAGTGGTTGTAAACGTTTGGTTTAATTTCTTTTTTTTTTTTAGTTTTTGTTGTTGGTTTCGATTGCTTTTAATAGTAACTATTATGGATTTGCCTTTTAGGTAAAAACTATTCCTGAGACAAATATTAAAAGAATTTCAAAGAAGTTATCCTATATAAACAATAAATGTTAATTTACCTTGGATGTTTAGAAGAAGAAATCTAATTGGTTCAACAACAAACTAAACTATCACCCCTAAATCTATTATTTATTATTTATTTATTTTACAATTTCGTGTTTTTTATTAGATTTTTTTTGAACAATGATTTTTTTTTTAAACATCAAGGTAATTATTAATTTTATTTTTTTAAGGATAAATTCTTTGAAAATTTTTTTTTTCTCAGTGGTAATTTTTTTTACATAAAAAAAGGTATACTATTAAAAGCAACAACAACAACAAACAAAAACTAAAAAAAAAAAAAATTAAACAAATTTAAACACTTTAAAAACTTTATTTGAAATTGGAGAAGTGACTATCTCAATCAGTTTTCACAAACCAAACGGTAATAAAAAGTAAATCTATTCCCTATTTTAAACTATTTATATTCTTTTTATTTGCAGTTTACATTTTTCTCAATTTTTAATGTATTTTCTTTTAACTTTTAAAGTAAAAAATAAAACATGTAAAAAAAAAAGTTTGATTGTATTTTTATTTTCTGATTTGGCGCGTATTTTATGCATAAGCCATTCATAAAATACATTGAACTAACTATAAGATATAGTGCTCTACTTCTAATTTCTAAGTGGGGGATTTTGTGCCACCACTTTATGCCCAGTATGCGTTGGAGGCAGCTTGTGACCATCCTATACGCAACGGTTGGAGTCACACCATCCGCATGCCTGCAGACAAACCCCCGTAATTACTTTACATTGAACTCACAGGTGGCACGCGGAGGACAAAAAAAAAAAAAGAAAAAAAAAAAGCGGTTCAAAGACCATATTAAAACAACGCTGAAGAAATATAACATCACACTTCAAGCGTTGGAAGATCTGGCCTCCAACAGACAGGCTTGGCGAGACGCCTGCCGCACAGGAGCCAAGCAGCTCAATAATGAGATAAACAGGGCTGCAGAGCGGTGACGTCTTCGTTGTCATGAACAGCCAGATGTAGAATGGGAATTTCTTCCTGCAGTGTGTGTGGCCGCATTTGGAGGTCCAGAATTGACTAATGAGCACCGTAGGGACCACAATATAATGTGACGTCATCGTCGTCTGCAACGGACTTCGAAAGAAAGAAAAGAAAGAAAATATATAGTGAAGAATGCAAGGATTACAATTTGAACTTGTAAATTTCCATAATTGACGCTTTTATTTATTATCAGAAGCGGATGCCCGGCATCACCTGGGTAAAGGAGGCTAGTTTTAAAAAGAGTTCGTCTCGCATATCCATTATTACTAAATTGCGAGTTTAATCCTCGCTTGATTCCCATAAAATCCCCACGTAAAAAGATCTTGTGTTAATTCGGCCTGGTTGTAGTGAATGTGCATATGTATTTACTTTGTTGTTAATTGTATTATTTGGACTATTGTCCTCGTCTTTATTGTTATCTGCACGACGTTTTGGCCGATGTGTCCTCCGGCCTTCTTCAGGCATTTCTTGTCGGACTTGGGAACCTTCCCGAACTCAGGAACCCCCGAACTTCCTCTTCGAACTTGGGTACCTTCTTATCCAACTCAGGAGCCTTCACGGAACTTCGAACCTAACCCTTTAGCTGCTTAACTTCGGTGATCTAGTGGGAACCGGTGCTTTCAGCGTGATTTGACCGTAATGAGACTAATTGGATGCGTACTTTTCTCAAGGGATTAGCACTGTGTGAAATAAAACAGCCTTGTCCAGGATTTGAACTCAGTTCGCCGTGTCCATTTCTTACGACAATAATCATTATTGCGACAAGCGCCATTATATATATACTATGAAATAATTATATTATTACCTTGATGATTTATCCTAATAAAATTATAATTTAATTTTCTGATGTTGGGTCAGTAAAATACGTTTATTCGAGTTAAGTGAAGGGAGAGTCTTTTTGTGATTGGACATAGCAATCACGTGATGTGCCCTGAAAGTTTTGGGCACAAATATCAAAAAGATCAGACAGATTCCAGACCAGTTCCAGAGTGCATGTCGACCAGAAAATTATCCCCAAGAAACCACTAAATCAGAAGATACCAGATATTCCTCTCCATCACACCGGCAAGTCTCTCAACTTGACTCTATACACAGAAAGGACTTTATATTGTTAGTCATTGTTTTATTCTTAAATAGATTGTTAGATTGAACTAACTTTTAATTCATTTATTTGTTCCTATTAGTCTTAGACTAAATGCTATACTAACTCTAATACAAGATTGTGGTATTTTAAATTGTGATTTCTTTGCATTGATCACTAATATTTTATATTTTCATATCTGATGGCATCATCAGTTATCTCATTTATTACCTGTGTTAAAATGTATAATACAGCTATCTTCATACCAAGTTTTGAAGTTTTTAACTGTTGTCCCCATCTTTTATTATGGTACGTAATCTATTAATTAATATGATATGATATAATCAGCTGTTCCTTATATTCCAAACATTCAATTAATTTCCACAGAATATTTATAATCTTTCCATAGATTATCATCCTTACCTAAAAGAGTTCAGAGATAGGATATTCACTCTGGTGATGGTAGTTCCATAGATTATCATCCTTACCTTAAAAGGGTTCAGAGATAGGATATTCACTACTGGTGATGGTAGTTCCATAGATTATCCAACTTACCTTAAAGGTTCAGAGATAGGATATTCACTACTGGTGATGGTAGTTCCATAGATTATCCAACCTTACCTATAAAGAGTTCAGAGATAGGATATTCACTACTGGTGATGGTAGTTCCATAGATTATCCATCCTTACCTTAAAAGAGTTCAGAGATAGGATATTCACTACTGGTGATGGTAGTTCCATAGATTATCCAAGCTTACCTTAAAAGAGTTCAGAGATAGGATATTCACTACTGGTGATGGTAGTTCCATAGATTATCCAACTTACCTTAAAAGAGTTCAGAGATAGGATATTCACTACTGGTGATGGTAGTTCCATAGATTATCCAAGCTTACCTTAAAAGAGTTCAGAGATAGGATATTCACTACTGGTGATGGTAGTTCCATAGATTATCCAACTTACCTTAAAAGAGTTCAGAGATAGGATATTCACTACTGGTGATGGTAGTTCCATAGATTATCCATCCTTACCTTAAAAGAGTTCAGAGATAGGATATTCACTACTGGTGATGGTAGTTCCATAGATTATCCAACTTACCTTAAAAGAGTTCAGAGATAGGATATTCACTACTGGTGATGGTAGTTCCATAGATTATCCATCCTTACCATAAAAGAGTTCAGAGATAGGATATTCACTACTGGTGATGGTAGTTCCATAGATTATCCATCCTTACCTAAAAGAGTTCAGAGATAGGATATTCACTACTGGTGATGGTAGTTCCATAGATTATCCATCCTTACCTAAAAGAGTTCAGAGATAGGATATTCACTACTGGTGATGGTAGTTCCATAGATTATCCAAGCTTACCTTAAAAGAGTTCAGAGATAGGATATTCACTACTGGTGATGGTAGTTCCATAGATTATCCAAGCTTACCTTAAAAGAGTTCAGAGATAGGATATTCACTACTGGTGATGGTAGTTCCATAGATTATCCACCTTACCTTAAAAGAGTTCAGAGATAGGATATTCACTACTGGTGATGGTAGTTCAATAGATTTCCAAGCTTACCTTAAAAGAGTTCAGAGATAGGATATTCACTACTGGTGATGGTAGTTCCATAGATTATCCATCCTTACCTAAAGAGTTCAGAGATAGGATATTCACTACTGGTGATGGTAGTTCCATAGATTATCCAACTCTTACCATAAAAGAGTTCAGAGATAGGATATTCACTACTGGTATGGTAGTTCCATAGATTATCCAGCTTACCTTAAAAGAGTTCAGAGATAGGATATTCACTACTGGTGATGGTAGTTCCATAGATTATCCATCCTTCCATAAAAGAGTTCAGAGATAGGATATTCACTACTGGTGATGGTAGTTCCATAGATTATCCATCCTTACCTTAAAAGAGTTCAGAGATAGGATATTCACTACTGGTGATGGTAGTTCATAGATTATCCAAGCTTACTTAAAAGAGTTCAGAGATAGGATATTCACTACTGGTGATGGTAGTTCCATAGATTTATCCATCCTTACCTAAAAGAGTTCAGAGATAGGATATTCACTACTGGTGATGGTAGTTCCATAGATTATCCATCTTTACCTTAAAAGAGTTCAGAGATAGGATATTCACTACTGGTGATGGTAGTTCCATAGATTATCCATCTTACCATAAAGAGAGTTCAGAGATAGGATATTCACTACTGGTGATGGTAGTTCCATAGATTATCCATCCTTACCAAAAGAGTTCAGAGATAGGATATTCACTACTGGTGATGGTAGTTCCATAGATTATCCATCCTTACCATAAAAGAGTTCAGAGATAGGATATTCACTACTGGTGATGGTAGTTCATAGATTATCCAAGCTTACCTTAAAAGAGTTCAGAGATAGGATATTCACTACTGGTGATGGTAGTTCCATAGATTATCCAACTTACCTTAAGAGTTCAGAGATAGGATAGGATATTCACTACTGTGATGGTAGTTCCATAGATTATCCATCCTTACCTTAAAGAGTTCAGAGATAGAATATTCACTACTGGTGATGGTAGTTCCATAGATTATATCCAACTTACCTTAAAAGAGTTCAGAGATAGGATATTCACTACTGGTGATGGTAGTTCCATAGATTATCCATCCTTACCATAAAAGAGTTCAGAGATAGGATATTCACTACTGGTGATGGTAGTTCCATAGATTATCCATCCTTACCTTAAAAGAGTTCAGAGATAGGATATTCACTACTGGTGATGGTAGTTCCATAGATTATCCATCTTACATAAAAGGTTCAGAGATAGGATATTCACTACTGGTGATGGTAGTTCCATAGATTATCCATCCTTACCTAAAAGAGTTCAGAGATAGGATATTCACTACTGGTGATGGTAGTTCCATAGATTATCCATCCTTACCATAAAGAGTTCAGAGATAGGATATTCACTACTGGTGATGGTAGTTCCATAGATTATCCACCTTACCTAAAAGAGTTCAGAGATAGGATATTCACTACTGGTGATGGTAGTTCCATAGATATATCAACTTACCTTAAAAGAGTTCAGAGATAGGATATTCACTACTGGTGATGGTAGTTCCATAGATTATCCACTTACCTTAAAAGAGTTCAGAGATAGGATATTCACTACTGGTGATGGTAGTTCCATAGATTATCCATCCTTACCTTAAAAGAGTTCAGAGATAGGATATTCACTACTGGTGTGGTAGTTCCATAGATTATCCAACTTACCTTAAAAAGAGTTCAGAGATAGGATATTCACTACTGGTGATGGTAGTTCCATAGATTATCCATCCTTACCTAAAAGAGTTCAGAGATAGGATATTCACTACTGGTGATGGTAGTTCCATAGATTATCCATCCTTACCTTAAAAGAGTTCAGAGATAGGATATTCATACTGGTGATGGTAGTTCCATAGATTATCCATCCTTACATAAAAGAGTTCAGAGATAGGATATTCACTACTGGTGATGGTAGTTCCATAGATTATCCATCCTTACCTTAAAAGAGTTCAGAGATAGGATATTCACTACTGGTGATGGTAGTTCCATAGATTATCCACCTTACCTTAAAAGAGTTCAGAGATAGGATATTCACTACTGGTGATGGTAGTTCCATAGATTATCCATCCTTACCATAAAAGAGTTCAGAGATAGGATATTCACTACTGGTGATGGTAGTTCCATAGATTATCCATCCTTACCTTAAAAGAGTTCAGAGATAGGATATTCACTACTGGTGATGGTAGTTCCATAGATTATCCACTTACCTTAAAAGAGTTCAGAGATAGGATATTCACTACTGGTGATGGTAGTTCCATAGATTATCCATCCTTACCTAAAAGAGTTCAGAGATAGGATATTCACTACTGGTGATGGTAGTTCCATAGATTATCCATCCTTACCTTAAAGAGTTCAGAGATAGGATATTCACTACTGGTGATGGTAGTTCCATAGATTATCCATCCTTACCATAAAAGGGTTCAGAGATAGGATATTCACTACTGGTGATGGTAGTTCCATAGATTATCCATCCTTACCTAAAAGAGTTCAGAGATAGGATATTCACTACTGGTGATGGTAGTTCCATAGATTATCCATCCTTACCTAAAAGAGTTCAGAGATAGGATATTCACTACTGGTGATGGTAGTTCCATAGATTATCCAAGCTTACCTTAAAAGAGTTCAGAGATGAATATTCACTACTGGTGATGGTAGTTCCATAGATTATCCAAGCTTACCTTAAAAGAGTTCAGAGATAGGATATTCACTACTGGTGATGGTAGTTCCATAGATTATCCATCCTTACCTTAAAGAGTTCAGAGATAGGATATTCACTACTGGTGATGGTAGTTCCATAGATTATCCAACTTACCTTAAAGAGTTCAGAGATAGGATATTCACTACTGGTGATGGTAGTTCCATAGATTATCCATCCTTACCTAAAAGAGTTCAGAGATAGGATATTCACTACTGGTGATGGTAGTTCCATAGATTATCCATCCTTACCTTAAAAGAGTTCAGAGATAGGATATTCACTACTGGTGATGGTAGTTCCATAGATTATCCATCCTTACCATAAAGAGAGTTCAGAGATAGGATATTCACTACTGGTGATGGTAGTTCCATAGATTATCCATCCTTACCTAAAAAGAGTTCAGAGATAGGATATTCACTACTGGTGATGGTAGTTCCATAGATTATCCACCTTACTTAAAAGAGTTCAGAGATAGGATATTCACTACTGGTGATGGTAGTCCATAGATTATCCATCCTTACCTAAAAGAGTTCAGAGATAGGATATTCACTACTGGTGATGGTAGTTCCATAGATTATCCACCTTACCTTAAAAGAGTTCAGAGATAGGATATTCACTACTGTGATGGTAGTTCCATAGATTATCCACCTTACCATAAAGAGTTCAGAGATAGGATATTCACTACTGGTGATGGTAGTTCCATAGATTATCCACAGCTTACCTTAAAAGAGTTCAGAGATAGGATATTCACTACTGGTGATGGTAGTTCCATAGATTATCCAACTTACCTTAAAAGAGTTCAGAGATAGGATATTCACTACTGGTGATGGTAGTTCCATAGATTATCCATCCTTACCTTAAAAGAGTTCAGAGATAGGATATTCACTACTGGTGATGGTAGTTCCATAGATTATCCATCCTTACCTTAAAAGAGTTCAGAGATAGGATATTCACTACTGGTGATGGTAGTTCCATAGATTATCCAAGCTTACCTTAAAAGAGTTCAGAGATAGGATATTCACTACTGGTGATGGTAGTTCCATAGATTATCCATCTTACCTAAAAGAGTTTCAGAGATAGGATATTCACTACTGGTGATGGTAGTTCCATAGATTATCCAACCTTACTAAAAAGAGTTCAGAGATAGGATATTCACTACTGGTGATGGTAGTTCCATAGATTATCCAACTTACCTTAAAAGAGTTCAGAGATAGGATATTCACTACTGGTGATGGTAGTTCCATAGATTATCCAAGCTTACCTTAAAAGAGTTCAGAGATAGGATATTCACTACTGGTGATGGTAGTTCCATAGATTATCCACCTTACCTTAAAAGGTTCAGAGATAGGATATTCACTACTGGTGATGGTAGTTCCATAGATTATCCAAGCTTACCTTAAAAGAGTTCAGAGATAGATATTCACTACTGGTGATGGTAGTTCCATAGATTATCCAATCCTTACCTTAAAAGAGTTCAGAGATAGGATATTCACTACTGGTGAGTGGTAGTTCCATAGATTATCCATCCTTACCTTAAAAGGGTTCAGAGATAGGATATTCACTACTGGTGATGGTAGTTCCATAGATTATCCATCCTTACCTTAAAAGGTTCAGAGATAGGATATTCACTACTGGTGATGGTAGTTCCATAGATTATCCATCCTTACCTTAAAAGGGTTCAGAGATAGGATATTCACTACTGGTTATGGTAGTTCCATAGATTATCCACTTACCTTAAAAGAGTTCAGAGATAGGATATTCACTACTGGTGATGGTAGTTCCATAGATTATCCACTTACCTTAAAAGAGTTCAGAGATAGGATATTCACTACTGGTGATGGTAGTTCCATAGATTATCCATCCTTACCTTAAAAAGGTTCAGAGATAGGATATTCACTACTGGTGATGGTAGTTCCATAGATTATCCAAGCTTACCTTAAAAGAGTTCAGAGATAGGATATTCACTACTGGTGATGGTAGTTCCATAGATTATCCATCCTTACCTAAAAGAGTTCAGAGATAGGATATTCACTACTGGTGATGGTAGTTCCATAGATTATCCATCCTTACCTTAAAAGAGTTCAGAGATAGGATATTCACTACTGGTGATGGTAGTTCCATAGATTATCCATCCTTACCTAAAAGAGTTCAGAGATAGGATATTCACTACTGGTGATGGTAGTTCCATAGATTATCCATCCTTACCTAAAAGAGTTCAGAGATAGGATATTCACTACTGGTGATGGTAGTTCCATAGATTATCCATCCTTACCTAAAAGAGTTCAGAGATAGGATATTCACTACTGGTGATGGTAGTTCCATAGATTATCCATCCTTACTAAAAGAGTTCAGAGATAGGATATTCACTACTGTGATGGTAGTTCCATAGATTATCCAAGCTTACCTTAAAAGAGTTCAGAGATAGGATATTCACTACTGGTGATGGTAGTTCCATAGATTATCCAAGCTTACCTTAAAAGAGTTCAGAGATAGGATATTCACTACTGGTGATGGTAGTTCCATAGATTATCCAACTTACCTTAAAAGAGTTCAGAGATAGGATATTCACTACTGGTGATGGTAGTTCCATAGATTATCCAGCTTACCTTAAAAGAGTTCAGAGATAGGATATTCACTACTGGTGTGGTAGTTCCATAGATTATCCATCCTTACATAAAGGGTTCAGAGATAGGATATTCACTACTGGTGATGGTAGTTCATAGATTATCCATCCTTACCTAAAAGAGTTCAGAGATAGGATATTCACTACTGGTGATGGTAGTTCCATAGATTATCCATCCTTACCTTAAAGAGTTCAGAGATAGGATATTCACTACTGGTGATGGTAGTTTCCATAGATTATCCATCCTTACCTAAAAGAGTTCAGAGATAGGATTATTCACTACTGGTGATGGTAGTTCCATAGATTATCCAGCTTACCTTAAAAGAGTTCAGAGATAGGATATTCACTACTGGTGATGGTAGTTCCATAGATTATCCACCTTACCTTAAAAGAGTTCAGAGATAGGATATTCACTACTGGTGATGGTAGTTCCATAGATTATCCATCCTTACCTTAAAAGAGTTCAGAGATAGGATATTCACTACTGGTGATGGTAGTTCCATAGATTATCCAAGCTTACCTTAAAAGAGTTCAGAGATAGGATATTCACTACTGGTGATGGTAGTTCCATAGATTATCCACCTTACCTTAAAGAGAGTTCAGAGATAGGATATTCACTACTGGTGATGGTATTTTCCTTAGATTATCCATCCTTACCTTAAAAGGGTTCAGAGATAGGATATTCACTACTGGTGATGGTAGTTCCATAGATTATCCATCCTTACCTTAAAAGGGTTCAGAGATAGGATATTCACTACTGGTATGGTAGTTCCATAGATTATCCACTTACCTTAAAAGAGTTCAGAGATAGGATATTCACTACTGGTGATGGTAGTTCCATAGATTATCCAACTTACCTTAAAAAGAGTTCAGAATAGGATATTCACTACTGGTATGGTAGTTCCATAGATTATCCAACTTACCTTAAAGAGTTCAGAGATAGGATATTCACTACTGGTGATGGTAGTTCCATAGATTATCCATCCTTACCATAAAGGGGTTCAGAGATTAGGATATTCACTACTGGTGATGGTAGTTCCATAGATTATCCCACTTACCTTAAAAGAGTTCAGAGATAGGATATTCACTACTGGTATGGTAGTTCCATAGATTATCCACCTTACCTAAAGAGTTCAGAGATAGGATATTCACTACTGGTGATGGTAGTTCCATAGATTATCCACTTACCTTAAAAGAGTTCAGAGATAGGATATTCACTACTGGTGATGGTAGTTCCATAGATTATCCAATCTTACCTAAAAGAGAGTTCAGAGATAGGATATTCACTACTGGTGATGGTAGTTCCATAGATTATCCATCCTTCTAAAAGAGTTCAGAGATAGGATATTCACTACTGGTGATGGAGTTCCATAGATTATCCACCTTACCTAAAAGAGTTCAGAGATAGGATATTCACTACTGGTGATGGTAGTTCCATAGATTCCATCCTTACCTAAAAGAGTTCAGAGATAGGATATTCACTACTGGTGATGGTAGTTCCATAGATTATCCAACTTACCTTAAAGAGTTCAGAGATAGGATATTCACTACTGGTGATGGTAGTTCCATAGATTATCCACTTACCTTAAAAGAGTTCAGAGATAGGATATTCACTACTGGTGATGGTAGTTCCATAGATTATCCTATACCTTTTAAAAGAGTTCAGAGATAGGATATTCACTTCTGGTGATGGTAGTTCCATAGATTATCCACTATATTAAGAGTTCAGTAGAGGATATTACTACTGGTGATGGTAGTTCCATAGATATCCATCCTTTAGAGGTTCAGAGATAGGATATTTCTAAGGTGATGGTAGTTCCATAGATTATCCATCCTTACCTTAAAGAGTTCAGAGATAGGATATTCACTACTGGTGATGGTAGTTCCATAGTTATCCATCCTTACTTAGTTGTAGGTTTATTGTATGGTAGTTCCATAGATTATCCATCCTTACCTTAAAGAGGTTCAGAGATAGGATATTCACTACTGGTGATGGTAGTTCCATAGATTATCCATCCTTACCTTAAAAGAGGTTCAGAGATAGGATATTCACTACTGGTGATGGTAGTTCCATAGATTATCCATCCTTACCTTAAAAGGGTTCAGAGATAGGATATTCACTACTGGTTATGGTAGTCCCATAGATTATCCAAGCTTACCTTAAAAGAGTTCAGAGATAGGATATTCACTACTGGTTATGGTAGTTCCATAGATTATCCAAGCTTACCTTAAAAGAGTTCAGAGATAGGATATTCACTACTGGTATGGTAGTTCCATAATTATCCCGCTTACCTTAAAAGTTCGAATGGATATTCACTACTGGTTGGTGATCCATAGATTATCCTACCTTAAAGAGTTCAGAGATAGGATATTCACTACTGGTGATGGTAGTTCCATAGATTATCGCATTACCTTAAAGAGTTCAGAGATAGGATATTCATACGTGATGGTAGTTCCATAGATTATCCACCTACCATAAGAGTTCAGAATAGGATATTCACTACTGGTGATGGTAGTTCCATAGATTATCCATCTTACCTTAAAAGAGTTCAGAGATAGGATATTCACTACTGGTGATGGTAGTTCCATAGTATATCCATCTTACCTAAAAGAGTTCAGAGATAGGATATTCACTACTGGTGATGGTAGTTCCATAGATTATCCATCCTTACCATGAAGGAGAGATGTAGTTCCATAGATTATCATCCTCTACACGTTAAAAGAGTTCAGAGATAGGATATTAACTACTGGTGATGGATAGTTCCATAGATTATCAATCATTACCTTAAAGAGTTCAGAGATAGGATATTCACTACTGGTGGATGGTAGTTCCATAGATTATCCAACCTTACCTTAAAAGATTCAGAGATAGGATATTCACTTACTGGTGATGGTAGTTCATAGATTATCCAAGCTTACCTTAAAAAAGAGTCAGAGATAGGATATTCACTACTGGTGATGGTAGTTCCATAGATTATCCATCTTACCTTAAAAGAGTTCAGAGATAGGATATTCACTACTGGTGATGGTAGTTCATAGATTATCCTTACCTTAAAAGAGTTTCAGAGATAGGATATTCACTACTGGTGATGGTAGTTCCATAGATTATCCATCTTACTTAAAAGAGTTCAGAGATAGATATTCACTATGGTAGTTCATAGATTATCAAGCTTACCTTAAAAGAGTTCAGAGATAGGATATTACTACTGGTGATGGTAGTTCCATAGATTATCCATCCTTACCTTAAAAGAGTTCAGAGATAGGATATTCACTACTGGTGATGGTAGTTCCATAGATTATCCATCCTTACCTTAAAAGAGTTCAGAGATAGGATATTCACTACTGGTGATGGTAGTTCATAGATTATCCAACCTTACCTTAAAAGAGTTCAGAGATAGGATATTCACTACTGGTGATGGTAGTTCCATAGATTATCCAACCTTACCTTAAAAGAGTTCAGAGATAGGATATTCACTACTGGTGATGGTAGTTCCATAGATTATCCAAGCTTACCTTAAAAGAGTTCAGAGATAGGATATTCACTACTGGTGATGGTAGTTCCATAGATTATCCAAGCTTACCTTAAAAGAGTTCAGAGATAGGATATTCACTACTGGTGATGGTAGTTCCATAGATTATCCATCCTTACCTTAAAAGAGTTCAGAGATAGGATATTCACTACTGGTGATGGTAGTTCCATAGATTATCCATCCTTACCTTAAAAGACAGAACAGAGATACACTACTGGTGATGGTAGTTCCATAGATTATCCAACTTACCTTAAAAGAGTTCAGAGATAGGATATTCACTACTGGTGATGGTAGTTCCATAGATTATCCAACCTTACCTTAAAAGAGTTCAGAGATAGGATATTCACTACTGGTGATGGTAGTTCCATAGATTATCCAAGCTTACCTTAAAAGAGTTCAGAGATAGGATATTCACTACTGGTGATGGTAGTTCCATAGATTATCCAAGCTTACCTTAAAAGAGTTCAGAGATAGGATATTCACTACTGGTGATGGTAGTTCCATAGATTATCCAAGCTTACCTTAAAAGAGTTCAGAGATAGGATATTCACTACTGGTGATGGTAGTTCCTAGATTATCCATCTTACCTTAAAAGAGTTCAGAGATAGGATATTCACTACTGGTGATGGTAGTTCCATAGATTATCCATCTTACCTTAAAAGAGTTCAGAGATAGGATATTCACTACTGGTGATGGTAGTTCCATAGATTATCCATCCTTACCTTAAAAGAGTTCAGAGATAGGATATTCACTACTGGTGATGGTAGTTCCATAGATTATCCAAGCTTACCTTAAAAGAGTTCAGAGATAGGATATTCACTACTGGTGATGGTAGTTCCATAGATTATCCAAGCTTACCTTAAAAGAGTTCCAGAGATAGGATATTCACTACTGGTGATGGTAGTTCCATAGATTATCCATCCTTACCTTAAAAGAGTTCAGAGATAGGATATTCACTACTGGTGATGGTAGTTCCATAGATTATCCATTACCTTAAAAGAGTTCAGAGATAGGATATTCACTACTGGTGATCCATAGATTATCCATCTTACCTTAAAAGAGTTCAGAGATAGGATATTCACTACTGGTGATGGTAGTTCCATAGATTATCCATCCTTACCTTAAAGAGTTCAGAGATAGGAGAGAGTTCAGAGATAGGATATTCACTACTGGTGATGGTAGTTCCATAGATTATCCAACCTTACCTTAAAAGAGTTCAGAGATAGGATATTCACTACTGGTGATGGTAGTTCCATAGATTATCCAAGCTTACCTTAAAAGAGTTCAGAGATAGGATATTCACTACTGGTGATGGTAGTTCCATAGATTATCCATCTTACCTTAAAAGAGTTCAGAGATAGGATATTCACTACTGGTGATGGTAGTTCCATAGATTATCCATCCTTACCTTAAAAGAGTTCAGAGATAGGATATTCACTACTGGTGATGGTAGTTCCATAGATTATCCATCCTTACCTTAAAAGAGTTCAGAGATAGGATATTCACTACTGGTGATGGTAGTTCCATAGATTATCCATCCTTACCTTAAAAGAGTTCAGAGATAGGATATTCACTACTGGTGATGGTAGTTCCATAGATTATCCAAGCTTACCTTAAAAGAGTTCAGAGATAGGATATTCACTACTGGTGATGGTAGTTCCATAGATTATCCATCCTTACCTTAAAAGAGTTCAGAGATAGGATATTCACTACTGGTGATGGTAGTTCCATAGATTATCCATCCTTACCTTAAAAGAGTTCAGAGATAGGATATTCACTACTGGTGATGGTAGTTCCATAGATTATCCAAGCTTACCTTAAAAGAGTTCAGAGATAGGATATTCACTACTGGTGATGGTAGTTCCATAGATTATCCATCCTTACCTTAAAAGAGTTCAGAGATAGGATATTCACTACTGGTGATGGTAGTTCCATAGATTATCCAAGCTTACCTTAAAAGAGTTCAGAGATAGGATATTCACTACTGGTGATGGTAGTTCCATAGATTATCCATTTACCTTAAAAGTTCAGAGATAGGATATTCACTACTGGTGATGGTAGTTCCATAGATTATCCATCTTACCTTAAAAGAGTTCAGAGATAGGATATTCACTACTGGTGATGGTAGTTCCATAGATTATCCAAGCTTACCTTAAAAGAGTTCAGAGATAGGATATTCACTACTGGTGATGGTAGTTCCATAGATTATCCATCTTACCTTAAAAGAGTTCAGAGATAGGATATTCACTACTGGTGATGGTAGTTCCATAGATTATCCATCCTTACCTTAAAAGAGTTCAGAGATAGGATATTCACTACTGGTGATGGTAGTTCCATAGATTATCCAAGCTTACCTTAAAAGAGTTCAGAGATAGGATATTCACTACTGGTGATGGTAGTTCCATAGATTATCCATCCTTACCTTAAAAGAGTTCAGAGATAGGATATTCACTACTGGTGATGGTAGTTCCATAGATTATCCAAGCTTACCTTAAAAGAGTTCAGAGATAGGATATTCACTACTGGTGATGGTAGTTCCATAGATTATCCATCCTTACCTTAAAAGAGTTCAGAGATAGGATATTCACTACTGGTGATGGTAGTTCCATAGATTATCCAAGCTTACCTTAAAAGAGTTCAGAGATAGGATATTCACTACTGGTGATGGTAGTTCCATAGATTATCCAACCTTACCTTAAAAGAGTTCAGAGATAGGATATTCACTACTGGTGATGGTAGTTCCATAGATTATCCAACCTTACCTTAAAAGAGTTCAGAGATAGGATATTCACTACTGGTGATGGTAGTTCCATAGATTATCCATCCTTACCTTAAAAGAGTTCAGAGATAGGATATTCACTACTGGTGATGGTAGTTCCATAGATTATCCAACTTACCTTAAAAGAGTTCAGAGATAGGATATTCACTACTGGTGATGGTAGTTCCATAGATTATCCATCCTTACCTTAAAAGAGTTCAGAGATAGGATATTCACTACTGGTGATGGTAGTTCCATAGATTATCCATCCTTACCTTAAAAGAGTTCAGAGATAGGATATTCACTACTGGTGATGGTAGTTCCATAGATTATCCATCCTTACCTTAAAAGAGTTCAGAGATAGGATATTCACTACTGGTGATGGTAGTTCCATAGATTATCCAACCTTACCTTAAAAGAGTTCAGAGATAGGATATTCACTACTGGTGATGGTAGTTCCATAGATTATCCATTACCTTAAAAGAGTTCAGAGATAGGATATTCACTACTGGTGATGGTAGTTCCATAGATTATCCATTACCTTAAAAGAGTTCAGAGATAGGATATTCACTACTGGTGATGGTAGTTCCATAGATTATCCAAGCTTACCTTAAAAGAGTTCAGAGATAGGATATTCACTACTGGTGATGGTAGTTCCATAGATTATCCATCCTTACCTTAAAAGAGTTCAGAGATAGGATATTCACTACTGGTGATGGTAGTTCCATAGATTATCCAAGCTTACCTTAAAAGAGTTCAGAGATAGGATATTCACTACTGGTGATGGTAGTTCCATAGATTATCCAACCTTAAAAGAGTTCAGAGATAGGATATTCACTACTGGTGATGGTAGTTCCATAGATTATCCATTACCTTAAAAGAGTTCAGAGATAGGATATTCACTACTGGTGATGGTAGTTCCATAGATTATCCAACCTTACCTTAAAAGAGTTCAGAGATAGGATATTCACTACTGGTGATGGTAGTTCCATAGATTATCCATTACCTTAAAAGAGTTCAGAGATAGGATATTCACTACTGGTGATGGTAGTTCCATAGATTATCCATCCTTACCTTAAAAGAGTTCAGAGATAGGATATTCACTACTGGTGATGGTAGTTCCATAGATTATCCATTACCTTAAAAGAGTTCAGAGATAGGATATTCACTACTGGTGATGGTAGTTCCATAGATTATCCATCCTTACCTTAAAAGAGTTCAGAGATAGGATATTCACTACTGGTGATGGTAGTTCCATAGATTATCCATCCTTACCTTAAAAGAGTTCAGAGATAGGATATTCACTACTGGTGATGGTAGTTCCATAGATTATCCATCCTTACCTTAAAAGAGTTCAGAGATAGGATATTCACTACTGGTGATGGTAGTTCCATAGATTATCCAACCTTACCTTAAAAGAGTTCAGAGATAGGATATTCACTACTGGTGATGGTAGTTCCATAGATTATCCAAGCCTTACCTTAAAAGAGTTCAGAGATAGGATATTCACTACTGGTGATGGTAGTTCCATAGATTATCCATCCTTACCTTAAAAGAGTTCAGAGATAGGATATTCACTACTGGTGATGGTAGTTCCATAGATTATCCATCCTTACCTTAAAAGAGTTCAGAGATAGGATATTCACTACTGGTGATGGTAGTTCCATAGATTATCCATCCTTACCTTAAAAGAGTTCAGAGATAGGATATTCACTACTGGTGATGGTAGTTCCATAGATTATCCAACCTTACCTTAAAAGAGTTCAGAGATAGGATATTCACTACTGGTGATGGTAGTTCCATAGATTATCCAAGCTTACCTTAAAAGAGTTCAGAGATAGGATATTCACTACTGGTGATGGTAGTTCCATAGATTATCCAACTTACCTTAAAAGAGTTCAGAGATAGGATATTCACTACTGGTGATGGTAGTTCCATAGATTATCCATCCTTACCTTAAAAGAGTTCAGAGATAGGATATTCACTACTGGTGATGGTAGTTCCATAGATTATCCATCCTTACCTTAAAAGAGTTCAGAGATAGGATATTCACTACTGGTGATGGTAGTTCCATAGATTATCCATCTTACCTTAAAGAGTTCAGAGATAGGATATTCACTACTGGTGATGGTAGTTCCATAGATTATCCAACCTTACCTTAAAAGAGTTCAGAGATAGGATATTCACTACTGGTGATGGTAGTTCCATAGATTATCCATCCTTACCTTAAAAGAGTTCAGAGATAGGATATTCACTACTGGTGATGGTAGTTCCATAGATTATCCATTTACCTTAAAAGAGTTCAGAGATAGGATATTCACTACTGGTGATGGTAGTTCCATAGATTATCCAAGCTTACCTTAAAAGAGTTCAGAGATAGGATATTCACTACTGGTGATGGTAGTTCCATAGATTATCCAAGCTTACCTTAAAGAGTTCAGAGATAGGATATTCACTACTGGTGATGGTAGTTCCATAGATTATCCATCCTTACCTTAAAAGAGTTCAGAGATAGGATATTCACTACTGGTGATGGTAGTTCCATAGATTATCCATTACCTTAAAAGAGTTCAGAGATAGGATATTCACTACTGGTGATGGTAGTTCCATAGATTATCCATTACCTTAAAAGAGTTCAGAGATAGGATATTCACTACTGGTGATGGTAGTTCCATAGATTATCCAAGCTTACCTTAAAAGAGTTCAGAGATAGGATATTCACTACTGGTGATGGTAGTTCCATAGATTATCCAACCTTACCTTAAAAGAGTTCAGAGATAGGATATTCACTACTGGTGATGGTAGTTCCATAGATTATCCATCCTTACCTTAAAAGAGTTCAGAGATAGGATATTCACTACTGGTGATGGTAGTTCCATAGATTATCCATTACCTTAAAGAGTTCAGAGATAGGATATTCACTACTGCCATAGATTATCCAACTTACCTTAAAAGAGTTCAGAGATAGGATATTCACTACTGGTGATGGTAGTTCCATAGATTATCCAAGCTTACCTTAAAAGAGTTCAGAGATAGGATATTCACTACTGGTGATGGTAGTTCCATAGATTATTCAGAGATAGGATATTCACTACTGGTGATGGTATTCCATAGATTATCCATCCTTACCTTAAAAGAGTTCAGAGATAGGATATTCACTACTGGTGATGGTAGTTCCATAGATTATCCATCCTTACCTTAAAAGAGTTCAGAGATAGGATATTCACTACTGGTGATGGTAGTTCCATAGATTATCCACCTTAAAAGAGTTCAGAGATAGGATATTCACTACTGGTGATGGTAGTTCCATAGATTATCCATTCAGAGATAGGATATTCACTACTGGTGATGGTAGTTCCATAGATTATCCATCCTTACCTTAAAAGAGTTCAGAGATAGGATCCATAGATTATCCATCCTTACCTTAAAAGGTTCAGAGATAGGATATTCACTACTGGTATGGTAGTTCCATAGATTATCCATTACCTTAAAAGAGTTCAGAGATAGGATATTCACTACTGGTGATGGTAGTTCCATAGATTATCCAAGCTTACCTTAAAAGAGTTCAGAGATAGGATATTCACTACTGGTGATGGTAGTTCCATAGATTATCCATCCTTACCTTAAAAGAGTTCAGAGATAGGATATTCACTACTGGTGATGGTAGTTCCATAGATTATCCATCCTTACCTTAAAAGAGTTCAGAGATAGGATATTCACTACTGGTGATGGTAGTTCCATAGATTATCCATCTTACCTTAAAAGTTCAGAGATAGGATATTCACTACTGGTGATGGTAGTTCCATAGATTATCCAACCTTACCTTAAAAGAGTTCAGAGATAGGATATTCACTACTGGTGATGGTAGTTCCATAGATTATCCAAGCTTACCTTAAAAGAGTTCAGAGATAGGATATTCACTACTGGTGATGGTAGTTCCATAGATTATCCAACTTACCTTAAAAGAGTTCAGAGATAGGATATTCACTACTGGTGATGGTAGTTCCATAGATTATCCAAGCTTACCTTAAAAGAGTTCAGAGATAGGATATTCACTACTGGTGATGGTAGTTCCATAGATTATCCAAGCTTACCTTAAAAGAGTTCAGAGATAGGATATTCACTACTGGTGATGGTAGTTCCATAGATTATCCAAGCTTACCTTAAAAGAGTTCAGAGATAGGATATTCACTACTGGTGATGGTAGTTCCATAGATTATCCATTACCTTAAAAGAGTTCAGAGATAGGATATTCACTACTGGTGATGGTAGTTCCATAGATTATCCAAGCTTACCTTAAAAGAGTTCAGAGATAGGATATTCACTACTGGTGATGGTAGTTCCATAGATTATCCAAGCTTACCTTAAAAGAGTTCAGAGATAGGATATTCACTACTGGTGATGGTAGTTCCATAGATTATCCATTACCTTAAAAGAGTTCAGAGATAGGATATTCACTACTGGTGATGGTAGTTCCATAGATTATCCAACTTACCTTAAAAGAGTTCAGAGATAGGATATTCACTACTGGTGATGGTAGTTCCATAGATTATCCAAGCTTACCTTAAAGAGTTCAGAGATAGGATATTCACTACTGTGATGGTAGTTCCATAGATTATCCAGCTTACCTTAAAAGAGTTCAGAGATAGGATATTCACTACTGGTGATAGTAGTTCATTCCATGAATTCACCACGCTGTTACTAAAATAATTTGGCCTCTCATTTGTTTTGCAGAATTTTTTTGAGAATTTTAATTGATGACCCCTGGTATTAATTTTTTGAGCAACATGCAACAGATTAAAGTTTGTTGAATAAAATCCATGATTTAGAAGACTTAAATCATATCACCATTGGTTTGTCAATAAACCGAACTTGGTAAGTCTTCCTAAGTCTTTCTTCATATGAAAGGTTCTTTTTTTAATTCATTCACTACCTTAGTAGTTCTCCTTTGAACTCCCTCAATGAGTTTTATGTCCTTGATAAGTCTTGGACTCCAAACCACATTAACAAATTCCAAATGAGGTCTTACCAATGCAATGAATACATTTTTCAACATTTCTTTATCTATGTATTCATAAGACCTTCGTATTAATCCTAATATCTTGTTTGCTTTATTTGTATTTCTATGTGTTTGGAAAATGTAAATTGTATCTTACAATTTCCTGTTGAGAATATTCTGTGAATAAACCAAGTTCTTTTTTTTTTTATATCTATCATTTAATAGAATTTACTATAAATTTAGATCTAGCCAATATATTAATCACATTTCTGTTAATAAATCTGATAGCATTTTATGCTGCTAGGGGTGCCCTGAATTAGTGGTAACGATATTAAAGCTCCGAAACCGTGGTTGACTTTAGGATTAACATCTGTTGATGACTTTACAACAGGAAGATCTGAACAAAGTCCGAGGATATGAGTGTTGTGTTTATACATACCACAATAAAGTTGATGACAACATTCCGAAACATAAAAATGACCCACTTTAAGCCTGATCTCAAAAATACAGACAAATAATACCAAGTTTATCAAAATTGGTCAATCTAAAGAGTTATTGGTTTGAGATTCTTTCCTATCTCCAGTTAAATATTTTTTTACGACATTTAGTGTTAAAAACTGGTGCATTTGATGAAGTCCAAATAAAAACACTTGCTATTAACATGATTTTACTGTTTAACAGGACCCAGGGCTACAAGAAAATACCAATTGAGTTTAGTTTAGGGGTGTAAATAATTTTCTATGTGATTGTTTCTCTTAAAATGGAGATATTTTCGCAATGATTTGATTTTTCCGCCTTTAAGGAAATCATTATTTACAAGATTTTAAAAATTACAATCGGATTTTCAGATAGAATGTTCATATACCTACGAAATGATACCAAATTTACTGAAATTGGACCACCCATAGAAAAGTTATTGGCTTTAAGGTTTTCCTTCCTCAAAATCCAGATTATTATTTTTTTTTGTTTTGTTTAGTGGTCTGGTATAGTTATATTTATACGTAATGAAATGATATTTTCTCTTGCGCGCTATTCTGCATTAGTACCATTAGAATGTAATGCTTTTTATACGTGATCTAATAATATTATCTATTGCGCGTTATTCTGCATTAGTACCGATTTTTAAGAAATGTTCATATAGCTTGCTGTTTGCTTATTGCTATTGTTGAAAGTGCGCACACACAAACACAGTTTCCATCATTTTAACGACGGGTCGGAACTTTTTGCTTTAGCTTATTCTAACGAACGCGATGGCAGCAAGAGACGCGATGGCAGCAAGAGACGCGATGTTGGTGAGTTGACAACTCATGAGGTTCATCACCACCACCATCATCATCATTATCATTATATGGTTTTTCACACCCACCTAAGCTGGTGGTTAGCTGGAGGCTGAGTGACAGCAAGTCTCCTCAGGTTTCCAGGACTTCTCTGACTATTCTAGCTGATCTTAACAGTGCTGTTGCTTATGTAGTTTCGGTTCTTCTTCGGATTATTATTTTATTTTACCCCTTTTGAGTTTTCACATCAGCATTAGCTGATGGTCTTTCACTGGAGTCTGAGTGACAGCAAGTCTTCTCAGGTCTCCAGGAATCTTCTGAGTATTCTGGCAGATTGCAGCAATGCAGTGTTCTGAATGGTTTCAATACTTCCTCTGATTTCCAGACATTCCAGACCCTTTTCCAATCCTTTTGGGACTGTTCCAAGTGTACCAATTACAATTGGTATCACTTTCACTTTCATATTCCATAATTTTTTCAGTTCTCTGGCAAGGTCCAGATATTTGTCAATTTTTTCATTTTCCTTTAGCTTTACCCTGTGATCTGCTGGTACTGCAAAATCCACCAGTTGACAAGTTCTTTCTTTTTTTGTTAATCAACACTAGGTCTGGTCTTCTTGCCGGGATAAGGTGATCCGTTTTTATTTCAAAGTCCCATAGAATTTTATGCGTTTCGTTCTCAAGAACAGATTCTGGTTTATGCATATACCATTTTGTTGTATGGTCAAAATTTAATTTTTGGCATAATTCCCAGTGGATCACCTTCCCAACCCAGTCGTGTCTAGTTTTGTATTCTCGTTGTGCTAGTTTGCTGCATTCGCAGAGTATATGGTTTACAGTCTCATCTTTATTCCCGCAAAGTCTACATTTACTATTTTGTTGGGTCCTATCAATTTTCGCTTTGATGTAGTTTGTCCTTATGGCATTATTTTGTGCAGCAATTATAAGTGATTCAGTTTCTCTTTTGAGGTTTCCTTTTCTTAACTATATCCTAACTATAGTTATCCTATAAGTCTTTTCATGAGCAACCTGTTCAATTTGTCGTTTGAAGCGTCCATATAATTGTTTTTCTTCCCATTTTTGTTTTCTAGTCTTTGTTGTTTTTCTGATTGTCCATCTGTCGCTTCTACTATTGTTGGCGGCAATCAGTAGTTTGGCTTTGCTTTTTCTTGTGTAATCTTCAAGTTGTTGGATTGTGGTTTCTACGCATTCCTCTATGTTGGCAAGACCTCTTCCCCCTTCCTTTTTTGACACATATAATCTATCTCTATCATCTCTAGGGTGGAGAGCCTTGTGCATTGTCATTAATTTTCTCGTCCTTTGGTCAATCTGTCTGAGTTCTTTTTTTGCCCATTTTAAGAATGGCCCTGAGTATCTTATAATGGGGACAGCCCAGGTATTGATTCCTTTGATCAGATTTCTGCTGTTAAGTTTGGTTTCTAGAAGTTTTCTAGTTCTCCTGAGATATTCTTTTTTAAGTTTTCCTTTCATTTCTGTTTGCATGATATTATCCGCTTCTAAAATTCCTAAGTATTTGTAGCTTTCATTTTCATCAAGAGATTTTATAGTTTCCTGATTTGGCAGTTGTATTCCATTCATTAGTTTTCTTTCACCCCTTTTTATTACAAGCATAGCACATTTTTCAATTTCAAATTCCATCCCTATATCCTGGCTATATATTCTAATAGTTTGTACTAAGCTCTCCAATTCTTTTTCATTTTTTGCAAAATTTTTTATGTCATCCATGTACATAAGGTGGCTGATCTTTTCTTGTGAGTTAGTGAATTTGTATCCCCCGGTACATTTTTTAAGTATATGATTAAGCGGCATCATTGCTATAATAAAGAGTAGTGGTGATAACGAGTCTCATTGGAAGATACCTCTTTGGATTTTTACGTCTGCCAGTTTTCCATGGCTTTTTTAATGAAGTTTATGATGTTGTTGGAAATTTTGTAAAATTTATACATTCTAAAATCCAGCTATGTGGGACCATGTCATTGGCTTTTCTGTAATCGATCCAGGCCATAGCAATATTTTTCCGTCTATTTTTTACTTCTTTAAGAATGTATTGGTCTATATAAAGTAAATCATGGGTTCCTCTTTTTCCCTTGCAACATCCTTTCTGTTCTTCTGGGAGAAGTTTCTGCCAATTGAGTGAAAAGTATTATTATTATTATTATTATTATTGTTGTTGTTGTTGTTGTTGTGGTGGTGTATCAAAGACTACAGTAGATGAATAATTCTTTGAATATCTGTTTTCTTTAATCATACTAAGTAAAGTAAAAGGGCTAAACTTGCAAATCAGTCGGAAAATTAGGGTAACCCAGAAAAAACAGAACCCACAAATTTTGTAATAAAACTGTTAATTTTAACTAGGTGGGTTTAGGTCTAGGGGTTAGGGTTAGGGTTGTGGTTGGGGTTTAGGGTTAGTTTAATGGGAAAATAAATAATTTGGGTTCTGATTTCTCTGGGTCACCCTGTAATATGTTTTAATTTTTTCGACCGATTTGCAAGTTTAGCCCTGTAAACGGGTAATACTTTTTTGATACAGCCAACTACCTCTCGCTCGAGTTCGGCCTATGACATCAGCTTTAGACACGCCCACAAATTTTTATGAAAACAAACTTCTCTTCGCTTACACGAGTACGACCAAGACCAAACACTTATTTTACTTTTAAAACGTAATATTTTATAGCTTAGAAAATTGAAAGTTTTAAATAAAGAAAACAACTTTGAATCATGTAAATTTAGGGTTCTACAAATATTTTTATTTACTTACGAATTTTATTTTATTTACATTTTTATTTATAAATAAAACGATTCTATATTTTTATATAAATTTTTATTTACAATTATTTTAATATGCACGAATCTTTACATTTTTTTTTTTTTAGAAATCAAACAATCATTTCATGTTTCCCCTCTCTCGCTAAATTTTAAGAAGATCTTTGAGTTAAAACTTTATTAAAAAACAAAACAAAAAACAAATTCGAGCGCATGGCAGTTTAGCAGTAAAGAAAAAATATTTGTAGAACCCTAAATTTACATGATTCAAAGTTATTTTCTTTATTCAGAATTGTGTCTAAAGTTAATGTCATGGGCCGAACTTGAGCGAGTGGCAGTTGATCGTACCAAAAAAGTATTACCTCCCTGTAAACATATGATTCAGATGTACATATGTGTTGATCTTAGCTAAACATTTGACAAAATAGTTCTCTACAGAACACACTCAGTGAGGATCAAACTCACTACTCTTATTGAGGTAGGGATGTCCAGTCTTCTGTGTCAAATTTACCCCTCCCCCTATATTTAGCTCAATGAAACTTGAATAAAGGTTAATATCATCTTCAAAATTGTTGGACCATTCAAAAGACGAAACATTTAAAAAAAAAAAAAAAAAAAAAACTCCTGTTGATTTTTAAAAAGCATGTAATCATAACTTGTTTTTGTCTACGTTAAATTTCAATTGATTTAACGGTGCGAAAATGTAAACATTGTTTTCGTTCATAATTTTCATTATTCCCGTAAGTTAAAAATTAATAAAAAAAATCATCAGGAGTTTTTCTTTTTAATGTTTCTTCTTTTGAATGGTCCAAAAATGTTGAAGATAATATTAACCTTTATTCAAGTTTCATTGTGTTAAATATGGGGTGGGGGGTAAATTTGACACGGCAGATATGTGTGTTCCATGGAATAAAGTTAGAAATAAACGAATAACAAAGGAAAAAAATATTATACGAGGGTTGACTGAAGAGTTCATATGATGACATTTTATTTGCTGTTGACGATTTTTTTGACGAACGAGATCCAAGTACTGCAACACTAATGGAAGAAGTGTGTAGACCACACTAAAAAATAAACCTCATTTGGTCAGGTTCTATGAGAGAATCTTAATCAGCCTATTAACTATCATTGAATGAGGGTGGGGAGATGAAAAGTTCTACGATGATGTCATATCTGCTGTTGATTTTTTTTTACCAATATGATCCAAGCACTGCAACACCGAAGGAAGATATGTGTAGACCACAAGGGGACCTATGTTGAAAAATAAGCCTCATTTGGTTACATTCCATGAGAGTATCTTGGTCAGCCTATGAACTTTTCAGCCGATCCCACATCCTGTATTTTATAGCAACATAAAATAACGCGACAAAAACTAATCATGCAAAAGCTAAAATAGATGTGACAGTGATTTATGCAAAGTGATCCCGTAATCCCTTTTGAAACTTAAAAAGTCCGACAACAAAGTCTATTGCAGCAGCAGCAGCAGCAGCAGCAGCAGCAGCAGCAGCAGCAGCAACAACAACAACAACAACAATAGTAGTCTCCAACATCAACTCAATAACATGCCCCGAAGCGTCTCGCAACAGATAACCCTGTCGCGCCTAGTGTCTTTTTATGCACAGCTCGATCTCGAAAAAAAAAGTGCATATAAGCAAATATATTCTCACCAATTCTTCTGGCTCCGAGATCACGTTTGAACAGAAAATGGTATATGCACAAACTAGCACCTGTCCTGGAAAATGAGACCCAAAATTCTCTAGGATTTAAGATTAAAACGGATAATCCAATCTCGGTCAGAAGACTAGGCCGAGTTTTAGTTAATAAAAAGAATTTTTTTTTGTTTCAGCAGATCACATAGTAAAAAGCAAACAAAAAAGAAAAAAAATCAAGATAAATACTTAGACCTTGCCAGAAAAGCTAAAAGATATTAAACATGAAGGTGATGGTGGTACCAATCATAAATAGCTGCACAATTCCAAAGAACCTGGAAAATAGATTGTGGGAACAAGAAATCTGAAGAAGAATTGAAACCCTCTAGACCACAGCACTGCTGAGATCAGCTAGAGTCCTGGAGATCCGAGGAAACTTGTTGTTACTCGGTCTTCGGTGAAGGACACCAATTACTACTGGTATGAAAAACTCGCAAAGAATAAAATGATAATAACCCTAAAATATTCATAGAAGGCCATGAAGTGATTATTATTTGAAACTATAAGAATAGAAATTATCACAGTGTAATTAAGTTCTTATAATGCAATTGTGTACCCAGTGATACACTAACACTGAATATGTGGCAAAGAAAGACAAGGTAAAATCATATGAACATTTGTCAAGAATATAATTATCATTCTAAGAAAAGAAATTATCAGTATGTAACCAAGATTAATTTACTATAATACATTAGTGTACCTAGTGATACACTAATCACAGTGGTACAGAAAGACAACGTAAACTAATTTGAACATTTCAGACATTTTATTTGTATGTATATATAAAAGCATATAAAATTGGACACGTCGACCAAAATTCAAATTCTGGATGAGGCTATTTGCATTTCACATTGCGTTAATACGCTTTGGAAAGGTATCCATCAAATAATTTCCCTCCAGCAACGGCTAAATAGTAGGGCAGACTGGACTCTTTAACCTTTGCTAGGTAAACAGTCTAGGAGAAGGAAATATTCTGAATTCAATCCTGTTAAACTCCGTTTAAGAAATTGACCTTGTATCACATCCTGCTCGTACGGAGGGGTTGGTAAATATACATAAAAAAAGTTGAAACAAAGAATAAAATGTCCTAAGAGATAAGACCGCATATAATTTGCCACCCCATGAGCTTCGGTTTGTGGGTGGTCCCACGTTAATAGGGCCTTGTGCCTGACCCGTACAAGTGGGGTACGTGGAAAATATGAAGCGTATATTTAGCAACTCAGAGGGTATGATAAAAAAACGCATCTCATTTACGTTTATGTGTCTTCATTGTAATCGTTAGAAACACAACTTATCTCATCGGTGTGTGTGTGTGTGTGTGTGTGAGAGAGAGAGAGAGAGAGAGAGAGAGAGAGAGAGAGAGAGAGAGAGAGAGAGAGAGAGGGGGGGTGTTGGTCCGATCATTCTCACGACCGAAAGAGACCTAGAATAAGGATCTCGTTTCTTACGTGACCAACAAACGGCACGAGACGTGAGAAGACATGCCCCCCCCAAAAAAAAAGATAAGAAAATTCATTGTTATCCTACAGAACTTTATCTTTTACTGCTTACGTCACAATACCCTCAGGAATTACTTAAGTTTACCAATGAGTACTTCATCTATAGTCAAAATCATTAATATTTATACATAGAATAAATCTTAATTATTAACTATGCCTTTATGAAAATCTTTGCTAAATTTGCCTCAAAACAACCCATGTTATTAATGCATTTAAAATCCTGCAATGTGTCTTATATATCACTAAGAAATAAAGGTTTACATGATTTAAGGTGTGGTTAATTTGCATACTGGTTTTAACAAACTCGGGTTTAATAAATAATTACTTGGTGTTGTTGATCTCTAATATTGTTTCATTCTCCGACGTATTAAAATCAATCCCTTGAATGATTTTATATAAAAACCAATTGAAATATTATTAAAATAAGTGTAATCTTTTTGTGTGCGTTTTTATTAAGTTTTTATATTTCGTTAGTCTTTCTAATTTAATATATTTCATTACATTAATAATTTAATTACATTAATGATTTAATATATTTCATTAGTAATTTAATATATTTCATTACATTAAAACTTAAATACCCGGTGGGCATATATTCTTACTAGTAAGAGTTAATAGACCAGGCATAGTGATTAAAACCAACAACAAGAAAGAAAAAAAAAAAAAAAAGAAACCTTTTCATAGATATGGCATTTCCATCAGATAAAAATATATCTGTTAAAGAATAAGATAAAATAAGTAATTATAAAGATCTTGAAATTGAAATTGAAATTGAAAAAAAGAAAGAAAGAAAAAAAGTGGCATCTTAGAATTACTGTTGTACTTCAACGATAATTGGAATGATGTGAAAAGTCAAGCCCATTAACAAGATTCGTAGCAGCACCTGTTTATAAGGATATTTGCCTGCTCATCCCACTTATGAGGGCTGGACACAAGGTCTCGTTTTTACGTGGGCGCATAAAAATTGCGTCGATCTGGGGGGATGGCCCCCTGGGATCGACGCTATTAATTATACTTCCCTGGTCCAGAGGCCGAAGCACACTGGACCCCCAGCCGAGGCCGGGTATAGAAGGTAAGTTTCAAAGCATAGAATCTGGAACAGATACTACACTTTGATCCTCCCTTCTAATCCAGGATCTTAAAAAAAATGCATTATGTAGAAATGCTCATCAACTCGAGAGTGTATTATCAATGTAAAAAATATAAACAATGTATTTGTCAAGTATCATTTAACGTCAAAATGTGTGCAAGCTGAATATACATATTCATTCCTTTCTCTTAACCTAGAACTTAGGTAATAACCCGACAAGGGATTTTACTAAACAAAAAGCAAGGTTATTTCCTATAAGTCTAACATGATCAAAGGGGAACCACTCTTGATTGATAAATTATTTATTATTTTCCCATTAAACTAACCCTAAACCCTAAACCTAAACCTAAACCCTAAACCTAACCCTAACCCCGTCTTCTTTTTTCCTAGTAGATCAATCAATAAATAAATAATTTATCAGTCAAGAGTGGTTCCCCTTTGATCATGTTAGACTTATAGGAAATAACCGAAAGCAAAATGTTGTAATAATAATAATAATAATAATAATAATGGTATATTTGACCATACAACAAAATGGTATATGCATAAACCAGAATCTGTTCTTGAGAACGAAACAAACATTTTTTTGGACTTTGAAATAAAAACGGATCACCTTATCCCAGCAAGAAGACCAGACCTAGTGTTGATAAACAAAAAAGAAAGAAATTTTGCAGTTCCAGCAGATCACAGGGTAAAGCTAAAGGAAAATGAAAAAATGGACAAATACTGGGACCTTGCCAGAGAACTGAAAAAGTTATGGAATATGAAAGTGAAAGTAATACCAATTGTAGTTGGTGCACTTGGAACGGCCCCAAAAGGATTGGAAAAGGATTTGGAAAGTCTGGAAATCAGAGGAAGAATTGATACCATCCAGAACACTGCACTGCTGCAATCTGCCAGAATACTCAGAAGACTCCTGGAGACCTGAGGAGACTTGCTGTCACTCAGCCTCCAGTGAAAAACCATCAGCTAACACTGATGTGAAAACTCAAAAGAAGTAAATAATAATAATAATAATAATAATAATAATAATAATAATAATAATAATACCATGCTCGTAATGAAAAAGAGGAAAAGAGAAACAACGGAAAGGATAGAACTACCAAATCGGGAAAAGATAATAACATTTGGAGAAAAGAGAATTACAAGTATTAGGGAATACTGGAAGTAGACACCATCAAAGAAACAGGATGAAAGAAAAAGTAAAAAAAAGAGTACCTCAGAAGAGCCAGAGGACTTCAAGAAACCAAGCTCTAAAGCAAAAATCTAACAAAAGGAATAAACACCTGGGCCGTCCCCATTATTCTGGACCATTCTTAAAATGGACAAGAGAGGAACTTCACAGATGCACCAAAATGACAAGGAAATCGATGACAATACACGAAGCATTACACCAGTGAGTGAGATAGAATATATCAGCCAAGAAAAGAAGGAGGAAAAGGTCCCACCAATATTGAGGATTGCGTAGGGGCAACAATTTGAAGGCTCGGAGAATACACCAAAAGGCGCAAAGAAAGACTAATTACAGTAGTCAGTAAGATTAATTGCAACATATGGACAAGCAGAAAAAGAACAAAAACGAGAAAACAGAAATGGGGAGAAAAACAATTATATGGATACTTCAAGCGACAAACAGGAGAGATTGCTCACGAGAAGACCTGGATATGGCTAAGAAAGGGAAACCTCAAGAAAGAAATGTATTCTCTTATAATTGTAGCACAAAACAATGCTATAAGAACAAACTATATGAAAGTGAAAATAGATGTCACAAGAGCCTAGAAAATGTAGAATGCGTGAAGACAGAGACGAAACTGTCATATAATAAGCGAATGCAGCAAACTAGCACAAAGAGAGTACAAGACTAGGCACGACTGGGTGGGAAAGGTGATCCACTGGGAATTGTGTAAGAAATCCAATTTTAACCATGCTACTAAATGGTATATGTACAAGCCTGAACCTGTCCTGAAGAATGAGACGCATAAAATTATCTGGGAGATACAGACGGATCACCTAATCCCGGCCAGTAGACTGCACCTAGTATTGATTAACAAGAAGAAGAGAATCTGTTATCTCGTGGATTTTGCCGTCTCGGCCAACCATCAAGTGAAAATGAAAGAAAGCGAAAAGATAGATTAATACTTGGACCTTGTCAGAGAACTGAGGAATCTGTGGAACATGAAGGTGAAGGTCGTACCAATTGTAATTGGTGCCCTTGGAACACCCCCGAAAGGTCTGGAAAAGAATTTTGGTAAATTGGAAATCAGAGGAAGAATCAAGACCATCCAAACTACAGCACAGTTAAGATCAGCTAGAATACTCAGAAGAGACCTGAGGAGACTTGCTGTCACTCAGCCTCCAGTGAACCACCAGCTACGGCAGGCGTGAAATAATAATAATAATAATAATAATAATAAATAATAATAATAATAATAATAATAAGCAAGAAATTAAATTTTGACCTTACTACCAAATGGCATATTTGCACAAACCAGAATCCATTCAAGAGAATGAACGCATAAGGAGTAATTAATAAACAACTTTTTTTTAACAAAATCTAAATGACAATATATATATATATATATATATATATATATATATATATCATAAATACTAAGGTAAAGGAATACGTATGCAGTTTATACAGAATAAAGCAGACATAAGAATTATAAACAAATGCATAGTTTTGTTACGTAGTCCCAAATTAGAGCGAAAAGTCCAACAAAACTTGCTAGACACAACGCGTACAGTGTCGCACCAATTACCACATGTCGCCCAGTCAGGCTAGAAAGAAAAATCACCAGATAACTGCAAGGGTCAAAGGTCAGATATGATTTGTAAGCATTGCACGATAATTACAATAGTGTAAGGCCCTCACCCCAATTTTCCGATTAAAGTTTCCCTTGATTCCGTTTCCACTTTCGGTAAATTCCATTTTTTCCATTTTCATAATAGTCTATTAGAAAATTTCGTTGTGAAAATAGATTTTATTTGTGAAATACATTTTTGTGTTTGATCTTGTTTTCAATTTGAAATACACACACAGAGACACACAGACCCCCCCCCCACGCACACCCAGAAACACACACGCATGCACGCACGCACATTTATATATAATGTGTGTGTGTGTGTGTGTGTGTGTGTGTGTGTGTGTTCGCATATATGTATGAAGGGGCACTAGGAATCCACTTGTTAAGCCCAGTGAGTGCTAGCCTGAAAAAAGTTTGGGAACCACTGGAATAAATAATTCATGTCATATTTAATCAAACATCCTTAAAAGAAAATCTGCTACGTGTACACGCACACGTACACATATATGTTTGTCTGTGTGTATGTATGTGCGTGTGTGTTTTGTGACATTGTATTTTACATATATGCAGATTGTAGATAAAACGGTTATAAACAGTTATTCTGAAAATTTCAAGATGTATTTAGAGTTCTATCAAATCAGGACCAAATCACTACCCACCCACCCTGGCAACATTCCACAGGATAGATATTCTCTCAATTAACCCTCACCAACCCCATCCACCCATCCACCCACCCATCTTCGTTGGCCAATAAACCACATTCCATTTATGTGGTCATTTTATATGACCATTCTACCTCTTCTTGTCTCAGCCTCCACAATAAACAAGTGGGAGAAAATAAGCATGAACTCTTTAAGTAGATTGATGGAAAAAGCAAGAGAAAGTATAAAAAGGATGAAGTGGGGGGGAATATAATGGTTTTGGTAACAGGAAAGAGGGCGAACAAGTCACCCCACCCACAGTAAACATCTTATTTATTCCACCAAAAGATTCAAGCAGAAATTATATTTCAATAAAAGCACACACTGTATTAGATGTTTTTTTTTTCTTCTTTTTTTTTCTTTCTTTCAATGATTGTTACATTAAGAGTCGGAATTTTTGTCAAAAAGGGGAACCCATGTCAGACATTGAAGAATTTTACATATTTTAATACAAATATACAAAATGCTATATATATTAGGGTTGCCAAAATTAGCCGAAAATGCGTTTTTGACAAAATGAATTTAGCCCCCCCCCCTGAAAATAATTTACCAAAAATCAGGGAATTATGGGATTTTAATGAAATTTTCAGTGTTTATTTATCAATGAATGATCTTTAAAATGCATTATTCATTTTATTTCAAAACTTTCTCATTTTTTTCAGGTCACTTAACTTTGACCCTCCTCCATGTATTTTGGTGGGGGCGCAAAATATCAGTGTAAAGTTAAAACTAATTACAGTATAAGTAAAAAGACAAAAGACTGAAGGTGTAAATAGAAGGAAAAAATTAAGGGAGCTATTCTGGTAGAAAATAAGTACTGAAAATCGAAAAATAAAATGTAAAATAAAAACTAAAAAAAATAATTTTTGTAGATCTTTTTTTTAATCTTTTGGATTTAATTGACTATTACCTTACAAAATAAAAAATATACATCGATATTTGTTCTGTTTAAAAGGAAGTGGTTCTAAATTTTCAATATAGTGTTTCTAAAAAAATTATTAGATAACAATGATAAACTAAAGTAGTTATTAAATAGATATTTGTTTTTAGGATCTAAAAATAGGAAATTTGAAACTTAAAATTAAGCGTTTCATATTATAAATGAATTCTAAATATAAATTTACCATACCAGAAATACCTGATTAAATCAGAAAGTTTTGAAATAAAATAACTGATGCATTATAAAATTCATTTATTGATAAATCAACACAGAAAATTTCATTAAAATTGGAAAATTCCCTGATTTTTGGTAATTCTTTTTCAATCGGGGTGGGGGGTAAATTTATTTTGTAAAATACAGATTTTACGTCATCTTAGACAGCGTTGACGGTCATGTTTACGACAAATTTGTGCAAAATTGACCGAAAAATTGTTTAAAATGTATTAGAAATAAATTACATTATTGCGATTTTTTAACAATATGACCGAGCTCAATGGGTGACCTAACGAGTCACATCTTTTTTAGCACACACACACACACACACACACACACACACACACACACACACACACACACACACACACACACACACACACACACAGAGTTTGATTTAATGAGTAAGTATTTGACTGTCAAGTAATCGGAGTGACAGATAGTTTTGACCATCACACTGTTAGAGAGCAGTGAATTTTGCCAGCGGAGAGTAAAGTTTGCTGTTGCCATGGAAATTCTAAAGGCCAATTAGACAATTTCTCATTCTCTCTGTTCTAAACTCTGCAAACAAAATAAAGTCTGCAATGAAGTTGAAATTTCTTGCGTTTGTTGAATTAATATTGCAACTAAGTAAGAAGTGTTTACCTGTTTAAAATGATTGTGAACTGATTAAGAAGTGTTTACCTGTTTAAAATGATTGTGAACTTTATTAATACATTAGATCTTAAAATATTGATATTGCAACTAAGTAAGAAGTGTTTACCTGTTTAAAATGATTGTGAACTTTATTAATACATTAGATCTTAAAATATTGATATTGCAACTAAGTAAGAAGTGTTTACCTGTTTAAAATGATTGTGAACTTTATTTATACATTAGATCTTAAAATATTGATATTGCAACTAAGTAAGAAGTGTTTACCTGTTTAAAATGATTGTGAACTTTATTAATACATTAGATCTTAAAATATTGATATTGCAACTAAGTAAGAAGTGTTTACCTGTTTAAAATGATTGTGAACTTTATTAATACATTAGATCTTAAAATATTGATATTGCAACTAAGTAAGAAGTGTTTACCTGTTTAAAATGATTGTGAACTTTATTAATACATTAGATCTTAAAATATTGATATTGCAACTAAGTAAGAAGTGTTTACCTGTTTAAAATGATTGTGAACTTTATTAATACATTAGATCTTAAAATATTGATATTGCAACTAAGTAAGAAGTGTTTACCTGTTTAAAATGATTGTGAACTTTATTAATACATTAGATCTTAAAATATTGATATTGCAACTAAGTAAGAAGTGTTTACCTGTTTAAAATGATTGTGAACTTTATTAATACATTAGATCTTAAAATATTGATATTGCAACTAAGTAAGAAGTGTTTACCTGTTTAAAATGATTGTGAACTTTATTATACATTAGATCTTAAAATATTGATATTGCAACTAAGTAAGAAGTGTTTACCTGTTTAAAATGATTGTGAACTTTATTTAATACATTAGATCTTAAAATATTGATATTGCAACTAAGTATGAAGTGTTTACCTGTTTAAAATGATTGTGAACTTTATTAATACATTAGATCTTAAAATATTGATATTGCAACTAAGTAAGAAGTGTTTACCTGTTTAAAATGATTGTGAACTTTATTAATACATTAGATCTTAAAATATTGATATTGCAACTAAGTAAGAAGTGTTTACCTGTTTAAAATGATTGTGAACTTTATTAATACATTAGATCTTAAAATATTGATATTGCAACTAAGTAAGAAGTGTTTACCTGTTTAAAATGATTGTGAACTTTATTAATACATTAGATCTTAAAATATTGATATTGCAACTAAGTAAGAAGTGTTTACCTGTTTAAAATGATTGTGAACTTTATTAATACATTAGATCTTAAAATATTGATATTGCAACTAAGTAAGAAGTGTTTACCTGTTTAAAATGATTGTGAACTTTATTATACATTAGATCTTAAAATATTGATATTGCAACTAAGTAAGAAGTGTTTACCTGTTTAAAATGATTGTGAACTTTATTATACATTAGATCTTAAAATATTGATATTGCAACTAAGTATGAAGTGTTTACCTGTTTAAAATGATTGTGAACTTTATTAATACATTAGATCTTAAAATATTGATATTGCAACTAAGTAAGAAGTGTTTACCTGTTTAAAATGATTGTGAACTTTATTTATACATTAGATCTTAAAATATGGATATTGCAACTAAGTAAGAAGTGTTTACCTGTTTAAAATGATTGTGAACTTTATTAATACATTAGATCTTAAAATATTGATATTGCAACTAAGTAAGAAGTGTTTACCTGTTTAAAATGATTGTGAACTTTATTTATACATTAGATCTTAAAATATTGATATTGCAACTAAGTAAGAAGTGTTTACCTGTTTAAAATGATTGTGAACTTTATTAATACATTAGATCTTAAAATATTGATATTGCAACTAAGTAAGAAGTGTTTACCTGTTTAAAATGATTGTGAACTTTATTATACATTAGATCTTAAAATATTGATATTGCAACTAAGTAAGAAGTGTTTACCTGTTTAAAATGATTGTGAACTTTATTTATACATTAGATCTTAAAATATTGATATTGCAACTAAGTAAGAAGTGTTTACCTGTTTAAAATGATTGTGAACTTTATTAATACATTAGATCTTAAAATATTGATATTGCAACTAAGTAAGAAGTGTTTACCTGTTTAAAATGATTGTGAACTTTATTATACATTAGATCTTAAAATATTGATATTGCAACTAAGTAAGAAGTGTTTACCTGTTTAAAATGATTGTGAACTTTATTAATACATTAGATCTTAAAATATTGATATTGCAACTAAGTAAGAAGTGTTTACCTGTTTAAAATGATTGTGAACTTTATTAACATTAGATCTTAAAATATTGATATTGCAACTAAGTAAGAAGTGTTTACCTGTTTAAAATGATTGTGAACTTTATTATACATTAGATCTTAAAATATTGATATTGCAACTAAGTATGAAGTACCTGTTTAAAATGATTGTGAACTTTATTAATACATTAGATCTTAAAATATTGATATTGCAACTAAGTAAGAAGTGTTTACCTGTTTAAAATGATTGTGAACTTTATTATACATTAGATCTTAAAATATTGATATTGCAACTAAGTAAGAAGTGTTTACCTGTTTAAAATGATTGTGAACTTTATTTATACATTAGATCTTAAAATATTGATATTGCAACTAAGTATGAAGTGTTTACCTGTTTAAAATGATTGTGAACTTTATTTATACATTAGATCTTAAAATATTGATATTGTAAGTAAGAAGTGTTTACCTGTTTAAAATGATTGTGAACTTTATTAATACATTAGATCTTAAAATATTGATATTTTAACTTAGTATGAATTGTTAACTTGTTTAAAATTATAGTAAATTTTATTGATCCATTGGCGCTTCACCCAGTAAAATAAATCTCCCTGGTCTAGTTGTAGCAACAAGGAGATAGACTCCCTTGCTGTCCAGCTGATATTGACAATAGGTTACACTGCCAACTTATTTTTTTATTACTTCCTAATGTCCATTTCTGGATAAAAATTGCTCAACATATCTTGACAAATCTCCAAAGGTTAATCCGGATTATATCTAAGGGAACACCATATGGAACTCACCATAATCTGGTTGTTTTGGAGTCACAGTTTACTTTCATTTTCAACAGCTACATTAGTCACACATGCTAGATGTTTATAAAAACGTGAAAACCTTGCAGGGTGCCATGTTATTTACCAAGATTTAATTAATCTGGTTTACGGGTATCAGATTGCTTAGAGTACCTCCTGTTGTCATTTAATTAAGCTTAGTTTCATTTTTCCCAGGTTTCACCTAACTTATATATGAAAAGTAAATGGAAGTGAATCCGACAGTATGAATTAAACATTTTAGAAAAAACAAACAAATGATATTATAGTTCGCTGACAGAAATCTGTTTCGACCATTTATTAAAGCGGTCTTCATCAAGAGCGAAATATTTGTGATGGAAAGACTGTGTGAGTAAACCGTTACAAAACGAGAAGGGTACAAACGAAGGTTCAAGTTCGGAGCCAGAATTTTTTTTAAATATGCATTTTCAAAATTAAAAAAAAAATCAAAATCAGTGATAGAACTATTATATATATATATATATATATATATATATATATATATATATATATATATATATATATATATATATATATATATATATACTAGAAAAGACGTGACCCGTTGGGTCACCCATTGTGATCGGGTTATATTGTTAAAAAATCACAATAATGTAATTTATTTTTAAGACATTTTAAATATTTTTTCGCTCCATTTTGCACAAATTTATTGTAAACATGACCGTTAATGCTGTCTAAGATGACGTAAAATCTGTATTTTACAGAATAAATTTACCCCGAGCCCGATTGAAAAAGTTTTTTCAGCGTAATTTAGCAATAAATGAATTTTATAATGCATTAGTTATTTTATTTCAAAACTTTCTGACTTAATTAGGTATTTCTGCTATGTTAAATTAATATTTAGAATTCATTTATAATATGAAACGCCTAATTTCAAGTTTCAAATTTCCTATTTTTAGATTCTAAAAAAAAAAAATCTACTTATTAATAACTACCTTAGTTTTTATCTAATAATTTTTTTAGAAACACTATATTGAAAACTTAGGACCTCTTCCTTTTAAACAGAACAAATATCGATGTATATTTTTTTCTTTTATAAGATAATCATAGGATGGCCCACAATTCGTCTGCTCACGACAGATCTTTTGTTTAAAAAAAATGTTACGCCCACAACATAGAGGGGGGGGCAAATTAAATGACCTAAAAAAAAATGAGAAAGTTTTGAAATAAAATAAATAATGCTTTATAAATATCATTAAAATTCGATAATTCCCGGATATTTGGTAAATTATTTTCTTTAGGGGGCTAAATTCATGTTGTCAAAAACGCATTTTATGTCAATCTTGGGCCTCCCTAGATTAGCTGTGCAAATTATCGCTGGCTTTAAAAAAGGGTGATCACAGGAAATTCTTCTAAAAATCATATAAAATAAACTGTCCGATTTTAATAAAACTTTTGGTATATGCAGTAATAAAAGACAAACTTTTATTATGAATAAATGTTTACTAAATTAAAAAGGCTAATCATTTTTTTTCGTTAGTTTTTGTTTCGTGCATTGATCCCCGTACAAAGATCCTCTTTTTTTTGGGGAGGATCTTTGTACGGGGGATCAATGCACGAAACAAAAACTAACGATTTTTACATTTTTGGAAAAATAATTTAATGTCAGAACATATTTAAAAAAAACTAAATCGCTACTAATTCGGTTTTGATAATAGGGCATATTTAACATTGAAACTTAAATATCGTAAATAAGAAAAATATGTATCTTTTTTTCTTTTCTTTTTTTCTAAATTGTTAGGTTATTTTCTAAAGAATTTTATATTAAAAGTTCCTATTGTCTACTTGTCTATTTTTTTTTAATTTATAAAATGTAAAATAAATACTTTTGTTTAGTGGATATCAAAATCGTATTTATTGACCAAAGAAAATATTGTATAAAAAATATCTAGCTAAAAATAATGACATAACATACTTCGGTTTTTATTTTTTTCTAAATTGAAAATAATGTTTGAATTACAAATTGTCGTCATTTTTATTAATGAATTTTATAATGCATCAGTTATTTTATTTCAAAACTTTCTGACTTAATTAGGTATTTCTGCTATGTTAAATTAATATTTAGAATTCATTTATAATATGAAACGCCTAATTTCAAGTTTCAAATTTCCTATTTTTAGATTCTAAAAACAAATATCTACTTATTAATAACTACCTTAGTTTTTTAAAAAAATCTGTTTTTGGGTATTGTTGTTGTTGTTATTTTTTGCTTTAGAACCAAACAGTGTTTGATGAAATGTATTATTTTATTTGTTTGAAAACATTACGTACGAAACATTTACGATAAAATAGTGTACACAAGATGCGATAATTTTGTCAACAAAGATTAAGAAATTACGCTATTTTACGTAAATTTACTTTTACATGAAACCTAAATGTTTGCATTTAAGAGAGATTTCTTTTTTATAACACATAAATTTGGGATTGTTTATATTAGGGACTAGCAAACAGAGGCTAAAATTCGTTTTTGACAAAATGACTTTTGCATTGCGTTTGCATTAAATAGATATTTATTTCTAGAAACTAAAAATATAACATTTTAAACTTAATATCAAGAGCCACATATTTTAAAACAACTAAATTGATTTTCAATAAAAAAACATAATGTTTGAACAATAATTGTATGGAAGACCAAATACACATAAAACAATGTTTTATGTTTTAAAAACATAAAATTATAAATATCTTCCTCTCTATTCAGGAGAGTTATTGTTTGTGTCAGTAATTTAACCGAAAGATTCAATATCTAATAAGTTAAGGTAAGTTCATTTCATTATTACTATTTTTAATTCAATTCCTTTTTAATTAAAAATATTCAAATTCTAATTGATGTTTTCTCACTTTTTATCTTTAAATTAACTTTTTTTTTAACTAAAATAAAAAAAATTGCAATTCCAAAATCTTGTCATGTCTGACCGGACAGGACTATCTGGAACCCCATCTAAAATTTTTGTTTTTAATTTTTGTTTTTTTCCTTCAATGGATTATTATCGATTGCACACCAATCTATCAGATTGTTAAAAAAAAATTCTAAAAAGTTCTTTATTTTTCGAGTTCCCCGTCGTAAATATTGGAAACGCTACAATTTTTTTTCCTTCCTTCAATGGATTATTATCGTTTACACACCAATCTATCAGATTTTTTTTTAAATTCTTAAAATTTCTTTACTTTTTGAGTGTTTAGGGGTGCTCATTTTCCCGTACGTGGAAATTATTTTCTGTAGGAGGCGGTGCTAAATTCATTTTGTCAAAAACCGGGTTTTACGTCAATCAAACAACACAAAAAAAAAATTAAAATATTATGGCAATTATGGAATACCATACACGAAACGTAAATAATATGCACATTTTATTTTCAATGAAACTAAATATATTTTTGATTTTTTACATACAAAAAACGGATTTTCCTTGGTTAAAAGTTAAAACGAGTGTGAAAAATTTCAGTAACATTTAATGAATATGTATTTAAAGTAACGCTTTACTTATTTCTAAAAAGAAATGTTTATAAGTATTTTAAAAATATATGCCATTACACGATAAATCAAAATAAATTCAACGTAACTTTTTGTTGAAATTCGGACGATTTTTAATGTATAAAATGTATTAAAAATAAATTGCATATTGTAATAATATTTTTCTTTCTTAATGATGGTCATTATGTTACTACTTATCGATTTAAACAAAGTTTGACCTTAAATAATAGATTTAATTATTTTAATTCGCTTTTAAAACTCGTAGAAACTGAATTCTGTGCCAGTCCCTAGTTTATATTAAATGTAAAATAATACATTGAAGAGAGAGAGAGAGAGAGAGAGAGAGAGAGAGAGAGAGAGAGAGAGAGAGAGAGAGAGAGAGAGAGAGAGAGGAAAAGAGGATAAAGAGAAATTGACTGATTTTACCGTCAGTCAATAAGCGAAAAGGGTGTTGGGTGGTGTTCGCCTGACAGTTGACTGGTAGCTATACAGCTTACTCCCCCCTCAGTTCCTAAGGAAAGGGGAGTGACATGCCCTATAGAGAGTAAAAATAAAAGAAAGGTATACCTTAAAGACAGGGATGAGTCAAGATTTGACTTCATTGCAAATTACTACTAATTAAAGCAATTAAAGTGGATTTTTTTTAAACATTAGGAAGAGCTAAAACTAAGGAATAATTAAAGACAGATTTCGGGTGATCAAGGTCACGAACAAAAAAGCCTTTTGGTATTGAACGCTCCAAATCTCAGCTTTAGTATAATAATAGATAATAGATATATAATAGTTCTATCACTGATTTTGATCACTCTACTAATATTACCGGAAACACTTGGCCCATTATTATCTCACTAAGGAAGCTAGTGAGTTTCCCTACACCAATCCAATAAGTCTGGTAGTATATTGAATACTGCAGGGTACACTTTTCGGGGGTGTTAATAATGCTAAGGCCCCGAAACACATTCAACCTCTACGTCATCATCTAATGAAGGCTCTTTTGGAATCCGTCATACACAATACACAATATCTTATCGTTTAAAAAATTCAAAGTTGTGGGTGAACACAATTCATATGAGCCCCTCCCCCAAAAACTATGTCATTGCCTTCTCCCTATAACAAAAATCAATTACACATTACATCTAATCCTTTCAATAATCAGCACACAAAAATACATTAATTCAACTTCCGATTCGATACAATTTAAGAATTATCCAATTTCTTTTTAGTTAAAATATTACAAAACCACTCAGTAGTTCTCATTAGTAAATAATTTTCAACATACAAACCATCTTCCTATAAAAATCCATTAACTTGAAAATAAAATTCCATCAATCGATTTTACCGCCCGAATCAGCAGCAACAATTAGTATAAATATCACTATCACCTACGCTATTAATTCGGACATAGTTGTGTACAACATGATACTTTTCAAACGTTTAAAATTCCCTATTAAATTTTCAAGTAAATATGCATAGCTCAATTGAATCAGAGATAATACTTTATTTCATCAATTTAAAGAAAAATAACTTAAATTTTCAAGTAACTTTATTCGCACACACAGAGACACTGGCACACACTTATATAGATTGGGTTGAGTCAAAAATAATTTTCGTTTTAGTCAAATATAATTTATTCATGAATAAGTTAATAATGAATTAACTTCAACAAGCTACCTGATAAATATACAATTGATTGAAATTAATTCATTTTATTTAAAGGGAATCATCTCTTCAAATAAAATTCAGCTGGTTTTGAGCTGAAGAAAATTTCCACGAACGTTTTCTCTTGATTTTCTTCAGAATTCTTTTGTAATTCATAGCGTTTTGTAGAGAGCGTAAAAGATGGAAATCACTTGATGCAAGGTCTGCTGAATATGGTAGATGGGGGTAGAACAGATCAGCATAAAACCAATATTTTCTTCTTTTTCCTGTGTGTTTCTTGCTGAACATGGCCTTGCCTTATCATGGGGAAGAACAACGTTTCACCGAATTGACGAGTGGGGGGGGGGTTCTTAGAAGATTTTCATGCACACGTTACAGCTGTTGAGAGTAAACACAACTTGTTTGAATTTAATTCATTTTTTTTTTCTGGTTCGCAAATCTCGCGCCCATCTCCTTCCTCATTGTCCAGCCATCATTCGGTGTAGATCGATACCATTTGATATGGATGCCTTCCAAGACGGGGCGAAGTGCCCCTTCATCACTATTACTCCTAGGTCCACTCTCACTCGGAGTGGTAATACCTCTATGGGTTAAATAGAAAACATGAGCTTAAAGAATGTGTTTAAAATGTGTTTAAAAGAAACTGAGTTAAGAAAATTGAGTACCTGTAGGGTCCAAAGTGAATATTTGAAGAACATACAACTCCGACAAGGGTTGAGGGACAATACATTTAATAGATAACAGCACATGAATACAAAGGATACATAATAGAAGAGTACATGGATACATAAGATACAAATACAAGAGTAGATACACCTACATATATAAAAGGACTGGAGCGTCCATAGATAGAAATGACTTACAAGGAGGAGGGCCGGAGTCCCACCGAGAAAGGGGTAGACCGTGTCTAACCCATGTGGTCTCGTAGCGAGGAAAAAAAGGAAGAGAAATTCGAATCAGCCGCTTAAATATCATACGTCCCCTGGACAAGCGACAACAAGCCGGGCAGATAACTCCTCCAGGCCAGGGAAAATAATCCCCTACATACCCATCAAGAATAGATAAAACAAAAACGTCTTTGGTATAAAATGACACAATGGGTTGACATGCCGTAAAATTCATCCAACCAGCCAACCAACCAACCAACCAACCAACCAACCAACCAAATTGTAGATGGGGATATGTTGAGGCCAAGTGATAATACTCGAGTATTTTTGTACGGATTGCATTCCACGATTTTCTTAAATCATGTTGATCGAAGTCTGATGAGCATCCTGGATTTATCTCTCAAATGACCAAAATTACCAGAACGAAACTTTGAAAACCAGTTTCGGTATTGACGGTTAGTAATGATGCCTTGACCATAAACATTAAAAAATAATCCTTAGCTGTTTCGGTAGCATTTCTTTGTTATTCTTAAACGCTCACAAAATTACATGTCGAATATGCACTTACAGTTGTTCCATTTTAGGTGTAAGATCATAGATTAAATTATGATATACACTCTTTCATTACTGAAATAAAGATGAACGATAAAGGAACTGATATATTTCATATATCCAGTGAATATTTATATGTAATAGAGTGTGTAGACTTTTGCGAACAAAATACTACCAAGAGAGTAATTTGGAAAAAAAAAACACCCAACTTTTCACGAAAATAAGACCATCCAAGATTTTACATTTTATAAAAGAAATGGGATTTTACTAAAATATGAGTAATTGAACAAAAGTGGCTAACATGCTGCTTTGAAACCAATGGTAACAATTGCATCTTAAATGTATTGTACACTATGATAAATAAATAAATAAATAGAACTCATACACCTGTAACCGAACACTTTATTTTCAATTCCCAACACTAGAAAAAAGAACCACACACACACACACACACACACACACACACACACACGTATATATATATATATATATATATATATATATATATATATATATAATTACGGCATTAAATGATGGTTGATGTGCCATAAAACAAAAAACAAATTGAGTTAAATCATATTAATTCGCATTTTTGAAGAAAGTTCTCTGAGAGTTCTTTGAATAATAACATTGACAACTCACGTATATAGAAACTATTTTGAGTTTTAAGTAATATATTCACACGCACAAATGACCAATATATATATATATATTATATATTTTCCTTATGTTTTACCTCATATATATATATATATATATATATATATATATATATATATATATTGATAGTATAGTTTGCTATATTTATAAATAAAGAGTGACCAAGATCAGTGATAGAGCATGTATATTTAAGTTAAGCGTAGATATAGATTCAATGGCGCTTGGTAACTGTCAGCTTTTCGCCTATGTGATCATAAGCAAGTAACTCAGTTATCAAGCGTCGTTGACTCTATGTCTACCCCCCACACACACACACGGACTTACACTATTTAGCAATATCTCTTAAGTAAATATATCAAACGTTGTAATAATTAAATTATCGTATTGTGGTATATCCACATGTTTTGCTAGTCAAGATTATTATACTTTTTACATATTGAACTATTTAGCAATATCTCTTAAGTAAACATATCAAATGTAATAATTAAATTATCGTATTGTGGTATATCCACAGGTTTTGCTAGTCAAGATTATTATACTTTTTACATATTGAACTATTTAGCAATATCTCTTAAGTAAATATATCAAACGTTGTAATAATTAAATTATCGTATTGTGGTATATCCACATGTTTTGCTAGTCAAGATTATTATACTTTTTACATATTGAACTATTTAGCAATATCTCTTAAGTAAACATATCAAATGTTGTAATAATTAAATTATCGTATTGTGGTATATCCACAGGTCCTACTAGTTAGATATAAATCTTAGGTAAATATTCTGCTACTGAGCTGTGATTTGTCGAATTTTTATGTCGTATTTTCTGTTATAATAAATCTGGAAAATCCCAAACATCATGGTGTGTGGTCTATGATTCTTGTTCATCTGAAGTTAAGATTTTTTTTTATCTCTCAGTGATTATCCCTTTACTAGCAGGACCTGTGGATACACCACAGTATGATAATTTAATTATTACAACGTTCGATATTTTTACTTAAGAGCTATTGCCAAAATACGTTCAATATGTAAAAATTACAATAATCTTGATTTCTCTCTCTCGTTCTTTTTTCTTTCTTTCCTACATTATGGTCGATTCAAACAGTTTAGCGTTATCACTTCCGCGCACTCACTCCCTCTCTCGCTCTACTTCCTTCCTCTCTTTATTTTTTTCTTTATCTTATATTTTTCTGTGTAGCATGTTCTTTTTTCTCCCCTTTCTTTCTTTATAATAAAAATTGAATGGTCCTTTATCAAGCTAAGGTGACGACACTCATAAGATATAAGAATTCGGCAGATAAGCAACACCAGATAATCAGTAATTGCATTTTTGCATTTCATCTTGGGTGATCTGGACGGTCTGAATTTTAAACAGAGGGTGTTCCAAGATGATGACGGTCGTACAATTAAGGAACACGAGTATTAGTATATAGATATTTTGTTTCATGTTAGATTTGGGTTGTTAACTACTTCTTACAGGGAGAATGTTCCAAGGTTTTACTATTCATTGGTCAAAGGAATTATGTTTAGCGTGGATTTGTGAGGAATAAAAAATACAAAAATAAAAATAAAATAAAAAATAAAATAAAAAAAAGAACAAACTCCCATGGGGCCTTTCACCGGAAATACGATCTGCGCATATCCGACAAAAAGGACTGACTCCCTTCCCCCAAAAGAATCCCTCGGCCATTCTAACTGAGGCTGAAATTGGGTCTATTAACCAGAGAGATTTTCCATCGCCACAGGCCACTATGACCTGGTCAATAAGGCCTAAGTCATAAAGCTACCTTCTGCCTTTGTCTCTTTCCTTTCTCGCACCTTTTCGTTCCTAAGTTCCATTTCAGCTCACCAGCCCAGAAGAACAAAGAAACAACTTTTATTTGGGGTTAAGATACCAGCACCAACAATAGCATAACTTAGCCCCATAGATTTTCTTATTTTTGCTGCCCTGTAATTTAAGGGTGTCCTATTGTTTTGTCTTGTATGAGTTTCAGTAGCATTAGTATCACTTTACTCTAATAGATGTTTAATATTATGGGATGGAAAGAGGTTTAATATCTTAGGTTTAAAGGTAGCTTGTTAATCTTGTTGCGTGTTTCTAGGGTTTGCTTTTAATCCCATCATATTTGGGGGTCGTGCTAAAAAGGAATTCAAAGAAAGAAGGAAAAGACAAAGACAAAATGTAGTTTTAGAATTGAGTCGGAAGTGGGTCCTTTTTCCATCACATGCTTGGAGGGATCTTCCGGTCTGAAGGCTCATGGCAGTTTGTTAGTTTTTTTTATTCTTATACAGTCTCACATTTTCTTTTTAGCTAAGATGTTTGATAAGGATAATGCTTCTTTGTAGCGATGATGTTTTATCATACTTTCTTCATAGCTAACATATGATTTATTTGTTTCTTATATGTTTGATGGTACCTTATCTAATGATAAGATGTTCGATGAAGATTTAATTCTAACTAAAGATTTTGATAATACTTTCTAGCTAATATGTTTCATGTTACTTTCTTTGTGGTTGATATGTTTCATGATACCTTTTTTGTAGATAAGATGTTCGAAGATACTTCCTTTGTAGTTAAGATGTTTCATGATAATTTCTTTGTGGATAAGATGTTCGAAGATACTTTCTTTGTAGTTAAGATGTTTCATGATAATTTCTTTGTAGTTAAGATGCTTGATGATACTTTCGTAGTACTTAATATGTTTCATGAAACTTTTTTGTGGATAAGATGTTCGATGATACTTTCTTTGTAGTTAATATGTTTTATGAAACTTTTTTGTGGATAAGATGTTCGATGATACTTTCTTTGTAGTTAATATGTTTTATGAAACTTTTTTGTGGATAAGATGTTCGATGATATTTTCTTTTTAGTTAATATGTTTTATGAAACTTTTTTGTGGATAAGATGTTCGATGATACTTTCTTTGTAGTTAATGTTTTATGAAACTTTTTGTGGATAAGATGTTCGATGATATTTTCTTTGTAGTTAATATGTTTTATGAAACTTTTTTGTGGAAAGATGTTCGATGATACTTTGTTTGAAGTTAAAGTTTTATGAAACATTTTTTGTAGATAAGATGTTCGATGATACTTTTTTGTAGTTAATATGTTTTATGAAACTTTTTTGTGGATAAGATGTTCGATGATACTTTCTTTGTAGTTAATATGTTTTATGAAACTTTTTTGTGGATAAGGTGTTCGATGATACTTTCTTTCAATTCTCTGGCAAGGTTCAGGTATTTGTCTATCTTTTAGTTTTCCACCAGTTGACACATAATTTTTTTTTTGTTAATCAGCACTAGGCCTGGTCTCCTGGGATAGGGTGATCCGTCTTTATCTCGAAATCCCAGAGAATTTTCTGCGTTTTATTCTCAAGAACAGATTCTGGTTTATGCATATACCATTTTGTTGTGTGGTCGAAGTTTTTTTTTTGCTTAATTCCCAGTGAATCACCTTCCCAACCCTGTCGTGCCTCGCTTTGTATTCCCGTTGTGCTAGTTTGCTACATTCACTTAATACATGGTTTACAATCTCATCTCTGTCACCGCACAGTCTACATTTACTATTTGTTGCGTCTTATCAATTTTTGCTTTGATATAATTTGTTCTTAAGGCAGTATTTTATGCAGCAATTATTAGTAATTCAGTTTCTCCATTGAGGTTTCCTCTTCTTAACCATGTCCAGGATTTTTCATGTACAACCTCTCCAATTATATGGACGCTTCACGTCCATATAATTGTTTTTCTTTCCATCTTTGTTTTCTAGTTTTTGTTGTTTTTCTGTTTGTTCATACATTAAATCTACTGTTGTTGGCTGCTATAAGTAATCTTTCTTTGCTCTTTTTTGTGTACTCTTCGAGTCCTTGGATTGTCGCCTCTACATAGTCCTCTATGATAACGACCTCTTCCACCTTCTTTTCTTGAAACATATAATCTATCTTTATCATCTCTAGGGTGTAGGGCCTTATGCATCATCGTTAATTTCCTTGTTCTTTGGTCGATCTGTCTGAGTTCTTCTTTTGTCCATTTTAAGAATGGCCCAGAATATCTTATAACTGGGACGGCCCAGGTACTTATTCCTGCTGTTGAGCTTGGTTTCTAAGAGCTTTCTTGTTCTTCTGGGGTATTCGTTTTTAACTTTTCTTTTCGTCTCAGTTTGTTTGATATTGTCTGCTTCTAAGATTCCTAAGTATTTGTAGATTTATTTTTCTTCAAGTGTTTTTATAGTGTCCTGATTTGGTTGTTATATTCCGTCCATTAATTTTCTTTCCCCCTTTTTTGTTACTAGCATGACACATTTTTCGATTCCGAATTCCATCCCTATATCCTGGCTATATATTCTATATATTCAAGTATGTGGTACCATGTCATAAGCTTTTCTGTAGTCAGTCCATGCCATTGCAATATTTTTTCGCCTATTTTTAACTTTTTTAAGGATGTGTTGATCTATATAAAGTAAGTCATGTGTTCCTCTTTTTCCCTTTCGGCATCCTTTCTGGAAAAAGTTTATGCCAATTAAGTGAGAAGTATATTTCTTCTTTAATTACCGCAGTCAATATTTTCCACATCATGGGCAGACACGTTATGGGTCTATAATTGCTAGGGGTATTTCTTTTTTGGTCTTTCTAGATTAGGTTAGTTATTCCTTTTGTCATCCATTCGGGTACATCCGTTTCCTGCAAGCATCTGTTGAGTTATTGGGTCATTCTCTGGTGGATTGAAGTGAATTTCTTGAACCAAAATCCGTGTATGCCATCATGGACTGGTGTTTTCCAGTTTACTATTTTCTTAAGTGTTGATCTGAGCGTAATTAAGTGTATGCTTGCTACAGGGCCCTCCTCGATTTCCTTCAGTTCATCTCTAATATCGCTGATCCATTTTGAAGCTTTGTTATGTTCTTTTTTCTCCCATATATTATTCCAAAAATGCTTTGCTTCTACTGCATCTGGATGTTCAACAGCGTTTGTTTTTTGATCCACAATTTGTTTGTAAAAATTATTTTCATTTGTTTTATTTTGTTTGTACTGTTTAGTTTATTTCGGTACCTTTTTAGTCTTCCTTCTATAGCTAATATCTTTTGATTTACAACTTAATTTATTGTTGGCTTTTTGAACTTTTAGTTGAATGTGTATTAGTGTTTTTTATTATTATTTACTCCTTTTGAGTTTTCACATCAGTGTTAGCTGATGGTCTTTCACTGGAGTCTGAGTGACAGCAAGTCTCCTCAGGTCTCCAGGACTCTTCTGAGTATTCTGGCAGATTGCAGCAGTGCAGTGTTCTGAATGGTTTCAATCCTTCCTCTGATATCCAAACTTTCCAAACCCTTTTCTAATGCTTTTGGGACTGTTCCAAGTGCACCAACTACAATTGGTATAACTTTCACTTTCATATTCCATAACTTTTTCAGTTCTCTGGCAAGGTCCAGATATTTGTCAATTTTTTCATTTTCCTTTAACTTCACCCTGTGATCCGCTGGCACTGCAAAATCCACCAGTTGACAAGTTCTTTCTTTTTTGTTAATCAACACTAGGTCTGGTCTTCTTGCTGGGATAAGGTGATCCGTTTTAATTTCAAAGTCCCAGAGAATTTTGTGCGTTTCGTTCTCAAGAACAGATTCTGGTTTATGCATATACCATTTTGTTGTGTGGTCAAAATTTAATTTCTTGCATAATTCCCAGTGGATCACCTTCCCAACCCAGTCGTGTCTAGTTTTGTATTCTCGTTGTGCTAGTTTGCTACATTCGCAGAGTATATGGTTAACAGTCTCATCTCTATTACCGCAAAGTCTACATTTACTATTTGTTGGGTCTTATCAATTTTCGCTTTGATGTAGTTTGTCCTTATGGCATTATTTTGTGCAGCAATTATAAGTGATTCTGTTTCTCTTTTGAGGTTTCCCTTTCTTAACCATGTCCAAGTCTTTTGATGTGCAACCTCATCTATTTGTCGTTTGAAGCGTCCATATAATTGTTTTTCTTCCCATTTTTGTTTTCTAGTCTTTGTCGTTCTTCTGTTTGTCCATCTGCCGTTTCTACTATTGTTGGTCGCCATAAGTAATTTGTCTTTGCTCTTCCTTGTGTAATCTTCAAGTTGTTGGATTGTGGTTTCTACGCATTCCTCTATGTTGGCAAGACCTCTTCCCCCTTCCTTTCTTGACACATACAATCTATCTCTATCATCTCTAGGGTGGAGAGCCTTGTGCATGGTCATTAATTTTCTCGTCCTTTGGTCTATCTGTCTGAGTTCTTCTTTTGTCCATTTTAAGAATGGTCCTGAGTATCTTATAATGGGGACAGCCCAGGTATTAATTCCTTTGATCAGATTTCTGCTGTTAAGTTTCGTTTCTAGAAGTTTTCTAGTTCTCCTGAGATATTCCTTTTTAACTTTTCCTTTCATTTCTGCTTGCATGATATTGTCCGCTTCCAAAATTCCTAAGTATTTGTAGCTTTCATTTTCATCAAGAGATTTTAGTTTCCTGATTTGGTAGTTGTATTCCTATTATTATTATTATTATTATTATTATTATTATTATTATTATTATTATTATTATTATTATTATTATTTACTCCTTTTGAGTTTTCACATCAGTGTTAGCTGATGGTCTTTCACTGGAGTCTGAGTGACAGCAAGTCTCCTCAGGTCTCCAGGACTCTTCTGAGTATTCTGGCAGATTGCAGCTGTGCAGTGTTCTGAATGGTTTCAATCCTTCCTGTGATATCCAAACTTTCCAGACCCTTTTCCAATCCTTTTGGGACTGTTCCAAGTGCACCAAATACAATTGGTATCACCTTCACTTTCATATTCCATAACTTTTTCAGTTCTCTGGCAAGGTCCAGATATTTGTCCATTTTTTCATTTTCCTTTAACTTCACCCTGTGATATTATTATTATTATTATTATTATTATTATTATTATTATTACACAAGTTCTCTTTTTCTTGTTTATTAACACTATGTCTGGTCTCCTAGTCGGAACTAAGTGTTCCGTCTGTATCTCAAAGTCATTATTATTATTATTATTATTATTATTATTATTATTATTATTCATTTAATTTTTTCAATGATGTTTTAGAATTTTTAGTGACACATAAAAGCAGGAAATAAAATCAGTTTATTTTTTCCGTAAGTTAACCGAGTCCCACGAAATTCTTTCAGTTTATGCAACCGCCCGAAACAGAGTGAAAAGTTACGCGGGCGCGTGCACACACACACACACACACACACACACACACACATATATATATATATATACATTTATATATATGTACAAGAATACATGCATGCATTTTAAGACGTAAAGACGTTGGTGTTGATTTTGTTGATATTGGTGTGCGTGCGGGCGTGTATGTGTGCATGCGTACGTGTGTGTGTGTGTGTGTACATGCGTGCGTGTGTGTTGACATTATGAATAGGCATCAATTCCCTGAACAATGGATTCATTTTTATCAGAAGCAATATACACCGGATCCACCAAAGTTTGACACCGGGCTGTCGTAATGACACAATCAATAAACTGTGTATTCATACATTCTCGATTGTAGGCGTGTGAAAAAATAAATGGAGGAGAAAGGGCCACTCATGTTGCTTCCTTCCGGTCGAGAAAGTTTTGAAATATTACAGATAGTTTATTTTACGAAGTTAAAAAAATCACACATTACAGTAATAAGGTGTATGTGTGTGCAAAAGTCCTCAGCAGGGCGTCTCTTTGGAAAAGTAGAGACTGAATATACCGAAGAAAAACCTGTTTGTTTGTTTGTTAATAAAAGCGCTGGAATTTTTTTTTCACAGGCATAGCATGTATGTTTATGCAAAAAGTTTCCACAGCTTTTTTCTTTTTAAAACAACTTATTTTATTTACCCCTAAATTGAGTCAATAAGATATTTACCTGGATTTTAGTGAACTTAGAACAGGTAAAATGTGTATTTTATCATAAAAGAAAAATTGTGGTTTTCATACAAATCATCATCATCACCATCATCATCATCATCATCATCATCATCATCATCATCATCAACAACAACAACAACAACAACGCTGTTTTTATTAAATTAATCATCATCTTCATTTTGAGTATTCTGGCTGATCTTAACAATTCTGTTGAATGGATGGTCTCGATTCTTCCACTGATTTCCAATTCTCCCAGATTATTTTGTAAACACTTGGGGACTGTTCAAAGGACACCAATTACATTTGGTAGAACCTTTACCTTTATGTTCCATTTTTTAAAGTTCTCTGGCAAGGTCCAAATATCTAGCAATCTTTTCCTCTTCTTTTATTTTCCCAATATGCCAGGACGGCGAAATCCACGAGATGACAAGTTCTCCTTTTCTTGTTAATTAACACTATGTCTGGTCTTCTAGTTGGAACTAGGTGTTCCGTCTGTATCTCAAAGTTGTTATTACTATTATTGTTGTTGTTGTCATTGTTGTTTCACACCTTGTGTTTTTCACACCAGCCTAAGCTGATGGTATTTCAGTGGAGTCTGAGTGACAACAAGTCCCTCAGGTTTCCAGGACCCTTCTGAGTATTCTAGCCGATTGCAGCTATGCTGTTGTTTGGATGGTCTCAATTCTTCCTCTAGTCTTTTTCCAAGCCTTTTTGGGCCGTTCCAAGTGAACTAACAACAATTGGTGTCACTTTGGTCTTTATATGTTTTTCACGCCAATAGGTGGGCTTCACAAAAGATCAAGGACTCTTCTAAGTATACTCGCCCAGTAGTTGTGATGTATAAACGCATTCAATTCTTTCTCTGAACTCCATTTTCTGTAGTCTCTTTTCTCAAGAGAAAGACAAGAAACATAATTGCTATCAGTATAACTTTCATTTACTATATCTTTCTCGGCTCTCTGGCAAGGTCCAGGTATTTGTTCAGTTTCTTTTTTTTTTTCACCTTAAAACCACTGGCATAGTTATGATAATTAGAACCCAAGGTATGAAAAAATTTGGCACATTAAAAACTACTGCTATAGCTATAAGAATAGGAGTCATGTGTAGAGTCCTGTGCAGAGACAATCCCATTAACAAGATTTTAAGCGGCCCCTGTTTACACGAGATTAAAAAGATTGCACTTTATGGCACTGCTCATCAACTTAACAGAATGTTATCAATGCAAAGGAATTATAAACAATATACATGTTAAGTACCACTTAACATGAGAATTTCTGCAAACAGAATGCCTATATTCATTCATGGATAAGGGATTGTACTAAATAGATGGCAAAATAATAATAATAATAATAATAATAATAATAATAATAATAATAATAATAATAATATGAGAGTGAAATTGATACCAATTGTAGTTGGTGCACTTGGAACGGTCTCAATAAACTTGAAAAAAAAAAAAAAAAAAAAAAAAAGACTCGAGGGTCTGGAAATCAGAGGAAGAATTGAGACCATCCAGACAACTGCACTGCTGCAATCGGCTAGAATACTCAGAAGAGTTCTGGAAACCTGAGGAAATTTGTTGTCACTCAGCCTCCAGTGAGATACCATCAGCTAACACTGATGTGAAAAACTCAAAAGGAGTGAAAATAATAATAATAATAATAATAATAATAATAATAATAATAATAATAATAATAATAATAATAATAAAGGGTGATGAATAAATTGTAATTGTATCACTATAAAAACAGAAAGGAAGACACTTTTATATTAACCATTCTCATTCATATAATGATGCTAAGTAATAATTAAACAGATAACGACGTGAATGCAACTAGAACTGGAAACAGTGAAGATCCCGTACCTGGCAGGTATGGTAGTGTAGATCACATATCAATAATAATAATAATAATAATAATAATAATACTGAATGGTATATGCACATTGCACAAAACCAGAATCAGTCCTCGAGAATGAGGCACAAAATTCTCTTGGGCTTTGCTATCGAACCAAGATTATAGTGAATTCTCTACCGTCTGAACTAAACTAGATTCTAGTTCTCTCTATAAATAGTTTCTCTCTTTAGATTTCCTCTGTGTAGCCACGTCCAGATCAATTCATGAGCTATTTCATTAGTTTCTTTTCTGAAGTACCCACGCGGTATTTTTTCTTCCAACTTTAGTGGAATCATTGCTATAAGAAATGGTAGTGGCAAGAATGAGTCATCCTGGAAGATTCCTCCTTGGATTTTTACCCATGCTAGAGTTTGACTTCCAGCTGCTTGTTCTACTCTTCACTTTTTCCATAGCTTTTATGATGAAGATTATGAGTTTCACCGATATCTTGGACACTTCCAAACATTATATGATCAATGGTTATGAGATGATATCATATACCTTTTTGCAGTCAATTAATACCAGAGCTACATGTAATGTATGGGGTTCGAAACCGATTTCATATAATAAAATAATACATATCGACCATCATCTAAAAAAATATAAACGTTATTTGTTGTTTTAGATTGTCTAATTTTTTGATCTTTCTGGATCAATTTTTTCACTTTGCTGAGTTAATATATTTGATAGTTGTTGATAAGTGTGAATATTTTGAATCAGAATCATATAGTTTTGCTTACCCCTACCATGTTGATCCATGGTATGTCTTATAATTTTACTTACCTCTTTCGTGTTGATCTTTTGTCAGTCTTATAGTTTTTCTTACTTTTTTCATGTTGATCCTCGGTTTGTCTTAACCCTTTCATGTTGATCTTTGACCTGACATAGTTTTGCTTACTTCTTTTATGTTGTTCCCCGGTCTGACTTATATTACTAATTTGTTTACAGTGGGGGTGGGGTGTTGGTGGTCAATGTGATCTAAGCCAAAATTTAACCACCTGATTTATTCATTTATCACTTCCTTTTCTTCCTTCCTTTCCCCCTTCCTTCCTTTCCTCCTTACTTCTTTTTCTCCTCACTTCCTTTTCTCCTTCCATACTTTTCTTTTTTTGCTGTGATTTATCCTATTAAATAAAATCCGATCACATGACCATGAATTTGATAAGTAAATATGTTGGTCAATAAATTTATTACCGAAAATAATATAAATTTTTTTAATCGATATTATTTTCGGTAATAAATTTTGAACAAACTTTTTGGTCAATTCAATAATTAGATGTTTGATTCTCTTTTGTAGGAGACGGAAAGAGAAAAAAATCAATTAACTCGAATAGGGTCTGTTTAGTGACATCTGTTGTATGAGTGATGACCGGCTGATTAAGCTGAAATTCGGAAGGCCGGCCGCACAGGAGGCAGAAAGAAGCCTGGAAAACCGAGATTAAGATGGATTGACGATATAGTCAACTGGAAAGTGGAAAGTGGGGGGATACAACACATCAGTTAGTGACGTTTAGCAAAAGATACTGACATAACGGAGGCAGCTGCTCGCGTCTGTCCAAGTAAACAGGAACCGTCATGTAGCCCCTGACGGTCAGACTCACGCAGACGTTGACAAAAAAGAAAAAAGAAAAAAAAAAGAAAAAAAAAGGAAAATCAAAAAAGCAAAAAAAAAAAAAAAAAAAGAAGCAATAAAGAACAACTGTTGATAAGAAGCAGAGATACCGTAGACCCGGGGCCCATAATTGAACGGCGGGGGTATTTAACAAGAAAAGTAAAATGTTTATTCAATACGGTTAGATGAAACAAACAACAAATTGCCGTCGACAGTTCTTATTTCATCTTAAATCTCTCTCATGTGTTGTTGAAATTGTTTTTTTTCTTCTTTTTTTTTGGGGGGTTTGCGTTTAATTGTCGCGAGTTTTGCTACTATGTGATATTACATTTTGTATTTTATAAAAATATATTAAAAAGTATAAATCTGTTTAATTTTTATCAACTATGATTTATAGATAATTCAATAGAAGTTGCTCGGACTATATGACCTTTAGGCCCCTTTTGCGATCTCGATTCGTGGGAAATTTTTTCCATTTACACTGTCAAATCCGGTTGTTTTGTTAGGGGTTAGGATTAGGGGTTAGTTTTATAATTAAAAAATCTCTAAAAATCGTCTGTTAACAAACAACCGGATTTTGACGGTGTAAATGAAAAAATGTCCTTATGAATCGAGATCGCAAAAGGGGTGTCTAAAGGTCATATGGCTCAGTTGCTCTATGAATGTTTGGTCTAGCGCTTGGAAAAAGGGGGATACTCATTCGCTGTTCGGTTGATACCAACAATAGACCACTCTTCAGATTTTACTACAACAATTCGTTCTGTGAAATACTGTATTAAAGTTCAGAACTGAAGAAAATTATACAGGTGTATGGTAACGGTGGTTTTAATGTGATAAATTGATTATATTTAAAACATTTTCTCACTTGTTTTAGGTATACCCAATTCGTCGAAATCCGTGTTTTTTTCAATACAAATTTACCCCCCCCCGTTTGAAAAATATTACCAAAAATCAGGGAATTATCGATTTTAATTAAATTTTCAGTGTTGATTTATCAATGAATACATTTTATAATGCGTCAGTTATTTTATTTCAAGACTTTCTGATTTTGTTCAGATCACTTAACTTTGACCCCCCCTTATTTTTGGGGCGCAATATATGGTTGGGGTTATATATGTGGTGGATACCTTTTTTCTGCATAAATAAAAAGACCGAAGGTGTGAATAGAAGAAAAAAATTAAAGAATCTGCTCTGGTAATAAATTAGTACGAAAATCGGAAAATAAATAAATAAAACTATTAAAGATTGTTTTTTCCCTCATTTCGATAATTATTTAATTGGTTATTATCTTATAAAAGAAAAAAATATACATCATATTTGTTTCGTTTAAAAGAGAGGGCTAAATTTCCAATACAGTTTTCGACAAAAAAATATGGGTGATTGATACTAAAGTAAAGTAGTTATCAAAAAATGTTTTTAGAATTTAATAATATGACATTTAAATTTAACACCATGCTGCTTATACTTTTAATGAATTTTAATCTATCATAGCAGAAATACTAATTAAATCAGAAAGTTTCCCTGATTTTTGGTATTTTTTTTTCAATCACGAGTGTTAGATTTATTTTGTAAATACGGATTTTACGGCAACTTATGAGCGGCCATCTTGATCAAAATTGACCGAAAAAAATGTTGTATCAAAAATAAATTACATGTGTAATATTATTATTATTATTATTTTTTACTGATGCTTATTATGTTACTACTTTTCGACTTAGACAACAATTTGACCTTAAATAATCGATTTAATTAATTCTAATTCGTTTTTAAAATGAAAAGCAGACGAATTTTTGGGTATCTATACTATGTTATAGTTCATAACTGAGGAAAATTAAACGGGTTTATGGTGAGTAAAACTGTGATAAATAGAATATAGACATTTGCTCACTTATTTCTTTTGTGAACAAAACAAAGTTTAACTTTATCTTTATAAAAATAGCTATTACAATAAATCAGATGTGAAATTGGTGAGAGAAAGGGATTTGTGTATTGTAGCTGAAGAAAATAAATGAATTATTTTAATTAAAAAAAAAACAACTTTTTTTTCACCAAATTTTATCTCAGTTTTTGTATTTATGGTATGGTGGGAATAAAGAACAGATACAATATACTGCTCTCCCTTTTTTTGTTTATCAGCAAATTACTACTCTTTCTAATCAACAAATCTATTTTGCTACGATTCCGTGTGCGTGCGTACGCACGCGCGCGCGTGTGTGTGTGCATGTGTGTGTGTGTGTGTGGTGTGCGTGTGCGTGCGTGCGCGCGCGTATGTGTGTATGTGTATGCGTGTGTGCGTGCTTGCATCTAGCACAAGAGACCCGTTCGGCATATGGATATGATATTTTATCAATAGACAAATCGTGATTAAGAGAAATGGACGATCATTCTGAAGTTACTATTAAACTAAGGGAGGCTACTCCGCGTGCAAAACGATTTCAGCAGAAAAATGATTTCTTTTAAAAAATATTAGATGTGTAAAAAGTTAGCAGTCAGAAAAAAAAACCCAAAAACAAAAAAACAACCCCAACCCCCTGGACATTTTATAAAAATTTCAGTGGGAATTTCTTGCCTATAAAATCGATTTTTTTGAAATCATCACATGAATACAAAGTTACCTAGAAGTAGATTCAAAAATAATTTTAATATGTAAAAAATAAAAAAAAAAATAGTTTGATATGTAGAAAAAATAATGGAGTAATGGAAACTAAAATCCTCCTGCCGTGTAAAAATTTCAGGAGTAAAATATTTTGAATAATTTTGATACTTCGGACTTTTGTTCTCATCGTTATTGTGTATAAATACAACGTTCAAAGCCATAGTAACCTCGGGATCTGTTTCAGGTGTTTTTTTTTAGTTATGGGGTTACTGTGGCTGTTTATATACATAGAGATGAGGACAACAATCTGAAATATCAAGACTATTCATATAAAGCCTCATTTCATAAGTACATACAAGTATAAGTATAAGATATTTGTTTTTGAATATGTTATGTAGTTTAAGTTTAATATAGTAAAGTAAAAAAACAAAACAAAAAAAAAAAAACAACCCCCCAAAAAAAACAAAAACAAAAAAACAAAAAAAAACAAAAAAAAACAAAGAAAAAAAGAACTTCGTTCTGTATAAGTTTTATAGTGGATGAATTGTTATTTTATTAAAAATAATTGATATAATGAGTGAGGGAGAGATGTGACCATCAGTCGTATAATATCGAATGCATCAAGAGAGAGAGAGAGAGGAGAGAGAGAGACAGACAGGACAGACAGACAGACAGTGTGTGTGTGTGTGTGTGGTGAGAGAGAGAGAGAGAGAGAGAGAGAGAGAGAGAGAGAGAGAGAGAGAGAGAGAGAGAGAGAGAGAAGAGAGAGAGAGATGAGAAAACAAAAAGAATAAATAAATAAAAAAATGTGAAGGAAAACAATGTTCTTTCTTTTGCCAAAATTGTGTTTAGTTCTATAAAAACACAGTTCTTTCTTTCTTTCTTTCTTTCTTTCTTTCTTTCACTTTTTTTTCCAATTGGCTCGGATAGAAATACTACTGGTGTGAAAAAACTTGCAAGGAGAATTGTAGTAATAATAATAGTAATAGTAGTAATAGTTATGATAATGATCAATCAATCCTGATATAGTACGTGCCCTTCTGCTGAGATTGGCTCGGAAAATTAGAAAAGTCCTGGAAACTTGAGGAGACTTACTGTCACTCAGATTTCAGTGAAAGTCTACCAATTAGTACAAGGAGTACTGCAAGGAGTAAAAGAAAAAATTGAAATGGTAAACAGTGACAAAGGATTCAACGAAGGAAACGATAAAGAAACATTAGAAAAGATAAAATGGAAGACAACGAAAGAGCGAGTTCGTTCTCTCATTTCAGGCTTTGGGAACTTTCAGGAATCTGGGGAGAAATATCCAGAAAGCATGGATGCGATTCGTTAGATTTGGCAAACCGAGTTCTGAGCAAAATTTTCTGGAATGATTGCACTTATTTGTTTTACGGCATATCAACCCTTTTTCGGGTCATTTAATGCCAAATCAAGTTATTTTTGATATCAGGTCACTTACAGTACCCGAGGTTAGTTAAATGGCCACCCATCTAAGTAATGAACAGGCTTATCGCTGCTTAACTTAGGCGATCTAGCGGGAACCGGTGCTTTCAGCCTGACTTGGCCATCGGAAGCAGGGGGATAAGCTTGCAAAATTAAGGTAATGAGTGGGTGCCGGAAGTGACGAAACACTCCTCATGATAGAAATAAATAAATGGAGATAGATAGATAGATAGATAGATAGAGAGAAGAGAGATAGAGATAGATAGATAGAGATAGAGAGATAGATAGATAGATAGATAGAGAGAGAGAAGAGAGAGAGAGAGAGAGAGAGAGAGAGAGAGAGAGAGAGAGAGAGAGAGAGAGAGAGTTATCACATTAACAGATGAAAAAAAACTGAACAATTAAATACGAAACTGGTTTAATACATTTATTTTGGTTTGTTTGCAAGGAAGTATTAAAAAAAGTTTAATATGGTTCTTTTTGCTGTGTTTAACACATGCGCATGCACACACGCGCGCGCGCACACACACACACAAACGCGCGCGCGCACACACACACGCACACAGACACGCGCGCGCACACGACACACAATATACATACAACAACAGCAACAACAAAATAACAATAAAAAATAAAGTCTTTGACAACAACACAACAACAACAACAGTTTATTAAATTAAATTAAAAGTTACACCAAAATGAAAAATATCCTAATAGACAAGATGGTAAATATACATATTTACCACCCTCTGCACAAGTAGGTCAATTTCCTGAGCGGAGTTTAAGTTTTGAATTCAGAATTTTTCTTCTCCTAGGCTGGTTGCTTAACCAAGGTTAAAGGACCAATCTGTTCTACTATTTACCCATAGCTGGAAGGAGAATAGTTGGGTTCAGACCTTTCCCCAATGAAATAGATATCCACATAATTTCTCAGAATTTTATTTAACGTTAAAATTCGCGCAATTGTCTTGAATGAGTTCTCTGAATTTCCATTTATCTCCCAAGCCGTCGGTATCAGTACTACTAATGGCTGCACACCGTGGATCCGAACGAAGCGCCTAGAGAATAATCTAGATGGAAGCTGCACAAAATGCTGCCGCGCGATCTTAACAAATCGTGGGAAACACCTTACGAGGAAGCAGTTGTATGACCACTTGCCCCCTATCACACAAACCATCCGAGTGAGACAATAGGACATGCTGGAAGCTACTGGAGAAGCAAGGACGAACTCATAAGCGACGTCCTCCGTGGAAACCACACATAGGCACTCCAGTACTGGCCGTCTAGCAAAGACCTATATTGATCACCTCTGCGCGGATACTGAATGTTGCGCAAATGACCTCCCGAGGGCAATGATGATAGGGATGGTTGGCGAGAGATTGTCATGAATATTCATGCTACTAGCGCGGGGTAGTAATATGTTTTATAAACTTTTTGGGATAAGATGTTCGATGATACTTTCTTTGTAGTTAATATGTTTTATGAAACTTTTTTGCGGAATGATTCGATATACTTTTCTTTGTAGTTAATGTTTATAAAACTTTTTTGTGGATAAGATGTTCGATATACTTTCTTTGTAGTTATATGTTTTATGAAACTTTTTGTGGATAAGATGTTCGATGATACTTTCTTTTAGTTATGTTTTATGAAACTTTTTTGTGGATAAGATGTTCGATGATACTTTCTTTAGTTAATGTTTTATGAAACTTGTTTGTGGATAAGATGTCGATGATACTTTCTTTGTAGTTAATTTTATGAAACTTCTTTGTGGATAAGATGTTCGATGATACTTTCTTTGTAGTTGATATGTTTTATGAACTTTTTTGTGGATAAGATGTTCGATGATACTTTCTTTGTAGTAATATGTTTTATTGAAACTTTTTTTGTGGATATGATCTTCGATGATACTTTCTTTTTAGTTAATGTTTGATGAAACTTTTTTTGTGGATAAGATGTTCGATGATACTTTCTTTTGTAGTTAATGTTTTATGAAACTTTTTTGTGGATAAGATGTTCGATGATACTTTCTTTGTTAGTTAATATGTGTTTATGAAACTTTTTGTGGATAAGTTGTTCGATGATACTTTCTTTGTAGTTAATATGTTTTATGAAAACTTCTTTGTGGATAAGATGTTCGAATGATACTTTCTTTGTAGTTGATATGTCTTATGAAACTTTTTGTGGATAAGATGTTCGATGATACTTTCTTTGTAGTTAATATGTTTTATGAAACTTTTTTGATATGAATTCTTTCGATGATACTTTCTTTGTCGTTAATGTTTTATGAAACTTTTTTGCGGATAAGATGTTCGATGATACTTTCTTTGTAGTTAATATGTTTTATAAAACTTTTTTTGTGGATAAGATGTTCGATGATACTTTCTTTGTAGTTAATGTTTATGAAACTTTTTTTGTGATAAGATGTTCGATGATACTTTCTTTGTAGTTAATGTTTTATGAAACTTTTTTGTGGATAGATGTTCGATGATACTTTCTTTTTAGGTAATATGTTTTATGAAACTTTTTTGTGATAAGTGTTCGATGATACTTTCTTGTAGTTAATATGTTTTATGAAACTTCTTTGTGATAAGATGTTCGATGATACTTCTTTGTAGTTGATGTTTTATGAAACTTTTTTGCGGATAAGATGTTCGATGATATTTTCTTTGTAGTTAATATGTTTTATAAAACTTTTTTTGTGGATAAGATGTTCGATGATACTTTCTTTGTAGTTAATGTTTGATGAAACTTTTTTTGTNGGATAAGATGTTCGATGATATTTTCTTTGTAGTTAATATGTTTTATGAAACTTTTTTTTGTGGATAAGTTGTTCGATAATACTTTCTTTGTAGTTAATATGTTTTATGAAACTTTTTTTGCGGATAAGATGTTCGATGATACTTTCTTTGTAGTTAATGTTTGATGAAACTTTTTTTGTGGATAAGATGTTCGATGATACTTTCTTTGTAGTTAATGTTTTATGAAACTTTTTTGTGGATAAGATGTTCGATGATACTTTTTTTTAGTTAATATGTTTTATGAAACTTTTTTGTGGATAAGTTGTTCGATGATACTTTCTTTGTAGTTAATATGTTTTATGAAACTTCTTTGTGGATAAGATGTTCGATGATACTTTCTTTGTAGTTGATGTTTTATGAAACTTTTTTTTGCGGATAAGATGTTCGATGATATTTTCTTTGTAGTTAATATGTTTTATAAAACTTTTTTTTGTGGATAAGATGTTCGATGATACTTTCTTTGTAGTTAATGTTTGATGAAACTTTTTTTGTGGATAAGATGTTCGATGATATTTTCTTTGTAGTTAATATGTTTTATGAAACTTTTTTTTGTGGATAAGTTGTTCGATAATACTTTCTTTGTAGTTAATATGTTTTATGAAACTTTTTTTGCGGATAAGATGTTCGATGATATTTTCTTTGCAGTTAATATGTTTTACAAAACTTTTTTTTGTAGATAAGATGTTCGATAATACTTTCTTTGTAGTTGATATGTTTTTATGAAACTTTTTTGTGGATAAGATGTTCGATGATACTTTCTTTGTAGTTAATATGTTTTATGAAACTTTTTTTTGTGGATAAGATGTTCGATAATACTTTCTTTGTAGTTAAAAGTTTTATGAAACTTTTTTGTGGATAAGATGTTCGATGATACTTTCTTTGTAGTTAATGTTTCATGAAACTTGTTTGTGGATAAGATGTTCGATGATACTTTCTTTTTAGTTAATATTTTTTAGGAAACTTTTTTGTGGATAAGATGTTTGATGATACTTTCTTTTTAGTTAATATGTTTTATGAAACTTTTTTGTGGATAAGTTGTTCGATGATACTTTCTTTGTAGTTAATATGTTTATAAAATTTTTTATGTGGATAAGATGTTCGATGATACTTTCTTTGTAGTTAATATGTTTTATGAAACTTTTTTGTGGATTAGATGTTCGATGATACTTTCTTTGTAGTTAATATGTTTTATGAAACTTTTTTGCGGATAAGATATTCGATGATATTTTCTTTGTAGTTAATGTTTTATAAAACTTTTTTTTGTGGATAAGATGTTCGATAATACTTTCTTTGTAGTTAATATGTTTTATGAAACTTTTTGTGGATAAGATGTTCGATGATACTTTCTTTGTAGTTAATGTTTTATGAAACTTTTTTGTGGATAAGATGTTCGATGATACTTTCTTTGTAGTTAATATGTTTTATGAAACTTTTTTGTGGATAAGTTGTTCGATGATACTTTCTTTGTAGTTAATGTTTTTGAAACTTTTTGTGGATAAGATGTTCGATGATACTTTCTTTTTAGTTAATATGTTTTATGAAACTTTTTTGTGGATAAGATGTTCGATGATACTTTCTTTGTAGTTAATATGTTTTATGAAACTTTTTTGTGGATAAGATGTTCGATGATACTTTCTTTGTAGTTAATGTTTCATGAAACTTTTTGTGGATAAGATATTCGATGATACTTTTGTTGTGTGGTCAAAGTTTTTTTTTTGCTTAATTCCCAGTGGATCACCTTCCCAACCCCGTCATTCCTAGCTTTGTATTCCCGTTGTGCTTTCTTTGTAGTTAATATGTTTTATGAAACTTTTTTGTGGATAAGATGTTCGATGATACTTTCTTTCAATTCTCTGGCAAGGTTCAGGTATTTGTCTATCTTTTAGTTTTCCACCAGTTGACACGTTATCTTTTTTTTTTTTTTGTTAATCAGCACTAGATCTCGTCTCCTGGCTGGGATAGGGTGATCCGTCTCTATCTCGAAGTCCCAGAGAATTTTATGCGTTTTATTATTAAGAACAGATTCTGGTTTATGCATATACCATTTTGTTGTGTGGTCAAAGTTTTTTTTTTGCTTAATTCCCAGTGGATCACCTTCCCAACCTCGTCATTCCTAGCTTTGTATTCCCGTTGTGCTTTTTTTTCTACATTCACTTAATACATGGTTTACAATCTCATTTCTGTCACCACACAGTCTACATTTACTATTTGTTGCGTCTTATCAATTTTTGCTTTGATATAATTTGTTCTTAAGGCAGTATTTTATGCAGCAATTATTAGTGATTCAGTTTCTCTATTGAGGTTTCCTCTTCTTAACCATGTCCAGGATTTTCCATGTACAACCTCTCCGATTTGTCGTTTGAAGCTTTTTCTTTCGTCTCAGTTTGTTTGATATTGTCTGCTTCTAAGATTCCTAAGTATTTGTAGATTTATTTTTCTTCAAGTGTTTTCCTGATTTGGTAGTTGTATTCCGTCCATTAATTTTCTTTCCCCCTTTTTTGTTACTAGCATGGCACATTTTTCGATTCCGAATTCCATCCCTATATCCTGGCTATATATTCTATATATTCAAGTATGTGGGACCATGTCATAAGCTTTTCTGTAGTCAGTCCATGCCATTGCAATATTTTTTCGCCTATTTTTAACTTCTTTAAGGATGTGTTGATCTATATAAAGTAAGTCATGTGTTCCTCTTTTTTTCCTTTCGGCATCAATTCTGGAAAAAGTTTATGCCAATTAAGTGAGAAGTATATTTCTTCTTTAATTACCGCAGTCAATATTTTCCACATCATGGGCAGACACGTTATGGGTCTATAATTGCTAGGGGTATTTCTTTTTTGGTCTTTCTAGATTAGGTTAGTTATTCCTTTTGTCATCCATTCAGGTACATCCGTTTCCTGTAAGCATCTGTTGAGTTATTGGGTCATTCTCTGGTGGATTGAAGTGAATTTCTTGAACCAAAATCCGTGTATGCCATCATGGACTGGTGTTTTCCAGTTGGCTATTTTCTTTAGTGTTGATCTGAGCGTAATTAAGTGTATGCTTGCTACAGGGCCCTCCTCGATTTCCTTCAGTTCATCTCTAATATCGCTGATCCATTTTGAAGCTTTGTTATGTTCTTTTTTCTCCTATATATTATTCCAAAAATGCTTTGCTTCTACTGCATCTGGATGTTCAACAGCGTTTGTTTTTTGATCCACAATTTGTTTGTAAAAATTATTTTCATTGTTTTGGAAGGTCCTATTTTGTTTGTACTGTTTAGTTCTATTTCGGTACCTTTTTAGTCTTAGCTAATATCTTTTGATTTACAACTTAATTTATTGTTGGCTTTTTGAACTTTTAGTTGAATGTGTATTAGTGTTTTTATTATTATTATTATTATTATTATTATTTACTCCTTTTGAGTTTTCACATCAGTGTTAACTGATGGTCTTTCACTGAAGTCTTAGTGACAGCAAGTCTCCTCAGGTCTCCAGGACTCTTCTGAGTATTCTGGCAGATTGCAGCAGTGCAGTGTTCTGAATGGTTTCAATCCTTCCTCTAATTTCCAAACTTTCCAGACCCTTTTCCAATCCTTTTGGGACTGTTCCAAGCGCACCAAATACAATTGGTATCACCTTCACTTTCATATTCCATAACTTTTTCAGTTCTCTGGCAAGGTCCAGATATTTGTCCATTTTTTCATTTTCCTTTAACTTCACCCTGTGATATTATTATTATTATTATTATTATTATTATTATTATTATTATTATTACACAAGTTCTCTTTTTCTTGTTTATTAACACTATGTCTGGTCTCCTAGTCGGAACTAAGTGTTCCGTCTGTATCTCAAAGTCATTATTATTATTATTATTATTATTATTATTATTATTATTATTATTATTATTATTATTATTCATTTAATTTTTTCAATGATGTTTTAGAATTTTTAGTGACACATAAAAGCAGGAAATAAAATCAGTTTATTTTTTCCGTAAGTTAACCGAGTCCCACGAAATTCTTTCAGTTTATGCAACCGCCCGAAACAGAGTGAAAAGTTACGCGGGCGCGTGCACACACACACACACGCACACACACACACACACACACACACACACACACATATATATATATATATATATATATATACATTTATATATATGTACAAGAATACATGCATGCATTTTAAGACGTAAAGACGTTGGTGTTGATTTTGTTGATATTGGTGTGCGTGCGGGCGTGTATGTGTGCATGCGTACGTGTGTGTGTGTGTGTGTGTACATGCGTGCGTGTGTGTTGACATTATGAATAGGCATCAATTCCCTGAACAATGGATTCATTTTTATCAGAAGCAATATACACCGGATCCACCAAAGTTTGACACCGGGCTGTCGTAATGACACAATCAATAAACTGTGTATTCATACATTCTCGATTGTAGGCGTGTGAAAAAATAAATGAAGAGGAGAAAGGGCCACTCATGTTGCTTCCTTCCGGTCGAGAAAGTTTTGAAATATTACAGATAGTTTATTTTACGAAGTTAAAAAAATCACACATTACAGTAATAAGGTGTATGTGTGTGCAAAAGTCCTCAGCAGGGCGTCTCTTTGGAAAAGTAGAGACTGAATATACCGAAGAAAAACCTGTTTGTTTGTTTGTTTGTTAATAAAAGCGCTGGGAATTTTTTTTCACATGCATAGCATGTATGTTTATGCAAAAAGTTTCCACAGCTTTTTTCTTTTTAAAACAACTTATTTTATTTACCCCTAAATTGAGTCAATAAGATATTTACCTGGATTTTAGTGAACTTAGAACAGGTAAAATGTGTATTTCATCATAAAAGAAAAATTGTGGTTTTCATACAAATCATCATCATCATCATCATCATCATCATCATCATCATCATCATCAACAACAACAACAACAACAACAACAACAACAACAACAACAACGCTGTTTTTATTAAATTAACCATCATCTTCATTTTGAGTATTCTAGCTGATCTTAACAATTCTGTTGAATGGATGGTCTCGATTCTTCCTCCGATTTCCAATTCCCCCAGATTATGTTGTAAACACTTGGGGACTGTTCAAAGGACACCAATTACATTTGGTAGAACCTTTACCTTTATGTTCCATTTTTTTAAAGTTCTCTGGCAAGGTCCAAATATCTAGCTATCTTTTCCTCTTCTTTTATTTTCCCAATATGCCAGGACGGCGAAATCCACGAGATGACAAGTTCTCCTTTTCTTGTTAATTAATACTATGTCTGGTCTTCTAGTTGGAACTAGGTGTTCCGTCTGTATCTCAAAGTTGTTATTATTATTATTGTTGTTGTTGTCATTGTTGTTTCACACCTTGTGAGTTTTTCACACCAGCCTAAGCTGATGGTATTTCAGTGGAGTCTGAGTGACAACAAGTCCCCTCAGGTTTCCAGGACCCTTCTGAGTATTCTAGCCGATTGCAGCTATGCTGTTGTTTGGATGGTCTCAATTCTTCCTCTAGTCTTTTTCCAAGCCTTTTTGGGCCGTTCCAAGTGAACTAACAACAATTGGTGTCACTTTGGTCTTTATATGTTTTTCACGCCAATAGTAAATGGTGGGCTTCACAGAAGAGCAAGGACTCTTCTAAGTATACTCGCCCAGTAGTTGTGATGTATAAACGCATTCAATTCTTTCTCTGATCTCCATTTTCTGTAGTCTCTTTTCTCAAGAGAAAGACAAGAAACATAATTGCTATCAGTATAACTTTCATTTACTATATCTTTCTCGGCTCTCTGGCAAGGTCCAGGTATTTGTTCAGTTTCTTTTTTTTTTTTTCACCACTGGCATAGTTATGATAATTGGAACCCAAGGTATGAAAAAATTTGGCACATTAAAAACTACTGCTATAGCTATAAGAATAGGAGTCATGTGTAGAGTCCTGTGCAGAGACAATCCCATTATCAAGATTTTAAGCGGCCCCTGTTTACACGAGATTAAAAAGATTGCACTTTATGGCACTGCTCATCAACTTAACAGAATGTTATCAATGCAAAGGAATTATAAACAATATACATGTTAAGTACCACTTAACATGAGAATTTCTGCAAACAGAATGCCTATATTCATTCATGGATAAGGGATTGTACTAAATAGATGGCAAAAGAATAATAATAATAATAATAATAATAATAATAATAATAATAATAATAATATGAGAGTGAAATTGATACCAATTGTAGTTGTTGCACTTGGAACGGTCCCAATAAACTTGAAAAAAAAAAAAAAAAAGAAAAGACTCGAGGGTCTGGAAATCAGAGGAAGAATTGAAACCATCCAGACAACTGCACTGCTGCAATCGGCTAGAATACTCAGAAGAGTTCTGGAAAACTGAGGAAATTTGTTGTCACTCAGCCTCCAGTGAAATGCCATCAGCTAACACTGATGTGAAAAACTCAAAAGGAGTGAAAATAATAATAATAATAATAATAATAATAATAATAATAATAATAATAATAATAATAATAATAATAATAATAATAATAATAATGAAGGGTGATGAATAAATTGTAATTGTGTCACTATAAAAACACAAAGGAAGACACTTTTATATTAACCATTCTCATTCATATAATGATGCTAATTAATAATTAAACAGATAACGACGTGAATGCAACTAAAACTGGAAACAGTGAAGATCCCGTACCTGGCAGGTATGGTAGTGTAGATCACATATCAATAATAATAATAATAATAATAATAATAATAATAATAATAATACTGAATGGTATATGCACATTGCACAAAACCAGAATCAGTCCTCGAGAATGAGGCACAAAATTCTCTTGGGCTTTGCTATCGAACCAAGATTATAGTGAATTCTCTACCGTCTGAACTAAACTAGATTCTAGTTCTCTCTATAAATAGTTTCTCTCTTTAGATTTCCTCTGTGTAGCCACGTTCAGATCAATTCATGAGCTATTTCGTTAGTTTGTTTTCTGAAGTACCCACGCGGTATTTTTTCTTCCAACTTTAGTGGAATCATTGCTATAAGAAATGGTAGTGGCAAGAATGAGTCACCCTGGAAGATTCCTCCTTGGATTTTACCCATGCTAGAGTTTGACTTCCAGCTGCTTGTTCTACTCTTCACTTTTTCCATAGCTTTTATGATGAAGATTATGAGTTTCACCGATATCTTGGACACTTCCAAACATTATATGATCAATGGTTATGAGATGATATCATATGCCTTTTTGCAGTCAATTAATACCAGAGCTACATGTAATGTATGGGGTTCGAAACCGATTTCATATAATAAAATAATACATATCGACCATCATCTAAAAAATTCAAACGTTATTTGTTGTTTTAGATTGTCTAATTTTTGGATCTTTCTGGGTCAATTTTTTCACTTTGCTGAGTTAATATATTTGATAGTTGTTGATAAGTGTGAATATTTTGAATCAGAATCATATAGTTTTGCTTACCCCTACCATGTTGATCCATGGTATGTCTTATAATTTTACTTACTAGGCTACAGTCCCAAGCCGATTATCGTTCAATTGTGTCGGATGTAAAAAGTGGCCGAATAAATTGTCCTTTATTATTAAAATGATATCACCCCAAAATTCCAATTTTTTTTTCGCGCATGTTTATTGTCGCAAGATTTAATAAAATAAGTTTTAAGTGATTAAAATACGTATAGAACGAAAATAGCTCCGAATTCAATTAGCCAATGAGATTACAGATTTTATCTGGAATGTAAACATCAGCTGGTGTTCTGTGTTTATGAAATAAAAAAATGACCCTCAAAACACCCCCCAAAAAATTCCTAATAATATGCTTTAGTAACTCAAGCAAACAATAATAATGCTTTAGTAACTAAAGTAAACAATTTTTTTTCTTCAGGAAAAATTTCAAAATATAATTTTCAATTAAAGAACTGGCTTTTTAGAAAAAATTTTTTAATTTTTTAATGAACCTAAAAAGCGTAAGACTTTAGCCCCCCTACAGAATATAATTTACCAAAAATCAGGGAATTATCGGATTTTAATGAAACTCTCAGTGTTTATTTATCAATGAACGATCTTTATAATGCATTATTTATTTTATTTCAAAACTTTCTCATTTTTTTCAGGTCACTTAATTTTGACCCCACCTTATGTTGGGGGCGTAAATTGTTTTGGTCATTTTCGATACTAATTACAGTATAAATAAAGAGATAAAAGACCGAACTTATGAATAGAAACAACAAAAATTTACGCGATATGCGAAATACTATTATTTTTTATTTTTTCTAAAAAGCAAATTCGCTTATTACTCATTTTATTTACGTGACTTGTTGTCACATGATGCGAAATACTATTTTTTTTCTAAAAAGCAAATTCGCTTATTACTTATTTTATTTACGTGACTTGTTGTCACATGATGCGAAATACTATTATTTTTTCTAAAAAGCAAATTCGCTTATTACTCATTTTATTTGCGTGATTTGTTGTCACATGATGAGTCCACGTTTTCTTAGAAAATTTTATGCTTTTTGGAAGGTAAAATGCACATAAAACATTTTTTGTCGCTAACAACTGTTGCTTCTTCTTCGCTGGAGGTGGCCATTTTTTACTTATTCGTATTCCGAACACAC